>OZ010607.1:21327617-21535117 GCA_963932145.1 Acanthosepion lycidas
TGCATGAAAGAAGGATTGCTGCATAAATACACAAATATATATATATATATATATATATATATATAGATAATATATATCTATATCTATCTATCTATCTATCCATCGATATATATATATATATATATATATATATATATATATATATATATATATATATATATATATGTATGTATGTATGTGTGTGTGTATATGTATAATTAAGTAATATATGAAAATCTTGGTAATTCGCATGCATAATCCCAAGGAGGATAAAATCCAGAGAGCTCAATGTTTAAATCAGAGCGATTAATTCAACGAAAACAGACAACTTTAAGAGTCCATTGGTTACAATTCATTTTCCCAGGTAATTTCTTTTCCCCTGGCACATCAGACAACACTTACAAACCGTTAGTAAGTATACATTAATGACCAGAAGAGAACCCTATTCTATTGGGAAGCTCTTCATAGCCGAGCGTTGAAAAAACACCAGATCAAACTGTGCTTCATCCTTTAACGGAAGGCGCTGTTTCGGATCTTGCCGAAGAGTACATTTTCTTTATTGTTTTTTCGTGTTTTTCTCATATACGCAGGGAATACATACTGTTCAAAACAATTGGAACTTCTACTCATAAAAGGGTACACGACAGAAATAACGTTTGAAGCATTAAAAATATGTCGGATTATAAAATAAAATCAATTAATTCGTTATATATATATATATATATATATATATATATATATATATATATATATATATATAAAGATATAGATATAAATATATATATGTGTGTGGGTGTGTGAGAGGGGTGTATTATCATTATTTTTTAAAAAAAAACTATGATTCCATCGCTACATAAGTGTTCTCATGTTTCAAAAACTTCGATTTAATTATAAAAATTAAATTGAATCATAGTATCAAGTTCTGTTTCATCTTCAAGCGAAATTTTTGAAGCACCCATTTGCACACACACACACACTCACACACACACACATATATGAGTACACATTTGCACACACACATATATATGAACACGCACGCACACACACGTATATATATATGAGTGCGCACACATATATGAGCGCACACACACATATATATGAGAAAACATATATATAAGCACACATATATATGAGCACACATTTGCACACACACACACACACACACATATATAAGCACACATTTGCACACACACATACACGCACAGACATATACATATATATATGAGCACACATTTGCACACATATATATATGAGCACGCACGCATGTATATATATATGAGCACATACACACACATATATATATATGAGCACACAGACAGATATATATACATGAACATATACATATATATCAGCAAACATATATATGAGAATACACACACACATATCTATATGAGCACACATTTGTACACACACACACACACACACACACACACATATATATATATATATATATATATATATACGAGCTGTACCCCTCTGTGACATTGAAGTATAGATGCTAAACTGGGTTCGCTGGTGATAGCAGAAGTTAGGTGCTAGTGCGTGTAAGTTTTTCATGCACTAATTATTTGAAATATTGGTCAGCATAAAATTCTACATTTCCAGACTGGGTTTGGCAACTTAACAGTTTTGTTATCATGACACCAAATCTGTTTTCAATAATAAAATTTTAAACAGCTACAAATAAGTAGGCATCTCTATGAAACAGCACAGATGGCTGTCTACGAAACAGAGACTCCCCACCCACCCATTCAAAAATCATGTCTAGGTTAAAGATATTGACGAATGAAGAGTTTTTGGTTTTTTTTGTTTTTTTTTTTAATGAACGGATGCATCTAAATTTTTATTAACCAACTCATTTTCGAACTTTCGCTTTTGTTACGAAAAACATTCAAAATACTCTTATTATTTTCAAGGCCAACTAATAAAACGTGTATGAGATTTTTCAAAATACGTGAGTAAAACAAATTTCATGAAGAGATGCTGAAAATTGAAGTTATTCAAAAATACAGTGTTCGTTATTTGGTCAGGCGATTTGTTAAATTTAACGAACATTGGCTGATTAAGTCATTTCTTTAATAGTATAACAAGATAGATAGATAGATAGATAGATAGATGGACAGACAAATGGATAGATAGATAGAGTTCTTTTAATATATACCTGTTGCTTTATATATCGAAAACCATATTTGAATTTTGAGATAGTCTCGCTACCTCGCTAGATAGATAGATATAGACAAGCAGTCATATATTCTAACATTACTATTAGGTTGGTGCAAAAATAAGGTTTTTGACGTTAAAAAATACGTCAAAAACCGACATTATTTTTGCACCAACCTAATACTTTCTATTATATACTCAACTGAAAAAGGAGATAATCGAACTCGTCACCTCTTTGATATCTACCTCTTTGCTAATCACATATATTTCTGATTAGCTGAATCTCCTCTCAACTTGCAAAACCGAAATTAATTTTGAAAGCAATCAACTGACGTCATACATATCGGCATTGAATTTCACCGTGTTTTTTCCGCCCTAAATACCTACGTATCTTGATTGATGCTTATATACAACTGAGGATTATCTCAAACTCCTCCTAGGTAACTACCAGCAGTTTGGTGTTCAAGCTTTTTTAACGTATGGAATATCGAACGCTGATTTTCAAAGCTAACATTTTCTAGATAAATACACGCCTTGTGCCGTTCTAAATTAAACTTTTTTATATCGAGACAGTCAGATGTTTCCTTTCACTCGATTTAAATCTCGAGGCTTAAATCAAATTTATTTTGCATCAAGAAACTTTGATGCAAGAAAAGTTGATCTGTAGTGAGTCCAGTACGTGTTGCGTTCCCCACTAAGAGATACAAAAGTAAGCAATTTAACAAGGGGTGTTGAAAATTGAAGTTATTCAAAAATATCCTGCTCGTTATTTGGTCAGACGATTTGTTAAATTTAACGAACCATTGGCTGATTAAGTCATTTCTTTATTAGTATAATAAAATAGATAGATAGATAGATAGATAGCAAACTGAAATAGGTAGATTGATATATAGGGAGATATGAACAGACTGAGATATATAGATATATTGGTAGAGACATATGAACAGACTTCGATAGATAGATAGATAGATAGATAGATAGATAGATAGATATGAACAAACCGAGACAGATGCAAAGAAGTTAGATGAATAGAAAGGAATAGAAAATGCTTAAATACACTCTATATAAATGTTTAAGACAGAATATAGAAAAGGCACATGAAGTAACTGATAATTCTTAATTTCCATCAATGTTATTAATACACAGATATATATATTGGTAGAGACATATGAACAGAGTGCGATAGATAGATAGATAGATAGATAGATAGATAGATAGATAACAAACTGAAATTAATTGATTGATACATAGAGAGATATGAACAGACCTCAATATATAGATAGATATATTGGTAGAGACATATGAACAAACTGCGATAGATAGATAGATAGATAGATAGATAGATAGATAGATAACAAACTGAAAAAGGTAGATTGATATATAGAGAGATATGAACAGACTGCGATATATTGATACATTGGTAGATAGAGACATATAACAGACTTTGATAGATAGATAGATAGATAGATAGATAGATAGATAATGGTGTTCATTATTTGGTCAGACGATTTGTCAAATTTAACGAACATTAGCTGATTAAGTCATTTCTTTATCACTATAATAAGATAGATAATAATAATAATAATAATAATAATAATAATAATAATAATAATGCTGTTCGTTATTTGGCCAGAAGATTTGTTAAACAAAATCGTAAAAAAAAATCGATCGATCCAACTGACAATGATTTCCCAGGTAAATTTATTTTCTCTCTTTGGGGAGTGGCGGTCGGTGAAGCACACAATATTTTTACCTCATTATTCTTAGTTGCTCTTTGAGTTGGCTAAAATATGTAGAGTTAGCGTAAGAGTTATTGGCCGGGAAAGTGAAAACGGTGAGCCAAGTTCAATTTCCGTTACGGTCTGTGATGTTCACTTTCGCACTAATTCTTTTGGAAGAGGCATGAATCCATTCTCTATAGAAAAATGGTTCACTAACTTTGGGTGACAATCAGACATAATGAGTAACAACTCGGAACTCAAAGTTTTGGAGGACCCAACGTGAAACTAATCTATTTCAATAAGCCATAGCAAATCGTTAATAATAAAGATAAAGAATCTGTGGCGAGCTGTGATCGCTTACGTCCTGAATGAACATTCGCGCTAAAAGAAATCTATTTCTGTTTGACAAGCGAAGAATGGTGATTTTGAACAATTTTGCTTTGATCTTAGCAATTCCACCACCCTTGCCAATATATTATGGCTATTTGAAAATAAAAAAGGAAGCAGTAGTCAGCCATGACCCTCTACTTTCTGAATTTACATTGCATTAAAAGAAATCGATTTTTTTTTATAACATTACGTATTCAAATTAGATTATTTCTTTTTGATAACATTACGCATTCAAATTAGATTATTTCTTTTTGATAACATTACGTATTCAAATTAGATTATTTCTTTTTGATAACATTACGCATTCAAATTAGATTATTTCTTTTTGATAACATTACGTATTCAAATTAGATTATTTATTTTTGATAACATTACGCATTCAAATTAGATTATTTATTTTTGATAACATTACGCATTCAAATTAGATTATTTCTTTTTGATAACATTACGTATTCAAATTAGATTATTTCTTTTTGATAACATTACGCATTCAAATTAGATTATTTATTTTTGATAACATTACGCATTCAAATTAGATTATTTCTTTTTGATAACATTACGCATTCAAATTAGATTATTTCTTTTTGATAACATTACGTATTCAAATTCAAGTGAAAATGGTACTGATAAATGGGATGTGTGATGCGAATAAAATAAAAGTGGATAGGGAGTGAAGATTATAAGTATAAGGGGTTGAGACAACGTTTAACCCTTGACTTGTAGAGCTTAAGATTGAAGCGTTTAGTGAGGCAATCATGCAGGAAGCTTTTTTCCATAAAGTTGCTGTTTGACTGCCTAAGTGGAACTCTCTTCTTCGGGGGAAATAAGGACGATTCGATACTGTGGAAGTGGTATGGAGTGTTTTAATTTAACAGTTTTAAATGACTGAAATAAAGAATAGCGCTCATCAGAACATGGATGAAGCCACAACGTAGCGACCTTCTTCTAGCTATGCGTTCCTGGGAAAGAACTTTTACCGATACTGGTTAACAGCAATCTTCCTAATTCTTCACTGGATTAATAGTGCAGATTTTCAAGGAATGCCGAGCAAGGAAGTCTGAAGAAACGGTCATTTTGTTGTTTGATGTAGTGAGCATTTTGGATCAGGAAATTACTACGTTCTCAAAATTGGAATCAAGAATCGATGTTTTCTATGAGCCTTTACTGGCTATTTTGACCTGTTTTGAGATGATTTTAGCGGTATAGATTTCACTATCTTTTCGAATATGTCTTAGCCATTCGCAGATAATAAAGATAAAAAAAAAATCAGTGGAGAATTATGATCGCCTATCAAGTGAAGGTATCTTCTATATGCTTTGTCTTTTAAGGACGATTCCGACCATAGTTCCCTAGAATTTCCTGTCTCTTGTAACTCTTAATATCTTTTGATATTTCTCTCAAACACTGCACCGCCATCCATTCACTCAACCACGCAAGATAGGTTTTCATCTGTCTCTCGTGCATTCGACTGTCATGTGAGTATCCAAATTTCCAAGCCGTCTTTCCTCTTTATGTGCCCTAGAAATTTAAACTCTCTCTCTCTCCCTCCCTCTCTCTCTAATGTTAAGTGTCCTTAGTGCATTAAAATAAATTAATTTCTTAGAAATGAACCCAAGCTTTCTATTCGACTTTTTTAATCATTCCTCACACCCAAGCGAGACAAGAAATCCACGAATCCGCAAGGGGCTACCGAGTGTTAAAAATATAAAAAAATATACTACAATGTGCATCTTATATATATATATATATATATATATATATATATATATATATATATATATATATATATATATATACACACACAAGGGTTGGACAAAATAATTGAAACACTTGTTAAATTCTAAGTAAATTTATTTAATATGGAGTTGGTCCTCCTTACTCTCACATACAGCTTTAATACGTCTAGGAATTAAATCATACAGGTTCCTGACTTTGTCCAGAGGAATTTTAAGCCATTCTTCCATTAACACCTGCTCCAGCTCTTTAAGTCACGACGGTGGAAGATAGCAGCTGCTAATTTGTTGCTCCAAAATGCACCACACATGTTCAATAATATTGATATCTTCAGATTGGGGAGGCCACTCCATGTGTTCTAGCTCACTTTCATGCTCTTCATACCAATTCTTAACCACTTGAGTGGTATGTATTGGAGCATTATCATCTTGAAAGATGCAGTCACTATCAGGGAATAAAGTCTGGGCCACTGGATGAACATGATCTCCCAAAATGTTCAGGTAATCTTTGCTGTTGATTCTACCATGCAGGACAACTATTGGACTGAGACATTTCCATGATATGGCAGCTCAAACTATCACTGATCCACCTCCATGCTTCACTGTTGGAAGAAGGCAGTCAGGGTTGTAAGCTTCTTTGGGCTGCCTCCACACATAAACTCGCCCTGAAGTTGGGAAAAGAGAAAAACTAGACTCGGCTGAGAATATGATTTGCTTCTATTGGTTTGTACCACTTCAGCCTTTTCTGAATGCTGTCGGTGGAGATAAAAAGTTACCTTACGGTGGCCATTCCATGATATGCAGCTTTATGGAGCTCACGAGGAACAGTTTTAGTAGAAACTGGACTATTCAGATGATTATTCAAGTCAGCAGTCACTTTAACCGCAGTAGTCAGTCCCAATCAGTAAGTTTGCAAGTCCGGCCCAAATTGCTTCGGTTGCTCGAGGTCTTGCCCTTTTTCTCGAATTGCATCAGTGTTCTTGATATGGTAGCTCTTGAAAAACCAAACAGTTCAGCAACCTTAATGACTGAGGCTCCTGCCATGCAAGTTCCAACAATTGTCCGTTTTCGAACTCAGGGAGGTCACACATTTAGCTTAAATTTTACTAAATTCTAAAAATAAATAAGACGAAAACAGTAAATTAGATAAATATACATATTTACAATAGATATAACCGGCAGTTATGGATTTTTAGTTAAAGTTCTTAATAATATAGGTCTTTGAAATATAGGAGTGGAATTTGCACCTGTTCCAATTATTCTGTCCAACTCCTCTATATATATATATATATATATATATATATATATATATATATATATATATATATATGGGGTGCCATAGCGTTTGTGTGCATTTTAAAAAGTTTATAACTGTATTTGTGTTTGCGATAGAAATCATTTGTAAAAAGGATTAGAAAGAAGTAAATTTACATTTTTTAAGGTTTTATTGAAATTTTATTTAAGTTTCCACATGTCCTCCATCATTAACAATACAAAGGGTAATACGATTTTGCAGTTCACGGAGAACATTTGCCAACTGATTTACAGTAATGCCAGAAATCGCATTAGTTATTTTAGCTATACTTAAAACTAGGTACATTAAACTTTATAACATTTTTTACAGATTATCTCTATCGCAAATACAAATAAAGTTATATATATATATATATACGAAAATCAGATCCGCGTTACGTAATATTCAGAAGCTTAAATTCTGTGGAAAACTACTAAGACATTTTACTCTGCTAATTGGACTGTACCTAAGTCCATGCCACTTTAACTGAAAAACATATATGACAACAAAATTCATGGATTTATCACCTTACAAAATTCAAACAAAATTCTCACTTTATTGATTTGAACAAGAACTCTAGCGTCACGACATTGCAGGCTTCAAAATAATATAACTGTCAGTAAATAGCTTTCAGTCTACACTACACATAATTCGTCTTAGTATTTTTCCTGTATATGGAAAAATTGCGCCCGAAGATGTAAATTTGAAATTTTCGAAAGTCCTTGGCTCGTCAATTCCATCTGACCACAAGTCAAATATACAACAACTCATATATAAGAATCGTATTATTCAAGGAATTGATATTAAGTTATTGTCTCATTAAGTCTTGTTAGCGAAGTGATTTCAACATGAATCTCATTAACATTGTTAATTACTTCTTTGTATAAATTACATCTTTATGATATTAACAAGATAGAACATAACGATTGACACTGCATTTAATCGTTTGAAATTTGACTGGGTAGCAAGAAACAGAAAGAGAGTTCTGCAACTAAGAAGTGCAACAGAGAAAACGTGTTTACAAAAGTATCAACGCCGTCATTATCTTTCCTAAGAGGTCATGACAATCCACAGATAATGAAGAAATTCAATAATAAAATTCACAAATAATAAAAAAAAAAATTCACAGGTAATAAAAAAAAGATTCGTTTAAAAAAGAAACAAAAATAAAAAACCTTCACCTTTTTTGTATAGTCCCTGAGATCCAGCGGTCAGTGTATGAAGTAAAAGCAAGTGTCTCAACTGCTGAGTTCTAAGACAAACATTTCATTTCAATTTGTAATGTGTCATTTTACTATACATTTTTTTTTAAGCATTTCACCCCAAGCAAGGCAAGAAGCCACTAGGACGCAAGGGGTTACAGAAAATTTAGAGCAAGATCAGATAGGAGAGATAGAAGAAAGGATGAGGAGGAGGGTAGTGGATAGATCAAGGCAACTGGAGATGTCGATTGACATTACACTTGAATAGCTGGAAATTATAGCTCTCAGGAAAACTGGAATAGGGAAGAGAGTTCCACAGGCGAGAGGTGCGAGACGTGAAGCTATTGGAGTAGAAGAGACGGCTACATCTAGGAGTTTCGACAGTGAAGGGGTGAGAGCGGGATGCCAGCCTCGTATGGCGCTGGAACTCATGACGTCTGGGAACCAGCGAATGCAGCTCCTCGGAGCAATTTCAATGAAAGTATTTGTAGAACAGATAGAGGGAGGCGACGGGGCGTCTGTGAGAAAGTGACTGTAGACGAGATGCCAGAGCAGGGCCCATTATATTGCATATCCGCCTCTGGAGCCTATCAAGAACCCCGAGGCAAACAGAAAGGGCACCAGATGATATATGGCAGCAATACTCCATGCAAGGCCGAATTGTTGATTAATATATAAAAATAAAATATAAAATTATAATACCAATATATATATATATATATATATATATATATATATATATATACTAATATATATATATACTAATATATATATATATACTAATATATATATAATGAAAATTACAAATAAAGTAAAACAATAACATAAAAACTTTGTATAAAATAAATTAAATAAAAAAAATGCTCCCAGCATGCAATAAAAACTGTCGGAAATACAGACATCCCGTCAAAAGACGTCAAATTCAATCTCTTCCTCACGAACCTTGGTACAGGAACCAGGTGTGTAGCTTCTGTGTGTGATATGGCTTGTAATACTACAGAGTAAATTTCTCCCTTTTATCACATGTAACCTAAAATATTACTTTTATTGATTGTAACAAATATACAAATCAATTTTATAAAAGTAATAAGTACCATGTTTTTTTTTTGTTACTTGTGTACATTTTATTTCCTGTCAAGTATGCTTTTATCTCCGTGAGCTCGAGGCTAATTTCAGCTGCTATGATGTGAATGAATAGCCACCCATACGATTTAGTGACCAACCTATTCACCCACAAACATTCAAGGAACATGACATTCGTAACATTTGAATTTATTTTCTAGAAGAGTACCGAAGAATTGCGCATTTCAGATTGTTGCATATGCCGGTCGAGAGGCAGATCAGCTCTCCTAGAACGAAGTAGAGTGTTATTACAACCTGTGTCTGACTAAGCCTGAAACCGTAAATTACTTCTGTAAATAACAAGTGCCTGTATGCATGCATGGATGTGAAAATGCGTCTTCAGATTCAACATTTCATTTCCAGACGACAAAGTAAATCTAATCCCAAATGGCATGTCAAAAACAAAATTGAATCCATACGTGCCAAACATTTGTTATTTAATATACTAATAAATAAATAAATAAATATATATATATATATATATATATATATAAACATATATATATATATATATATATTAGTATATATATACATATATATATATATATATATGTTTATATATATATATATATATATATAGTAATATATATATATATATATTAGTATATATATATATATGTTTATATATATACTAATATATATATATTAGTATATATATACATATATATATATATATGTGTATATATATATATACTAATATATATATATATTAGTATATATATATATATGTTTATATATCTATATATATACTAATATATATATATTAGTATATATATATATATATTAGTATATATATATATTAGTATATATATATATATACATACAATTATAATAATATTTTTGTTTAAAAATATGATTCCTTCGCTACATAAGAGTTCTCATGTTTCAAAAACGAGAGCCGAAATCATCCAAATAATTAATAAAATTAAGTTGGATTGTGGTGTTTAGTCCCGTTTCATCTTCAAGCGAAATTTTAGGAATAAGCTATCTCTCGGTTTACGTGTATTTTTACAGAATTTGTTACGAATTCTGTAAAAATACACGTAAACCGAGAGATAGCTGTTTAGCTGTTTTTGAAACATGAGAACTCTTATGTAGCGAAGGAATCATATTTTTAAACAAAAAATATTATTATAATATAAGCTCTACTTCTGTATGGAGCACTGTCTTCTTAAAAATAAAAACAAAAATACTAAGGAACCCCGGATTATGCACCCAACGTGTTCTTTTCTATTTTCTGCATACCTGCACAAAGATACATATATATACATACATATATATATATATAAACATATATATATATATATATATATATATTAGTATATATATATATATATATATATATATATATATATATATATATATTAGTATATATATATATATATATATATATATATATATATATATATATATATATATATATCACCATATTGATGCATGTTTTTTAATCCTATCTAAGCTTTCGGCTTACATAAGCCATTACCAAAGATGACAATTACATTTCAGTATATCAAGCAATACATGGAGATGCCAATAAAGATAGTCTGTTTTTTGTTTGCATAGATGATTTCCAAGCAACGACAAACTCAAGACGCGGAAGCGAAAATAGCACCGCAGCTAGTGACGTCACACATGGCCACGCGGGTGTGAAAACGAGTATTAAATATGGGAAATCGTTGGTATAAACCAGTGGTTTCTGTTACCAATTATAGGCATTTAAGACTATTTGTGGAGATTTCATAGCTTATTTTATTTAGGTAAGGTTTCAACTGTTGTATGTATATAGCTTCAAGAATTTCTAGTTTTTGTTTATTGTTTTCATGTTTAAGTATAGTTGTGTTTTCAACGAGAATTTTCCGGAATTGTGTATGCGGCCAAGAATATTGTTTTAAATGCATAAAAATTTTAGAGTTATCATTCAAATGCAGAATCAAGCGTCGTGAAAGCGAGTTTGTGGTGTGACCAACATAAATATTATTTAATCCATTAAAGATACAATCTCCCAAAGGGCACTTGAATTTGTAAACTATGTTGTTTTTTTTGTAAATAACGCGGAGGGGGGAGAATCATTGTGAATAGTTAAGTTGGATATACTAGATTTAGTGTAGTGATTAACCTAATTTTTTGCTAGGATCTGTTGTAAATATATTAGTATTTACTAAATTTTTTTAGTATATTTTCATATTGTTTATAATTTGTATGCATTTGATTACGATATAGGAGATTAATATGTTTGAGATTAATAGAAGCAGTATTATGTACTATTTGCTTAGTATTAAGATTTCTAAGAAAGCATCTTATTTGTTCATCAACAATATAGTTTGGAAAGCTATTATTAATAAGTGTTTGTTTTATATTCTTTAGTTCACTGTAAAAATCTGTTTTGTGGATGAATTAGTTTCAAACTCCCAACACCCGTTAGTGATTTGCAAAAAGCCAACATAGTTCACATATTAATATACAATCAAATCCCAAAACACCTCATATAAGGAAAGGGAATAAACGTATTTCAACCGTCGAAAAAATAAAATCCGTCACTCTTATTCAACCCAGGTAGGGACTGAGACATTTAACTGTGAAAGCTACAAAAAAAAAAAAAAAAAGGAAAAGAAAAGAAAAGAAAAGAAAAAAAAAAAAAGAGAAATAGTTTCACAGTTAAATTTCTTTTTTCCAACACGACCGTCAGTCTATACTGGGGTTGAATAAGACTGACGAACGATATTTTCGTCGGTTGAAATAAACTTATTCTACATATGAGGTGATTTTGGATTTTATTGTGTATTAATTTCTGTTCTGTAATAATAAATACATTGAGCTCTTTTTATGGATCAGTTTTAATATTTTATATTACTTGGATTATATAACAACGGATTTATTACCTTTACTACACACACAAATACACACACACACACACACACACACACACACATATATATATATATATATATATATATATATATATATATATATATATATATATATATATATATATATAATATTAGAAATACTCACCTTCTTGCAACCAGTTTCTGCCCAAATAGCTTCTTCAGGTTACAAGTTATTCTTGAATTTACATATTAATTTGCATTACATTTTCGTTCTATCAAAATAGTATTGATCATACATTTAATTTGTCCGTTCTTTTTGCGAATATAATTTTCGACAAAACCAAATTCATAATTATATATATATATATATATATATATATATATATATATATATATATATATATATCCAAACTTTAAAAACCTGCCACTTATCGTATCATAACGCCACCAGACAGCGCATTAATCGGGAGGATTATAGTAATATTAAACAAATACTCACAATGCTAAAAAAAATTAGATTCTGACAATTTCTGACATAATTTTAGGCTGTCTGAGCAGGATTATCCGTAACTTGGAATAGTCGATCATTAAAATTAATCGACAAAAATGCCTGTCGTTTTTAATATTCGCCACAAAGAACATTTGCTGTCTAAACACACGCACATATAGAGTTATTTTCCAAGCATAGCGTAGATGTGGCACAAGGCCGAAAGTATGGGGCATCTAGTGAGGATCGAACTCACTTTACAGTGGTCTAGCGAAACAAGCTTGCTAACCATTACACCACGCCGAGGCGCCCACACACACGCATATATAGGTGTGTGTGATAAGGATATAATTCTAAGGTATGCTATTGATTGGTAAACATGGTCAATGCAGTGATATAGCGTATATAAGCATATACGTAGACACTGTGGTAAACATCGAGTGGGTATTGTATTTGGTAGTAGCTCAGGCATTTTTATAAGCTGGTCATTACAAAGCAGCTAGCTCAGGTAATTCGGGCTTATTTCGTATTCCTAACGGTCATGATATATATATATATATATGGCCTGACGATTGCATATAGCATGAAACAGACTGTCGCCTCTAAGTGTTGACTTCTATGTTCACTTTTATATTTATACACGCTCTATCTCTGATATTGAGCACTTTATTCCATAAATATAGCACACCTTAAGACTATATTTCTTTATATATATATATATATATATATATATATATATATATATATATATATATATATATATATATATGTATATATATATATATGTATATATATATATGTGTGTGTGTGTGTGTGTGTGTGTGTGTGTGTGTGTGTGTGTGTGTGTGTGTGTTAATTAATGAATATAAAACACTTAGAATACCATAGGTAATAATTTTTATTTCATGAAAGCTTTCAAAATAACCATCAATCTTTCAGGCCTGGAAACCAAATATAAATGTAAAAAATTACTCCCGGTTACATTAAAGATATACAGTTATTGTATTGAGGGAGGGGGAGAGAGAGAAAAAGAAAAGGAAAGATTCAAAATTATGAACATGTAATGGGGTGGGGAGAGGAAGAAAACCCGAGGATTTATTCTTAGTAGACTTTAAGGTTTGAGTTGAACTATTTAATATGACATACACTACTCAATGTTGCCTTTTGATTGAAAATGGTTGAATGAAAATCTTGTTAAGTCCATTGCAGTTAAGAAATACTGTGTCAATTACTGGATAAGAATTTAACATATACATATCTAAAAAATAGTGTTTAGTTAAGTATATTTTAAAATAATATTCAGAACTCAGCGAAAGATTTAGAATTTACCGTACTATAATAAAAGTACTTAATATAATTCCCCAAGAGATTTAAATTAAATTACCCGAGAGATTTAAATAAAATAATTATTGATTATTAAGATATGCAGAGAAACATAGTTTATTCTATTTGTAAAGTATATTAACTAAGATGTACTTATTACATTTTAACAAGGTACTGAATTACTTTGAAATAAAAGTAAAATAACGGGTCCCTAATTCTCCAGTGTATATTTATTAAAGCCACGAGTTTAGTTAAAGAAAATATCAGAAATTATATTTGAGTCGTATTTTAAATACACACCTACACCTATCTATATATACATCTATCCATCTCTCTCTCTCTCTCTCTCTCTCTATATATATATATATATATATATATATATATATATATAGGGGTGTAAAATTGCGTTCAAGCACGAAACAGACTATCGTCACATGATGTTGCCCTCAGTATCTACTCTTATTTATACACAACCCAGGCCTTATATTGAGCAATTTTTCCCATAAATATAGCTTACCTTAAAATATTTTTCTCACGTATATATATATATATATATATATATATATATATATATATATATATATATATCGTGCGGCCTGACGATTGCGTCCAGCACGAAACAGCCTGTCGCCTCTGAGTGTTGGCTTCAATGTTCTTTTTTTACATACGCTCTATCTCTGACATTCAGCACTTTAGCCCATAAATATAGCGCACCTTAAAACTATATTTCTTCATATATATATATATATATTACAGACTTGACTATATATATATATATATATATATATATATATATATATATATTACAGTTTTGCATTGCTGTGCTTAGTCAGTCATCTTCAATGAAACCTGTATAAAAGAAGGATTGTTACCAAAATACACAATACACATACACACACACACATATATATATATATATATAAATAGACGCAAATCGTCAGGCGGCCTGACGATTGCGTTCAGCATGAAACAGCTTCTCGCCTCTGAGTGTTGACTTCAATGTTCACTTTTATACCTATATTTTTAAACGATCTATATCTGACATTGATCGCTTTATCCCATAAATATAGCACACCTTAAAACTATATTTCTCCATATTTTTATATATATATAGAGAGAGATATATAGATATATAGAGATACACACATACACTCACACACACACACACACACACATATATATATATATATATATATATATATATAATACGAGGCAAAAATAGACGCACTCATCGTAATTATGATGAACAAATTATACAGCTTATTACCTTTGTATTTACATTTATTAATATGCCTCATCATTGTTCTGACTTCGCGAAAGGCCAAGTTGCTGTTTTTATGATCTTGGGCTGTCGAATAGATCGATAGCTGACAAGATTAATCGAAGTGTGTTCGCAAATTAATCAAAAAGAGAAATCAAACTTGAACATATAATAGACGTAACGCATCTGACCGACCACTAAAAACTTTCGACAGTGAAGATAGAAACATGGTTCGTCAATGCAAAAAAGATCGTTTTACAACTGCACAAGATGTTTCCAAATCGGTTAGTTCGGCGGTTTCTTCAAGAACAGTCAGACGAAGGCTTAAAGCAAGAGGCATTGTTTCCAAATACATAAAAAAGAAACCTTTTGTATCTGGAAAAAATCGACGGGGTCGGTGCAAAGCGTACATTTACATTAGACTAAATTTTATTGCGAAGATGTTATGTGGAGTGATGAGAGCCCCTTTACTCTTAGATATGAAGGACGAATAAGTGTTTGGTTTACGCCCGGTGAAACGAACACTCCAGTAACTACCAAGGGCAGTATAAAATACGATAAATAATCCACGTTTGGGGTATATTCTCAACAACAAGAATTGGTAATTTGTACAAAATCAAGGAAATCATCAACTAGCATAAATACCACAACATTCAACTGATTCTATTACTCACTTGTCCTGGTAAAAATATAAAAATCGACTTTCTATAGGTGCGTCCATTTGCACTGAACATTTACCCTTAAAATAGCAATAGAGCAGTGAGAGGCTTGCGAGGTTTTATCTGTGAGAGAGGGGTTGTAGGGTGAGAAATAATTCATCACCCACAAGGCCGGGTAGAGTCTTTTCATGCGTAGATAAAATAAGCACTGGATTAAAGCTTTGTAAAAAAAAAAAAAAAAGGTAAAAAAAATAATACTTATACACACAAATACAGTATTTCTTTCTCTCTAAATATTAAATATATGCAATGGAAAAGATTATTACTCCTTTCAAGAAATTTCATATATTTTAATGTATATCAGAGAAATGATGTGAGAAACACACTTCGAGGAAGCAACCTGAGTATATTTTTGGTGGAAATTTTAAAATAATAATTGCAATAATTATCATTGTGCTAAAAATGGATAATTTTGCTTTTATTTTCGAATAGTGATGGAAACAAAAAGAAAACTTAATATCAAAAAGAAACAGTTGAACTTTTTAGGTCTCATAATGAGGAAAGAAGGCTTGGAAAATCTGATACTCACAGAACAAATTGAAGTCAAGAGGGACAGAAAAAAACAAGGCAGAACATACTTAGTGAGCTTGAGTAAATGGATGTCGGAACAAGGTTTAGGAGAGATAACAAAAAGGCAACAATTATTATAAGCTACAAACGAGAGGAAATTTTGGGGAAACATGATAGCCAACACTCTGAAGGAACATGGCACAGAAAAGGAGAAGAATGAGCTTGTGCAAACGCATAAAGGAACAAGGTTTGCGAAAGGTAACAAAATCACAACATTTATTATAAACTACAAACGTAAGGAAATTGTGGAGAGTCATGATTTCCAATGCTCTGAAGGAAGACAGCACAGAAAAGAAAAAGAATGATCTTGAGTAAATGGATGGTGGAACAAAGCTTAGGAAAGACAACAAACACAACATTTATTAAGAGCTACAAAAGACAAGTAATTGTGGAGAGCTATAATCGCCAACGTCCTGAGGGGACACGGCACATAGAAGAAGAGAGTTTATTTTTGTAGATTCTTATTTTATAATCTCTGTAATTTGATTCTGAATTATAATTTCTCTTTTAGGAGAAACAATGCAAAAAACGTTATTATTGATTTGTTCTTAGCTAATCAATAATTCCGAAACAAAATCAAAATTAAATCTGCAAATGTTAATTTCTGAAAGTTATTCGTTTAAATTTCTTGTAGAATTTCAATTGCTATTTACAGATTAGAAATAAAGGGAAAACGATGAAATCTGAGGTGCTCTTTTAGAAATCCTGAATTCCAAATTAAAATTCTAAGATACTGATGCATGTTTTTTACTACCGTAGAATTCCTGACAACCGGACTAAGAAAGCCTTCCGGGTGTGAGGAATTGGTTACAAAGTCCGGATATGAGGGATTCTGGATATGAGGAATTGGTTACAAAGTCCGGATATGAGGGATTCCTGATATGAGGGATTCCGGGTATGAGGGATTTCGGATATGAGGGATTCCGGATATGAGGAATTGGTTACAAAGTCCGGATATGAGGGATTCCTGATATGAGGGATTCCTGATATGAGGGATTCCGGATATGAGGGATTCCGGATATGAGGAATTGGTTACAAAGTCCGGGTATGAGGGATTCCGGATATGAGGAATTGGTTACAAAGTCCGGATATGAGAATTCCGGATATGAGGAATTGGTTACAAAGTCCGGATATGAGGGATTACGGAT
This sequence comes from Acanthosepion lycidas, assembly GCA_963932145.1. Lineage (NCBI taxonomy): Eukaryota > Metazoa > Mollusca > Cephalopoda > Sepiida > Sepiidae > Acanthosepion > Acanthosepion lycidas. The sequence goes on from OZ010607.1 coordinate 21,345,555, forward strand.
ATGAGGAATTGGTTACAAAGTCCGGATATGAGGGATTCCTGATATGAGGGATTCCTGATATGAGGGATTTCGGATATGAGGGATTCCGGATATGAGGAATTGGTTACAAAGTCCGGATATGAGGGATTCCGGATATGAGGAATTGGTTACAAAGTCCGGATATGAGAATTCCGGATATGAGGAATTGGTTACAAAGTCCGGATATGAGGGATTACGGATATGAGGAATTGGTTACAAAGTCCGGATATGATGGGTTATATTTAGATTAAAATAAAAGAACTTAAATCAGGTTTAACATTTATTTTCAATGTTTTATAGTAAACAAAAAAGCTAATGGTGAGTGAATTATCTAACCTTATCATAAAAATAAGAACACACCTGCAAAACCAAAACTACAAAGAACCGACATTATTTACGAGTACAAATATCTTATAAAGAACTGTTCGAGTTCAAACCAAATTTAAAAATAATTACAATAGTCACACTACCACATGCCTATCAAGACAACTTACGTTACAGCTATCAGAACATAGCTCAATTAGGATTCATTTAAGTACACACAAAAACTACTAGACTCCACCCGAAACACACTAACAGAAAATACAATCACAATAGCTTCATCCACATGTAAAAATAATTAAAGATGATGCAAGCCTTAATAATGAAAAAGAAAAAAAAAACAATACTCAATAACATTAACTATAAACACGGCCACAATGTGCTGACCCTGTTCGGAAAATAATAGATTCCTATTACTTCAGACACACATATATATAAAAAAACAACAACACAGATTTGGTTAAAAATGAAAAGAAAATTAAAATTGCCATTGGTAATGGCTAAAAGAATGGCCGAAAGCGCTCGTATATGCAAAACCTTTAGACAGTTTTTGCACACATTATCTCAAGAATAGAAAACACTTGTACGAACACGAGAAAACATAAATAAAAAGCACAATCGCAATATCTTGTCAGTCGTCTTTAACAAAACATGTATAAAAGAGGCTATATATATATATATATATATATATATATATATATATATATATATATATTAGGTTGGTGCAAACATAATGCCGTAATAATGTCGATTTTGACGTATTTTTAACGTCAAAAAACGACATTATTACGTCATTATTTTTGCACCAACCTAATATATATATATATATATATATATATATATATATATATATATATATATATATATATAGTTTATGAAAAACTAGGCAATCCATATGGGTAAACCCAAGGAGGATAAAATCCATAGAGCTCAATATAAATCCAGAACAAATCATTTAAATAAAAACAGACCACTTTAAGGTTCCATGTAATAAATTGCTGTGGTGAAAAAATTTATTACATGGAACCTGGTCTGTTTTTATTTAATATATATATATATATATATATATATATATATATATATATATATATATGTGTGTGTGTGTGTGTGTGTGTGTGTGTGTGTGTCTGTGTGTGTGTGTGTGTGTCAGAAAAGGCTAAAATGGCAACCGACCTCGCAACTCGGGTTTGTGTGTGTATATATATATATATATATATATATATATATATATATATATATATATATATATATATATATAATGGCCTATTTGGGAAGCAAACTCTATTTTATAAAAAAAAGGCTAATATCAACTATGAACACGCCCCAATGTACTGAGTTTAGTTTTAAAAATAAAATATGCCGTTAACTCTAGATGCATGTACAAAACAATCCCTACATTCAATTAAGAGTAAAAATAAAATCAACTTTGAGAATATTAAATAATAGTTTCAGACTATTCATTTTAGTGGCAGTATATTTTGTCTCAGACCTTCTGAGACTGAACATTTAGGTCAGATGTTAGACAAAATAGGGAAGTTGATTTTGATTGACTTTACCGACAAGTTTGTTACTATTATACATTGATTCTTTCAGGTCAGTTTTCAAGTCTTTGTTGTTTTTCTCACTGACTTTTCGTTTGTTGCGTTTTTTGTTTTTTTTTTTTCGTCTCAGGATCCACACTATTAATAAAAACTGTATCAAAGGAAAGCTTCATTTACTCTTCGTATTCCTTTAGTTACCCCTGGCAACTTGAATTCTAAAAGGCAGTAGTATGATTGACAGAAACGTATGTCACACTTTAGTTCATCGTTCCTACGCGGGTGGTATTAGCCGGTCCAAAACCTGAGTGTGGGAAGCATATCAACACGTCAGAATTCTCGAGGCCTTCTGTTGAATTAGCGCCGTTTTGAACTTATGTTCAAAAGCCCAGACGAAGGCAATCCATCACTGTCAGAATGCACCGCCCCCAAGTCTCTCCGGCCAACCGCTGATCATTCTGGCCCTGTTCTTCGCATTCTGTAACACGTTCAATTTTAATTTTTAGATACCAGATTCTTTTACAGGGTGATTGAAAAGTAACTCGCTATTTTATGTATGAGTGACCAACCATGTGACTTTTTTTTCTATGGAGCACGTTTACTATACCAAACCCAGATTTTGGTATAACTTGAAGGGCGAATACAAGAAGTAATATCTTCCATACCACAAGAGTGCCTGGGGGAATAAGTTGACGTGATTCCTGGGCAGCTCAAGAAACTGGTGGCGAAATCCGGTGGCCATATCGAATCATGTTAAACGCTTTCTTTTCTTATCCATTTCTTGTAAAAATTATACTTAATAAATAAATTATAAATATTTTAAAATTGGAGTTACTTTTTAATCAAGTTGTAAAATGACAGTTTTAGGTTAGCTATACAGGTCTCAGTTGTTTTTATCACAAAACATTTGTCTACTGAGGCCTTTGGTATTTCTTACGTGTCCATCGATTCCTTTTCGTAATCTTCAATGCTCCAGAATTGAGACATTTTCGTTTGTTAATTAAGACGAGAAAAAAGTAAAGCGGGAAAAGAAAGTAGGCGGACTTTTTTGATTGTCATGTCTGAAATGGGTCATGTGGTCATTCCCTGAATAATCAGTCAACTCGGAGATTTCTTTCTACGTCTTCATTAATTTCCGCACGGAATATTCGGCAAATATTTACACAGTGTGTGCATCGATTATTATCAATATGATTCGTTTGCGACAGATCGATTTTTAGATTTCCTTAAAAAAAACACACACACATCGTTGTCGAGAATTCAGACTACTTGTCTAGAATAATTGTCGTGATTCCACAAAATATTTCGTCTGTATAAGAATAACTTCTGTTCCCAACTTTTGTAAAAACGTGTCAGTCGACTCATTCTTCAGCTTCAATTTGGAGATAAATCATTATTCGTCGAGTTATTCCAACGAAAATCGTCATACTTATTATTTTTACAAAATGTTTTGGCTGTTTCCATCGTCGAATTTTTTTTTTCCGAAGTACTTTTTCTTTTGTGATTATTTTGTGACTCAACGAACACCTGTTGTCACTTTCGTAATTCTCTTTGCAGTAAAGACTTTGTAATCGTAGATACAACTATTGTAACGCCGTTGAACAATACTAGTGTCAGACGCCTTTGAATATCACTCGCACTAATAGTACTTGCTCGATAATACTCGCTGGAATAGTAACCAACGAACAGTGATCCGAATAGTATAGAGAAGAGAAGAGCGGTCAGTATAGTAATAGAGGATAGATCAGAAATGGAGATTAGAATAGTATAGAGGATAGAGTAGAATATAGCGATCGTTACTTCCAACGTGTATGCGTTTCCTCTATGGTTACGTGGTTTACTTAATTCAATAATGGGATCGACTGCGCTTGCTCACTGGCGATCTATGTTCAAACTCAAGTGTCGGCAGCGACACTTTATTCCTATATAACAGATGATTTGCTGAAATTTTTAAACTATGCTTTTTATTAACACTGCTCTTGGGCCTTTATGTAATATAGGCTTGTTATTTTTTCGAATTTAGAAATTATGGACAATAACTTTGAGGATCCAGTTAATAGGAATTGTTTACCTATCATTGTTTAAATAACATTACTTCAATCAAACTATATATATATATATATATATATATATATATATATATATATATCAAATATGTGGTGCAGTTCAATTTATATTGCATGAATCATTCATACAAAAAGTAGATTAGTAAACTTAATGATATAAATGGCGAAAAACATCTCGCAAACAAATTTATTAAAGTTACATTAACCTACGAACCACTCGATGAATGTTATAATCCTTGTTTTTAATAACTTCAAGTTGTATAAGGTCTTTTTTTTATTCAGCTAGTACTTTCAGCTGTACCTACAGCCATCATCAGACATGGAAATTAATTTGCTATTTTAGTAAATCCAGGTACTAGCGGGACACTACTACCTAGATTTACTAAAAAAAAAACTTGCATGACTCCGAGTTTTTCTCTTCCTCTCCTTTCCCTATACCTCTCCGACTCTTTCTTTCTTCCATCTCTCTCAGTCATTGGATTTTTTCTCTGCCTCTTTCTCGCTATCTCTTTCCTCTCCTGTCCTCTTATCCTTTCTCTCTCTCTCTGTCTGTCTGTCTCTCCCTCCCTCCCTCCCTCCCTCTCTCTCTCTCTCTCTTTCTCTCTCTCTCTATCTATCTATCTATCTCTGCCGTTATATATTTAATCTTTCCTGGTTTTATAGGTAATCTGTTTATTTCTATTTCTGTTCCTTTCTCCTTCTCGCTCTCATTCTCTCCCACTCTTTGTGTGTGGGTGTGTTTCCAGTATAATATGTTGTTTATTTCGTGATTCACATGTCTGATGGAGGTGTTTAGGTGACTGTGTCGAAAGCATGTCAGTACAGACGCAAACGTAGCCCCGGAACGTCTGTCAAAACTAGTTATATCCGGGTTATCCCCTGTAGCAGCAGAACAGCTTGGCATGTCCAGATACGGGTCTCTCTTGTGTAAATACGAGTTTCGCTGAACTCTCTACTGTCAAAAATACTAACGGGAAAACCAGCAATAGGCAGTTGGCGATACTCGGTGTCATGTGAAGTCGGCCCTTTGGGCATTTTTGTTCCTCAAGTTGCGTATCTTGCTGTGGTTTCTGAGGCAGTGTTACTTATGTTCCCTTAACGTCTCTTTCCATTCCCTGCCTTTTCCCTGGAACTTACATCTCACCGAAGGAATACGAAGGAAATGAGGGCAGTTCGCTACAATGTGTGTGGCATGGCCGATCTTTTGAACTCTGTTGAGACTGGTTAAAACCGGGAAGCTCTTGCCTATAAATGGCAACAGTAATCCATTTTTGACCTGTTGAGCAGCTAGAGGATAGAAGGAGGAATCAGGTACACACTGAAGCAGTCCAAGGGCCATTTTCCAGCATCTTTAACGATGGATCGTAGGGCGAGTTCAAATTAAGGTCTTTTTTTTTAAAGTCCTAATAGACGGTCAAGGCGTGGGGTCTTTACGAAGGAACATCCGTTTATCGCGATTGGTGGAATGATACTTATGTTGGACTTGGTCACATTGACTAACAAGGGCTTAGAGACATCACACCTGTGCATTTGAGTAATTTTAAAAGGCTCCTGATAGACGTTGTTCTACTATGAGATAAGAACATCCTGAAACGCGGAGGTAGCAAAAACTGGCAAGGCAATATGGAGAAATATACCAAACCGCAGACCACTGTGTCCTTATTGTGGTTGGTGGGATGAGGACTGTTTCCTGGAAACTTTCTGTCTGAGAAGACGCCATGGACCTCCCTGACATCGTTGGGTATGCGCATGCTGCCGCACTGATTGGAACAACTCACGTGCCGAAGAAAGTGTTCTTATCTCTATGCTCTGGGCCGATGAGAGATATGACGATTATCAACCAGCCAAAATCGGAGAAGATCTCAAATATAGCAACAACAACAACAACAACAATAATAATAATAATAATATTAATAATAATAATAATAATAATAATAATAATAATAGAGCTAGTATATCTCTCATGGATACTGATATTTATTGATTGGATCTGTTTTCGGAAATAAAGATGTGGCCGCAGTAAATACCCATTTAATTATCCCTGATTTGCTTGTAGCCTGGCTTTAAGCAGTTGTCCATGTCCCCTAAATGCTGGCGCACTATTTATCTTTATTCCCAAGCAGGAATAAAGAGAAACATCATGACGAAGTGTATTTTTTCTTTTGTTGTGTTTTAAGGATGAGGTCGCCAAGGCGACTTTGGAGTCATATCTAAATAATTGTGATCATCCTCAATCAGATTACGTCTGAGAAGAATTAGTTACCTACCTTGAAGCTATTTCAAACTGGGCCACACCTGCAAAGGTACGGGTTGCTTTTATCAAAACCTGTCATCACGCAAGTTTGGCCGTGCTGCAGGTGCGTAGTATGTTTTTAACAGACTTGGTGTTATGATGGGTACATTGGAATTTATTCATATACTAGTTTAATTATTTATTTATATATAAACTAGCAGCCATACCCAGATGGTCAATCACAAAAAGTGTTCACATAAAATGGAGCAAAAACAGCATCATATTTATATATAACAGTGTCTATCTTTAAGTACTTTCATTTAAAAAAAACATTTTGAATTGATGCAGTTAATGATATAAAAGAAGTAGTCTATATTTATTCAATCGAAGCTAGCCGAGGTCATGAAGGGGTAAAACGGGCAACATGAAGACCCACTTCAGACCACAATTAGTTTGGAGTTTTTGAAATTCAATTTATCATTGTGCTACCAGGGATGTAAAAGAGGATACATTTATAAAACAATTGTCAAGTTTGATGAAATTGTTTCAAAGATCAACGAAAAATAAGAAATAAACCAGTAAAAATTACCATTTTTCGCTATTTATTGAGACAACAATATTACCAGCAATATATTTTTTTAAAAATATATTACCATCAGTAGATTTTTGAAGAAAAAAATATTACCAGCAATACATTTTTGAAAAAGAAAAATATTACCAGCAATAAAAAATCTTGTCCGCATTAAATAACCCATTACGGTGTTGATATCCTGTTAATCAAACAAAACCAAACCCAACCCTCTCCTTCTGTTGTCTCTTTCTTATTGTAAGTATACATTTTATTTCAATTTTCCTTAGATCTTCCTCGTTACTTACATGTTCAATCCATGGTATTCTCATCATCCTTGTATAAAAAAAAGAAAACATTTCTGTTGCATCAAGTCTCCCTGTGAGGGTATTCTCTGACATTTAGATTGATTAGTTAATTCGTTTTCTACGGAGATTTGGATTCATACATTTCCTAAGGATATTTGTACGTAAGTGAAATTAACAAACCCAACGGACCCTACTATACGATGCAGACCACAAAATCAAAAGCAAACCGCGCATGCGCAATTTTAAAAATATATGCAGTTTACCCATCGCACCCTTTATGTTATGAGCTGTTTTCCACAGTCCCTCTTACCATCATTCTGTCCTGTTAGTATTATATTTTCCAAGCCCTCTTTCCTCATTATGTGTCCTAGAAATTTCAACTATAGCTTTCTCATATCAATTATAAGTGTCCATTTTGCTTCCATTGTATCTAAAATTTCGCCATTGCACATATATTCAGGCTATGGTATTGTCAGCATTCTTCTGTAGAACAGCATTTCTTTAGCCTTAAGTCTCTTCTTCAGTTGTAAGGAGATCGTCCAGAATTAACTGCCATATGGAAGGACTTACATTACAGTTCAGTGCTCTTTGTTTCTGACGAAATCAGTTTTTGATTCTTTGCTTATCTTTTGGAAGGCATTTTTCTCTATCCCAGTTCATCTTCACATATATAATATGTAATTTTCTTTTTTTATTTTCATTTTCTCTAAATCTTCGTCGTTATTCACATAATCAGTACATGGTATCCTTAGCATCCTTGTTAAGAACCACATGTCAGTTGCCTCAAGTCGCTTCTTAATCTTGGAAGAGATTGTCCAACATTCACTGTCATGTAGGGGGAGTAGTATCACGTAACAGTTCAGCACTCTTTTCTTGGATTCTAACGAAGTTTTTCTGTAGTATCTTAATACTTTGATCACCTTTTGGAATGTATCTTTGGCTATCCCAATTTCACTGTCGCAATTTCCGTCCTCTGTTGCAACACTTATAAACTTTTTTTATCTATATGACGTCCATTGAAGGTTGTAATCATTTTTTGGTTGTACTGGTAATCCAGACTAGCTTCTGGGTGAAGCGAATATTTTTTTTACCAAAAACCGACCCTGCATTATAAGGCGACATACCGGGTTTAACAGCAAAATTGTTCAAATCGTGTAACAGCATTGGATAATATCTTATCCAGGTTTTCAGAGAAGACGTTTAGCCTTCGTGTCACTATTTTCGTAAAAAAAAGAACACTTACGAACCCTTTGAGCTAGAATGAGAACAGGTTAAAATAGTTTTCTGTCAAACCCACTATGTCGTCTCAACTGAGAGTAAAAAGATTATTCAGGCCTTCAGTAACTGTACAAAGATTCATGCTCTGGTTTCCATTCAAGAAATATCAAGAGTACGGTGAATAAGGTTTAATAAGAGGGGAGAGTAGAGAGGAGAACTGGATCAGGAGGTCACAACAGGTAGAGGGATCATCATTTCAACTTAGAGCTAAACTCATTCTTATTGTTCAAATTAGAGTCCAATAGTCTTATAAAAACCTAGGAGAATTCCAATAAGATATCTTTAATAATTTCTAATATACAACGGTTCAAATTTTGATCTAACGATTGGATAATTTTGCTGTTACACTCGGTATTACAAACACATTAACTCGTATTTTATTGTTGATTAATTAAAACTGCCCTTGGATTTGTGTGAATGCATGCACAAGTAAGGTCTATTCTGATTGGTTGCCAAGCGTCACTTGTCTCGATTTTAAAAATGGCAGAGTATTTTGTAGGCAAACCTCATATGCAATATAAAAAAAAACAAAAAAAACTAAACGATATGGTGATAAAAATAATCCATATGGAAGATCAAACATTGTTTCTTTTTACCCCTTTTTGTAATATGTTTTTCATAAACTTGAAATTTTCATTTATTTAAATCCGGTGAATTATTTTTTAACCATTTTTTATCAACAATTCCAATTCTTTTGTCGGTTTCTTGATGTTAGATATTCAACATTATTCGGCTGCCAGTCTTCTGTGGTTGAATTATTGTTAAATTTTTGCTTTGCAAAAAAAATAATTCTTCTTATCTTTGACACGCGTCATTGTTTGTTTATTTACTTATCGTCAAAGACATTTCAGAATTCTATATTTGCCGGCGGACAACAAACAGTTAAGTTGACGATATGGAAGCAAAGATGTTCTTTTGAGACACGAAAAAGAAGTTCTTCAAGTTTAAAATATAAATCCAATTTCCTCACGCAGGTAGACACATTTGCACACATGTTGAGAGGTAAGAGGATAATCACCAGGATGAGATAGATAGATAGATAGATAGATAGATAGATAGATAGATAGATAGATAGATTGAGTGATTTTCTAAGCGAAGCTTACATATGTCACCGACTGAGCATCGAACTCACTACTCAGTGAAAATGTATTTACACTAAAGGTAAAAAGATCGGACCGCCCCTGAATTTCTTTAAAAACAGCTTTTCTATTTTGTTAAAAAGTAAAACATAAAGCAACTGAGCAATAAAGATGTATAATTAATTTCGAAGGTTAACAGAAAAATCGTGATGAAATCGATCACAAACGAAAATAACATGTTCATTATCAATTAATCATATCGAAGGATAAGAGCTTAATTAACTATTGAAATAAAGTTCAAATATATCATTTTCCAAATTATTCAAGATATGATCTTCGCCCTCTCTAACCTTCTATCTTTCTGTCCTGAAATAACAAGATACCTCATATATTTCACGTACGATTTCATTTTCAAGTCTTTTTTTCACTGCTCTTAGGACTGCCATAGCTGAAACTCGTTTCTCACGTGCCAAACGTCTTATGAATTGAGTTGGATCTTTTCTAATTGATCACTTTATCTCTAAGTTGAATTGATGATCCCTCTTCCTGTTGTGACCTTCTGATCCAGTTTTCGTCTCTACTGCTCCCACTTTTTAAAATTTTATTCACCGCTCTCTTGATGGTTCTTGAATGGACTTTGAAGATGGAAGCCAAAGTAGGAATGTATGTACCATTACTGAAAGCCTGAATGATCTTTTTCCTCTCACCATTGCTCAGTTGGGAAGAGAGTGGGTCTGAGACAAAACGATTTTAAACTGTTCTCTTTTTAGCTGAATAAATTCTTACGACAAATTGTGTCAACACGGCTAAATGTCCTACTTGAAAACCTGGAAAAAAGAAACACAATTAGTTTAGTGGGTTTTTTTTTTTAGATATTAAACATTTTGTGGGATGGTAAAAGATTTGGGCAATTTTACTGTTATATCTGGTATATATTCTTTTTTAATTTTGAAGTAATTTGCACAAAATGGCAAAATTGAAGTGGGTGAGAGCACAAATTTAAGGTGAGAGCACAAATTTAAATTTTATTCAAAGTAAGCTACTCTCAAAGAGAAATTAGCAAGAAGCTGAAGAGTTCTATTTGTCAGAAAGACAGTTAGAAGCAGGTGCAAATATTCACAGAAAAAGAACTAGATCACCAAAAGTGACAGTTGCTGCTGAAGATAAACACTCATTAGAAGCAAAAGATATAGACGCTAAAGTGCTCCAGAGTTGACAACTGAATCTAATTCCTCTTCACAGTGACCAATATCACTCTCAAATGTGAAAAGAGGGACTGAGGGACTGCATGACAATCAGGAAATCCCCGAAGAGGAATAGGCAGAAAATACTGTTATGGGAAACAAAGTACAAGAACTGAACCTAGAAAGAGTGTCAAAATGTATTGTATATATCTGATTCCAAATTTGAACATTTTTGTAGGGAGACGAAAGAGTATGCAAAAAGAAAACCAGGAAGAAAACTGAATGATGTATGTGTGGTTTGAACGCTTAAGCATGCTTGTGGTTAAGCTGCTTTGGGGGAGAGAGGGGGGCTAGATATATGGTTCAGGTCAAGGGAACCGTGAAAAAAAAAACAATATTATTCGATTTTGCAAAGACATGATATACCATCTGGTTTACGCATAAATAGAAAAAAATCAACTTTCAACAAGACAACGATCATGATTGATTATGACGAAATTAGGTTAAGTGCAAAAAAGCACAACCTATCTGAAATTACGACTTTGTTCGCCTCAATCTCCTGGCCTCTCTCCAATTGAATAAGTATGGAATGAATTCGATTGGACAGTTTGAAGAAAATACCCAGAAAGTGAGATTGAGCTTTTTCAGTGGCGGAAGAATGATTAGGAATGTTTGCAATCTACTATTTTTTAAAAAATCTGCTGGAAAAAACAGCCAAGAATTTTTAAAGCAGTAACTAAGGCAGGTGGTGGTTTTATTGACGAAAGCAAAATATGATGCTGTTGTATGATAATTCTTTATAGTTAACTGGTTAGTTTTTGTTAGAATAAAACTGTTGACGAATGCCAAGAATTTGTAAAGCAGTAACTAAGGCAAGTGGTTGTTTTATTAACGAAAACAAAATATGGTGCTGTTGTATGATAATTATTTATAGTTAAGTGATTGCAATATTTGTTAAACTTAAGATGATAGATGGATAGATAGATATTTTAAATATTTGTTTGCGTTCACGTCCGTATATCCAATTGAAAATTCTTTCATAATTAAATTCTACCCTTCATACAAGCTTCGAAGATTGCTGCCACATATCATTTTGATTCTCCAGTTGTATATCTGGAAAATCTGCAACGTTATTGATCCTGACCTGGCATCCCGGCTTCAGTTAATTACCCTGGCCTTAACGTTGCCTCCCTGTGCCTTTTTCTATAAATATTTTCATGGTAATTGTTCCGATGTGCTTTGCTCCATGGTATCGAGACTTTATGAATTTAAGTGCAGTATTATTAAGTTGGTGCAAAAATAATCACGTAATAATGTCGTTTTTTGACGTTAAAAAATACGTCAAGAAACGACATTATTACGTCATTATTTTTGCACCAACCTAATATATTGACGGCAAAGTCTCATCGTTTTAAAGGCTAGATGTAACTGCAGGTTCTTTGCTAACTTTCGTTTTTCGCAATTCTCACTTACGTATTCTTCTGGCTTCTTGTTTTCCAGCCAATTTTGATCTCGAAAAAATTATATGCAATGTCATTCGTTATCTACTGTCTTCTTGATTCCTCTTCTTTTATTCTTCTCTATCCGTGATAACGTTTTCTTTTTCTTTCACACACAGTAAACGCCTTCTATTTCAGTGGCATTATTCCCTTGCTTGTTGTTAAATGATTTTTTTTTTAATTCTATAATTAAATTATGCATAAGACATAATTTATTTATTTTAATCTTAAAAACAATATAATTTTTAATTATTTTATCGCTGAATTTTTTTTCTTTTTTTTAATAGCAGTCATTATTAGGTTGCGAGATGAAACTTGACGGGGGATGTGGAGGGAAAAAAAAAAGAGAAAAAAAAAACATAATTACCTTCCGAGCATCCAATGTCAGGGTATCCACATAAAAACGAAGAAAATCCCTCTCAAACAATTTAAATAGAGCTCACACAGTTGTGATTAGCTGTTAGTTAACTTCCAGTCAAATGCGTGGAAAAATTTGCTTTTTAAGCCCCGCGCTAAATATCTATTAAATTTTTTCCAAATCGTCATATTTTGGTGTAAACATGCTGAACTCGAATTAACAATTAAATTATGATAAAACCTACCGTTTTGGAGTTTTGGAGTTATCGACAGGAAAAAAATTAGACCATCTCTGGGTAATTCGTCCGTCATTACAGGCATTGTTTTTACAAATTCAGCGCGGAGCACTTGCGGGTATTTTCCTTCGCGCAAGGTTAAATTTTGGCCTATTTACTTCTTTTACAGAATTTCGTCGCAGAAATCACTACGCAAAACCGTAAAGCAATGTTTTTTTTTTTGTTTTTTTTAATAAGTGTAGTTTTATTTGTAACATAAAACTTTAAACAAAAACAAAATAAATAATACAATGGAACCTTTTTAGTAAAAAAAATAGCTACAATCAATCTTTTCTCTCACGTTCACTCCGTCTAACCCCCTGCGTACTAGTGGCATTTCTGGCTTGCTTAAAAGAAATACCGAAATAAACTGGACAACATCAAGTTATGTTCAGTTGTGGCTATCAGCAAAGAATACATTTTACATGTCAGCCATTAAATATTCTTCTAATGATCAATATTTCGAAAACTTTAAGTCGAAGATGGGCCAACATATCTATTAATGCATTGCAACTGCTAGACAGTCTCATATTTTGATTCATTTACTCGTCACATATAACCAATTTCAAACAAAAAATACTGAATTAAAATATTGGGTGGGTCCATAATTATCAGGCGTTTTTGTAGGCGAGTCATTTGTTAATAAAAGTTGCTTTTTTTTAATACTAATATTTTTTTTTTCAGGTTATAAAAATTCGTGTCGATAACCATACTTCCCGGAATAATCATTTAAAAATACTATTGTTGAATTGTTATGTTTCTTTTCTTTTCTTTTTTTCATAATAAATAGTGTTAAAAAAAAAAAAAAAAACGCCTGATAATTATGCACCAATCCATTATATTGAAGTGGATGATATGATTTGGACATATAATCTGACATTAATATTCGCTTAAAAGATGCTAAAGGTAGGTATTAAGCTCGATGTCAGTGTAATTCTTATTTTTAGAATTTACACTGTAATTTTTTGCAAATGAATTAAAGTAGAATATTCACATTAATTGTTTTTGAAATTGAAAGTTAGCTTCACCTGCAGTTCTACTAATCCCTAAACAGCAGCAGTGTATTGTGAAATTAATTTCTTTTAGGAATAAATCAGGTTATTCATGGTCATGATTTCTTTTGAATATTTATTTATTATTTTAAATTTACTAGTTTATTTTTTTTTTTTTTCATTTATTTAATAATTTTTGTAGTTTCTTTGGTTCTAAATTTTAGTACAGTGTAACCCGGATATAAGGGAGTTGTCGGGACCGAAGAAGAACTCTCTTATATCCGGGTTTCTCTTATATCCGGGTTTCTCTTATATCCGACTGTATCTTATATCCGGGTTACACTGTATTAGAAATCAGGTTTATTTGATTTAGGTTATAGGAATATATTTAAACGTTTGAGTAACGATATAGTTGTAGGTAACATCGTGAGAATTTGTTTTCGTATTTTGTATGTCCGTGTGTGTGTCTGTCTGTCTGTGTGTGTGTGTGTGTGTGTGTGTGCGTGCGCAGAGCGAAGGCCCTTTCTAAACAAAAATAAAGAAATATATATAAATCCAAGTTTCTGGGAAAAACATGACACATTTATTAAAGTAAAGAATTTGATATTGATCGTAATTCGTGAATCTTTATCCAAACGAAGGACATTCACGTCTCTTTGAAATATATTATTTTTCTCTGGAGAAAATGCATTAAGATAACATTCTTTCTTTTTTTTTTCTTTTTTTTTTTTACTGGCATTCAAAAATAAGGAATGCATATATAGCTATCAATTTAACAAATTTTTGAAATATCAAATGTACTCAGTAAGCATGTATCAAGAAAAGAGGGCTTGGAAAATTTGTCACTCAAAGGGACAGAGGAAGGTAGGACATCGCCTCCTGAACAAGTCTGAGTAAATGGTTTGTAGAACAGGAATAAAGAAATATAAAAAAATAGCACAAATGTTACAAAGAATAACAAATTGCAGAGAGCTACTATGGAATACACCTTGATAGGACATAGCATATAGAGGTAAAATATTCCTTTCGGAATTCTAAACCATGGAGTGTTTTTTAAAGAAATCGAAAAATCGATCTGTTGCAAATGAATCATATAGTTAATTGTGGCAAGAACAGAACCAGAGAATAAACATATACCAAAGCTTTATTGTAATTTACTCTGACTATTCGTCTACTGACGGTTATTACAGGGCGGTTTTATACCTCCTAGATCTTAAGGGCAGGTAACTGCTGATTTATCAATACATTAATAATCAATGCAGACTATGCAAATGTCAGCAGATTATTCAGAGTTGGTCCATAGTCACCAGACGACCTCATTACCAAGAGCTACAGATGGCAGGAAGTTGTAGATGCCAAGGGCGCCCACGTACTGAAAAGACACTACACATAGAAGAAGAAAAAGACAGTGATAGTGGGGAAAAAATACTGCTGGGATGAGCGAGGCACGAGTTTGCGACGCTGTGTAAGCAAAAGAGTTGCCGTCCTTGATTTTGACATGTGGCAACCGCTGGGACAAGTTTAAAATGCTTATATGCTTTTGTAGCGTTCATGTTTCTAAAAGAACGAATTGATGAGCCAAATGCACGAGACAAAAGCTTACTTTAAACACAGAACTAGTCTTAAAAGCACTTAATCTTTATGGCCAAAAGTCAACATTAATTTCATCGTTATAGTGTGACGTAAATATGGGCTTAGAAAAAAGAACCAATCATCGTTGAGTGAAGCAAAGTGCTTCTTGGATTAGTTCATTCAGATATATCATATTGTTATATATATATATATATATATATATATATATATATATATATATATATATATATATATATATATATATATATATATATATATATACATATATATATACATATATATGTATATATACATATATGTATATGTATGTATAATATAATATATATATTATATAAGAGAAATAAAATATATGACATTTATTTATAATATAAAAGGTATATACTATATATATAAATTATATATATGTTAATATTTATATAATACATATATACATGTTAATATTTATATTAGATATATATGATATATATATATATAACATGTGATATATATAAAATACATATATATGAATATATATAAAATAAACATACATGTATATGCATATATAATATATATATAATAACTATATATATAATATATATGTATAAAATACATATATATATATATATACATATATATATATCAAATACCTACATATATATAATACAAGCATATATATAATACACGTATATATAAAATTCACACACCCACACACACGCACACATATATATGCATAAAATACATATAAATATATATATATATATATATATATATATATATATATATATATATATATATATATATATATACATATAAAGGAAACATATATATATATAGAGAGATAGATAGATAGATCGATCGATAGATAGATAGATAGATATAGATATAATGCATATATAATACACATAAAATACATACATATATATATATATATATATATATATTTATATTTACATATACAATGTATATGTATAATATACATATGTATAATATATATATATATATTATATATATATGATACATACATATATTAAATGCATATATATATATAATATAAATATATATAATATATAAAATAAATATATATATAATATATATGTATATTTATATAAATACATCTCTATAAATATTTCTATCATATATGTGTATATATATATATAGATTATATATGTATATATGTGTAAAATATGTATAAAATATATATAAAAAGTTTATATATACATTTTTATATATAATAAATAATTTATACATATATATATATATATATATATATATATATATATATATATATATATATATACAGCGATGACCAATATTGTATATTAATTTCATTGGTCAGTTGTACGTGTGTACGCAGCGACATATGAATGTGCATTTCCGCTCAGTCCTACAATATTCATATGTTCATGTTTGTGTAACTATGACGTCAATTTTTCCTTCCACTACAACAAAACATCGATATGCACAACCCTATATAAATCCAAAATTTATAAATTAATCTGTTTCCGAGGGTCACAAACTCACAGCAATCCAACTAAATTTGTTAGCTCTATCACTGATATTGAGCGCTTTGCAATAAGTACCGTGCTTATATAAAATATAAAAAAAATAATAAATATATATAAAAAATTGAATATATATATATATTTATATACATACGCATTAATCTAACATATTTCTTTTTTATTAAGGCTTCATTAACGAAGCTTTAATAAAAGTGAAACATCTTAGATTGATATCCTTTCTCTGTTACCTTTTTTTTATTTCACCATCCCTGTCGCATTTCCATCAATATTTGATGTGCATTCGATCATATGTATGTATATCAGTCAGTCAGTTATGTGCCTTGCATGATACACGCTTAGGCGATCATGTGTCTTTCGATACATGACTGACGAGGCAGATTTTTTTCTACAGTAGGTTGCCATTTGTTTCTGCAGTAGACCAGTTGTCATCCAAGGCAATAGAAGCCGGTTCGTCCTGCTATTTACCCGTAGATGTGGGGAGAAGAAGAGGATTCATACCTTTCCCAATCTTAATATGAAACGACGAATCGTCATCTTACTAGTATTCTTTCTTCTGGAAACGAATATCTGATTCAGTCAGTTATGTCCCATACGTGTTCTTTCGATACATGACTGACGAACCAGATTTTTTTCGGCAGTAGGTTCTGCGGTAGACCAATGTCCTGATATTTACGCATAGAAGAGAAGAGGACTCATACCTTACCCAAGGGCATTGTCATAGATTCGGCGGGAATTCGAACTCGGCTCTTTGATTCCTCAGTCCGTGCGGCCTATCCATTACTACACCGTGTCTCCTGAATATCTAGTTAGTCAAGTGAAATCTAAACGTAAACATTGAGGTCAACAGCCAGCGACGACAGTCTGTTTCATGCTTAATGGTCTGAACATTGCTTTTAATCCTGAAACAAACTGAGACCCCGCTGGATGTTGACCTCAATGTCCACTTTTGTAAATGCCCGAAAACCATGCCCCTCGTGTTCACCGAGGCGTTGTGAGTGAACTTAAATCGATAGAACTGGCTGGAATCCGCCGCTCATTGTGCTAGACGGAAATCTCAAATCATCGTGAATGCGTTTATTAAGCCCAATGATGCTTTTCAAACTGCTGATCATGGCAGATTATACGCTCCCCTTCAGAAACTGTAATTATGGTCAGCTCAGAATAGTTGCAGTATGGACCACAGATTTTCTCTATGAGTATTAAACAAACATACATGTGCCTGTGCAGGTATTTGCAACAGGGATTGACTAGCCGCCCTTGCAGATAAATGTCCTCGGAAAACAATAGAAATCAGTCATGTCAATCGCTATCTTCTGTCTTCTTAATTCCTGTTCCCTCTACTTAATAGTATTTTTCTTCGTGTCATATTCGTTCACATTCAGTAAATCCTTGCATCTTAGTGGCTTTATTACCTTGTTTGGGTGAAATGATGAATCAAAGCATTTACATCAAGTGCACGGAAGCGTTTCTGGAGATATTCGTATTGGCTACATGATTTTCAGATAGATCTTCCAGTCAAACACTTCATTGGTTGATTAATTTATTTTTATGGCTTATCAACTTTTTGCATGTTATTTAAAACCAGAAAATATTTTTAGATTATAACAAATAGATTAGAGATAATAATAATTTTTAACCGACAGAAGAGATGAATTAATATCTTTCCCAATGTTTTTTTTTCACGTAAGAGTATATAACGAACCCAACTGAAATTAGAACTCGGGTCTCAGATTAACAATTCCGAGCCACCACCCACACATCCAAGCTTACAACAATAACCCATCTAGTTATAGGTCAGGTAATAACCCATCTAGGTACTGACCGGAAACGACATTGCTTAAATTCAGTGATTGTACGGAAATTGCGTTTTAACTTAAGGCTGTCGTATGTCGTATGTAATGTTTAAACATTAGACTTTTAATATTCATGCCTTCGGCTAATTTTTACTGAATATATTAGTAGAAATTTCTCAGAATAAAAAAAAAAATGGATGTTGATTTTTTTTTTTTTTTTTTTTTATCTTTGAAACAACAGAATTAACATCTGCAAAGATTCAAACGTGACCAGCATTTGGGGGATCGTGGGAAACAGCTGACGCCCAACAAATGTCTAACATAAAATCCTTTCCTCGTAAAAGATAAAACAATGTCGACATATTTGAAAAAAAAAAATGCCTGACTGAATAACAAAGAAGATTTTCGCCGAGCCATTTGGCCGATCAATAATCAGTATGAAATGGCGTTGTCTTTTAAAAATATAGAAATATACACATATACAAATACTATCTCCTGCTTAAGCTGTAGTCGTTCTGGGTATGACGATAAACTACATCCGGCAGCATAGCCTCTGGACTAAAAGTTTTGATGGGTGTGGAACCACATCTTAATTGTTGTTGTTCCAGATCCACCCTGGGCCGGGGTGGTAGCATCTTTTAGGGTCCGAACTATGGAAAAATAGTTACCTCCACCAAACTGGTTTCAAAACACGAAGAAAGGAAAAATATACAATTTTATAATAAAAATACCAGCAATACAAAAAAATATATTGTCCGCATTACATTTTTGTAAAAAAAAAAATATTATTAGCAATATATCTTTGTCAAAGAAGTTAGTAATTCTCCTAAAAAAATTAAATTCCAGCATTAAATGACCCATAATTTGTTGAAGTACCCCTGGACAAAAAATCAGTAAGAGATACTGCAGGTGAATTAATGTCTAGCGGCTCGAAACCAGCGTCTGTTACATTTTCTTTCTCATAAATACCTCTATCTGTAAACTGTAAAACAAACTGGGCTCTCTAGCCGTGCGTGTCAACCAGTCTAGGAGAAAAAATCTCTGAATTCGAAACTGTGCATAGCTCTCGAAAAGTACATACCATGCATTCAAAGAAGGGTTCATGGATTTTATTGGCTCTATAATCCCACTACAATCAACCGCCGTAATCTGCAATGTTATTGATCCTGATCTAGCATTTCGGCTTTAGTCACTTGCCCCCCGTCATAACGTAACTTACCTGTGCCCTGCCTATAAATACTTTTTTATGGCAATTGTTCCGATGATCTTTCGTTTTTGGTACCTAGACTTTATGAGTTTAAGCGAAGTACTAGAGAGGCGGCTAGGTCTCATCATTTTATAGTTAAAATGGCTAGATGTAACTGTAACTTCTATCGCACTTCTCGCTTGGGTAACTCTCTTCCGACATCTTGCTTTCCATTCAACATTGAACTTCAAATATTTAAATGCAATATCAATCGTTATCTTAATATCTTATCTGCTTAATACACAGTCTTTTTTTTTACTTTCTCTCTATTTCTTCTTCAGATGTTTGGAAAGTGGAACTGAACCCTTTATTTCGCTCACTGGGGTAAACTGATCTAGTTCTGGAATGTCGAACTGAACCCTTTATTTCGTTCACTGGGGTAAACTGATCTAGTTCTGGAATGTCGAACTGAACCCTTTATTTCGCTCATGTTTAATGGATGTCAGTTATCAGTTATCTCCTGTTAATTTTCCCTCTGAAAGTTCTCCACTGCCTTAACCGGGTATTGAACTCACACTCTTTGGGTCTTGTCACTGGATTTAACTAATGCCTTTATCCACTGCGCCATGTGTCCTTGAGGATATCTGTGTATGAATTATAATATATGGGTATTATAAATCTAATATCTTCAGCAACTATTTTATTTTTACCACTTTTCATATTGCAATTTTTTAAGTAGATGACACTTTCATACTCTGGCCACACCAGGAAGAAAATGTTCAGGTTCTACTGGACCATGTGAACTTAAAAAGACCTTCGATACAGTTCAGGATGGAAAAAGAGAGTAACACACTCCCATTCTTGGATGTTCTAATATCTTGAACAGAGCATAGGTTCAAGCCATCCGTATATCGTAAACCGACATTCACCAGACAGTACCTCAGTTTCAACTCCCACCATCCATACATGAATGATTTAATACTATTTAATCCTGACTCAATAGCAAGTCTGGTATCGATGACGAAACTAACCGGGCCGTTATTCTCGAAAAGGACCTCCAGTCGTTTGTAGACTGGGGCAGAAATTGGCTGGTTAACTATAATGCTTTTAAAATAAAACTACTCTCTATTACTCACCACAGGAAACCATCGCTGCCACCCATTAGAATCTCTGATGCTCAACTCCACGAGAGCACCTCCTTGCGCCTACCTGATGTCACACTGTCCGCTCACCTGAGATGGAACAATTACATTGAATCAATTACTTCATCCACCGCAAGGAAAGTCGGTTCCCTCTGTCGCGCCAAAAAGGTTTTTTCTCGCCCGAGTCCATCCTTCTAATCGATATAGCAACCATTCGGCCTTGCATGGATTACTGCTGCCATATATGGTCTGGTGCCCCCGCTGTTCGTCTTAAGGTCCTCGACTATATCCAGAGACGGATATGCAATGTGGTTAGTCCTGATCTGGCATCTCGTCTACAGTCGCTCTGTCACAGACATGCCGTCGCCTCCCTCTGTCTTTTCTACAAATTCTTTCACGGTAACTGCTCCGACGAGCTACTTTCGCTAGTTCCCAGACTGCATGAATTTACGCGTGCTACTAGGCTGGCATCACAGTCCCACTCTTTCACTTTAGAAACAGTTAAAGGTAGCCGTCTCTTCTACTCCAATAGCTCCATGTCTTGCACCTCCCGTCTGTGTAATTCCCTTACTATTATTTTTTTCCCTGAGAGCTATATCTCCAACTATTCAAATATAATGTCAATCGACATCGCCAGATGCCTTGACCTATTCCCTGTCCTTCTCTTCATCCTTTCCTCCATCACGCCTCCTTACTCTCGCTCCCACTCTGTAACCACTTGCATACTAGTGGTATCCCGCCTTGCTTGGGGTGAAATATATATATATATATATATATATATATATATATATATATATATATATATATATATATATATATAAGGTGCGATGGATAAATTGTCGTCTGAATTAAGCAAAAATGAAAATAACACTGACGTTTCCTTTTAACAAATATATATACCAGCATTTTTACAAAAATATATTGAAATACTAAAGAGTAAATTTATTTAATAAATTCGCCATTTTCATCAACCACAGACGATTTAGGAACCTCCTGCAACTCTTCTGGACGGTCTCCTTGTTTAAGTTGGTGAACTCTGCCATAATCCTTACCTTTATTTAATCATTGGTGTTACGAAGAAATTTGTTGGTCCCTCGCTCAGCTGTGCCCCACATAATAATCAAGGGCGTTGGAGTTTGGGGAGTTACGTGGCCAGATATATGGGGTGATGTGACCGCAGAAATTTGTTTGACAGCCATGACTATGTTCTGCTTGTGTGAATATTCCAGTTCTTAGACTCATCCTCTTGAACCATTGCAAGACTTCCTTCTCAAAACACTATTCCTCCTTGTTAAATCTGAGGGCCTGTCTAAATATTAATAGAGGCACTTGTGATCACTCCAAACATCATTATAATCACCATTAGACTCATCTAACTCTTTCCAAAACCTCTGCAGTGTCCTCAGATTGACACCAAAGCACTCTGAAATGTACATATTAGCGCTTCCAGCGCGAATGCCAAGCAGTACAGCAGGCCGTTTCCAAATTTCTGGTGGAGTGAATTGTGTCATGGTGTTCTTTTTCTCATGGATTAAGCCCAACTGACACTACCATACTGTGCACTCGACAATATAAATATCATAAAACGCGCATGTGCGAAATTAAAAATATAAAATGGCGACAATTTACTCATCGCATCCTATATGGAGTAATGGATAGCGGCTTGGATTGAGGAATCGGAGAGCCGAGTTCGAATTCCAGTCGAATCCATTACATTCACTTACGTGCTAATACCATTCGGAAAGGCGTGAATTCTCTTCTCGCTCTAGCTATGGGTAAATAGCAGGACAGATTAGGTTCTATAGCCTTGGATGGCAACTGGTCTAGAAGAATAACAACTCTGAATTCAAAACTTGCGGAGGGTCGTTTCGGGACCTTGTGGCACGTGGTGCACCAGGTCTCTGTATTCGGCCCTTCAAAAAGTGTGGATGGTCCTGCACGAAACCTTCACCATTATAATCAAATCTCATGTGCTGTTGTCGGGCTGACGGTTTCCTGGGAACTGATCTGTTTGACCCTCATACGTCGAATTCGATTGGCTGAGGCGAGCACTTAACCGTTTCATCCCTGGCCACCGCTTTACCGGTGATAGAGAAAAATGACGCCATGCCCAGCTACTGGTTAAACGGTGCGTAAACACTTGTAACTATCTTTATATCTACCGTGAAACATTACATACCAATCATTGCGGATTTTGACTCGGGAGCTCAGGAAGAAGGGTTAAAATTGTTCAGCAGTGCAGGGCTCAAATGGTTAAGATACCTGCAGAAATAGAACATCTACCAATATTCATTCAACCGTTACAAGGTTCGTCGTCAAGCATAAAAATTATGAGCCGACTGATGAGGAAAGTAAGACAGATCTTAAAAAGCACTTATGAAGTCATAACTCATCGTGACTGAGGGTTTGAGTGTGCTGGCCTTTTTTAGACAGCTGACTATACTGTTACGGTTTTTTGAATATATATACGTGTGACTAGTGAGCCAATCCAGATGACTCAATTTCCTTTATAGTCTACCAATAGAAGCTTAACCAATCAGAGGCCGCAGAACATTGTATTCGTCGTGTATAAAGGCGGCCATCTTTGTTTAACCTACCGGAAGGACCAGTGCTAACTTGCCAGGCGAAGAGGATAGAAGGAAGAACTACGCTCTGCTAAGATATCCACTGCGAACCTGAATTACGCTTTCCTACTGTCTCCGAAATATTCACTGCCAACCTCTGGATTCTATACTCGGAGACGACCGTCATGAAAATGTCTAACATATACTGCATACCTGTGTAAACCACAGGTGGATGTTGAACAAAAACGATTGGCTAGCCATTATCATTATGTATGTATGTATGTATGTATGTATGTATGTATGTATGTACGGCTGTCTTTGATTCCAGACACCGACGTCCTCCAAAGATCTTAATGCAGCAGTATTGAAACAATTATAATGCTGTCATATAGGTAACTATTTACACTGAGTTTTGAGCGTAACACTCTCGACTTAAGAATTTTTTTCCGCCATGTGTAGAAATAGCGGTGTCAGGCTACTGACTGAAGTGATTATTGTGTGTCCATTGAGTGAAACTATCCAGTCGAATTCGCGTGAATTATTGTGCGTCGATGATCTGGGTTATGATTTAGGTTTTAACGTACGTTAAGCCTAGCTGCATTACTAACACGGCATTCACTGAAATAGTTAATTATCTTGACTTCTACTTCTTTGTTCTTATTAAGTATTTATTTGCGGTTGTAATTAAATGCTGTTTCATCTTAACATTGAAGTCTTGAGTTATACTTAATTATTAACGGCCATCGAATGTCACAAAAAGTCCCCAACCAGATGAGACGTTTTGAAAACGGGAGAATAACAGGATTACAAAACAACTTTTCTACGATGAACAGAAAATAGGAAAGCCTCTACAACACAAGCCTAGATAAGTGTTTAGGATAATTTGAAAGAAAATCTAAATTCATTGCACATGGATATGAAAGATTGTGAGAACTGATATTAAATGGCACAAAGTAAAGATTCTTTATAAGGGAGGGATTCAACGCTTTTGACGATCAATGTTTCAGGTATGGTCGGAACAAGTGTGATCTCCGAAAAGGGGGCTCCCTCGGATTTGACATTATATACGAAGTCTTGGAAATGAGATGTCTTAGCGCATGCTGTTGTTGAGGGCGGGTAATGCAAAGTATCTGAAGTTTCATCATGATAACCGCAAGCCAACGAACTATGACAACCTGCCACATCGTTTTTGCCAACAATACCTGTTTTGTTTAGAGATCATCATCTGGACTGAGAGTTATAGAACATGTAGATCCAATTAACCCAATCAAGGACACAGAGTTGATCTGTTATATACGCTTGTTATCTATGAAATCAAAAGATGGTCACAAGAGTCATTTTCAGAGCCATGTACGCCGAAACAAAACTGAAACCATCAGAAATGATACGTAGTGAGCAGCAGCTCTCATCTCAGTAAGTTGTGGCAATCATCATGTATTTGTAGTTGTATAGTCACGAGTGTATATATGAATGCTACGGGTACTCTGTACCCTAGTGCTATAAACCACATCCCGGTGATATCGACGACTAAGCAAGATTCTTCATCAGGCTTTTCTAGTGAGTGAAGGAGCGTTTAGACATCCCGCAGGACTAAAAACACAAAAACAAACGAAACCTTTGAAAAAGCGGGTAAATCTTTGGAAACACATCTACGGCTATCTAGGCAAAACGCGAGAATGTAGAAATATGTGGTTTGGTGTCCAGTAGACTGGCCAGTGACATACAACGTTTCGTCTCCATATTTGTTCACTCGTAGTGCGTCCAAAGCTGGGAAAATGCCGATGCACGTTCACAATCAAACAATAGTTGAAAATAAACGGACGGGTGAGAAATAAAAATTAAAAACTGGTTTCTAATTGTAGATATTTTATTCAGGGATTCGCTTGCTCTGTCTGGGTAGGAAGGTAGGTGACGCTTGAGACAAATGATTATCATGAGGATCTGAGAACTTAGAGTTTACCGACTCTCAGCTCATCTACACCTCACGCCATCTAGCTGGTAATACAAACAAACTGAAGCAGAACTACGCGAACGACAGTCGATACCCCGTCAAGGGGGAACCCTAACTGGATTACTCGGTCCCAGTTGTGACTTTATATAAACCAGCCACCGCACATTCTCTATGTACAGCTTTTTCTTTACTCAAGTCCCCTATTTACTCATTTATTCTTACGTTCCCCTTTCGCCAAAGAGAATATTGCTGAGAAAATTTCAAATAACCAACCCACTGTCTATAAAATGTTAGTACTTAAGATCGAGATAAAATTAGTTTCATTTTGTATTTGGTATTGACATTCAGAGTGTTACATTTATACACTAGTCACCGAAACTCTTGAAGTCCTGTGTTTAAGAGTATTAAACTGTTATGTTATATCTGTCTCCCTGTAGTGAGTGCTGGACAAGCTCATTAATGATGTAGAAAAGACTTAAAATGACAAAAATATGGTTCTTCAGAAGGATGCTGAGCATACCAAAAAGGAAGCTTATACCTAACAGGAGGAAGAGACAGTTGAGTTTTCTAGGGCAAATAACGAGGAAGGAGGGCTTGGAAAATATGATACTCACAGGACAGATAGAGGATAAGAGCAACAGAGGAAAACAAAGCATAATATATTTAGTGAGCTTGAATAAATGGATGGCAGAACAGGGTTTAGGAGAAGTAACAGAAAGAGAAGATTTATTAAGAGTTACAAGGGAGATGAAGTTGTGGAGAGCCATAATCGGCTACGTCCTGAAGTGACACGGCACATGAAGAAAAAGTAATTGCAGGATATCGTTAAAAGTATTTCCAAGTGGAATTAGCGCAATTTTATAGAAACTGTAACAGAATAGATTTGTTTTAAACAAATGTTAATAGTAGCAAAATATAAGAGTTCCCCAGGAACTAGTTTCACTTCCAAGCAAAATATATTTTTCGATTTGAACATTTCTTACATACCAACGTGCCTAAATTGGGCGCAAATGAAATTAACATGGCTTTCATTAGACTTAAGCAAGACTTCTTGTTGTGGAGTTAGGTATTGCATACGTTGGCTGTGTTTGATTACCTGTTTTAAATGATGTAATTTAACAACATTTGAAATGCAGATCAATCAAAATTAGCCAGGATAGAAATGGTAAACATTAGGAATCTCGGATAATTACAAGGCTTCAACCATACATTACTCGACTCAGTGGGAATCAAGATATCAAGTTCACTTTACGTATAGACTCGAATATACGCCTGGGATATATTTGTATGCAAAATCATGCTCCAAATATACACTGATACAAAAAAGATGCAGATTGATGTTGTGCAGCAAAAGCCTAGGCCACACTTTCACAAAAGCCTTTTAGATATCTTACTCGATTACTGTAGAGATCTCGAGAAGTTGTGAAAAAATGCCATGGGAGTTGCTTCTTCTCTCCACAGCTATGGCGTCTCTGGAAATGTTTTCACAATTATCAAGTCCTTCCTCTCGGGAAGAACCATGGAATAACCAGTATTCTGGAGTCCGTCTTCTCTGTGAGCAGTGTCACTTCAGGAGCTAGGCGACATGACTTTCCAGAATTTCATTTCCTTCGTAGCTGTTAATAAATTTGGTCTTTTTTTTTATTTCTCCTAAACCTTGTTCCGCCATCCATTTACTCAAGCTCACTAAATTTATGCATTGTTTTCCTCCGCCAGTCTTGCCTTCAATCGCTCCTGTCGGTATCAGATTTTCCAAGCCAGCTTTCCTCGTAAAGTGTCCTACGAATTTCAACTGTCTCATCCTGGTGATAAATATAAGTTTCCTTGCTGTTTCCATTTTCTCTAAATCATCGTCGTTGCTCCCATGTTCGGTCTATGGTATCCTCAGCATCCTTCTGTAGAAATTACAACTGTCTCTTCCTGATGTTAAGTATAAGTTTCCTTTTTGTTTCCATTTTCTCTAAAACTTCGTCGTTGCCCATATGTTCGTTCAATGGTATCATCGGCATCCTTCTGTAGAAATTCCTACTCTCTCTTCCTCGTGTTAAGTATGAGTTTCCCTTTTGCTTCCATTTTCTCTAAATTTTCGTCGTTGCTCACATGTTTTGTTCGTGGTATCCTCAGCATACTTCTGTAGAAATTTCTACTGTCTCTTCCTGATGTTAAGTATAAGTTTCCTTTATGTTTCCATTTTCTCTAAAACTTCGTCGTTGCTCACATGTTCGGTCCATGGTATCATCAGCATCGTTATGTAGATCTTGATCTTTCTTGCTTCAAGTCTCTTGTTCATCTGTGAGGAGATTGTCGAGCATTCACTGCCTTATAGGAGGTTTACACATTACAGGTCAGTAGCCTTTTCTGTTTCTTCATAAGGCTCTCTCTTCGATTCTACCGATTCTATCTAGCTAAGAACATACTCAGATCTTAGGTGAATATCTATGCAGATGATATCGTACTTCAATGGTGCATCTCTAAAAATATAAGGGACCAGGCCGCTGATCTCTGATATGATTTTGCTCGCACAGATCAATGGCGGACTAACTGGCTTCTAACATTTATTACTTCGAAGTCCAAGTAAGAACAGTTTTACCATCACAAAGGACACACTGAGTTTTCTCTAGTCTTGACGAACAGTCGTGATTAAAGAGCACTCCAAATCTCAAGTGGCACTCCTTTATACAACCCATTGCTACCGATGCTGAAAAAATGGCCGGTTTCGTTTACGACTCCGGAAAGTACCGGACTCCTCTTACCTTGTTCTAGCAGTCAGATCAGAGCAAATCGATAGGGTATTGCTTAATCTTTATCTGTACTGTTTGACCACATAATGTGAATCTCTAACTTCCTTCTTTTACAACTACAACCTAATGCTTTCTTTCATAATTCATTTTTTAAAGCCCTTACCGGTTATTTAAAGCCAGAAATTTGTTTAGATTTTAATAATTTTTATTTGAAATAATAATTATTTAGTGATACAAATCTTTACAAATTAACCCATAGTTAGGAGAAGAGATAGATTAATACCTAATCAGAATTTGATAAACAAACAAGAAATTATCATGGTCAAATAAAGTGGGGGATCAATTCTATATTACAATCGATATATAAACTAGTCCCTCACTTTCCGTTCGCGATAGTTTCTATACATTTGTTTTCCAGAAAATGTTGATATATCTAAAATACATGCTTGTGTAGCTAATCTGTGTTTCATTGATTTATTGATTTTTTTTACGGCTTATCAACACTTTCTAGGTTATTTAAAGCCAGAAAATATATAATAACTGTATATATTTGATTAATGTGCCGGGCTGATCTTGAAGTAGTGGGCCACCCTACGATGAGTTGAGTTGTATTGGTTGGAGCGAGGGTGCGTTTGGTAAGGGGGAGATACGGTGGTTATGTAGCATCGTTCCTGTTGTGTGGGGGCTGAGGTGGCCCTGCTTTGTCGGGTTATATTTGGAAGGTGGAAGAAGAACGGCATTCACAATCGAGGGTGGGATGGAACGTTGGTGAGACGGGTGAGAGCTGTGCCCTGTGGGTCGCGTATTATGCAGGGACGAGGTGAGGGAGATTTCAAGTCCGGACTCGCTATCAAACATGTGGGTGGAAAATATCACAGGATATTTGCATGACAACATTATTTAATAACTAATAAGCCACCAGGATGACATTCACATCCGGGTTAACAAAAAATAAATAAATGAATATTGCATGTTCTCCATATTTAATATGGAAATCCAGAGCTATGCAAAATAAAGATAGAATCGGCCTGACGATTCTTCAAATTTGAAGTAAAACTTCACAATATTTAAAATAAATTATTTTTGTATATTCCAATGAATAAATTAAAAATGAATCACACATGACGCATGCGCCCGTAATATTGGTATCAGCAATAATATCTTAACAAGATTTCAATTTTTTTCAATCATGGAAACGGCTTCCTTCCAAAGAAAAAATAAATTTTAACGCAGATGACAAAGCGAATGTTATTCAGAAGTGAAAATGTCTAAGGCCTCTTCAAAGAAAAAATAGCCGAATCTTTTTAATAATGCAACCAGCCATCTCTTACAGTCTACAGTTTGACAAAGGTTACTTATGCCTAATATTTTTAAACACCATTTCACCCCAATCAAGGCAATAAAGCCACTAATACGCAAAGGGGTTACTGCCTGTGATAGAATATGAGAAAAGAAAACATTAGGAATAATAAAATAACAGAAATTTGAAAACAGAATTTAACGATTGCCATTGCGTTTACTTTTTTGAACATCAACATAGACACTTGAAAGCAAGAAACCGGAAGTGAGTTCCACAAACGAGAAGTGCGGGAGAAGAAAATATCAGCGTAGAAATTACGGTTACATCCAGCAACTTCAATTGAAAAATGATTAAACCTTGCCACCAATCTAGTGCTGAGACACGTAAAGATAAGAAAGAGGAAAGCTCATCAGAATAATTCCCATGAAAATATTTCTTAAAAACACAGGAAAGCTACATTACGGCGGCGGGAAAACTATTCATGGTGTCAGATCATAACTGATAACATAATAGATTCTTATTTGAATATTATTAAGAATATCTAAATACCCAGCATATATATATATATATATATATATATATATATATATATATATATATATATGTGTGAAACCCAGGGTTAGAAACTCATATCCATGCCACAATACACACACACACACACACATATATACAGTGTAACCCGGATATAAGAGAGGTTTTCTCTGGTCCCAAATTAGAGCCTGTGTTAATGTATATAAATTAGACCATACCCTGATATAAGAGAAACCCGGATATAAGATATTTCTTCTCCGGTCCCGACAACTCTCTTATATCCGGGTTACACTATATATATATATATATATATATATATATATATATATATATGTACGTGTGTGTGTGCGTATATATATATATATATATATATATATATGATCGAGAGAGATATGAAATTAACCCCTTCCTAAACTCTGCTATGTCTCTTTAACTATCCCTTTTACACTCTTTGTTAAATTATAAAAAACTTACACTCTCCATCAATTTTAATTTCATTTTTCGTTTCATTTCATTTTTGGAAGTGCTATCTGATGACCCGGCGTCTTTTAAAAGGGCTCTGGTGAAATAAATTATTAAAATGGTACCTGAAAGTGGTCTGTTTTTCTTTACAATATATATATATATATATATATATATATATATATATATATATATATATGGTGGTATGGATATGAGTTTGTAACCCTGGGTTTCACGTTTTTGAGACCATCAGACATGAAACCGTGAAACCCAGGTTTTACAAATTCCTATCGATACGACTGAATATGTGAGCTGTATCACTGATATTGAGCGCTTTCCAGTAAATACCGCGCATATATAATATATATAAAAATTATATTATATATATGCATACACACACACATACATACATACATACATACACATACACACACACACATTTATATATATATATATATATATATATATATATATATATACATATATATATATATATATATATATATATATATATATATATATATATATATATATATATATATATATATAAAAAATTGGTGGAGAAAGACGGCGGAATTTTTCTCATTCTTTTTATTTTCCTTAAGTACTTTCAATCTCAACCAAAATAATTTTCACAGAAGAATTGCTAATGCAAAATCAATGTCAGTTATAAAATTTCTTTAGCATAGACGTTCTTAAATTTGAAAGATTTTACTAATGGGGCAACTTAATTTATGAATATTATATTTAAAATTGTAATTACGTGTTTTAAAATATTGTTTTAATTGTAGTTTTAAATTACAATTCAGATATTTTAAATCCTTGCTGTTGCAAATCTTTTAGAAAATCGTTGTTATACTCATAATTGATTTTATTTCTTTTTGGCCTTAATTTTTTTATATAAAGGGCTTCCAGAATTTGAAGTTGTGTTTACTATTTTCGTGGTGGAGTATACTTGTATTGTCAATTAGTATCTTTCTAAATCGTGAATGTGAACAGGAATAATTTTTTAAATGTCGAGAGATTGAGCCATATTCATTCATATGAAATGTAAGTCTCCTTGAAAACGTTGCCATCGTAAAACCAACATATACATTTAGATTTTTGTTAGCGATACAATTTAATACAAGTACATTTAAATTGATATACAATGTTGGTCTTTTGCAAGATGTTAGTTGACTGAGAAGAGTTATTGCGGATGATTCAGTGTAGAAAATCTTTCTCGTTTAAGATTTAGCTTTCGCACGGTTTATTAAATTCCGTATATGTAACTCGAAGAAAAAATAATGATATAATCAAGATGTCGACATTTAAAATCACTTTTGAAGGTTCGGAAGGAAACTTCCATCAATACTGGAAAAGTCGATAACAGATGCTGGACTTGAGTAATCTGCTTTCCTAAAAAAAAGTTTATAAATTTCAACTGAAATAAGTTATTACCAGACGTAGCTAAATTTGTATAGCACGTCAGGCTTTTTTTTAAACAGTTCCTTGTAGGAAAAAGGTTTGATTCGTGTCGGAGGACGCATATTTTCCATGAAAATTTTTCGGACGTTCAAGCCGGTAAATGTTGTTAATACTGTTTATTATAAACAGAGAATTTACTTAAATATTTGTGTATGTAAATATCATATCACAATAAAATATATTAAAATATCTGTGTGTTTGTGATTTTGTGTTTATGTGTGTGCCCCTGTATATGTTTCTTGAGAGGCAAAGGTTCAGAATTCTGCAGGGAGTTTGTCTTTGCTTTCTTTATATGAATTTTAATCTCATTGTTGAAAGCAAACGCGTAGTATGAGTATTAACTGAAGAAAGATTGGTAACCAATCGGCTGAAACGTAACGAACGGCCCAACACTAAAGGACGTTCACTTGAAGAATTACAAGCATTACGGCAACGCCGAGGATCTTTAAACAATTAAATACACTTGAAGTACCTGTGAATATTTCATGGTTTTCCTATTTTAAGTTTCTGATGAATCCTTATACTTAATTATACTTAATTAATTAATGATTCAATAAGCTCATGGCGAATATATACTTATATGTAGAAATTTCCCTATTGCATCGTTAAATATTTGAGCTTAACAGCTGTAACGAAATATTGCAATAGCAAGTATAAATATGAATGATGGCCGTTATTTAAAGAAGGAGGTACAAATGAAAAGATTTGAAACTGACAACTTTTTCTATTTCACTGAAGCAGACGTTAAACACTACAATCTTTTTTTATTTTCTTTCACTTTCTTTCATTTTCTCACTGATGTCTTTTCTATATTTTCCAATAGACCAAAACGGAATAGTCTATCATTTATGAGCTATAGGAAAGAGATCTTAAACACTTCTATCTTACCTTCTTTTTTCATTTATTTTCTCACTGAAACCAGGTAGCATCTTATATGTATTTTCCTCGACCAAAACGGAATAGTCTGCCCATTATGAGATTGGCAGAAGACGTTAAACATGTCTTCCTTTCATTTATTCATTTTCTCACTGAAACCAGGTACTTCTTATGTGTATTTTTGGTTTTTCCACTCGACCAAAACGGAATACTCTGCTCTATATGAAATATTGGCAGGAGGCGTTAAACACTTCTTCCTTTCATTTATTCATTTTCTCATTGAAACCAAGTAACGTCAGCGTGTCCTTCCCGTTTTTTCACTCTAAACGAAATAGTCTATTATTTATAAGGTATTGGCGGGATATATTAAACACTTCTTTCATTTTCTCATTGAAACAAAGTAGCGTTTCTGATGTCTCTTATGTCTTTTACGTGTTTCCGCCTGATCAAAACAGAACAGCCCATTATATATCATGTATTTACAGGGTGTAAATGGACGCGCCAAGGGAGGGACAAACAGGATAATAATTAGATCCTATTGAATATTTTAATCTAATTTGATTTGAATACATTTAGCGAATAGAAAGCAATTTACTTACATGATTCGATTGGAAATCATTAATTTTTTTAATTTCCAAAATGGAAAGTATTGATTGATTTTTACTGAATTTTTCCATATCCTTCAAAATCTAATTATGGTAATTTCACATTATTTTCGAAAATATTGAACTGACAAATATGGCATTCCAACCAGGATTCGATTTTAATATTGGAAATTATGTATTTCCCGACGACACTCATATCATAATGGATAATCATTGTATATCACTGTGGAATATTTTTTGATTTAACGTTAGAGTATTTTCTTGTGTATAATACATTTGTAAATATGTTTCATTAAGTCAGATCAAAGTCATCCGTAAATAAATCATTTTTACTAGTGTAAATATATTTATTTATCTATTGAATCACTTTATTTAAGTCATGACAATTATGTGTGAAAAATAATATCGTCCTAATGTCCGCCAAGGCTTCGGCGGCACACCTCCACTCGATGGTCAAAATTTTTTATGAACTCCCTACATAGTTGCTCCTCGATCTCACCGATATACCTTATTATCTCATCCTTCAGCTGTTGAATTGTTGTTGGCTTGTTGGCATAGACCTTACTTTTGAGATGATCCCAAAGGAAGATATTCTCATGATTGAAATTGCCAAAGACGTAAGTTGTCAAATGTGAAAGGAAAAGAAAAATCATCAGACGCTTAAACTTAATTCACATTTAAAATCGGTCAAAGTTATTTGAACACCCTTTATATATAGACATTTATTGATGTATTATGGGGCCAACAGCTATCTGTCGCATTGACTGACCAGACGATGCGAGTACGTGAATGCCATCATTCGCTTTGAAATGGACACCCCGGCCCCCTTTTATTCTTTTGACCTTTCTCAATTGTCTGCAAATCCGGGTAACTTTACGCGAGTTCAAACGAAAGACTTTATTTATTTAATAGGGACAGATAGTTCGGCTTCCACTAATATCAGATATTCTGGTCTTATTCTTTGTTGTTGTTTTTTTTTAGAAGTTTTTCGATTATGTCTGTACCACCCAGTACAGGGATTTAACTCACAATTACTGTACCACAAAATTAAAGATTCGAAACTTTAATAAACTAAAAAAAATCAACCAAAACAAACCAATCAAAATATTTAGATTTCGGCATTAAATAACCCATAGAGGTTGATATGCGGCTAAACAAAATAAACCAATCCAAACCAATCAAAATATTTAGATTTCGGCATTGAATAACCCATAGAGGTTGATATGCCGATAAACAAACTCAACCAAACCAAACCAATGAAAATATTCAGATTTCAGCATTAAATAACCCACAGAGGTTGATATGGCGCTAAACAAAATCAACCAAACCAAACCAATCAAAATATTTAGATTTCAGCATTAAATAACCCATAGAGGTTGATATGCCACTAAACAAAATCAATCAAACCAAACCAAACCAAACCAATCAAAATATTTAGTTTTCAGCATTAAATAACCCATAGAGGTTGATATGCCGCTAAACAAAATCAATCAAACCAAACCAAACCAAACCAATCAAAATATTTAGATTTCAGCATTAAATAACCCACAGAGGTTGATATGCTGCTAAACAAAATCAACCAATCCAAACCAATCAAAATATTTGGGATTTCGGCATTGAATAACCCATAGAGGTTGATATGCCGATAAACAAACTCAACCAAACCAAACCAATGAAAATATTCAGATTTCAGCATTAAATAACCCACAGAGGTTGATATGGCGCTAAACAAAATCAACCAAACCAGACCAATCAAAATATTTAGATTTCACCATTAAATAACCCATAGAGGTTGATATGCCGCTAAACAAAATCAACAAAACCTAACCAAACCAATCAAAATATTCAGATTTCAGCATTAAATAACCCACAGAGGTTGATATGCCGCTAAACAAACTCAACCAAACTAAACCAATCAAAATATTTAGATTTCGGCATTAAATAACCCATAGAGTTTGATATGCCGCTAAACAAAATCAACCAAACCAAACCAATCAAAATATTTAGATTTCAGCATTAAATAACCCATAGAGTTTGATATGCCGCTAAACAAAATCAACCAAACCAAACCAATCAAAATATTTAGATTTCAGCATTAAATAACCCATAGAGGTTGATATGCCGCTAAACAAAATCAACCGAAACAAACTGATCAAAATATTTAGATTTCGGCATTAAATAACCCATAGAAGTTGATATGCCGCTAAATAAAATCAACCAAACCAAACTAATCAAAATATTTAGATTTCAGCATTAAATAACCCATAGAAGTTGATATGCCGCTAAACAAAATCAACCAAACCAAACCAATCAAAATATTCAGATTTCAGCATTAAATAACCCATAGAGGTTGATATGCCGCTAAACAAAATCAACCAAACCAAACCAATCAAAATATTTAGATTTCAGCATTAAATAACCCATAGAGTTTGATATGCCGCTAAACAAAACCAACCAAACCAAACCAATCAAAATATTCAGATTTCAGCATTAAATAACCCATAGAGGTTGATATGCCGCTAAACAAAATCAACCAAACCAAACCGATTTAAATATTTAGATTTCGGCATTGAATAACCGATAGAAGTTGATATGCCACTAAACAAAATTAACCAAACCAAACCGATCAAAATATTCAGATTTCGGCATTGAATAACCCATAGAAGTTGATATGCCGCTAAACAAAATCAACCAAACAAAACCAAACCAATCAAAATATTTAGATTTCAGCATTAAATAACCCATAGAGGTTGATATGCCGCTAAACAAAATCAACCGAACGAAACCAATCAAAATATTTAGATTTTGGCATTAAATAACCCATAGAGGTTGATATGCCGCTAAACAAAATCAACCAAACCAAACCAAACCAATCAAAATATTTAGATTTCAGCATTAAATAACCCATAGAGGTTGATATGCCGCTAAACAAAATCAACCGAAAGAAAACAAACAAAATATTTAGATTTTGGCATTAACTAACACATAGAGGTTGATATGCCGCTAAACAAAATCAACCGAACCAAACCAATGAAAATATTTAGATTTTGGCATTAAATAACCCATAGAGGTTGATATGCCGCTAAACAAAATCAACCAAACCAAACCAATCAAAATATTTAGATTTCACCTTTAAATAACCCATAGAGGTTGATATGCCTCTAAACAAAATCAACCAAACCAAACCAATCAAAATATTTAGATTTCACCATTAAATAACCCATAGAGGTTGATATGCCGCTAAACAAAATCAATCAAAACAAACTAATCCAATCAAAATATTTAGATTTCGGCATTAAATAACCCATAGAAGTTGATATGCTGCTAAACAAAATCAACCAATCCAAACCAATCAAAATATTTAGATTTCGGCATTGAATAACCCATAGAGGTTGATATGCCGATAAACAAACTCAACCAAACCAAACCAATGAAAATATTCAGATTTCAGCATTAAATAACCCACAGAGGTTGAAATGGCGCTAAACAAAATCAATCAAAACAAACTAATCCAATCAAAATATTTAGATTTCACCATTAAATCACCCATAGAGGTTGATATGCCGCTAAACAAAATCAACAAAACCTAACCAAACCAATCAAAATATTCAGATTTCAGCATTAAATAACCCACAGAGGTTGATATGCCGCTAAACAAACTCAACGAAACCAATCCAATCAAAATATTTAGATTTCGGCATTAAATAACCCATAGAGTTTGATATGTCGCTAAACAAAATCAACCAAACCAAACCAATCAAAATATTTAGATTTCAGCATTAAATAACCCATAGAGTTTGATATGCCGCTAAACAAAATCAACCAAACCAAACCAATCAAAATATTTAGATTTCAGCATTAAATAACCCATAGAGGTTGATATGCCGCTAAACAAAATCAACCAAAACAAACTGATCAAAATATTTAGATTTCGGCATTAAATAACCCATAGAAGTTGATATGCCGCTAAATAAAATCAACCAAACCAAACTAATCACAATAATTAGATTTCAGCATTAAATAACCCATAGAAGTTGATATGCCGCTAAACAAAATCAACCAAACCAAACCAATCAAAATATTCAGATTTCAGCATTAAATAACCCATAGAGGTTGATATGCCGCTAAACAAAATCAACCAAACCAAACCAATCAAAATATTCAGATTTCAGCATTAAATAACCCATAGAGGTTGATATGCCGCTAAACAAAATCAACCAAACCAAACCGATTTAAATATTTAGATTTCGGCATTGAATAACCGATAGAAGTTGATATGCCACTAAACAAAATTAACCAAACCAAACCGATCAAAATATTCAGATTTCGGCATTAAATAACCCATAGAGGTTGATATGCCGCTAAACAAAATCAACCAAACCAAACCAATCAAAATATTTACATTTCGGCATTAAATAACCCATAGAGGTTGATATGCCGCTAAACAAAATCAACCGAACCAAACCAATCAAAATATTTAGATTTCACCTTTAAATAACCCATAGAGGCTGATATGCCGCTAAACAAAATCAACCAAACCAAACCAATCAAAATATTTAGATTTCAGCATTAAATAACCCATAGAGGTTGATATGCCGCTAAACAAAATCAACAAAACCTAACCAAACCAATGAAAATATTCAGATTTCAGCATTAAATAACCCACAGAGGTTGATATGCCGCTAAACAAACTCAACGAAACCAAACCAATCAAAATATTTAGATTTCGGCATTAAATAACCCATAGAGTTTGATATGCCGCTAAACAAAATCAACCAAACCAAACCAATCAAAATATTTAGATTTCAGCATTAAATAACCCATAGAGGTTGATATGCCGCTAAACAAAATCAACCAAAACAAACTGATCAAAATATTTAGATTTCGGCATTAAAAACCCATAGAAGTTGATATGCCGCTAAATAAAATCAACCAAACAAAACCGATCAAAATATTCAGATTTCGGCATTAAATAACCCATAGAAGTTGATATGCCGCTAAACAAAATCAACCAAACAAAACCAAACCAATCAAAATATTTAGATTTCAGCAATAAATAACCCATAGAGGTTGATATGCCGCTAAACAAAATCAACCGAACGAAACCAATCAAAATATTTAGATTTTGGCATTAAATAACCCATAGAGGTTGATATGCCGCTAAACAAAATCAACCAAACCAAACCAATCAAAATATTTAGATTTCGGTATTAAATAACCCATAGAGGTTGATATGCCGCTAAACAAAATCAACTACACCAAACCAATCAGAATATTTAGATTTCGGCATTAAATAACCCATAGAGGTTGATATGCCGCTAAACAAAATGCATCAACTAGGAGTTCCCCGCCAAAAGCGATTTACTTTAATTTAAAAATAATCGAAGGATTCGATTATTCATTTTTAATCGTTTCAAATCAGACAAGGGGATAATGCCACTGAGATGCAAAGGGTTGACGAAAGTAAAAGAAAAGCACAAAACATTAGTGAAGGAGAAAGGCCAATAAAAGAACAGATTTCAGGAAGACAGAATATTACGATTGACGCTGAATGTTCATTTTTGAAACTCGTTGGTGGCGTGCGCGGAGCAAGCAACCTGAAAGGAGAAGTACGACAGTAGAAGAATTACACTTACGGTTACATCTAGCAATTTCAACAATAAAATGATAAGTCCTTGTTGCTAATCTAATATTTCGTTTAGATCCTTGGGCTCGTTGTACCAGAAATGGTATCTTATTAGAACAATTGTTATGAATATATTTACAGAAAAGACGCTGGGAAAGCCATTTCATGACTGTGGGAAAATCAACGATGCTAGGTGAGGAGTGACATTACAAACCCTTCTATGGATATTGTCAACGATCTCATTAGCACCAGACCAAATACTGTAGCAATATTCAATGCCCGGATGAATGGTAGCTTTAGGAATAGTAAAAGAATGATTCTGGTGAGAGGGAACACAGTGAACTAAATTTACTAGCAGCAGACCTTGCAATTGGTTCAATATAATCATTCCATTTTATATCAGTGTAAAGAGGTGTATCAGCCTTTCTGATGGAAGGTGAAAATATTTCTTTAAAACGATTAAAAGAATTTTTTTTGTTTTGGATACGTTAAAACTATCAAGCTCCTTCTGACCCAGTTAATAACTACTTAGAGGTCATTGCAGCGAGATTATTCCTATACACACCCGTCCTGAGAATGACGATAAGCTACATCCGCATCCTGGGGAAGACGATAAACTACGTCCGCATCCTGGGTAAGACGATAAACTACGTCCAACAGCAAGGCCTCTGATCAGGAGGTTTTGAGGATCGTGGAACCAACTCTTAATTGCTGGTGTTCCCAGGTCCAACCTGACCCGGGGTGGTAGCACCTGTTAGGGTCCCAGCTATGTTGACACCCAAACTTAGGTTTTAATACCAGAAAATACTTTGTAATAAAAAAAAAATATTGCCAGCAATAATTTTTGAAGGAAAAATTATTATCAGCAATACATTTTTAAAAAAGTGCCAGCAATACAAACAGCTATTCATTCTTTGAAAAAAATATGACCAGCTATAGATTTCTTCAAGGAAAAATATTTCCAGAAATAGATTTTAGAAGAAAAACATATTATTTACTTTTTTATACAATTTCTCATGCGATTATTTTTTTTCTTTCCGGATGATAAATTATATAAAAACTGTCAAAATGTTTTTTTTCCGAGCGCTTTCGGCTATACACTTAGCCATTTTCAAGAATTAAATATTTTGACTGTTAAATAAAAAATAATTTGTTGTATGTATGTTTCATAAAATGTTTTAATTTTTCAAAACACGGTCAAGATATTGTGCCCATGTTCAAAGTTAATATTATTAAGCGTTGTTTTTTTTTGTTTTTATTATTAAGTCTTCCATTATTTTTAGCCTTTTTTTTTTTGCATGTAGATGATGCTATTATATTAGTGTTGTCAACAAGTATGTTACGAATAGTGTCCGGTAGGTCTCCATGAATATTTAAATGAAATCTAATTGAGCTATTTCTTATTTAACAGTTAAAATATTTAATCCTTGAAAATGGTTAAATGTATAGCCAAATGCGCTCGGATTAAAAGAACATTCGAACAGTTTTATATAAATTATCATCTGATAAGAAAAACATTATTAGATTGGATGAGAAATTGTTTAAAAAACTTAATAAAAGCACATTCTCTGTCGTATTCTATGAAATGTACACACACACACACACACACACACACACATATATATATATATATATATATATATATATATATATATATATATATATATATATATAAATATTCGACAGAGGTAATTTCCCCGAACATTGCAAATTGCTATAAAACCAAAACCTCAGCCTGAAAACTCTGAGTCCTGTTTGAGACTTCCATTTGGATGTCATGCATGGTGCCAAACCCATCCAAAAATATCTAAACAGATGTTTACAACCGCTTCATATGATCAATGCTAAGAAAGGGCTTTGAGGAAGTAAAACCAGCGGGTTTTGGCAAAGATCATAATTCATTGAGCTATTTCTTATTTAACAGTTAAAATATTTAATCCTTGAAAATGGTTAAATGTATAGCCAAATGCGCTCGGATTAAAAGAACATTCGAACAGTTTTATATAAATTATCATCTGATAAGAAAAACATTATTAGATTGGATGAGAAATTGTTTAAAAAACTTAATAAAAGCACATTCTCTGTCGTATTCTATGAAATGTACACACACACACACACACACACACACACACACACATATATATATATATATATATATATATATATATATATATATATATATATTCGACAGAGGTAATTTCCCCGAACATTGCAAATTGCTATAAAACCAAAACCTCAGCCTGAAAACTCTGAGTCCTGTTTGAGACTTCCATTTGGATGTCATGCATGGTGCCAAACCCATCCAAAAATATCTAAACAGATGTTTACAACCGCTTCATATGATCAATGCTAAGAAAGGGCTTTGAGGAAGTAAAACCAGCGGGTTTTGGCAAAGATCATAATTCATTGACCATTGTGGACTGACGCTACAGATTAAGAGACAAGGGACTGTACCAAATAACATCACTTTAGGACTACCAACAGCAGCAATAACTAAAATGGATAGTACATGTAATTCGAAGAGAAAATCATGATATAATTAAGATGTTGATTTTCCACACCACTTCAAACAAAAGGTTAGAAAGAAACTCCCATCAATACTGGAAAGAGCGATAATAGCTCGAGAAACCTATTTTCCTGAAAGATTGTTTTAAGAGAAAGATTTTATAAATTTCAACCGAAAGCAGTATTGGCTACTCGTTAAATGAATGCCAAATATTTCCTTGTAGGGAAATGGCTAATATTACCATTATCACTAATGACAACTGGGCCCCATTTTGGTCTGAAATGTTTTGTATTCGGGCCATCTAATATAGCAAATTTAGTGCAGGAGATCATGAAGCTGAATATAGGAGAGGCTGCGCTAGAGGTAGTTTCGCCCTACACCATAAATCGGTCTTAGTCATGTTCTTAAATAGACTCATCAGATTCCGACTTCCATATGGATGTCATGCATGGCGTCAAAACCTTTTAGAAATATGGAAACTCTCAGCTGTATATAACCGCTTTCTAATATCGATGGGCTAAAAAGGCCCCCGTGCAAATGAAGCCTGTAAGTTCTTAGCAAGGATCATCCTGTAGACTGGTGCTACAATCACAGACAAAGAACTGTACCAAATGACGAAAACCACATCACTTGAGGACTTTCAACAATAAAAACAAATTTAGTAGAGGAGAAAAGGAAACTAAACTTATAATAAAGGTAGTTTCACCCAACATCGTAAATCGTGACAAAACCAAAACTCGAGTAATGTTCTTAAATAGCCTCATCAAATCGAAACTTTCATATGAATATTATGGATGGCGTCAAAACCTTTCAGAAATATCAAAACTCTAAGCTGTATACAACTGCTTTCTAAGATCAATAGGCTAAAAAGGACCCCGTGCAAATGAAGCCTGTAAGTCCTTTGCAAGGATCATCCTGTAGACTGGCGCTACAGAATCACAGACAAAGAACTGTACTAAATGACGGAAACCACATCACTTGAGGACTTTCAACAACAAAAACAGCTAAAATGACATAAGATGTTGATTTTAAAATTGACTAGCTAGCGACGGTTTTAAGGTCGTTATGGTCATCAACTGTGATTTTGACCTTGTCAGACTCACCCCCTTAGTATAGACGGAGGAGTAAATGGTCTTCAGCGTCGGGAAGGTCGTTGATGAAGATTAAAATTTTCCACCTACAACGATACTGGTTGCACTCTCAATGAATGTCGAATGTTTCTTTATAAGGAAACGGTTAATATGTTAATATTAACATTACCATACACATTTTGATTCCCATATAATACATGTTATTCGAACATTGGAAAAAATAGATAAAAAATGAAAGTGAAAAACCTTTTCAGTTGAATTTAATCAATTTCATTAAAATATGTTTGATTAAATTCAACCGACATTACTTGAATATTTAAATTAATAATTA
The DNA here is from genome assembly GCA_963932145.1 of Acanthosepion lycidas. Lineage (NCBI taxonomy): Eukaryota > Metazoa > Mollusca > Cephalopoda > Sepiida > Sepiidae > Acanthosepion > Acanthosepion lycidas. The sequence goes on from OZ010607.1 coordinate 21,388,538, forward strand.
ATACACTAGAAATGATTGGATGTTCCAAGAATGGAGATTTGCCGCTGAACGATATTTCTGGGAAAGTAAAGAATCCGAATTTAATAATCAAATGAATAGATTACTTGAAGATAATTGACATTATATAATGCAGTACGTAATTGACATATTGAAAATATCCGAATCAAGCAATGATAATCATTTGCAGCTGATTTTTTATGTTAGTCATTTTGGTGTAAGGCTTCCAGAGAAGTTACGCTTTAAAATTCTGTTTTATCATTTATTATGTGTTTCTTTTTTTTTTCTTTTTTTTTTAGCAAATATCGATTGAGAAGGAGAGAAAGAAAGAGGGTTTTTTCTAGGATTTGATATATGCACAAAAATATCTCCTCCTCCAAAAATTGTTTTAACTTTATTTTATTATTTTATTTTATTTATTTATTTTATTTTATTTTATTTTTATTTATTTTTTTTTTTTTTTGATTAATCATTTCAAAAATGATTTGACGACATTATTGACTCAAAGTTGATAAAACTAAAAAAAAAATAAATAAATAAATACAGAGAAACTGTGTGGATCAAAGCAAGATACATTTTTGAACACAAATTCGAGGGTTTCTCTTTCATGTTTTTCCAAGTGCAAAGGTCAAAATAAAGAAAAGAAAGCAAGCAAGAAAGATGGGAAAAGAAAATGTTCGAGAAAACTAAAAAATACGCAAGAAAGAAAACAAAAAAAAATGAAAGCAAGAAAGAAATGACTGATGAAGAAACCAAGAAAAACAAAGAGCAAAAAACAAAAAGAAAGAAAATCTATAAAAAGAAAGAAAGAAAGAAAGAGAAAAAGGAGGAAAAATATTTGAAAAAAAAGAAAAAAGAAACTATAGAAAAATGAAAATAAGAATAAATAAAATAAAAGAAAGAAAGAATGAGCAAATGAAAGAGTAATGAAAGAATGAAATAAAGCAAAAAACAAAAAGAAAAAAAAGAAGGAGAAAACGAAAGAATGTAAGGAAGTACACGAGTAAAGGAAATAAAAGAAGAAATAAAACCAGCAAGAAAAAAATAACCAAGGAAGAAATAAATAAACAAAGAATTAAGAAAAGTATGAAAGAAAAAAGCAAGAAAGAAAATCTCAAATTTCTAGAAGAATTTTTTTATAATCAGATTTTCTTGGAATTATTTCAGAGGTTTGAATTTTGCCAGAAAAAGAAAAGAACCGTTTTGATTTAAAGTCAGAATAATTTGACCAAGGAACTCGACTTACATTACTAATCCAAGCAATTCTGTTATCGTCACTAAATGAAGGTACATTTATCAATTAGTTTTCCGAATGAATAGTTCCAAGTATTCTCTTCTCCAAAGGAATAATCCAAGCATTGATCCAGAAAGCTAAGTCCAGGGAAATTGTCACGTACAGTGAGAGTCAATTTTAAAAATGCAAGCGAAAAGAGCATTTGCAAGATAATTTTTTCTTTCCATTTTTGTGTCCTGGACTAACACGTCGAAAAGTTATTAATATTTAATCAGTTAAGCTTAATCTGAAGGTGAGTCTATAACACGTTTATTTTCAGACCACGTATATTTGTTTTCTGTAGGGTTCGTTTTTATCTATATAACTGCGCAAGATCCAACGAGGAGTCTCCATTCATTGGAAGCGTTGTAGGCTCCGGCCTTTATGTCTATGTCGCTCTATAAATTTGTCTATATCCCTGAGATCAGGCATTATGATTACTTGCATTATTTACATTATTCGGACTGTTATCCTCATCTTCATTGCCATATTCACAACGTTTCGGCCGTTGTACTCACCGGCCTTTATGTCTATGTCTCTCTATATATCTGTCTATATCTCTGAGATAAAGTATTATGATTAGTCGCATTATTTACATAACTCGGACTGTTATCCTCATCTCCATTGCAATATTCACAACGTTTCGGCCGTTGTACTCGCCGGCCTTTAGGTCTATGTCTCTCTATATATCTGTTTATATCTCTGAGATGAGGTATTATGATTACTTGCATTATTTACATTATTCGGACTGTTATCCTCATCTTTATTATCATATTCACAAAGTTTCAGCCATTGTACGCTCTGGCTTTTATCTATCAGTCTCTCTATATATCTGTCTATATCTTTGTAATGATGTAGTATGATTACTTGCATTATTTACATTATTTGGACTTTTATCCTCACCTTCAATGCCATATTCACGACGTTTTGGCCGTTGCACGCTCCGACCTTTTTGTCTATGTCTCTCTATATATCTGTCTATATCTCTGAGAGGTGGTATTATAATTACTTGCATTATTTACATTATTCGAACTGTTATCCTCATCTTCATTGCCATATTCACAACGTTTCGACCGTTGTACTCTCCGGCCTTTATGTCTATGTCTCTCTATATATCTGTCTATATCTCTGGGATGAGGTATGATGATTACTTGAATTATTTATATTATTTTGATTGTTATCCTCATCTTCATTGTCATATTCACAACTTTTCGTCCGTTGTACGCTCCGGTCTTCTTTAGGTGATTGGAATTTTAAACCGAAACCTTCATCTGTCCCACCTGGGTAGATTGTTCTAATTCCACGTGTCATGCCTCTTCCGGATGTCTCAGTTATTTTCCTTTAACTCAACTCTTCACTTTTTTTGTTTAACCACTGAGGTAGCCTGGTATTGAACTCACAAACGTGTTCGGTTCGGAATTCCAATCCCCTGAAGAAGACTAAACTGATTTCAGCGAAGTATAATGATATTCGTTCAAACTCTGTCTTGACCAATATTTACATTTCCTGAGCTATATGTGAATTTATACAATCTCTGTTGGGCACCGACTTACCCTTGGACAACATCTGCGGTGTAGAGGGGGAGATGTGTGGCATGGTTAAGTGCCGAAGTCTCATGAGCTCTGGAGAGGACAATCCTTTCATTTACCACAGACGAAGCATTGCAAAACTCTCGCTGTTTCCACGGCAAGAGATCTAACGAGCTACATTACTTGGTTCCACTAACCCAGACATGTGAAACTGCCCCCTCCATGCCGAGTACATAAAGATGAATCATCTTCATTCCGTTCATATTCCATTAGTAAGGAGTAAGTTCGACTTGGGAATCTTCTTGACAGGAACTGTTGCTTTGTGGAACAGACTCCTGGTAAGATGTTATCCCAATGACTACAATGTTGACCTCTTCAAGTCCAGGGTTAACCGTTATCTTTTCTTTTCCTGTCCTATTCCTATAGTAAGAAGTAAATTCCATTCAGACAGATTCTTCCTAAGAACCACTGCTTTCTGGGACAGACTCCCGGCAGGATGTTTTCCTAATCACTACAATCTTGACCTCTTCAAGTCTATGGTAAATTGTTATCTTTTCCTTTCGTGTTCCTATAGTAAGAAATAAGTTCCATTTGGACAGCTTCTTCCCAAGAACTGCTGCTTTGTGGGACAGTCAGCCGGTAGGATGTCTCGCAGTCACTACAATTTTGACCGTTTCAAGTTTATGGTTAACATTTATCTATCCTGTATAATCTCATAAATAATGCCTTTTCTACAGCGACGGCAAACACAGGAAGCAGCAGTCAACTGGTTATAACGATCGCTCACACCAGAGACGCGATTTACTCTGAAGTCTAGAGCCAGGAGAGAAAAATGAAGGCTTGCCTCTGGGGAGAAGTGTGCTCAACGAAAAGAAAAGAAAAATTTTAGGGGTTGAGCGTCTTCACTTGCATTCGTTGCAATCGCGACTGACACACCAGTGTGTGTCTGTACAGCCATAAGATATGCTATCAGCAGCTGTGGCATAACTCTTTGGGCGCAGATCCAAGGTCTCTCTCGATCGATGGATAACACAAGTAAAATAGGAAAAAAATAAGGTGTACCAACAAAACAACTATGAAGATACTCGTGTAAACAGGGCATGAAATAAATTGCGGATCATTCACTCCATGCTTTCACTCCGTTCTGTTGACATTTTATATTTCCCGAGATATTTTGAAAAAATGAAAACTGAAATACAGTAAGTACCATTTTAAAAGGTTATTGAGGTACTCATTAAAACAGAGGATGTACCCATTTGCTATCCATTCTCTACGGGCTTCACTAAAATTCCGTCTTGACCAATTTTTATATTTCCTGTGAATTTTGTGAAGAAAAAAAAAAGAAAGGTCTTGCTACACATTCTTTATTCCAAGCAAGACAAATCTGTCGATATGTTTAATCTTGTATCTCCCCAGCTAACAGCTGTGAGGGAAAACACATCTGTGAACAAAGTGGCTTGTTTCTTTCTTCATTGTTTGCAATCCACGCTCGTGGATCATAAGTAGATAATCCGCCCAGTTTTCGATCGATAATTTGAGAGATTTCCTTGAGCATCAACAGAGACAGTATTCCATGAATCTGCGCTGTTCACAGCTGTCCGTCACAACTGTTCCTATTGTTCAAAACAATAGACCGACAAAAACATATTGAAGCAACAGAAAGCCATTATCTACGCGATTTATTCTCGACTGATTTCTTATGGAACTGCAGGTGGGCAGTTAATCGCAGAAAATATGTCAGACGAGAAAGAAATGGAATAATGCTAAACATATCTTGGCGGTTGCAGTCCTCAATTTCCAGTCTTGATAGAGTTCAAAAGCGATCAAGAGTCGGTGATTAAATATTTTCCACCCAAGAACTTGTTTGCCACAGACAATGTTTCAAGCCTCGCGCTGCTCTCTCGCTATTTCCAGGGCAAATGTTCTGACGATCTAGGGCAACCGTTACTGAACTTCATAGCTAAGACGCACCATGTCACATGCACTGGGACGAACAATCCTCATTCCCTTCTTATTCCACAGTCGAGTTCGTTACATACACTTACTAGCAAATATCCTTAGCAGTTTTATGCATCCATCTCTTCTCCTCCGCTATGGGTTAAATAGTAGATCTTGTATTTGGATAAATCAATGTGAAAAGAGTACTGCTACTATGTAATTCCAATCAATATGTGAAAAGATTGCTACTGCTATGTGATATCAATTGCGCTATATGGCAGATAATCAATTGTTAGGTGTGCTGCTACGTCGTGCTAGACAATGTATCTCGATAGAATTTTTTTTAAGAATTTCGTTGGGCGAAATGCTTAAAAAAATTCTATCGAGATACAAGGAAAAAGTGCCACTAGCATACATGCGTTTTTCAGAGAGTGGGAGTAAGAGGAAAGAATAAAGAGAAGGGAGGGGATTATGATCAAGGCAGAAGATGTCGATTGACATTACATTTGAATATTTGAAGATCATAGTTATCAGGAAAGCAAGTAAGAGGAAGGGAGTTCCACTGCTGGGAAGTGCGACAGAAGAAGAACGTTGGAGTTGAAGAGGCGGTTACATTAAACTGTTGCAAAAGTGAAAAGGTGGGACCGAAATGCCAACCTAGTAGCAGACTTAAATTGATGCAGTTGTGTTACCAGTGAAAGTAACTCGTCAGAGCAGTTGTCATAAAAATATTTGCAGAACAGCTGTGAGAATGATTGGAGTCGAGATTCCAGGTCAGGACTTATCATATTTCATTTATCTTTGGATTTTATCGATGACTTCAAAATGAACAGTGAGGGCACCGGACAATATATGGCAACAGTATTCAGTGCAAGGACGAATGGTAGCTTTGTAGATTTTAAGGATGAACCCAAACGGGTTAAACCTTCTGGCGCGATGCAGAGAACCAACTTTCCTCGCGGAAGATGAAGCTACTGATTCAATGTAGTTGTTCCACCTCAGGTCAGCGGAAAACGTGAGTCCAAGAAGGCACAGTGAGACGCTATCGTGTAGCTGAACATCATCCATGCTGATCTTACTTATTTATAAGTCTACCATTCCTCCTTGCTTTGAATATGTGAAACGGCGCTTCTGTTATATATTCAGAGAGTCTTAAAATTCAAAAAATCATCCAATATTATTGGTCTTGAACCGGCGTCTCGGCTTCAGTCAGTTCCTCACCGACGGTGATTTTTTTTATAAATATTTTCATCGTAATTGTTCTGATGAATCTTTCTCTCTATGGTACCTGGATTTTCTTAATTAAAAGGGCAGTACTATTAGTACTAATAGATTGGGGGCAAGGTCTCATTATTTGATACTTGAAACCATAACTTGAATTCGTACTCGGCTCCCCAAAAAACCAAAAAAAGACAATGATGTCTCAATGTCAAGAATAAACGGATTTTTAAATTCTATTAGGTAGAATAATGACGTAATAATGTCGTTTTTTGACGTTCAAAAATACGTCAAAAAACGACATTATTAAGTCATTATTTTTGAACCAACCTAATATATAAATTGCTAAAATATTTATATATACTTTCACTTAGCGTTTGCTTTTTTTAGTTAACGATTTTAATATTCGTATGTTTTATTATTTTCTTTTATTTTAAAAATTAATAAATGAATATTCTCTTTAAATAAAACAACCTTTTCGGTTGTAAAACAAAATTGACTTGTTCGCATTATTGTGAATAATTTATAAAATCAATTTTGGCTGTTTTTTTTTTTTCTGAATGAATAATGTAGATTTATATCTAGACAATTAACTGCGATGTCGTATTCTATTTTAATGTTTAACATATATTTGGATTTTTAGATCATTATAAGAGAACAAAAAAAAGCTGATATGAAACAGCATAAAGTACAATGAAAGCCATTAATCATCTAATCTTGCTGTTAACCCTGCTGTCTCATTGCTAAATAAGGAAGATGAGGATGCCTCACCGATAAATATATATATGCTCAATATGTTCTATGTTTGAATTTGCATAACATTGTATGAGCATTCACAAGTAAAGACAAACCTGTAGATGTGTTCTTTAGTTGTCATGTAGAGAGGGGGTGTATATAAGAGATACTATCTTGTTCTATGAAATGAAAAGAAAGAAAGAAATAATGAAAGAGAGAGAGAGAGAAACGAACAAGAAGGAGGAGCTGATGGTCTTGATTTAGAGGCGAGGCTCCAGTCTCTTTGCCACCGGCGTAAAGTTGCTTCTCTGTGTCTTTTCTATGATTACTTTCATGGTTACTGTTCCAAAGAGTTTGTCGCGCGCGTATGCTAATCGAGTGTTAGAAAACGCGTGTCTCCTGGTATATTGATTCAACAACAATTGTGGCGGACTCGGATTGTGAGTCACCGTAATTAAATATAAGTAACAACACAACATATATATATATATATATATATATATATATATATGTTGCTACATATGTTGTTATATATATATATATATATATATATATAAGCAAAAGATAAGCATGTATTAACAAAACAAGGTTACACATAGACAATAGAATATTGTTACATGTTACAAAACAATGAACATGAATGAAGAAAACATTTAAACAAGTGAATTGTTTATGTGTGTAAGATATGTGTAGAAGTCCTAGGGAAAGGTGTTACATTAAAGAAAGGAAAGGGGAGAGTGCTGGCGTGCGTGCACACGCGCGCGTGTGCGCTTTTCTCAGCGTTTGACCTACTTCTTACCGTCGGTAAGTAAAATAGGAGAAAGGGAATCACAGAGGATGTCATTGACTATTTATAGGCATAGGGATCGTCCCCTAGCGGCGTTTTTCTTCAGGAAAGTAAGTGGGGTAAATAACAAGCTCTTCGCTATGGTATTTAGACATTTTGAAATTAAGCGCAACACCAGATTTGCATCGAAATCTCATTAATTTACAGTTTAACTGACGAGATGTAGCTGTAATTTCTACGCTAAAATTTTCTTCTCTCGCACTTTCAGGTTGTGGAAATCCGTTCTGAATTCATGCTCTCCAACGAACTTTTATCTGCAAAAATTAAAAAATAAATAAAAACATAGGTAGGATTAAAGAAAAGAAGGAAGCGCAAAATTAAAAGAAAGAAAGAAAGACAGAAAGAAAGAAAGAAAGAAAGAAGATCCTTTATTGGATCGAAAGAAGATAGGAATAAATAAAAGAATGATGCTAGAAAGAAAGAAAGAAAGAAAGAAAGAAAGAAAGAAAGAAAGAAAGAAAGAAAGAGGGAAATAAATAAAGAAGGTAAGAAAAAAGAAAGAAGATCCTTTACTGGATCGAAAGAACAGAGGAATAAATAAAAGAATGATGCTAGAAAGAAAGAAAGAAAGAAAGAAAGAAAGAAAGAAAGAAAGAAAGAAAAAAAGAAAGAAAAGAAGAAGGGAAATAAATAAAGAAAGTAAGAAAAAAGAAAGAAAGAAGATCCTTTATTGGATAGAAAGAAGAGAGGAATAAATAAAGGAATCATGCTAGAAAGAAAGAAAGAAAGAAAGAAAGAAAGAAAGAAGATCCTTTATTGGATCGAAAGAAGGAAGGAATAAATAAAGGAATGATGCTAGAAAGAAAGAAAGAAAGAAAGAAAGAAAGAAAGAAAGAAAGAAAGAAGAAGGGAAATGAATAAATAAAGAAAGAAAGAAAGAAGATCCTTTATTGGATTGAAAGAAGAGAAGAATAAATAAAAGAATGATGCTAGAAAGAAAGAAAGAAAGAAAGAAAGAAAGAAAGAAGGGAAATAAATAAAGAAGGTAAGAAAAAAGAAAGAAAGAAGATCCTTTATTGGATCGAAAGAAGAGAGGAATAAATAAAGGAATGATGCTAGAAAGATAGAAAGAAAGGTGAACAAACAAAGAATGACAGAAGAGACCACTATAGACGGATTGAAAGCGTAAATTACATGACAGATACTTTTGATGAAAAAGAAAGAAAGGAAGGAAGAAAAGGAGAAAGAAAGAAAGAAAGAAAGTAAGAAAGAAAGAAAGAAAGAAAAGACACAAGAAAAGAAAAGAAAGAAAAAATGACAGAAGAGATACGGTAGAAGAAAAACAAAGAAAGACAAAAAGGAATGAGAGAGGAAAGAAGAGTGAAGACAGGTAGAATTTTAACGAAAAATATGCAAAGCTGACTGTCTATGATTTATCTATTGTGTTATACAATTCCGCCATTGAAATATTATGAATATTTTAAATAAACAGAAAAATAATGAATTTAAATTTTCATATTTATTCGTAAAAAGCAACATATTATTTGTAAATACATTGCAAATTAAACATATTTCCAAGCTGTAAATACATAAATATTGTTTTTATTACCTTTATTTTATTGGCTTTATCTGTGAAATATCATCTTTAAACAAATAAGCTATTTTTAATAATACAGAGACAGACAGACAGACAGAAAGACAGACAGAGACAGAGAAAAAGAGAGTGGGACAGAGAAAAATAGAAAGATATTGGCTCATTGTGTCTGCAGACGTCTGAAGTTGGAGCCAGGCTAGAGAAAAAACAAAAGAATTGCTGAAGCAACGGAATATCATATAAATATTATTCTTAGATTAATTAATGCATTTCAGTTTTGGCTAACTTATACGCATGCAATAATTAAGTTTTACTAAGGATATGATCACGAGAGATTGGAAAATGAAAGTCGAAAAGACAACATCTAACAAATAAGTTTTCAAAGATCGACTGTCCTTTTATTATTAACTCTGATTTCATGGTCCTCCAGAGAATTGCAACAGTTTTAGAATATTCAAATCAATTGTTTTTTTTTTGTTACAGATACCGTTACGATCTGATCCCTTCAATTCAGTACTCTGTCGTCCGGGAACACACATAAGCCGGCCCTTTTTTGAATCAGCAGGCATTAGTTCCTTGAGCAGCTCTGAGAAGCAGCACTACACATTGTTTACAGCTTTTTGCAACAGCCGACAGCAGCAGAGTGTTTTGATGATACTATCTCTCTCGTTTCTTATTTAAAGCTTCATATGTACCCAACCAGGATAATAAGTACATACTAATTTCTGGTTTTATCGTTGGTTTGTTTTTTGTGTTGCATGAAACAAAAACTTTGTTTGGAAGCATTAATGATTGTTTTATTTCCTGTTTTAAGCTTTTTACTACATTTGATAACGCAGCAATACACATGTGGAATAAACTAGTAGGATTATGTTTACATACGACTTTTTTCGGGGTGATTTCTATCATTCTGCATGTACTATAGACCGGAGGTAACCTGGTCCCAAGCATTCTGTATTAAAGAGGTTGCACTGTATGAAATTAAAAAAAAAAACACACAGATTATTCTACGGGATAGAGGTCGAATGTATTAATCAATATCACTATAAAATCACAAAGGATAGTGATTTAAAAAGAAGTCAATTCAACTAAATGTTTAATAACTAGAATCTTAAGCTTTACGACCATATTGACTTCTTTATACCAACTAAAAATCTATTGTAGCTACGAAAAATCAACTCCTCGGCAGAATCATGTGATACAGAGACGCTGGATCGTAGACTGTTTCAAGACAGGTATGGGCATGCGCAAACAAAGAATTTGGCAAGATACTAAAAGCTGTAATTAAATGTGAATTGTTAAGCATGTCACATTGTAGGGTCTTCTTTCTGATATAGTCTAGTCGATATCAATGTTAACCAGGAAAAAATGTTACCAAGCTAAATATGGTATTTTTTAGAAAGGTTACGATTTAGTCTTTTTAAAATTGAAAAGTTCTCATTTAGACCATCTGGAAAAATTTAGTCATGGAGCATGATTTACAAACAAGATTTGAAATAATGAACCCCTAAGTAAAACGTTGCCGTATTTCAGCTAGCATATGTCAGTAGTCATGTATATAGCAGTGAAACAGTAGATAACATAACACATAAAAAAGAACTACAAGCTCTTTAAGTCACTTAGTGAATAAAAAACTCACTAAACACCTATAATTTACAGACCAATAATTGGTCTGTCCAATTGAATTTCACAAATAAAAACAATCTGTAACGATAGATAGAAAGGATGTGACGGTCTGACAAATCTTTTTGAACACTTACGATCAATTCATATATTGCATTCACTGTGCGGAACTTTCAAGATGGTCACGTGATATCTGTATATTCTTCAGACTAGACAACAAAGTGAGGAACCATTGATGCTGAGAGTATGAAATTTTGTCTGTTTTTTTAAGTGTTGCTAATAGAGAGAAATTGGCAGCATAATTTCATCTTTATTTTGACCTCTTCATTTTTGGCAGTATGGTCAATAGAATATAGGATCTATTTGAAGAAGTTATGACTAGAGAATGAAGAAAAAAAATAAAAAGATATAACTCATTACTTCAAGCAACCGACTAAGAAACTTGAGGACTGAAAGTCCCATTTTCCTAAGTAAACTGATGACTCACCCTGACAATGAAGATGCTTATTAAATCTTCAATGAAATACTGCTGTCATATATGGTTTGGAGCCACCGCTGTTCGTCTTAGGGCCTTCGACAAAATAAATAGACGGATATGATATATGAGTGGCGCTGATCTGGCGTCTCGTTTACAGTCGCACTCTCACAGATGTGCCATCGCCTCCTTCTTTGTTTTCTACAAATACTTTCACGGTAACTACTCCGACGATCTATTTTCTCTAGTTCCCATACTGCATCAATTTAAATGTGTCACTAGGTCGGCACTTCAGTCCCACTCTTTCACTGTCGAAACGGTTAAATATAGCCGTGCCTTCTATTCTAATCGATTCATGTTTCGCACTTCTCGTCTGTGAAACTCCCTTCCTCTTATTTGCTTCACTGATAGCTATAATCTCCAACTATTCAAATGTCAATCGATATCTCTAAATGCCTTGATCTATTCCTCGTCCTCCTCGTCATCCTTTCCTCTTCCACGCCTCTTTACTCTGGCCTGGCTCGTAAATTATGTAGTCCCTTGCATGCTAGTGACGCTCCTACCTGGGTTTTAAAAAAACTTTTCACGTCTTTCTGGTATCTACCCAAAATGTGATCCTTTGTACAAAAAAAAAAATTAAGTCTTTAAATCAAACAATATCGAAAAATACTATATCCAGAAAATATCATTCCATCAAAAAAAAAGTTTATAAGATACCACAAACGAATATTGAAATGTTCCCAGTTCCACCGCCAAAAACATCAAAGAGAAAAATGTAAATTGCGTGAAATATCTCAAAATAGACTCTCAAATAAATTAGTGTCGTCCATTCCATTCGCCCCCTTCTTGTGGAGCCAGACTAATGTTGTTGCAATCGGTGCCCCAATTATCGCTGTATACTGTTACGCGCTAGAGACAACAATTCCGGCCAAAGACGATGCTTGTGCATCAAGGACTCTTGGAAAATATATTGCACTTACAATGCATAGACTTCGGTTTCTCAGGAGGTAAATATAGATCTGTAAAAACTGGGGCTAAAGTAACGGTTTTTATTTCCCAACACCAGCTGCAAGGATCAAGTTGGCAATGACTTAAAGCCTTCAAAATCATACCTTGATGATGGGCATGGAGGCTGTGGAACAAAGCAACACGGTGGCATCTGCTTTAATTTATGAATAAGCCAGATTATCTCACATTTCCTACCTCCAAATACAGCTGGTTTTGAGTCATATCGACCCTATGCATGGATGACTGTGGAATAAAGCTTACCGTTGAGTTGGAGGCAGTCTTTCAGGCTGTAATGTCTTCGTCAATGTTGCAGCTTCCGTCATATACTTGATGTATCTAAGGGAGTCCAATGCGTTGTATGATTTTCATTCATACATCCAGACAAAAGTCTGCGACCCACAGCAGAGGCAACCTGGGCAAGAGAAGCATATGCATTAGTTAAATTAACACAAGGCTGTATCTCCTTTAATTTATGAATAAGGCAGAATTCCTACCCACAAATACAGCAGATTTTGAGACATATCCAAACTATTCATGGATGACTTGCCATTTTTTCCAGAATATAGGGGTTTGTCTTCTCTGCGATTTCAAGGATGAGGAGCACCTTCTTCATCATTCCTCAAACGCATATAGATGTAAGCCATGTATGGAGCAAAGTGGAAAAATAAAAGAACATGGATGCCTGTGTCTTCAGCTATTACGGTCACTAAATTTGCTTCAGTAGCTAGTTTGAGCGTTTCAGAAACCGATATCTTTTCTGCGTCACCCTCACTTTGAACCACATCCGATGACCATCTGCTTCCAAGGAACAACATAACATCTTTACAAAATTATCTTTGTTTTTATCTTGATGAACAGTAATTTGCAATCCATCTTCGATTTGCATGCTAGCAGAAGTTCGAGCTGCTAACCACAAAAATCGATGCATGATGCTCCGTACTTGGCTTCACGTAGCTTAGATACTGTGCAATCACGTTGATGTATGTCACCCTCGGTGGAGGAGAGCATCTTCATCTAAAACAAACAGTGCATCGGTTGTATGCCTGAGATTCAGTTAGTTCAGTGCTCAGATGATGTTCTAGCACGGCTCTGTCTTTCTCATTTGGAAATTTTTGAACTTGGAAATGGTGTGAGGTCAATCTTGAAGAACGGGGTCACTTCTTCGCATCTTTTTAGTAAAACGAATAGCCTTGAAAACAGAGCCTTAGCGTCAACAACATTTTGATCATCAATTTTTACACATTTTCCCAGTTCAACAGTCCAACGCCCTTGAGAACCTTTTTTTCTTTTTCAGTGATCTCTCTAAAATGTTCAGGTTGTCCAGCTACTTCTGGATAGAATGACCAATCTCTTCGACGATATCACAGTTGATTCCTGCGCCACCGGATGCTGTCAAAGCAGATGATACTGGTCATAGTCCTGACTGGCACGGGTAAAAAAAAAAAGGCGGGGTTGCGCTGAGCGATCCAATTTAAGTCACCGGTCATATCAACAAGATCACTCTCCAGACGTGCTGCTCGCTTGTTCTGTGGACAAGACCGATCATGGAAACATGAACTTTGGGCGCAGATGTGCATTCTATACACCCACATCAATGTCATTGATTCCGTAATCCCTCATCTCCTACCCAGCCCCGGTCTTTATAGTTCTCTTCATCAATGAAATGGTCAGCTGACAAGCCGACCCAGTAACGTTCACTGCGTTGATCAGAATGGCGCGCGTACTCTGAAAACTGTCGATGCAGCCAGTGATATTTTTAAACAATTCTAGCATCAATTGTAGGAACAATCGTGCATTCTTTGCGTACTAAAAATGACCGGTAGCTCCAAATAAATTTAACATCCGCCTTGCCGTCACAAGTCGCAAATTTCCATTCCTTCTTCTTTCGGCACGAATAAACAGCTTAACCGTGTCGATCTACTCAATGTAGGCCAGACATAACATTGTTGTTCTTGATTTGTTCTTGAGGTCCTGCACCAGAAACTATCGAGCAATATTTGCAGCTTCACGAGGGCTGAAGACTTGCCAATGTCATCAGTACTGATCTCATGCTCTTGCAGTTTACTATCTGTCAGTTATGTGCCATGCGTGATACACGCTTCGGTGATCATGTATCTTTCGATACATGACTGACGAGGCAGATTTTTTCCCCGCAGTAGGATTCCATTTCTTTTTGCGGTAGACCAATTGTCATCCCAGGTTATCGAACACGGTCTACCCTACTATTTACCCATAACTGGGGGTGAAGAAGAAGAGGATTCACACATTCCCAAGGAGCAGTCAGTTATATGCCATTCGTGATACACGCTTAGGTGATCATGTATCTTTCGATACAAGACTGACGAGGCAGATTATTTCCCGCAGTACGTTGTCATTTCTCTCTGCGGTAGACCAGTTGCCATCGAAGGCTATAGAATAAGGTCTACACTGATATTTATCCATAGCTGGACGGGTGAAGAAGAAGAGGATTCATACCTTCCCAAGGAGCAGTCAGTTATGTGCCATTCGTGATACACCCTTTGGTGATCATGTATCGTTCGATACATCACTGACGAGGCAAATTTTTCCGCGGTAGATTACCATTTATTTCTCCAGTAGACCAGTTGCCTTCCAAGGCTATAGAACCAAGTCTGTCCAGCTACCCGGATATTTACTCTTAGCTAAAGGGGAGAAGAGATGAATTCATACCTTCGCAAGGGTCAGTCAGTTATGCGCCATGCTTAAGCGATCATGTATCTTTCGATAAATGACTGACGAGGCAGATTTTTTCCGCTGTAGGTTGTCATTTCTTTCTGTGGTAGACCAGTTGACATCTAAGGCTATAGAACCCGGTCTACCCTGCTATTTACCCATAGCTGGGTGGGGGAGAAGAGGAGAATTCATACTTTCCCAAGGGTCAGCCAGTCATGTGTCGTGCCTGATACAAGCTTAGGCGATCATGTATCGTCAGTCATGTATCTTTCGATACATGACTGACGAGGCAGATTTTTCTGCAGTAGGTTCCCATTTCTTTCTACGGTAGACTAGTTGCCATCCAACGCTATAGAACCCGGTTTGTCATGCTATTTAACCATATCTGTGGGAGTTAAAGAGGGTTCATATCTCTCCGATGGGTATTAGCACTTAAGTGAATGTACTGGATTCGACTGGAATTTGAACTCGGCTCTACGATTCCTCAATTTCTCCACCGTGCGTCCAGGAGTTTACTATACAAATCGTTTATTTCAACCACATCAGCTTGTTCTAGATTCTCACCCAAATAACCTTGCACCACATCATGGAAATTATCTTAAAATTACTGGGTTTTAAAGTCAGCAAAAATCATAAATCATGTTTCCAAGGATACAGAGAGATTCGCTTCAACCAGACGAGGGGTCTTTGCGTGTTCATTATGTCTGTATTTTGATGTATCAGTTATTAGTTACGTTTTGGTAGTGGGGAGGGATGTATTTTTCAATGAAATCTGACATCCGTTAAATGCATGTCGTGAGGATTTTTAAAATTTTTATTGTTAACGGCAAAAATTCTTACGGCATTTTTTCTATTTGTATATTTAAAGATTTTGGTGGGGTGTTTAGGTTAGAATACGTTTTATTTAACTACGATTTGAAAAATATTTTCACTTTTTAATTTTTATTTCATTTAAGAACAAGTCAATCTATTAGAATTCCTTACAGTATATAGAATTATTTTCACATCAACAATAAGTATGTATATTATTAGGTAACAAATTATTTTTTAGTTATATTTAAATATTATTTAAGTAAAATTTATGAAAATGACGGCAAAAATAGCTAATTGATTTCACTGATTTAGTAAACTTTTATTTTTTATATAAACCTAGTAATATATTGTGTCTCATGTAAGTACAAAGGACATAGGTCATTCAATGGCTTTCATCTTCTAATTTTTCATATTAATTTCATTTTACTGTAGGTGTTTTATTGGATTCTTTTAAGTGTTTGTAGTACTTATAGGGAGGTCTATAGGTTAGAATACGTTTTATTTAATTAGAATTTTAAAAGTTGTTTAGGTTAGAATTCGTTTTATTTAACTACAATTTTAAATACAACTTCAAAATATTTTCACTGTTAGTTTTAATAGATTATATTTCTTTTTTTTCTCTGATTTAGTAAACTTTATTTTATTTTTATTTTTAAACTTAGTAATATATAGTTTCACATCTATGTACAAAGGACATGGGTTATTCAATGGCCTACATATTATAGCTTTTCATCTTGCTGTTCTTTCTTTACATATATATATATATATATATATATATATATATATATATATATATATATATATATATATATCAAAGTGCATTAACATAAAGTGAATGAAATATAGTCAACCGGAAATTGAACTCAATATGAGGATTCCACTTTCGGCGCTAATAACCGTTACAGTACCCAGGTCTTCACTATACTATGCAAATAAACTTAATTTGCTTCGGTGACAAGTACTATGATATAAGATAAAAGATCTCTTTATAAATGTAAGGAAAACATCAGTTAAATTCAAACGTTGTAGTGAGTCATGGTAGATCAGATGTTCTTTGGGGCTGATTTAAGCTCAATACGTCGTTTATATGACAAAAAATATTATATATGATTATTATAGAAGGGCTACAGTTTTTCTTTCTCTCTTGTACCTGGGACCATCTTCATGCAAAATAATAGACCTAGTCATACTCCAGAAACGGTAAAGCAATATTTCGAAAATAAAAAAATATGAGGCTATGCCATGGCCCTCTCAAAACCGAAATCTCAAGATATTTAAGAATATTTGAAAGATAATTTCCAGTCCCCAGAGGATTGTTGGAGTAAGTTGGACTATAATGTGAGCTGTCCTTCCGTTTTGCCAATGATTGGTATATACATTTTCGGATTTGACGTTACAATTAAGTTTTGTAGCTTCGATTTAATGAAGGATTTCGAATCTTATTTATTTCAAAGAAAACCATTAATTCTCTTCCTGATTCCATCTGTATAAATCTCTCTCTCTGTGTATGCATATATATATATATATATATATATATATATATATATATATATATATATATATATATATATTCGTCTTCTTTGTATTGCAGTCTTTTAAGATTATACGCACACCGTCACCGTATCTGTAGACGATTGTCTATTTCTTTTATAATTATCCTAGTTACCTAGTTATCCTAGATTATGTATGTTTCTCCGAGCCGACAGATTTCCGCTCCATCATAGGATCGTTATATGTACTTCACAATGATATATATATATATATATATATATATATATATATATATATGTATGTATATATATATGTATATATATATATATATATATATATATATATATATATATATATATATATATATATATATACGTATGTATGTATGTATATAAATAATTACTTTTTAAAATATGATTCCATGATAATATTAGTTGTCAATATAGAGGGTGAAATAGACCTGTTTTTTTTAACTTTTATTTTTGAAACATGACTTTATTTTACTCTAGTCTGTAGTGATAGAATCATATATTAAAAAGTAATTATATATATATATATATATATATATATATATATATATATATATATATATATATGATAGAATCCACGTAGAACTTAATGTCCAGAACAGAGTAAGAATTGTGAATTTTTAGGTCGTATGTATTAGATCTTGGTTACGATTCCAATGTAATGAATTATAACCATGGAATATTAGTGTTCGAGTCTTTTATATTATATTATATATATATATATATATATATATATATATATATATATATATACACACACACACACATACACATATATATATATATATATATATATATATATATATATATATATATATATATATATATATATATATATATATATATATAATTGTGAAGTAGCAATATATACAGGATGATTGGATAGTAACTCACCATTTTAAGATACTTATAATTTATTCATTAACTATAATTTTGACAAAAAATGGATATGAAAGGAAACCGTTTAGCATGAGTTTTTATTTAAAATTCAATATGGGCAGCCGATTTTGCTACCCGCTTCTGAAGCTATCCAGGAATCGTGTCAACTGATTTCACCAGGAACACTCGTGGTAGGGAATATATAATATATTGTAGTCTCTTCTTCAAATTCTCCAGAAGTCTTGTATAGTAGATTTGATCCATTAACCAACCTAAAAGAAAAAAGTCACAAAGCGTTAAATCTTGGCTCATACATAAAATAGAGAGTTACTTTTCAATCATCCTGTATATAAAATGATGAATTATTTTCATTTATCTAATTAAAAAGTGTTATTTTCATATATATCCTTTAACCTTAATTACCGGCTGTTTTCTTTATAATTTATAAGTAAAATCGAATTAAAACATTGAAATTCAAGACAGTATTAATTTATTTAGATATTTTTTGAGAATTTTAAAATAACCAAAAAATTATATTCACTTCCTAATCCAGAATAAAGATAGGCAGTCGAATATAGTTGACTTGATTTGTGTGCCGTCAATAAATATTACACACAAAGACGCAATAATAAAATTAAAATAATAAAAATAATCCAGCTGAGGGGAATATGGGGAAATTAAGAGAATTTAACGTGTTGCCACAAAAATTATCAATCGATAACTAGATCTGTAATCTTACTTATTATAAAACGCAGATTGTGTGTGTCTGTATGTTTACATATTGGATCGGATTTGTTACATTTTTCAACCGATTACAACAAAACTTCACAGGACTACGTAAAATTACCTTACGATGGTTCTGACAGCACTAAAAATTGGAAAAACACAATTGGTTTTGCACGAAATCAATTTGAAAACAGGATTAAGAGGCATTAATTAAAGGGGGACAACCATATCGAGTTATACTTATTATAAAACCCAGGTTGCTTGTGAGTGTGTGTATGTGTTAGTTTATATGTGGGATCGGATTTCCTACATTTTTCAACCGATTTAAACAAAACTTTACTTTTTTTTGGCAGGTAGTGTTTCTAATTGTCTTGCACACTTTTTTCTTTATTTTTACATTCAGAATGCTTTAAAAATTCCATTTACAAGACAATTGTTTATAATAAAATTCTATTCAATCGTTAGACTCATAATGATTGAAAACAATGTTTTTGTTTGAGTTTGGGTTTGACCAATTCGTTAAAAAAAAAAAACACTAATTAAGACATGCGTGTTCGTCAGCCTTAAACAATAATCTTTGTCAATTTTATTTTTCAGTCTTTATGATGGTCGATACTTGATCTATCTCTTACTGTTACATCCCCGGGAAACGCCGGGCTCGACTGCTAGTATTCAACTCTTTGCTTGACGATTGCAAAAGCCTGAAACCCAGGGTCACAAACTCACATCAATCCAACTAAATATATTGTTGCGGATTCCGAGATGAAATCCGGTTTCAAATGAATGTCAAACGCAGGAATGAAATATAGCAAATAAATGTATTGACGTAATAATACAATTGGTAATACGGTTAGTAGATCCAGAAATGCGTTTAGTAGCAAGAATAATATATATACAGTGTGGGAAATTCAGTATCGAAGTATGACTTCCTTCTGGGTCTACGTGCTCGCAACTGTGACTCCTACAAAGCGGTTACCTCACACTCTTAGTCTCTCACTATTCACTGTATCACTCTATCAGTGTATCTCATGTCTAACTCCCGGGCATTCACCGACAGCAGCACAAATACACACTGCGCGAGTCCACTTGTATGAAAAAGGGGTGGGCCCCTTAACACCCTCCTCCTTAGATCCCTTTTGGGGGGAAGTTAGTAATTTTTTCTCTTATGGTTGATAATCAGAGGTTCGGTAAATTTTCTCTTCCTGTTTTGACCTTCTCATTTCTGTGTCTTCCTGCGGTCTTTGGATCTCAAACGCTTCGAAGATTGTATCCAGAGAATCGTCGTTTTCTGCGGTTGACTAGCTTGGCTCCTCAACCCGTCATTTTTGTAATTGGTTGATATGTCTTCTATGTGAAAACTTCTCGCCTTGTACTGTGTACATTAGATTTCCTAATCTGTTAATTACTGTGCCAGGCTCCCAGTAAGCCATATTTTTTCTAAACATCCTAAAGTAAACCCGTTCTCCAGGTTTAAATGATCTCTTTGGTACAATCGGTGTATACTGGTTTTTGTTCTTGTTTGGCAATAATTTGTCAAACACAGACCTTATCCTCCGAGCAAACATCAATTCCGCTGGTGAAAGACCCGATAGCGTGTTCACGTTAGGTGTTATTCTGTACACTTGGAGGAACTGTTGTATCGCTTTTATCGTCGGTACATCCTCGACTTTTTTTAACGCTCTTTTTAGTGTGTCAACAAATCTTTCAGCTTGTCCGTTCGACCTCGGGTGGTACGGCGCTATCTTGATATGTTTTACTTGATATGTCTCACAAAATTCTTTGAAGTCACTGGAGGTAAACTGTGTGCCGTTATCGCTTACCAAACAATCCGCGACGCCAAATCTCGCGAATAGTTCGTGTAAACAGTTTATGGTGTTTTCTGTCGTCGGGTGTTTAAATCTGGCAACCTCTGGCCATTTACTGAAACTATCTACTGTTATTAAATAGTAGTAACCTTCAATGGGTTTTGCGTAATCCACTTGGATTCTGGACCACGGTGTGTCGACTTTAGGCCATGGCTTTTGTATAGAGGGTGGTGCTTTCGCCGCAGCAGCACAACCTTTGCAACTTTCCACCATTTGCGTACTATCATCGTCCATGTTCGGCCAGAAGACAAAACTTCTCATAGGTGATTTCATCCGTTTTTTCCGGGATGCCCTAAGTGAAAATCTTTCAAGATCCATCTTCATTGCGACTTCGGTATTACTACTCTCTCGTTATACAATAATATGTTGTTACAGATTGAGAAACTGTCTGCTAAATTCCTCACTTTCTCTTCTATTTTTTTCTTCGTATTCTGAATAAACTCGTCTCTTTCTGCTTCTCGTCTTATCTCTAGCAGCGTTACAGGTAGTTCCTTTATTGAGTTGCATAGTACCTTACTGATTTCATCTTCAGCTTGTAATGCCGCAATTACCGAATGTTCTAACCGTTCGCCTTTCGTAGGTATTAATCGCGATAGTCCGTCAGCGTGTCTTATTTTCTTTGATAGTATAAACTCAAGTTTGAAATTGTAGTTTAGTAACACAGTTCCCTATCTTAAACGTCTGTTCGCTGTATAGACTGGTAGATCTTTTTTGAACCGAAAATCGTAAGAAGTGGTTTGTGATCCGTTTGGAGCGTGAACTCTCTCCCATAAATATATCTGTGAAAACGAGTTACTGCAAAAATTATGCGCAATGCCTCCTTTTCGATCTATGAATAGTTTCTCTCCGCCGGTAATAATGATCTAGATGCGTGTGCAACGGGTTTGTTGGTACCGTTCCGCATCTTGTGTAAAATACACGCACCTACCCCATGTGAGCTCGCGTCACTTGCAATAATGATTTCGACTTCGGGATCGAAATGTGTCAATGTTAACTCTGAAGTTAATTTTTGTATTATTTCCTTAAATGCTTTTTTACAGTCCTCTGTCCAATTCCAATTATTCTCCTTTTTTAGTAACTCATTTAGTGGAGCCTTAAGTTTATGCATATTTTCAATAAATTCGCCATAGTAGTTAGCTAGGCCCAGGAAACTTTGTAGTTCTGCAACATTTTTTGGTTCCGGCATATTTTTAATTGCCGATGCCCTCTCTGGGTCCGGTTTCCTGCCATTTTCATTTATTATCTGACCTAAGTATTTAATTTCATTTAGGAAAAAATCACAAAGTCCTGAAGTCTTCTGAAAACTTCCTTTATGTGTGATGTGTGCTCTTCAACATTGTCACTCTTAGTTATAATGTCATCCAGATAAACGGTCACGAAATTCTGGCCAGTGAGCATTGTGTCCATCGTTTGCTGAAAAATTGCTGGTGCAACTTTTACTCCGAATGGTAGTCAGTTGAATTTATACAACACTTTGTGCGTATTAATGCAAAGGATTTTTGTACTCTCTTCTTGTACTGGGATTTGTAGATAAGCCTCAGATCTATTTTTGAAAATATCTTACTGCCGTTGAGCTTTGTAAATATCTCCCTGGGCTCGATAGTGGGTAATGGTTTTCTTTTATAGCCTTGTTAGCTCTGTCGCAAAATCTGCGCACACGCGGATTTCTCCTGATTTCTTTTTTACATAAACCACCGGCACCGCCCACTCACTAAACTCTATTTTTGAAAAAATCCCAGTTTGTTCAAGTCTCTTCAATTCTTTGTCGATTTTTTCCATAGTAGCGAACGGTACGTTTCGCTTCTTTTTAAAAAACTGGTTGGACGTTTTCTTTTAATTCAATTCTGACTTAAATTTTTTGCATCGTCCCAACACGCTCGAAAATACTCCAGGAAATTGGTTATATAATTCTTCCTTTAATTTTATAGCATCTGATTTTTCAACCTCTAACTTTTTGCAAAAAGAGCTGATAGGTAGATCCCAAACGTTGAACTTTTGCATCCAGTCGATACCTACTAGATTTCCAGTATCTTTCATGACGTATATCTTAAGATTTTTTGTTTTGCCGTGATATATAACATTCACGATTATTTCTCCTTCAAATTTTATTCGTTTGCCTGTCACCGACTTGGCAATTTTTTGTGTATGTAACATGGTAGGTCTGTTGAGTTTTCTCTATGTCTGTAGGTTGATTATCGTGAGGTCGGAACCCGAATCCAGTTGTAATTTAACCTTTTTATTTAAAATTTCAAGTTCCACATATTTCCTTATGTTGGTGTTGTCTACGTTATGCATCCTAGTAGCTCTTATTCTACTAGTATCTTTTCTATTCCTACATTGGGATGCCTTGTGGACCTTTTTCCAAACTCAAGACAGTTTATATATCTAAAGCTTCCTGTGGAAGAGTGATGTTTTCGGGGTGAAGAGTTCTTTAAGACATGTCACTGCTTCGTCAAATGTTAATTCTTTCGTCTTTTTTTGACAATATATAATCCACGAACTTTGTATATTCTTCAGTTTCTAATTTTCTAAGCAATAGACGTAACTTTTTTGCTTCTGTCCAATTTTGACAATCGATGTTAAAGATGTCTTCTGAAGTAATCTCCGAAATTTTTGTACTCATTTGGAGAATATTTGAAAATCTCTATGGTATTCCACACTGGGTCTTGCGAAAAAGTTGCCTCTTTTTCAATATCTAATTGCTTGTTACCCGGTACTTTCAATATTATTTCCTGTAGATCCTTCTGCGTTTGTAGCAATTGCTTTTGCAATTTTTCTTCCATTCTTTCTTATAGTTGTAATTGTTGATCATTTTGGTATTTTAGCAGTTCTACCAAAATATTTTTAAAATCTTCCATGATAACTCAATTTTACGTATTTTTACTCCTCGTAACTCTTTGTCGTCAATTTTTTGAGAACGAGGAGGGAACATTTTTTGTTGTTTGTTCGTCATGTGTGAGTTCAAATCGAAGTATTACTTCCTTCTGAGTCTACGTGATCGCAACTGTGACTCCTACAAAGCGGTTACCTCACACTCTTAGTCTCTCACTGTTCACTGTAACACTCTCTCACTGTATCTCCCGTCTAACTCCCGGGCATTCACCGGCAGCAGTCCAAGTACACACTAGACAAGTCCACTTGTATGAAAAAGAGGTGTATCCCTTAACATATATATATATATATATATATATATATATATATATATATATATATATATATATATGCGTGTGTGCGTGCGAATTGGGATCTAATGTAGATTAAATATGGACTGGAATCAGGTAGAAAAACTGGAAACCTCCACCATCATTCCTAAAATTTCGCTTGAATATGAAACAGGACTAAACACCTCAATTCAACTTAATTTTAATAATTATTTGGATGATTTCGGCTCTCGTTTTTGAAAGTCTTATGTAGCGAAGGAATCATATTTTTAAATAAAAAAATATTTTATATATATATATATATATATATATATATATATATATATATATATATATATATCTATATCTGCAAGGGGCAAACAATGAAAGGTATATACATATTTGTCTACGATTATGAAATTATTGTATATAAAGTCTCTTTACACAATGCATATTTGACATTAATTTCTTTCTGGTATCCTAGTCTTTTCTTTCCGTTTTTAAAGCGTTAGGATATAGCAAATATATTGATGCCTATGATAGGGCACCTGGTAACTGGATATTATTCTCTTTCCAAACGTAGCTTTAATGCTGACGCCATTTTTTGCGTGTTTTCTCTCTGAATAATATGCATGCAGACATGTTTTTGGTTCGTTAGCCAATCTTTACTTGCAGACAAATACACCAGGAAATAAAGTAATGCCAGAAAATGGTAATCTCATGAATCCATGAGTTGACATTTAGTCATTTAGATTCGAATCATGAATGAATGTTTGTCGCATTGTTGGGAAAAGTCTAGGTCATCAAAGCATAATATCCGCTGATTTCTCATAGATAGATAGATAGATACATAGATAGATAGATATTAACTGATAAATTGATAGACAGACATATAGAGATAATGAACTCACTGATATATTAGGTTGGTGCAAAAATAATGACGTAATAATGTCGTTTTTGACGTATTTTGTAACGTCAAAAAACGACATTAGTACGTCATTATTTTTGCACCAACCTAATATATATATATATATATATATACTCTGATAGACGGGAAAATGGATAGATATAAACAAACTCGGATAGGTAGATAGACATACCAATGTAAACAGACTGCGCTAGATAGATAGATAGATAGATAGATAGATAGATAGATATGAATAGACGGCGATAGGTAAAAAAAATCAAATGAGAAAGAAAGAAAGAAAGAAAGTAAGTAAGTAAGAAAGAAAGAATAGAAGAGAGTGCTTTTTCTGTATTCTAAATTATAATTAGTTCCATGTATATCGGTAGACATTATTTAAAGTAAATAATTATATTTTATATTAGATATGCCAAACGAGTTTTGTCGTTTTAATTGGACTCTAGTTTTTTCTTCATCCTAATTAAAGAACTTTCAGAAAATTCAGGAATATTATTTATCGTCCGATTCAAAATATTTATATCATAACGATTATCAAGTCATGTCACTTATCTCCTTGAGTTTCTATATAAACGAAAATATCTTTTAAATGTAAATATACATTTTTCTACTCGGTTCGATTATCCATGATGATCATACATCCATCCCCACAAAGCGTGATATGGCACAAGGCCGGCTTTATACGTGGGGTATTCGGAGGACATAGGATCGACAAAAATTCTCTGTAGACACCGCAGACACAGGGTCGGGTGGCTGTCTACCTTCCCCAGGCGAAACGCTTCCCATAAGCATATCCTTATTTGAGTTCGTCGAAGGCAAGCAGAGTAACAATTAATCGTTAGTTCCTCTGTATTTAGGGATTAAGACGGGATTTCGCACAAGGTCAGTTTTTAACGTGGAGTTACCTGGGCGTCTACGCATACACGGGGTCGGGCAGCTGTCTACCTACCCTGACGAGACACTGCCCGTAGACTTAGTCTAGTCAAGTTTCCTCTCCGCCCGAAGACAGAAATTTGACAAGTATACTAACCACTAACAGTTAACTCAATATCTATTGTAAAAATGTACAAGCCAGCCACATGGACAAAATTGCTATGTTTAATGGATGTCAGTTATCAGTTATCTCCTGTTAGTTCCCCTCTGCCTTAACCGGGTATTGAACTCACACTGTTTGGGTCCTGTCACTGGATCTAATTAACGCCTTTATCCACTGTGACATGTGTCCTCAATAACTGTCATCCACAAACATGGCACGTGGAACTAGAACAGTCTACCCCAGTGAGCGAAATAAAGGGTTCAGTTCGACATTCCAACCACCTGAAAAAGGCCGGAGCGTACAACGGCCGAAACGTTGTAATAAATATTGCGACAAAGATGAGGACAATAGTCCGAATAATGTAAATAATACCTCATCGCAAAAATAAAGAGAGATACAGAGGAAATATTGATCATTCCTCTTCAGCTGTGGCACATCCTTACTACAAACGGAATTAGCCTGGCCGACAAACAACTTTCTACCCATGATGCGAAACCTGTAACCTTCAACCATTTCGCCCAATGGCGGTACGACGCTCGAGTTGAAGAAGCTGTGCGCCAAGGACTCAACCGCCGCACCGCAACGCACGAACTTTGACGTAAGAGCCAGCCCCGCTGCACAAGCCTTTCTGCGGACCCAGAGGAGATTCCACTACACCACCCAGGTGAGTGAAGCCACGTCGTTATTGAAACGCCGGCATCCGGACGTCCAAGAATATCCATTAGAATACCCCGAACGGTCTCAGCACTAAAACACGATATAATGCCTTAGGCGACAAAAGTCAGGTGTCCTCAAACTTTCTGAACGTGACGACACTCGCAATAGTAGCAGTCGGCTCCAGTGGTACGGCGGGCCTCCTCCTCGCCATCATGCGCACTTCTTAAAACTGGAATCTTTTCTTAATGTCTTCCTTCCAGAAGAGGTCCTTACCCACATCTTCCTGACACATTTGATCCAGAAATTTGAGGCTCAACGTATGTTGACGAATCTCAGCGACGGACATTGTAAGGCGGGTAGAGGCAAATGACCGACTGACGCACCTTGTTAACCCACAAGAGGTGAAACAAGGCTCGATCAATAAACGTAGCTCGGCGCACAGGAGCGGAAGTACCGAGAGCTATTAACGAAGGATGGTGTTGATGTGCAAGGCACAAACTTCCGCCTTCCTCTTTAAACTGCAACCTTGACTTTTTCTCGGAGCGCAAACCAATTCTTATCCAACTGGTAGTCGGGGCCAAACCAAATGTCGAGTATCTTAAGAGGCCCGTCCGTCAGAATGAAGGGTGTGGAAAATATACTCCCTTCCACGCACCCAAGTGCAAGCCCACAAAAATTGTCGCGGTTGATCTTGACTCCTATTACCTCCTTATACCTGCTGATATCCTTGACAACTTCGTCAATCTCAGCGTTACTTTTCATGAAAGCAGTTACGTCATAGGCATAGGCGGAATACCTGGTCCGGATTTTAGCATTAGGCACGGTAATTACACGTAATACCCATTTCGCCTCTAACTTTACTCAAGAAAAAGCTCCAACACCAATTTACAGCATCGGTGAACGTGGCAACATTGACGATTGGATCGGGACAACATAAAAGACTTTAACCTTACACCATTCACTTTCACGATCGC
Source organism: Acanthosepion lycidas (assembly GCA_963932145.1). NCBI lineage: Eukaryota > Metazoa > Mollusca > Cephalopoda > Sepiida > Sepiidae > Acanthosepion > Acanthosepion lycidas. Next base: position 21,415,938 of record OZ010607.1, read on the forward strand.
GCTGAAAGTATTGTCCGAAGCCGGCTGTCTTGTGGGTAGCCCCAACTAATCGATGGTCAGCCCTATGAAATGCTTGGACTGATCTAAATTGATCAGCGTTCCCTCACTGTCGACCTGTTCTATAAACAAGCCTTCCAGATAAATGTTGTTCTAAATCAAGGGTCGGCAACCTACATTTTGACCGGCCCGCGAGCCTGATTCCAAATGACTCTATTTTTAACATGAGAGACGAGGCTTTTGAATTAGACTATCTGCCAGTTATGTTTCATGAGACTTATTTTACCAATTTACGTTGCCTACGTTTAATGTCAAATAATGGATACATATTTGTTATGACCCTTGGCTACATTAAAAGATAACAGAAGCGAAAGGAACGATAAAGTGAAAGAGGCCGGGGAGGGGCTGACATGCGAGGTAGCAGAAATCTAAAGACAGTTAAACATACGCGCATTATACATACATGCCTCATGAATGTGTGGATGATACCGCATGTGTACGTACGTAAGTGCATATGTTTGCAACTATTTGTACTCGTATGTATGGGTATATGGCTTCGTTTTTGTTTGATGTGTGTGTGTGTGTGTGTGGTTCGTTTGTGGAACAATTTTCAATAACAGTTTCAAACCTACACGTCATAATTTCATCCATTTTCACTTCGGTTGATTTTTTTTCACTTTGAAGTATTTTGACGTTCCTTTGAGGAAAAGTAATTTTTGTTAGGTGTTTCTTTAATTTTAGATTTTCTTTTGTTTTTCTGATTTCTCAATGTTTATTTTTATTATAGTTTTAAATATTTAGGTTGACAGGTGGGGTCTGCATATGTAATTTTCCTTAATTTTTCATTAATGGCTTTCGTCCGGCCCGCGGCCCGCGACCCGTCATTATAACACGATCCGGCCCGTGGGGTCGAATGAGTTGCCGAACCCTCGCCTAAATGGTCCGACACTTCACTCCCTTTAAGATTTTCTTCTACTATGATCTTTTACTTTTGTTGTTGTTGTTCGTCATCGTCGTCATCATCATCATCATCATCAGCAGCATATTCTCCTTCACTCTTCTTCTTCATTATACGTCGTCTTCATTTTTCTTCTTCATTCTACTTCATTTTTTTCTTCATTCTTCTTCATTATTCTTCTGCTTCGTTATAATTCATCATTTTTCTTCAACATTCTTCTTCATTCTACTTCTTCTTCTTCCTTATTCTTCTTCCTTATCCTTCTTCATTATTCTTCTTCATTATTATTTTCTTCATTCTTCTTCTTCATTCCCCTTCTATTTCCTCATTCTTCTTCATTCTTCATTCTTCTTCATTCTACCTCTAAATTCTTCTTCATTCTTCATTCTTTTTCTTCTTTTTCATTATTATTCCTTTTCTTCATTATTCTTCTTCTTCTTTCTTTTTCCTCTTTATTTTTGTTCTTCGTTATTTTTCTTCATTCTTCTTCTTCCCATTCCACTTGTCCCTTTTTAATAGTTGCTGCTACCATTATCGTTTACTTCTGTTGTTCTTCTTCTTCTTCATTATTCGTATTGTTCACCAGCATAATATTCATCTTCTGCTTTTCCTCCTACTACCCCTCCTCTTCCTCCTCCTTCTCCTCCTTCTTCTTCTTCTTCTTCTTCTTCTTCTTCTCCTCCTCCTCCACCTCCTCTTTCTTCTTCTCCTCCTCCTCCTCCTCTTTCTTCTTCTTCTTCTTCTTCTTCTTCTTCTTCTTCTCCTCCTCCTTCTTCTTCTTCTTCTTCTTCTTCTTCTTCTTCTTCTTCTTCTTCTTCTTCCCACTACACTTCTTTTAATCTTCTAATATTTTCTTCTTCTCCAATAATATTTGTTGTTGTTCTCTTGTTGTTGTTGTTGTTCTTCTTCATTATTCGTATTGTTCACCAGCATGATATTCATCTTCTGCTTTTCCTCCTCCTACCCCTCCTCCTCCTCCTCCTCCTTCTTCTTCCTCTCCTCATCTTTCTTCTTCTCCTCCTCCTCCTCCTCCTCTTTCTTCTTCTTCTTCTTCTTCTTCTTCTTCTTCTTCCCACTACACTTCTTTTAATCTTCTAATATTTTCTTCTTCTCCAATAATATTTGTTGTTGTTCTCTTGTTGTTGTTCTTCTTCTTCTTCTTCTTCTTCTTCTTCTTCTTCTTCTTCTTCTTCCTCCTCCTCCCCTCCTCCTCCCCTTCATCATCTTCTTCTTTCTGTTATTATTACTATTATTACATATCCAACAAAAGAAAGCGTATATGTATTGTTTCCGTTATAGGCAACTGTTCCAATTTTGATTCTTCGAATAAAAGCATGTGTTCAAACGAAAATCTGCCGTCGAGTGACAAGCTGAAAGCCATTTCTTCATTGTCTCCAGACTAAACGAAAAATTACGACCACGTGTTTATTCACATACACCGCCATCAAATATCATTCGCTCAGATATAACATGTGCTTTTGTTCTTCTTTAGAAAATAATTTCTTAAGTATATGTGCATAAAACTAGTAATAAGAAAAGTATCGGTGTGACTTTACCTAAATCTCAAATAACACGTAAATATTTTCCTAAGATTTTGAATATATATATATATATATATATATATATATATATGTATGTATGTATGTATGTATGTATGTATGTATGTATGTGTGTGTTTCATTAAAGATGACAGACAAGATATTGCGATTAAGCTCTTTATTTCATTTTTCCTGTGTTCCAATAAGCGTTTCCTTTTTCTGGACGCAGAATGTGTAGATACTTGAGAATGGTTAACAGTATGGCCGAAAGCGATTGGAATTACAAAATATTTGGAGAGATTCTGTGTGTCCAGAAAAAAAAAAGACCTGTTCGAACATAAGAAATGAAATATAAAACTTCATCGGGGTGACTTGATTGTAGTCATCAATGAAAAGGGATTTATGCTTAAATACACAATATATATACATATATATAATATATATATATATATATATATATATATATATATATATATATATATATATATATATATATTTAAATGTATATATATATATATATATATATATATATATATATATATATATATATATATATATATATATATATTATATATTCTTATATACATATATTCAGGTAAGAATCCTTAGAAAGTAATAATCTTAATAATATAAAATATTGAAACTGATCGACAAAAGACAGCTAAATATATTTATTATATAGGCTATAAATGAATTAAATAAAAATGAAACTCATTTGGAGCTCATTTAATATCCCTGGGGCTTGTCAATGTTAACAAACAAAAAACGTTAGCATTAATAAGGCTCAGGGAGATTATCCCGGGATGGGGGGCGTAATGGTCATCAAAATGGGGTACAATTGTGTTTCATTTTTATGTAATTCATATATATATATATATATATATATATATATATATATATATATATATATATATATATATAAACCGCAGAAATATGTTAAATATAAAAAAAATAATATTGGAAGCGTTAATAATAAAAAAAAAATATAAAGACGTCAACTTTAAATAATATCAATTATGAATACGACCAAGCCATGCTGACCGTGTTCGGAAATTATAAAAAAAACTCAGTTAGAACAAAAAAGAAACAACCTTGATAATTTGTGTTTCATTTTTATGTAATTCATATATATATATATATATATATATATATATATATAAACCGCAGAAATATGTTAAATATAAAAAAAATAATATTGGAAGCGTTAATAATAAAAAAAAATATAAAGACGTCAACTTTAAATAATATCAATTATGAATACGACCAAGCCATGCTGACCGTGTTCGGAAATTATAAAAAAAACTCAGTTAGAACAAAAAAGAAACAACCTTGATAATATCTGAGAGATTAGTCGAAAGCACTTGAATCCATAACTCATATAGATATCCCTCTATGTCCAGAAAAAGAATCAGAAGATTTAAAAGCTAAAATAACTGTGATTTCAGGCATTACTGTAAATCAGTTGGCAAATGTTTTCCGTGAACTGCAAAATCGTATTACCCTTTATATTGCTAATGAAGGAGGACATGTGGAAACTTAAATAAAATTTCAATAAAACCTTAAAAAAAAGAAATCTAAAATCCCAACCTCCAAATTAATATCTTACGTCATCTACAGAAAAGAACTGAAATTTCTAAACATAATAAGAGTTATACAAAGAGTATGAAATTACGACAGTGGGAAAATGACTGGAGACAGGACCGATAACATTTCAGATTCTTCTTTGTATTTTATTATAAATAATAAAATAATGTAATAATAATTGTTATACAGGGTGTCCATAAAATTCGGGTTCACTTTAAAAAATTTATAACTTTATTTGTATTTGCGATAGAAATAATCTGTAAAAAATGTTATAAAGTTTAATGTACCTAGTTTTAAGTATAGCTAAAATAACTAATGTGATTTCAGGAATTACTGTAAATCAGTTTGCAAATGTTTTCCGTGAACTGCAAAATCGTATTACCCTTTGTATTGCTAATGATGGAGGACATGTGGAAACTTAAATAAAATTTCAATAAAACCTTAAAAAATATAGATTTACTTCTTTCTAATCCTTTTTACAAATTATCTCTATCGCAAATACAAATAAAAAAGAATGCACCAGACCATTATGAAATTGACTCAAAAGGCAAGCTCACATGTTACATCTGCGCCATCTTCTCTCAAACGATAAGGTTCAGAAACATGGCGTATAGGTGCCACACGTATTGACCGAGAGAGAAAACTCTTTCAGCGCTCCGCCATTTTCGCCAGATTATTCTATTGACACGAAGCTACTAATGGACACAAAAATTAACTTAGTTTCGGAGTTCTGAAGCAGCCAGCATATTCTCTTATTTTAAAAGATTAATACCTTTTTTGTTATCTTTCTAACAATTCCAGAAGTGTTTTCTTCAACAAAGATGTGCAGTGTTAAACGTGGCTTGATGAATTTTTCCAGTCAGAATCTAATAATTTCTATCGTTGAGGCGTTGAACACTTAATGGATCGTTGGTAGGAGGCCGCAAACAATAACTGGAATATATTGTTGAAATCACAAATATTAATAATTGTCAAGTATTAAAATAAATTATAAAAAAAACCCAAGAACATGTATTTAACTTCTTAATGTAAGTATCATCGGGATAGCAACTTAGTAACTTAGTACATTATTTAGATTATCGCTGAGAAGAGGTATTATGATTACTTGCGTTATTTACATATTCCAACTGTTATCCTCATCTTCATTGCCATATTCACAACGTTTCGGCTGTTGTACACTTCGGCCTTCTAAAGGTGAATGGGTCTCTGTGATGAGGTATTATGATTACTTGCATTATTTACATTATTCGAACTGTTATCCTCATCTTCATTGCCATATTAACAACGTTTCTGCCGGCCTTTATGTCTATGTCTCTCTATATATCTGTCTATATCACTGAGATGAATTATTATGATTACTTGCATTATTTACATTTCGTTCGGTCTGAGCTCCGGTCTCCTCCAGGTGATTGTAAGTTCGCTCGAACCCTTTATTTCGTCCACCGCGGTAGATTGTTCCATTTCCACGTACCATGCCTCCTCTGGGTGTCTCAGTTATTTCCCTTTAATACAACTCTCCAAGCTCTTGGTTCACCACTGCTGTGGCTTGAAATTGAACTCACATCACTTTGTGTCAAGTCACTGGATCTAACCCCCGACAATATATGGAGAGTTGAGTTAAAGGGGAAATAACTGAGACATCCGGAAGAGACGTGGCACGTGGAACTAGAACAATGTACCCCGGTGTGAAAAATGAAGGGTTCGGTTCGAAATTCCAATCACCTGAACAACGCCGGAATGTACAACAGTCGAAACGTTGTGAATATGACAATGAAGATGAGGATAACAGTCCGAATAATGTAAATAATGCAAGTAATCATAATAGCACATCTTAGAGATATAGACAGACTTCTGTAGTAACTTAAATCACAATTAGCAACTTAGATTACAATCTATTCGACAGCATAATAGTTTAGTGGACAAAGTTTTTTCTCATTTTGTCTTTTTCATTCGAGACGTCTTTCAGATGTACATATTGTGTTCAAGCCTTCAGAATTGAAATTATCTATTTCCCCTGATAAACATAGCTGCTCTTGGTGATCGCAGCACTTGCAGAATCTAACCTTCCATTTTTCTTCTGTCAGGTTCATTGAAAAATAGTTCTTGGTTTTATTTCTCAACGGCAGTGTGTTTCTGATAACGGAAGTATCTTTCAAACAGATTTTTTGTCTTAATATAATGAAGTTTAACTCGTATAGGACAGTCATATGTAATTCGTTATTGTTGCTACTTCTGGGCTTGCTGGATACTTGCATATTCTAAGTGTTCAGTTGTTACCATTAGTTCTTGGAGTTTCCTGATTATTCCGTTTTTCTCCATATCAAGGAGCAAGACTGTCAGTTGACACAATTTTGACAAACTTATCCTGACATTCAATGGCCGAGAAAATCGATTCAGCTAATTCTTCACAATCTGCCCTTTAAGCCAGTGGCTGTCTTTCATATGACTATATTCAGTACCCCGTTTGTTCCTTTCTCCGTCTTCAGTGCGGACCAATTCAAAATGTCTATTGGTTTTAGACGGGTCTCTGGAGAGGCCAACGTGTTCAAGTTCTTTTATTTTCATGCAGATTCTGTTAAGATCAGTCTTGTCAGCTAGATACTAATGTTTCCAGGGTGGCTAGTCATCTTTTCAATTACTGACAATATGGTGAGGTTCTAAGCATAGCTAAGATGTGACACAGGGCCGAAAGTGTGGAGCACTCAGTGAGAATCAAACTCATTGCTCAGTCGTAACTGATTTAGCGAGACAAGCTTGCTTAACATTACACCGCGTCGAGGTGCCAAAAAGTGATTTACTAAGCGTAGCTGAGATGCGGCACAAGGCCGAAAGTGTTGAGCACCCAGTGAGAATCAAACTCATTACTCCGTCGTAACTGATTTAGCGAGACAAGCTTGCTTAACATTACACCATATCGAGATGCCAAATATGATTTGCTAAGCGTAGCTTAGATGTGGCACAAGGCCAAAGGTGTTGAGCACCCAGTGAGAATCAAACTCATTACTCCGTGTATACGAGACGTCGCAGCTCGTGACGTCACACATGACCACACGTGAGTGAAAACGAGAAGTATTAAGTATGGGAAACTGTTGGTATTAGGTTGGTGTAAAAATAATGACGTAATAATGTCGTTTTTTGACATAAAAATACGTCAAAAAACGACATTATTACGTCATTATTTTTGCACCAACCTAATATAAACCAATGGCTTCTGTTATCAATTATAGACATTTAAGAATATTTGTGGAGATTTCGTTGTTTATTTTGTCCAGGTTAGGTTTCAGCTGTTTTATGTATACAGCTTCAAGAATTTTTAGTTTTTGTTTATTGCTTTCATGTTTAAGTATAGTTGTGTTTTCAACAAAGATTTTCCGGAATTGTGTACACGGCCAAGCATGTTGTTTTAAATGGCTAAAAGTGTTAGAGTGTGACGTAACGAGCTGCGATGCGATTTTCGCTTCCGCGTCTCGTATACACGAGTTAGTCGTTGCTTTGAAATTTGACTATGATTATTATTTGTCCGTGTATTGGTTGATATATTGAAAAGTAATTGTCATCTTGGATAATGGCTTATGTAAGCCGAAAGCTTAGATTGGATTTAAACATGTATCAATATGGTGATTTCCTTTCGTCTTTCAATGATAATGTTATTAAGTTTATCAGACAATATGAAAGGAACTTACTTAAAATAAATATATAAAAGTTGTCTATATTATTTAATGAAACATGCATTAATGAAAAATTGCTGCCTAAATATACACAATATATATATATATATATATATATATATATATATATATATATATATATATATATATAATTAATTTATCGACTCCAGAAGAATCTTCAGCAGAATGCAGAAAGCACTGGACGGCTGTTTCATCCTATTTTGGGAACTCATCAGCAGTGCGCATCCACTAGCGAGATATAGGGCCAGCTCTTCACAAATTACGCCCTGTGACTCATCCGTGTCTGCTTATACCAACGGACTGTGCCCCCACGCGTCACATCCTCTATGCCTAATTTCTCCTCATTTGTCATTTTTGCAGTTGTGTCGATAATTTTGTTTAATTGCGCCAAAGTCCAACTTATGAAAAAGAGTTGGTTGAAAGTGAATCCTTCAAGGTATATATAAAGACGTCGTTTTTATTTAAATCAGTTTTCTTTGTCTGTGGGTCCAAGACCTTATTTGTATATATATATATATATATATATATATATATATATATATATATATATCACAGCAAAAAAAAAACCAACAAAATTACCTCAACATAAAGATAGTCTTCTGTCAAGCCATTCTGTACGCGGCTATCATCAGAGGGGTTGATGATTGCTGTGTTCGAAACGGCGTCTGGCGATCGCGAACGTGTAAAGACATCATCTGTCCATTGTCTAGTGTATATCTATATATCTATATACGGATAAAAATGTAAAAGGAAAACTGAAAACAGCCGCGCCTAAAAGGTATAAACAAAAAAAGTGTTCAATACAAAATTCAAAATCGAATATATAGAGCAATAGATATTTAAGAAAAGGCTAAAATTCTAACAAATGTAGCAACCCGGGTTTCGACCGTAAGGCAAAGAAAACTCCAATATACCAGTATATATACAGTATATTGGAGTAGTTTTCTTTGTCTTGTACATTCTTCCACTTGGCTGAGGAGACATCACAGTCGAAACCCGTGTTTCGAAGTCGATTGGCATTTAAGTCTTTTATAATATATATATATATATATATATATATATATATATATATATATTATAAAAGACTAAAATGCCAATATATATATATATATATATATAGAGAGAGAGAGAAAGAGAGAGAGATTTATAATATATATATATATATATATATAGAAAAATTTGCAAATTAAAAAAATAATAATGTTTTTTTATGAAAGTATTTATTTATTTATATAAAAGAAAGATTGAGGTCAATCTGAAATATCAAATATATATATAAATAAATAAATACTTTCATAAAAACATTATTATTTTTTTAATTTGCAACTTTTTCTATATATACATATTAAGAAAGTATACGTGGCTTCTCATTATGCTATATAAGATATGTATAATATATATATATATATATATATATATATATATATATATATGTATGTATGTATGTATATATATATACGCACACACAAACAACACACATATATATATGTATACACACACACACACACACACACATATATATATAAATATATATATATATATATATATATATATATATATATATATATATATCGCGGCCTGACGATTAAGTCTAGCAGGAAAACAGCCTGTCGCCTCTGAGTGTTGACTTCAATGTTCACTTTTATATTTACATACGTTCTATTTCTGATATGGACCATTTTATTCCATAAATATAGCACACCTTAAAACTATATTTCTTCATATATATATATATATATATATATATATATATATATATATATATATATATATATATATATTCATATATATATATATATATATATATATATATATATATATATATATATGTTATTAAATTTTTGTTTCAGGTTATTTCATATTATATATTATTTATAAATTTGCAAGAGTTCATATTTGCTTTTATATTATTATATCGCTATCATAAGACAACTAATTGGGACATTTGAAAAATTTAATTAAAAAATTGTTGGACAGTACTTGTCGATATTATTTGATAGACAGAACCTGTCGATATTATTTGGTAGACAGAACCTGTCGATATTATTTGGCAGACAGAACCTGTTGATATTATTTGATAGACAGAACCTGTCGATATTATTTGGTTGACAGAACCTGTCGATATTATTTAACCAATCATTTTTGAAAGATTTATTGCTGCCTTATACATTCGCACACGCAGAGACACACACAAGCCCATAAACGCCTACATGCACACAAAAGTACACACAAGCACACGCAGTCACACACACACACACACACACACACACACACACACACACACACATATATATATATACATATACATATATATATATGTATATATGGGTGGTCGATGTGTGTGTGTGTATCTATAAATGGATAGATTATATTGATTATATACGAATCTATACCATTAATCCAGGTATATTCTATAGAGAGAGGATTTTACAAACACCTGGAATTAATCAGTTTTTTTTCCCAAGATTCGTAATTGTATCTGTTTATCTGTTCGTCTGCACCCGTCTATATAAAGCAACATTAAGAAACTTTCAATCACTATTTTACCTTTCAGCGCAATACAAAAAGCTTCGAAGATGAAAATCCCTATCTTTTTCGTCCTTCTTCTCGCAGGTAATAACGCTTTATTTCTTTCATATTTTATCTGAAATTATTTTCCCTGTTCTCCATATGCCACCCCATTAAGTAACTGATGTCTCCAAAAATTGAAATAAGACCAATGATAGATCTGAGTTTAAGCGAGCAAATAATTATTTACAACCGTACTACACTTTACCCACAGATGAAATTTAACGTCTATCGCGACTCTATCGCTGTTTCTATGGCAAATGTTCAGACGAGCTACTTGCCTTAGTTACATATGCATGCCATTAATTTCATCAGTTCAAGCCTTTACATCAGGGACCTTTGTTTCGCCGTTTCAGACATTTGTATCGTGTACATTAGTTCAACAAGTTTACACCTTATATCTGAGTCACTAATTTCAGCCGTTCAAATATTTACATCTGGGTCGTTACCTTCACAAGATCTGATATTTAAATCTGGGCAATTAGATTTAGTAATGGAGACATTTATTTCCGTGGTATTGATTTCACCAGCTCAGAACCTTACATTATTTTCAAGATTCCGTCCCGTTACTTTCAGGCCAATATTTTTCACCAATTCAGATATTTACATATGGAGTATCACTTTCACCAGTCCAGAAATATATATGTGTGTTATTAGTTTCAGCTCTTCAGGCATTAATATCGCGGCCATTAGTTTCACCAGTCCAAACTTTATATATGGGCCATTAATTTCTCTAGTTCACACCTTTCCATCTGGGGCATTAATTTTAACTTTTTTAAACATTTACATCTGAGCAATTAGTTAGACATGTTATGAACTTTACAACTGAGCCATTAGTTTGATCCGTCCAGACATTTACCAGTTCAGACATTGACATCTGTGTCGTCTGTTTGAATATTGCAGACCTTAAATGTGAGTCATTAATTTTAGCAGTTAATACCTTTACAGTAAGGCCATTATTTTCACCCTGACAGACCTTTAAAGGTTGTCCATAAGTTCCAACCATTTAAACTTTTACATCTGCGCTATTCTGTTTAACAGTTTAAACTTTTCATCTGGACCGTTCGTTTCATCAGTGCAGACTTTTACATCGAGTCCACCAGTTTAAACCTTTGCATATTGGCCATAAGTTTGACCAGTCCAGAGGTTTACATCTAGGCAATTATTTTCATCACTCCAGACTATTACTTCAGGACCATCAATTTCACTAAGAACTCTGGTGACCCTATTGTCGTTTCTAACTACCTATCAGTCTCCTACCCCTCTTCGGCAAAGTCTTACATCTCATGATCTGCTCTCCTACAAGCAATATGGTTTCCGCTTTACCCGTTCTACAGCTGATGTGCTTACGGCCATCACTGAAATTGTTTACCAAGCTCTTCATAATAACGGAGAAGCTCGTTCCGTGGCTCTGTATATCTCCGACGCGTTTGATAAGGTTTGGTTTCTTCGCAAGCTTCAGTGTTATGGAATGTCAGGTCGATTTTTAGAAAAAACAATCATTCCTGTCAAACTATGTATTGAAGGTCGTTCTCAACGGATTCTCCTTCAGCTTCTATCCCACGAACGCAGGTATTCCTCAAGGCTTCACCCTAGACCCTCCTTTGTTCTTTATTTTCATCAACGATCTTACTGACGTCATAGATTCCCAAGTAGGCAACTACGCCGACGACACTACAATTTACACCTGCCTCAAAAACAAATCTAGTGTCGCTGACAAAACTAACCTGGCCGTTTGTCTCGAAAAGGGCCTCCAATCGGTTGTGAACTGGGGCAGGAATTGACTAGTTAACTTTAACAACTCAAAAATAAAACTGCTCTCTATTACTCACCACACAGAACCATCCATGACCCTCATTAGAATGTCTGCCGCTCAACTTCTCGAGAGCTCCTCTTTGCGACTACTCGGTCTCACATTGACTGCTGACCTGAGATGGAACAAATACACTGAGAGAATAGCTTCGTCCACCGCAAGGAATATTTTTCTCGCCGGAGTCTATATTCATATCTTCAAATCAACCATTCGCCCTTGCATGGAGTATTGCTGCCATATATCGTCTGGAGCCCCATCTAATTGTCTCAACGTTTTTGATAAAATCCAAAGACAAATATGCAATGTAAATGGCCCTGATCTGGCATATGGTCTGCAGTCGCTCTCTCACAGGCGTACCGTTGTTTCCCTCTGTCTTTTTTACAAAATACTTTCATGATAACTGCTCCGATGATCTGCTTTCGCTGGTCCCCAGAATTCATGAATTTAAGCGTTCAACTAGGCTGGCATCTCACTCACACCGTTTCACTGTCGAAACTCTTAAATGTAGCCGTCTCTTCTACGCCAATAAGTTCATGTCTCTCAACTCTCGCCTGAGGAAATCCCACCACTTTTCCTGTTTCTCAGATAGCTATAATTTCCAACTATTCAAATATAATGTCAATCTCGCTCCAACTCACTGTAACCCCTTGTGTGCTAGTGGCTTCCCCACTTGCTTGGGGTAAAACGCTTAAAAAAATCTAATGTTTCTCGCTAATCATTACATTCTTTGCGGACTTTTAATGTAAATTCTATCGAACAATCAGCCTAATGAACCATATAGCAAAATATATAATCCGAATTCAGATGTATAGAACGTGAAGCCGAACTAGACCAGAAATAGGACAAGATCGGTACGGGTTCGTTAAAGGCACTTGAACAAGTAAGGTGATATTTATGCTCGGAGTCATATCCGAAATAGCAATACACATGCAATATATTTTATAGATTATGCAAAAGCATTTCATAAAGTATGGCACAAAGAACTGTTGGAATTACTAATTAGCCTCAACATATTTGGGAAGAATATTAGAATAATCTACAACCTATACTGGCAGTAAACCGCCTGCATATGGATAGAAAATGAGTTCATTAAATAATATAAAAATAGAAAGGGGAATAAGACAAGGGTGTGTCTTCTCACCAGACATATTCAACCTATACAGTGAGACAATTTTGGGAAAATTTCCAGTCTTACTAGGATTTATTATTGACAGCCACAATCTTTCGAAAATAAGATATGCAGATGACACAGAGTTGATAGCAGATACAGAAAGGAAACTACAAAACCTCCTACAGAAAATAGCGAAGAAAGCAAGAAGAAAGGACTAAACATCAGTTGCAAGAAAATAGACTGTATGGTTGTTAACAAAAGAAAATACAAATTAGAAATACCTAAATGAAGTAAGTGCAAAATTTAAATATCTGGGAATTGTTTTAACAGAAGACGGAAAGTGCGAAAATGAAATCTGTCAGACTTATATGTTTTCGTAATCGATTAGATTACATACATATTAATTGAAACATACAACAGTGTTGATATACCGGAAGAAATAAGTTGATCCATTTTCATAGCACTAAGAAACTAGGTGCAAACAAATGCGAACTCTATCGGACAGCAGCCTATTGAGCCATATACAAAAATTTATCCAAATTATGATAAATCAGACGGGAAATAGGACAAGAACAGCCCGGGTTCGTTAAAGACACTGGAACAAGGAATGTAATTTTTATGTCCATGGTGATATCAGAAATAGCAATACAAATGCAAAAAGATATATCCATATGTTTTATAAATTATGCATATGCGTTTTACAAAGAACTATTGGAACAGATAGGCAACTAGGAGATATTTGAGAAGGATATTAGAATAATCCAGAACCTATAGGGATAGCAAACTGCATGCATTCGGATAGAAAATGATTTCACTCAATGCAAAAAAGTGTGGCAATTAGAAGTCTTAACAAGATTCTTTATCTACGGCCACAATCTTAACAACATAAGATATGAAGATGACAATTTTGATAGCAGACTCAGAAAGGATATTAAAGCACCCACGCAAAAAGTAGTTAAAGAAAGCAAGAATAAAGGACTAAGCATCAATTGCAGTGAGATAGAATGCCTGTTTGTTTGGAAAAAGAACAACCCAACACACAAATTTTAAATTGGAGATACCAAAATAAAACAAGCACAAAAATTTAAATATGCGTGAAGATTTTTGGCGTTTTTTTTAACAGAGGATAGAAAGTGCGATGCCGATATCCGATGGGTCATTGGGATAGAGAAAGATGCCTTCCAAAAGCTAAACAAAGTATTAAAATAACAGAAAAATCATAAAGAGTTCTGAACTCTTACACAATATCAGTCTTCCTATATGGAAGTGAATGATGGACAATCTCCTCGCAGATAAAAAAGGAAACTTGAGGCAACAGAAAGGTGGTTCTACAGAAGGATGCTGAGAATACCATGGACTGAGCATGTGAGCAACGACGAAGTTTTAGAGTAAAGAGAAACAAAAAGGACACTTATACTTAACGTCATGATGATACAGTTAAAATTCCTAAGGCATATAATGAGGAAAGCCAGCTAGGAAAAGTTGAGCCACACAGGATACACTGAAGGCAAGATGGACAAAGGAAATCAGCGTATAACGATCTTTGGTAAATGGATAACAGAACAGTGTTTAGGAGAAAAAAGACACGCTTGACTAAAAGCTACAAAGACCTGGATATTGTGGAGAGCCATGATTGCTAACATCCTGAAGGAACACGGCGCAAAGAAGAAAGAAATTAAACGACCGTGTGAAAATGGTTGGAAGAATAGGGATTAGAAGAGATAAAGAAAAAGACACAGAGATACAAAGGAATCGGAATTGTGAAGAGTCCTCATCACCAACGGCCTGAATGGACACGGTTCGCAGAAGAAGAAGAAGAAGAAGATGGAGGAGGAGGAGGAGGAGCTTATGTACCTGAGTGGAAGGACAGTGAGTACTAGATATAATGAAAAGACACAATTTACTACAAAGGAAAATAAATCGTGGAGAGCCATGAACGCCCACGTCGTGAAGGAACACGGCACATAGAAGAAAATGAATTAGATCGTGTAAATGGTTGACAGAACAGGGATTAGGAGAGATAGCAAAAAGACAAAATTTACTAAGAGTTACAAAGGACAGGAAAATGTGGAGAGCCGTGATCATCGACATCCTAAAGGGGCATGGCACACAGAAGAAGATGAATTAGATTGTGTAAATGGTTGACAGAATAGGGATTAGGGGAGATAGCAAAAATACAAAATTTACTAAGAGTTACAAATGACAGGAAAATGTGGAGAGCCATGATTTTCCACATTCTGAAGGAACACGTCACATAGAAGAAGAATAAGAAGATCGTGTAAATGTTTGGCAGAACAATAATTAGGAGAGATAGCAAAAAGACAAAATTTACTGAAAGCTAAAACGGATAGGAAATTGTGGAGAGCCGTCAACAACGACAATCTTTAGGGACATTACACATAGAAGATGTGTATTATTTATGAATAATTTTATTTTATATGCTAGCTTTGTACACTTTCTGAAAGTGCTCTATAAAATTCCCTGAAATAGTTTGAAACTTTCTTACAAAATAATTCTTTGATGAAATTCATAACTGTATTAATAATGATAACCCTTTACAATTTGTATTTTATGCTTCCAGGTACCATTTTGGCTGAGGACTGCGAGTATGTTGGTCGACAGAATTGTCCGGAGGCCTTTGAAAATTACGACCCCACTGTTTTAGACAAATACTGCTCGTAAGTTTGGCAAAAGAAAACAGTTTATATATATATATATATATATATATATATATATATAATGAAAAACAAACCACTTTAAGGTACCATTACGATAATTTATTTCACCTAAATCCTTTTTTAAGGATTCAGGATCATCAGGTAAAACTTCCAACAACGAATTGAGAGGAAAAATTTAAAATAAAGATTTAGAGTGTTCGACTTTGATTAGGAGCAAATGTATGTATATTAATAAAAAGAAAGAACAGTAAGATATATAATCTGGCGTTCTTTATTTCGGAATTTCTCTGAAGAATATTCCTAATACAAACAAAAAGGAATATTGAACTGTGTAGCGAAAAACCATATTTTAAGTCTATTAAAATATATATATATATATATATATATATATATATATATATATATATATATATATATATATATATATATATATATATATATATATATATATATATATATATATATATATATATATATATATATATATATATATATATATATATATATATATATATATATATATATGCCGAGGAAGGATGCAGGTTCGAATCCTGTCAAAGAACGAATATTTTCTATGAAAATTTCTCGGACATTCAGGCCGGTAAATGTTATTTAATACTGATTATTATAAACAGAGCATTTACTTAAATACTTGTATCTATAAAAAAAACGTTAAACATAAAAATGTCTTTAATAAATATATATATATATATGTGTGTGTGTGTAGGTTTTTTCATACATGGACAAATAAACACGTTCAAAACATAACGTTCAAAAACCAGCTACAAACATGTTTATACGACGATCTTGATTCTTTTATGCCGTTCTGATCTTGAAACGAGTCCAATTGTCAACTCGTACGTCTGGTTGAGGTTTTAGCCACCACTCGGGTACTTCAAGTTACCTCAGTTTCTTAGTTGCTATATTATAAACAAATAAAAAAAATCGTCTGAAAATGTACATTTTTTTTTTCAAAATAATTGACGAGGAAGAACCAATAAAAGGAAATTCATTAAAAATGAGAAGATAATTGACAGTGCATTTCAAATTTTGAAGATCAAATTTGATTGGAAATTAAGAAACCGGAATAGAGTTTCTCAAGAAACCATTGCGGGAGAAGAAACTGTTAGGATAGAACTTACGGTTGCATCTAGTTATTTTAACTGAAAAATAATGAAACTTTGTCGCCAATCTCGTAATATGCTTAATACTTAAAGCCTAGTAACCATAGAGGAAAATTAATTAATCAGAACAATTACCATGAAAATATATATAGAAAATGCGCAACACTACGACGGTGAGAAAGTGACTGAAGACAAGATCTCAGGTTAGGACCGATAACATTACAGATTCTTCTTTGTATTTCATAAAGAATCTCTTAATATATAGAAGGACCACCAGATCATATGTGGCAGCAATATTCAATGCATGGACGATTAGTAGATAGATATTTAAGATAGATTCTGGCGGGATAAATTGTCTAGCACGATATAATGAACCGGTTAAATTATATTTTAGCAGACTATTATTTTTAGAGTAAGTGTATCTTGGCTCTGACTTCCGGAGGTTGATCTACGGGGTCTGATGCAAGCCAAAATAGGAAATCGACTCTAATTGGCTGAGCTAGCGTTGAAAAGGAAGTAGGAAAATGCAAAAAATTGATGATGTCGGCAAATTTTTGCATTGAATAATTAGCATAAAAACAAACAAAAAATAAAATAATTTTTAAAATCTATAGTCCTAATGAATAGTTTAAATACCCTACAAAAAAGGCAACCCTTTATGAAGTCGTCAAAAAACAAATGTTACGGCAGTTTTTTATATACACAAAACCCTTTCAGAAAAAATTAAAAAAATAAATAAATAAATCTCCATAGACACGTAAGGCAGACTAGGCGAAATAATCTTCCGTTTTAAATTTAGACAACCCAACCTTACCCTGACTTGACATCTATGAATGTAACTCTATACCGATACAAATTATTAACACCCTACACCCCTTTTTATTTAAACAATCGCTCTAGCCGTTACCATGGAAATTTTGATTTCAATAATGAATATGCTATTAAAACACGTAAATTTCAGAAATAAGTTATTCCAAAAAAAAATCGCGACAGTCAATTTCATTCTTGAACGCAAAGCTGATGGCCTGAAGATTGCGTTCAAACATGAGACATTCTTGAGATAACAATATTATTTTATATATAAAAAACGATATACATATCCTTCCCTACCTTCCTGTATCCATATATTATGTTTTCATTGTATTTCTGACGGTCTATTAATTCATATCATTATAATTGAAATATTATGTTTTATTTAAAACGGGATGATGTAATGCAATTTCCCCAAATTGTCTGCACGCCAATAGTTTTATAAAAACTGGCAAAATTCCAGTAAGATATCTTTTATCATTTCTAAGATAGAACGGTTCAGGGCTTAATATAACAAGTGGACAATTGTGCTGTAACACTCGGTATATATATATACATATATATATATATATATATATATATATATATATATATATATATATATATATATATATATATATATAGTTGAATAAATTACAAACATTATTTCACCTTATTTTTATTATAATTCTTACCTGTTTACGAATATTATATATGGAAAATGTTCGTAAATATTGAAGGATAAAATGGTTTAGGGCTAATTCTAACAATTGGATAATTTTGCTGTTATACGATGGGAACAATTTTGCTGTTACACTGGGTGTATATATATATATATATATATACATATACATATATATATATATATATATATATATATATATATATATATATATATATATATATATGAAAAGTGTGTGTATATAAATATAAGTAAATATATATATATATATATATATATATATATAATTATTTATATATTATATGCGCGGTACTTATTAGAAAGCGCTCAATATCAGAGAGCTAACATCACATCTATCCAACAAAAAAAAAATATATATATATATATATATATATATATATATATATATATATATATATATGTAGTTGACTAACTCACATCTATCCAACCAAATATATATATATATATATATATATATATATATATATATATATATATATATATATATATATATATATATATATATATATATATGTATGTAGTTGAATAAATTACAAACATTATTTCTCCTTATTTTTATCATAATTCTTTGCTATTTACGAATATTATTTACAGACAAATATTCGTAAATATTGAAGGATACAACGGTTCAGGGCTTAATCTAACAATTGGACATTTTCGCTGTTACACGATTTAGACAATTTTGCTGTTACACTCGGTATATATGTAAAAGATTGTGGCAATGAAAACGCATGTTCATTTCTAATGTAATTGACATTTTTCATTAGGTTTCATCATACAACTGGCTAAATCTAAAGGTGTGATTTCTGTTTATCTTCTTTTAGTCATGTAACCAAAGTAGAAGCATGTCTGAAAAATGTCCATGAGCGTTGCCACAGCCATTACTACCACACCTACCAAGATATTTGTGTGTAAGTATATATTTTAATTCGATCGATATGTAATCTGTTCATCAGTCCTTGTCCGATGACGGTGCCACATGTTCTAGTCATAGGCGTCTCAACCTCTTACTCCAACAGGCTTCTCTTGTGGAGAACTTGCATAGACATTCAGCCGGATAAAAACAAGACCTCTCAAAGGGCTGATAAACATTCTTCTTAACTGACAATGGGGTAGCCTGAGCTCAGTAGATAAATACCAACCAGTGTGGTTATGACATGTCATCGCTAGGCGAAGGGCTTCCTAAACACTGAAAATAAAAACGCCGGAGCCTGCAGACGACGCGAAAGGTATCAAAGGCCACGTATGCGAGATTAAGGTTAAATTTGGCGGATATTGGCTGTGGTTTGGCCCGGAGAGGGATGTATACTTCCAGAAGAAACACGACATAGTACTGTATAACTCTTAAGTCTTCAATCCTGAGAGGATGGAAAGTAATACATTGAAAATTGTGACAGAAAACGATGTATTCCAAAAGCTAAGTAGGGTATAATGTATCAGGAACATTTCTTTAGAAACAAATACAGCAGCACTGAATTGTTACGTAATATCAGTCAGTGAATGCTGAACAATCTCATCACAGATGAAGAATAGGCTTGAAGCAACAGAAATATTGTTCTACAGAAGGATGCTGAGGATACCATGGACCGAACATGTGAGCGACGACAAAGTTTTGAAAGAAAATGGAAACAGAAGGAAACATACTTAATAATAAAAGAGATTGTTCCAGGTCACATAATAAGGAAAGAAGGCTTGGACAATTCGATACTCACATTTTGGCTGGTAATTGAAGGGTACGTTACCAATCCAACTGTAAAAATAACGATTAAAATTTTTGGAAGGCCTTCACATCAAATGACCAGTACTCATGTAATTTTCGCCAGATTATGGCTGCAAAATAATAGTACTCTTCTTAACCAAATTAAAAAAAAGGTTTGTGTGCCGATTTCTGGGTTTTCCCATTGGTAGGCATAACTTCTTGATGCTCACTGATTTTAGTTAAAAGAATGCTCGTTTGGGTGATTTACTTAGGTGTGGGTCTACTGGCTCCAATTGAATTGTGTTGGTTTACTCGAAAACAATTGGTTTACTTTTATTCATGTATGCTATCCATCGGTCTAGCGATACCATGAATCTGCGCCCTAAGAGTATTATGCTTCAACTGCTGACTGCATCTCCAGAGAGCAGGACTGTGAAGGTTTTTCTATGAGGGATCGAGAGTTGACCATGCAGCACATCTCTCCTATTCACACATGTTATCCAAAGAAAAAGAAAAAAACGATACATGGTCTCGGCTTTGGATTTGAATTCATATCTAGAATTACATATATATGCCTTGACATGACTACAGAGTTATCCATCTCCTTGACCGGTAGCCTCCCAAGGCTATAGAATTCAGCCTGTCCTGCTATTTAGCCATAGGTGTAGGGAGAAGAGATTGATTCATACCTTTGCCAAGGGTGTCAGCAAGTAAATGAATATAATGAACTCAAACTAGGCACTCTGATTCCTCAAGCCGAGACGCAATCAATTTCTACATCTTGCATTCACTTTTACCCAACAGTTGAATTAATTGGCCAAAATTAGTACATTTTCTGAATGATGAATTCCTAATTAATGTTGAAAGAGTTACAATCATCCATTTGTAGTCGTTACATAACATTATGTCCTTTTCCGTTAGATTTTAGTTGGCAGTACGAAAATACGCTACCAATCCAGCTGTAAAAAACGATTAAAATTTTGGAAGGCCTTTACATCAAGCAACAGATATCCCATCGAATTTCCACCAGATTATGGCTGCAAAATAATTGTACTCTTCTTAATCAACTGCAAAAATATCCATAAGATTTTGACTGGTGATGCAACTGTACTTTCCCAGTTGAACAAAATCAAAAAAAAGATAAAAAAAATGTCTAAATGCTGGAAGCCTTTCAAATCTAATGACCATCGCCTATTCTAGTTGCGATCATATAACAATATTCTGAAAATCCAAGTGTATGAGAACGATTTAAAAATGCGGGAGCGCTTCACTGCAAATCAACACTGATCTTCCTAACTTCTGTCAGACTAAAACTTTTTAATATTTTCACATCAAATGAGTGCAACGCAATATGTTTGTGTATGCTTGGATATGCGTATGTATTTTGATGCTTATAATTACGTGTATTCAGAAGGTTAGATTAATCTGAGGGAGAGTCATGGGGGTTACACTAAACAACGCACTCTCTGTAGTATGCAAAATGATCTTCATTAAGAATTTGTTAACCATCTCACAGGGGTAGGTTTTACCTATATTCATATATATATATATATAGATAATATTAGTGGTATATATATATATATATATATATATATATATATATATATATATATATATATATATATATATATATATATATATATATATATTCCATGGTTATAATTTATTACATTGGAATCGTAATCACTATTCAAATCATCAGATCTACAAATAAAAAAAAAGCGTTTTTGTTTTTTTTTATTTGTACCTATGATGAATTGGATCGTATTTACGATTCCATTGTAATAAATTATAACCATGGAATATTAGTGTTTAAGCCTTTTTATTATATTCTTACTCTGTCCTGGACATTGAGTTCTATCTGGATTCTAACGTCCGTAATCAAGAATCAAATTCATCAGAGCTACAAATAAAAAAAAACAAAAAAGCCTTTTTTTTTTATTTGTAGGTCTGATCATTTGAATAGTGATTACGATTCCAATGTAATAAATTATAACCATGGAATATTAGTGGTTGAGCCTTTTATATTATATTATATATATATATATATATATATATATATATATATATATATATATATAGAGAGAGAGAGAGAGAGAGAGAGAGAGAGAGATGAAAGTATCCATATATACATATATATATATATATATATATATATATATGGATACTTTCATCTGAGCATTTCTTGAAGGAACAAATCTGATCAACATGTTTTTCATCTGATGGGTAGAGAAGAAGAGTTAAAATTAAGTCTCATCCATTTTCTTTAATTTTGGTTCCTGATTCTGAAAATCCTGATTTTGTCTTTTAATGTTATTATGGCTTCTCTAAAGTTTTTCACTTGTTTCTTTCTACAGTTCTTATCTAAAAACTCCATAATTACAAATGAACAAAAGCATTATCATTCACGATGCATCAACAGAAGATCAGCATGAATTCTAGGAAATCAATTTAAAATTGGCAGAAAAGACATGACTGTTATATTAAAAGACGTCTTCACCCTGCTTTAGATAAAATATTAATTAGTTTATACTCGAGTCGAATGTAAAATAAAACATTCAGTACTTAACTGAAATATCAGTCCTTGTCTGAATTTTTTTCGGCGAGGACTTATTATTTATACTCTTTATATTCGTACTATTATCATCTTTGTTGTTGTCATCACAACTTTTCAGCCAATGTGTACTCCGGCCTTCTTCAAATATTTATCGATCTGAGTAACCTACACAGAATAACGACAGCAAGTGTTCAACCGCAGTTGCAGTAATATTTACGGAACTCACCACGAGGTAGGATGTGGCACAAGGCCGAATTTAATGCGGAGCAATCCCCGTCTGTAGGCTTGGCCAAAAATTCCCCGTAGACACCGTATGAACGGGGTCAGGTCTGTCTATCCCCTTAAAGTTACATTGGTAAAGGAGTGGCAAAATATGGCTCATACGATTGTTGATAAATTGTTCAAATCCATGAAATATCGAATACAAGCACTGGAATTAGAAAACGGAGGACCTACTCCATACGAGTTCCAAATACTGTTTATTTATTTACATAAGTAGGGATTACGTAATTAAATTTTGAAATTGGATGTAGTTTATTTCACCTGGCTAAAAACTTTTCTTAGGCCATTGTATATATATTTCTGACATGCTTATCGTTTCCACGCTTGTAAGACAGTGTGAGGGCATGTGATTCTGCATTCGGCGACCTGGAGGTTACATCACGTCAACCCTGCACTTGGACCGCCTTTATAATCTAGTGTCATAATTTGTACAGGTTCTGTTCTGGCATGGTACTACAATAAGGAATGCCTAAACGCATTATATAACAAGAGTTTCCATATGTGATTGCACATCTAATCTTTGAAATTGTCAATATTCTTTTCATTATTTTTTTTACAGCCCCCAATAATGGGAAGTGAAAAAAACTAAAAAGTAAGTAAATAATTTTCAACTTCTGTGGTAAATAATTAGAAAATATCAAGCTAAAATATTTAATGTAATAGAAAGCTTTTACGAAATGATAATATGGGACTTAATCCCTTATTTTTAAATTTGCATTTTATTTTGCTCCAGTACGTGACTTTCATCGTGGACTTTACATTCTCGTCTGCAGTGTTTCTGAAACTCCCTACTCACTGATGAGTTGAGTATTTATACATCTTTCTTTGACGTGATTATCATTCACAAACTTGCAAGCCAGCATACATGTGTGCGGGCACGTAACTCTGTACTCGGCGGTCGGGATGTTTCGTCACATTAACCCTGCAGCTGAGCCCTCTTGATTGTCTCGTCTCATAATCCGTGCAGATTCTATTCTGACATGACACAGCAATACAGAAGGCCTGAATGCATTACATAGTTAAAGTTATCATTCACAAACTTGCAAGTCAGCATGCGGGATGCGACTTTTGAAGAAATAATTTTGAAGCTAATTTTAAGAGTGTCTCATTATACATGAGATATAAAATTAGAGTCTGTACTGCTGGTTCAGTCTAAACCGTTGACTAAACTATATATATATTCACTGTAGTTAAAAAAGGACACCTGTATTTGAAAAAAAAAACATGATTTGATATAATTAATGTTTTAATTAACTGTATCCAATAATAATGCATGTAATATTCACATATTAGTATCATATTATAAAATACAAAGATAGCGAATATGTATCGTTTCCATTCATAGCGATTTTCCAAGCGTAGCTCATGTGTGGCACAAGGTCGAAAGTATAGGGGACCCAGTGAGGATCGAAATCACTACTCAGTCGTAATTGTTCTTGCGAGACAAGCTTGCTAAACATTACACTGCATTGAGGTGCCCTTGTTTACGTTTCTAAGATGTTTAACTGTTTCTCGTTGGGTTGTTTATGGCTGTACGCGTTTACGCAACGAGCCTAGCGTTACTAACAGTACTTTTATCATTCTCTTTTACATTTTTAACTTATTTAAAAGATGGGATAAAGAGATAGAGGAAAAAAGTTTAGTCTGTTGTAATTTGATCTCTCAAAAATGGAATTCGCGTGATACACGAGATACACGTTAAAATTTATTTATTTCTGGAATTCCAGCGATTATTTTTAGATATCATATATACTCACGTCTCAGGCAACTTTTCAAGAACTAATTTTGAAGCTAATTTTAAGAGGATCTCATTATACACGAGATATAAAAGTAGAGTCTGTACTGTTGGTTCAGTCTACGCCGTTGACCAAACTATATATCTATTTACTGTAGGCTAAAAGCACAACTGTATTTAGAATAAACATTACTTTGACAAAGCTGATGTTTTACTTAACTGTATCCAATGCATGTAATATTCACATATTAGTATCGTATTATAAAATACAAACATAGCGAATAAACATCTTTTCCTTTGTTTATCTTTATAAGAACGTTTTACGATAGAAATAGCGATTGGAAGCTGTTTCTTGTTCGGTAGTTTGTGGCTGTACACATTTAAATCAGTTTTACAAATGAATAAATATGAGAACCGTATATATTAGGTTGGTGCAAAAATAATGTCGTTTTCTCACATATGTTACTATTGAAGGCATAATTTTGAAGGTAATTTTAAGAGGGTCTCATTATACATGAGATATAAAATTAGAGTCTGTACTGCTGGTTCAGGCTACGCCGTTGACCAAAATATATATATATATATATATATATATCCATTTACTGTAGTCAAGAAGTACAGCTGTATCTAAAATAAACATGATTTGATAATAACTGATGTGTCATCTGCGTATCTGATGTTGTTAAGATTGTGACCGCTAATACTAAATCACGATAGGTTTTCAAATTCTCTCAGGATTGCCTCGCTGTATATGTTGAACAGGTCGGGTGAGAAGACGCATCCTTGACTTTACGCCTCTTTCTATTTTTATATATTCGCCGAATTCCTTCCTTCCATTTACTGTAGTCAAAAAGTACAGCTGTATTTAAAATAAATATTATTATGATAAAACTGATGATTTATTTAACCGTATCCAATAATAATGTATATAATATGCACATATTAGTATCGTATTTTAAAATACAAACAGCAAATATGTATCTTTTCCATTGTTTACCTTTATAAGATGTTTAGCTAATTTGGTTGTTTACATTTGTACACGGATGGATATAGCGTTACTAGCTACACTTTATTCATTCTCTTTTACTTTTTTATTTAACTCGAAGTTGGAATAACGAGATAGAAGAAAAGAGGTTAGTCTATTGTAATTTGGTCTCTCAAAAAACGGAACTCGCATGTTACAGGAGATACATGATAAATCATTTTTATGTGAAATTTTGGGGGCCCCACGATACGTGAGATCTCGCATTACACGAGAAGATGCGGTACTTGTTGTGAGTTTGTTTTACAAAAGAACGTATTTTCTATTTTTGGACAATTCAAATTGTATCATTACTTTCTCTTCTCTTTCAGCCCTTGTTTGCACTTGTGCAAGAATGCAACTTTTCAGACATCTTTTTTTCAATGTAAAATGAATTTCCTTAATAAAACATTCAAAAAGTATATTCATTTTTATTCGTTTTGTATCTGGCTATATTTCTGTAATGAGGTATTATGTACACTATTTACATTATTCGGACTCTTTGACGCCATATTTATTACAACGTTTCGGCCGTGGTACACTCCGGCCTTCTTCAGGTGGTTGGAATATCGAACTGAACCATTTATTTCGCTCACTGGGGTAGACTTTTCTAATTCCACATACCATGTCTAATCGATGTCAGTTATCAGCTGTCTCCAGTTAATTCCCCTCTCCAAGTTCTCCACTGTTCTAGCCAGGTATTGAACTCACACTA
The DNA here is from genome assembly GCA_963932145.1 of Acanthosepion lycidas. NCBI lineage: Eukaryota > Metazoa > Mollusca > Cephalopoda > Sepiida > Sepiidae > Acanthosepion > Acanthosepion lycidas. The sequence continues at coordinate 21,442,499 of OZ010607.1, forward strand.
TTGCATTTAACTACTGATTTTGTCATTGTTCAGACTGTCATCTTCGTCTTTGTTGCCATATTTAACAAAACGTTTCGGCTGTTGTACGCTCCGGCCTTCGTCAGGTGGTTGGAATATCGAACTGAACCATTTATTTCGCTCGCTGGGGTAGACTATTCTAGTTTCACGTGCTATGTCTAATGGATGTCAGTTATCAGTTATCGCCTGTTAATTACGTGGGAGCAAAATAGAAGGGTCCAGTTTGACATTACAACCACCTGAAAAGGGCCGGTGCGTACAACGGCCGAAACGATGTGATGAATATGGGAACAAAGATGAGGACAATACTCACACACACACACACACTCATTCAGACACAACAAATACGAAAATCTGAAAAATCTTAACCCTCCTAATTCGCTCCCAAGGAATTAACGGGAGACAACTGATAACTGATATTCATTAGACATGGCAGATGGAACTAGAACAGTCTACCCCAGTGAGAGAAATAGAAGGGTTCCTTTCGATATTCTAACCACCTGAAGAAGGCCGGGCCGTACCACGGTCGAAACCTTGTGGTAAATATGGCAACAAAGATGAGGACAATAGTCCGAATAATGTAAATAGTGTATTCGTTTTGTTCTACATTATATAAGAATCATAACACTCTTGGTCAGAACCCCCTACCTCTACAAAATATAGTAATTATACGAAATTATAACTTTCAATTTTTTTATTTAATCATTTGACTCCCAAACAAGGCGAGAATGCCACTACGGCACCAGTGGTTACCGGAAACAAAAGAGAATGAGAAAAATTTACTGTGCAGAAAGGACAATAAGAGAAAAGGTTTCAGGAATATAGAAATTGGCGACTGATGCTGCATTTAAATTTTAGAATATATTAGGTGACTGGGAAGTAAGAAATTCGGAAGGGAATTCAACAAGCGAGAAGTGCGAGAAAAGAAAATATAAGGATAGAACGGCTAAAATATTGAGACCTAGTAGCCAATTTAAAAGTACTCTTAAATTCACGCATTCGAGTTACGCAGGATCGGGTTTGTATACCTCATTAGACAAGACTCTACCCTTCGGCATAGTCTCGTCTGGGTTCCTCTCTGCCTTCGAGCAGAGAGTTCGACAAGATCTAAGAGCTTCGTGCGCTCCAGCCCTCGATACGGGCAATCTCTGTACAAAGTAGTAGAGCGATATTTACACCGCTTATATGCAGAAATATGGCACAAGACGGAAATGAGGAATAGGAAAAAAGGCGCTCTTTTTCTGTCTTAACATTAAAACATGCAACAATATTCCTTACACCAAATCAACGCATTCTTACTTACCTTTCTTACTACACCCACCATTATACCGTTATGTCTCTAAGAAAGTGCTAACTAGTCCTCATCTGTATAATTCATTGTCTGTGAAGGAGGGGAATAAAACAACAATTTAAAAACTAGCCTTACTGTGTATTTACAATATGAAAACAAAACTATTTACTAGAAACTAAACAAAATAATGTTAGTAATAAACCTCTTCCCCAACAATCATTAAATGGGGGAGAAACATTAGTTAACTGGACGAAATTAATGCGGGGATTTAAGAATATAAAAACACTCATTCATTCCAAACCCTCACTCAAACACTCACTCAAACACACACTCATTCAGACACAAGAAATACGAAAATCTCACACTAAAAGAAAGGCGCCCCGCATCGACCAGAGAACTAACATCCCTGACCACCTAACGATAGAGCGGATGGGGAATTAAAACAAAGATAAATGGAGACATAAATAAAAGCGGCCAATGCGCATACATCCCCTAGCTAAGTGAATGAACAAACTAGACAAAAACAACCCTAAACTAACCTAAATCCGGGAGAATACAAAAGAGGAGAGCAATATTTATTCTGATATATACACAGAAATGTGGCGCAAGGTTGAAGTGGAGCTTGGAGAAAGGACAGTCTTCTGTCTTAACGATAACTTGTCACAAACACTGACCCAATAATACAAACAATTTTCCTTACACCAAAACATAGCATTCTTACGTACCTTTCTTACTATATTCACCATAATACCTCATTGTCTCTATGAAAATCATAACTAGTCGTCATATTTACAATTCATTGTCTGTCGAGGAAGGGGAACGAAACAACAATTCTATAAAATAACCCCAATGAGTATTTACGATATGAAAGCAAACCTATTTACAAGAAACTAAAGAAAATAATATTAGTAATAAAACCACCACAATCAATTAATGGGACAGAAATATCAGTTAACGGGCCAAAATCAATGCGGGGCTATAATAATATAAAAACATTCATTCATCCCAAGCATCCCCACTGACACGTATTCATTCAGACACAACAAAAATTAGAAAACACTTACGCGAAACGAAAGGCGCCCCGCATCCACCATCAAACTAACGTCACTGACCACCTAACGAGGGAAGGGATGGGGAATTAAACTTAAAGAAAAATAGGGACAGAAATAAAAGGGGGCCAATGTGCATATATCTCCTAGCTAAGTTAAGTGGAATGAAGATGCTAAAAAGACAAAAACGCTCCTGAATTAACCTAAATCCGGGCGGATACAAAAAAGGAGAGCTCTTTAGAACAAATACCATGAAAATATTTATAGAAAAAAACAAGGGAAGTCACCTCGCGAAGGTGGGAAAGTCACTGAATTCGATATTGGTTGAAGAATAGTATTAAAAGTTTTTAGTAATGATAATGAACCATTACGCTTCACAAAAAAAGGTCCCATCTTTGATGTCATGCATTATGCACGCTTGGGTGATCATGTCGCTTTTCGATTCCGTATCGATTTGGCAAAAGAATTCCTGCAGTAAAGCTGCCGGTACGTTCTGTGGGGGACGAACTTCCAAATTAAGGCTATAGGAACCAGCTCTTCCTTTGTGGAAGGAGAAAAAATGGATTCCTAGCGTTTCCATGAGTATTTGTAAGTGAATGTATCGAACTCGGCACTCCGATTTCTCATTCCAAGCCGTTATCCATCACACCACTCTCACATCCGACAGGGATACTAATGGAGAATAACGCATTTAAGACGAGCAAATATGTAAATAAAGTGCTCAGTAATAAGGATTGTTTAATCGGAATCACCTCGTGCAAGGCAGTAAAGCCACGAAGACACAAAGAGTTACACATTGGGGAAGAATTAGAAACAGAAACATTAATGATTAGCGGACAAAGAAAATAATCATAATGAAAGACAGTAGATAGCGATTGACATTGCATTTAAATTTTTTGCAGATCAAATTTGGCATTCGTCTTCCTGATGTCTAAGTTATATCCCATTTAAAACAGCTCTACATGTTTTTGATTCACCACCATTGTGGCCTGATATTGAACTGACAAGTCAACTGGATCTAAACAACATCTTTATCCAGTGGACCGCAAGTGTCATGGTACGTGGAACAAGAACAAACTACACCGGTAGAAGAAATAAATATTTCGGTTTGAACTTCCAATCACATAAAGAATGCTGGAGCGTACAACAGCCGAAACGTTGTGAATATGGCAATGAAGATGAGAATAACAGTCCGAAGAATGTAAATAATACAAGTAGTCATAATACCTCATCTCGGAGATATAGACAGATATATAGAGAGACATAGACATAAAGGCTGGAGCATACAAGGGCCGAAATGTTGTGAATATGGCAATGAAGATGATAACAGTCTGAATAATTAAAATAATGCAAGTAATCATAATACCTCATCTCGGAGATATAGACAGATATATAGAGAGACATAGACATAAAGGCTGGAGCATACAAGGGCCGAAATGTTGTGAATATAACAATGAAGATGAGGATAACAGTCCGAATAATGTAAATAATGCAAGTAATCATAATACCTCATCTCAGAGATATAGACAGATATATAGAGAGACATAGATATAATGGCCGGAGCGTACAACGCCCGAAACGTTGTGAATATGGCAATGAAGATGAGGATAACAGTCCGAATAATGTAAATAATACAAGTAACCATAATACCTCCTCTTAGATATATATACAGATATATAGAGACATAGACATAAAGGCCGGAGCGTACAAATGTTGTGAATATGCAATGAAGATGATAATAATAGTCCAAAAGACGTAAATAATGCAAGTTAAAAGAAGCAATTGAAGTATGAGATCCGATACATTTTGATTTATTCGATCTCAAAGAACATTTCCAAATCAAACATGACTAACAATATTTTTGAATTTTACATTTGCTATCCTTAATTATTTAGTATATGTTTATTACACCTACTTACATGTTTCTTTGACTTGTTACTATATATCAACCTTTTTATTCCCAGGTATAGAATAGTGTAATATTTTAGGTACATCTTGAAAATAAAATTTTTAAAAATCCCAACTAGATTCCGTAAGAATATACATGCTCTCATACTAATGCGTCTCCCAAATGTATAATCTTCTTTGTCGATAAGTTCTTTATGGAATTCCTCTTTTGTTATCTTTCACCAGACCTCGATGTTCCCTCGTATTTGACAATTCAAGTGTTTTCAGATCTACTAACAGTAAAAATCTGTTACACGGGACAATGGCATCCAGTACTGGAATCCGGAAACGGTCGATCCAGCCATCAGCGCTTAAAGGAAGTATAATGGGTGTCCGCGGCTTGCTAAAAACATACCGGAAGTTCTTCTTCCTTGGTGATCATTGAGAAGGATTAACATTTGCTGCAGTTTGGTGAGAAGCGTTTCAGTATTCATATGTGTGACAAAGAAAAACAAGTTCAACACATTTGTGTGGTGATTTTATCGCTTTGTTTATAATTTAGCTACCCCGATAACCTCTTTCGAATGGAAGAACCATTGGAAGTCTATCGCTATTCCCATGACAGACGTTCAGATAGATGTATTCTTTAGCTCCAACCTGTTCAGACTTTTACAGCTAGAACATTCAATGCTATGTCCATGGAGTCGAAACACACTTATTTCCTTTGTTTCCAAATGCAAGAACGAAGTTCCTCTCAGACAACGTTTTCCCCCAGTCACGAACGGCCAATTAGACAACTTTTTTACCCTAAAGTACTACAACACAGACAACATTTTCCCCTCACGAACTGCAACACAGACAACTTTTTTCAGCTTCACAAACTGCAAACTCAGACAATATTTTCCATCTCACACACTGCCACACAGGCAAAGTTTTCCCTCTCACGAACTGCCACTCAGAATTTTTTTTCTCTGACGAAGTGCTACTCCGACAACTTTCCCTCCTCACGAACTGCAACACAGACAACATTTTCTTCTCATGAACTGTCATACAGACAACTTTTTTCAACGTCACGAACTGCCACTTATACAACTTTCCCCCTCATGAACTGACTCACAGACATTTTCCATATCACAAACAGCCTTTCAAGCAACTTTTTCCATCTCACGAACTGCCATTCAGGCAACTTTTCCCCTCAAGAACTGCCATTCAGACAACTTTTTACCCTCACAAACTGCGACACAGATAACTTTTTACCCTCACGAATTGCTATTCATACAACATTTTCCATCTCACGAAGTCCCGCTTTGTGCATAATAAATATGCTGTAATGCAAATAACTATCCGATAACATGTACAGGAGTATGTATGAAAAAAAATGATTAGTTACCACGGTCACCGAGCAGACTTTGTGAAACAGACTCCAGTGTGACTGCTTCCCTAAAAATTTCAGTCTTGATTTCTTCAAAGCAATGTTCAGTCCTCACTTTTTTTCTCTTTATGCACATAATTTAATTCTTTACAACATATGAATCATTGATATCACAAACATTATTCCGTGTTTTGACTGCAACCTCTATTTTGAGTGACTTTGAGTCTTGTATCTGTTGAAATTTAAAACATTAGGTTGGTGCAAAAATAATGACGTAATAATGTCGTTTTTTGACGTTAAAAGATACGTTAAAAACGACATTATTACGTCATTATTTTTGCACCAACCTAATACAAAAATAATGGATTCAAAATCTCTGCGTGCGTTTTTAGCTGTGCAAACTCGTTTACCGGTTACCAGGTACTTATTTTCATTAGAGCGTACTTTATTAAGCTCAATCCTCACGTACCAATCTTGATTAATTTATCGTTTACGCGGTCTTGTAAGAGATGGCTTATTTTCCACTTTGCAATCTCTTTAGAGCGCGTACGTTACTCTTTTTGAGTAGCTTCGCGTCTATTTATCATCTCTCAGCTGTGTTTCTATCCTTGGACAGAGTGAGCTCAGAGGTTTCTCTGTCAAAGGACAGAGGGTCAACTGAGGAAAATAATACTGAGAAGTGCCTAGCCCTGGGGAACAGCAGTCCGAGGCCGCGCCCTCCCATTGCAACATAGGGAGGGATCGTTGCTCGCACCGAGGCCTGCGCAACCGACGGTTGCGGGAGATGAGGTGAATTTTTGTTCCTGTCCCGGGTGTACGCGCTCGGGTCCCCGCCTAAAAATAGACCTTGTGTCATATCTCGTCCTAGTGGGGGGCGGGACAGATACTTAATTTATTGTTTGCGCGGTCTTGTGAGAGATGGCTTATTTTCCACCCCGCAATCTCTTTACACGTAGGCGCAATGTTGCACGCCTATCGATATTCTATCAAGATTTCCATGAAAAATGTTCAGAACAGCTCTATTCTTTAGTTTCTCTAGTTCAGACCTTTACATCTCCATTCTGTTCCCACGAAATCGAATCAATCTCATTTCCTCTATATCCCAAACGTAAGTAGTAAGTTTCAATCAGAGAGGGGCTTTTCCCAAGAACGTCCATTTCGTAGAATATAATTTCGCATTATTTACATAGTTCCGACTGTTGTCCTCACCTTTATTGCCATATTCCTGACATTTTCTGTCGTTGTACACCCCGGCCTTCTTCAAGTTATTGAAATTTCGAACTGAACCGAGGTAGATTGTTTTAATTCCACGTGACATGCCTCTTTCGGATTTCTCAGTTGTCTGCCATAAAATTGAATACAATATAGGAACCAGTAATACTGAGTGTTAGCGAAAAGCAATAATAACAACAAAGTTGCAATAAGAACTCTGATGAAACTGTTTACATTATTCGGACTATTGTCCTCATATTTATTACAACGCTTCGGCCGTTGTACGCTCCGGCCTTCTTCAGGTGGTTGGAATGTCGAACTGAACCCTTTATTTCGCTCACTGCGGTAGACTGTTCTAGTTCCACGTGCCATGTTTAATGGATGTCAGTTATCCGTTATCTCCTGTTAATTCCCCTCTCCAAGTTCTTCCACCGACTTAAACGGGTATTGAACTCACACTGTTTGGGTCCTGTCACTGGATCTAACCAACGCCTTTATCCACTGTGCCATATGTCCATGAGGCATGAATTTCTGGGTATTATAAACCTAATATCTTCAGCAATCACTTTTTACCAGTGCTCATATTGCAATTATTTGATGTTATCCATCCATGTTTTTACCAGAGCTCATTTTGCAATTTGTGTTTTTATTATCGCTTTTCTCTGGCACTCGTTATTTACCGGTTCGCATATTGTGTTCATTTCTATGCTTGGTCTGCCCAGGAGCATGGAAATGAATACAATATGGGAACCAGTAATAAGGAGTGCCAGAGAAAAGCGATAATAACAACAAAATTCCAATAAGAGATCTGATAAAAAAATAGTTACTGAGACATTGAATTTAAAAGTCACAAAAATTTATACATTGCCATCTTCAAGGTCACATGGGCCAGTGGATAAAAGCGTCAGTTGACCAAAAGAGTTGTGAATTCGATACATGGCTACTGTTGGTGAACAAAAACTTGTAGTATTGACTTAAAGGGAGATAACTGAGACATCCGGAATAGGCATGGGACTAGAACAATCTAAACTGGTGGACGAAATTCCAATCGCCAATCGAAGCGTACAACGGTAGAAACGTTGTGAATATGGCAATAAAAATGAAGATAACAGGCCGAACGATGTAAATTATTAGAATACCTCCTCTCAGGAATATAGACAGATATAATTGCGCATGGTTAATTCCCTTAAAACGACAATTTAAACTCTTAAGTAAAGGGTCAATTGTTATATATGCCTATAATCTTTACTTCCTAACATCCCAGCCTAGGCATAAAGGTTGTCCTCTTATTACTCTTTTACGAATATTGTCTTTACAGTTAAATTGATATATATATGAATTTCTTTCTATCTCTCTCCCTCTCTTTCTCTCTTTCTTTCTCTCTCTTTATCTCTCTCTCTGCATATTTAAAAAAAAATCCTGTATCGAGGATGCATATTTTCTCTGAGAATTTATCGGACATTCAGGACGGCAAATGTTGTTCAGATTGTTTGTTATAAACAGAGAAAATAGTTAAATATTTCTGTCAATATAAATAAGGTATAATAATAAATTATAACAAAATAATTGTCGTATTTTGTCTATATATATATATATATATATATATATATAAAGACATGTCTCATTAAAGAATTTAGACAAGTTTTGTCTACTTATTCTTGATAGGATCCTCCCATATTTACGGAACAGTTTTTAGTATCCTTTTTATAGGAAGAGAGAAAATTGCAATGTTGGGGTGTATCCATTTTATTCCCGAGTACTTTGGACATGAAAGATGACAGTGTTTCAATATCGAAAGTACTGGTTCACAAAAGAGAGCTTAATATTGTTTGGGTTTCATTGATTGCAATTCATATATATATATATATATATATATATATATATATATATATATATATATATATATATGCGTGTGTGTGTGTGTGTGTGGTGTGTGGTGTGTGTGTTTCAAAGAGTTAACCTGTAGAAAAAGACAATATGTATAAGATAAAAGACAATAGGAAGACTGTTTTATTAGCCAACGCATTTCGTCCAGTTTATTGAAAACAAAAACAAACTATTAGTAACAATCAAAATATCCTTATCAACTAGGAGATTTTAGCTATTGTATTCATATTGTACTTGACGTAATTTTCCGTTGAAATTTTTTTTCGTTTTGTAAATTCTCTCTTTCTCTCTCCCTATATATATATATATATATATATATATATATATATATATAATAAAAAGGCTTAAACACTGATATTCCATGGTCATAATTTATTCCATTGGAATCGTAAATACGATCCAATTCATCAGACCTACAAATTCAAAAAGAAAACAGAAAAAACAACTCCGGGAATTATTATATATATATATATATATATATAGATAATATTAGTGGTAAATATACATATATATGCAAAATCCACAGGTGCATATATACACATGTATATTTTAGAATAAAAAATTTCCGAGAGGATAAAATCCAGGTAGAACTCAATGTCCAGGACAGAGTAAGGATATAATAAAAAGGCTTAAACACTAATATTCCATGGTCATAATTTATTCCATTGGAATCGTAAATACGATCCAATTCATCAGACCTACAAATTCAAAAAGAAAACAGAAAAAAACCCACTCCGGAAATAAAAATAGAATTTAGAGAGAGAGTAATTATGAGAGTGTGGGACGAATGTTAGTTTATAAGAGAGGGGTTAAACTAACATTCGTCCCACACTCTCATAATTACTCTCTCTCTAAATTCTATTTTTATTTCCGGAGTAGGTTTTTTTCTGTTTTCTTTTTGAATTTGTAGGTCTGATGAATTGGATCGTATTTACGATTCCAATGGAATAAATTATGACCATGGAATATTAGTGTTTAAGCCTTTTTATTATTATATATATATATATATATATATATATATATATATATATATATATATATATATATATATATATTCCATTTTAATATACCATCTCGGACTAACGTTGTCTGTTGACATGAAGTGGATCTTTTGCATTGAATCAACTGCTTTGTCTGCTGCTAAGAATGTTGGTTCATTGTGTCTTGCCAGACAATTTTTCTCTTCTGAAATTATCTGATATATTTATAAGGCTGCCATATGTGATTGCTTTGAATATAACTGCTACATCTGGTATTTTCGGATAAAATTTCGAGTATTGTGTTCGAACAGCCACCTTAAATAAAATATATTTCACCAAAGTTGAAGGTATCTTGAAGTGCATATGATATAATTAATGTGCGTATATATCTTATTTTTATTATAAAATCAAAAAAAATAAATATCCGTAAAACATGACGTCATGCTAGACCATTTTAAAAGCCCGGCCTCACAAAGAATACCACGATGCAGACAAAGAATTTCTAACTACCACTCAGACACCACATCAGTTTATGATAATGCCTGAAAACTTATTTTTTAAGAGCAGAGAATCAAGAGGATTCTGTCAGAACCTATCTTACTTGTAACCTTGGACTGTAACATTGAACTGTAAATTATGATATGGAGTGGAAAGATTATATTGAATCAATTACTTGGTCTTCTGCTAGGCAACTTGGTTCATCGTATTGTGTCAAATAAATTTTCACGCCAGTATCTACATAAGATATTTATAAGTCTACGATTTGTGTTTGACTTGAATATTTCTGCCACATCTGCTTTTGTTTTTATGCTATTTATTTAAAGATTTTTGATAAAATCCAAAGAAGAATCTGCAATATTAATGGCCCTGATCTGGGCTCTCTAACTTTCCCACCTCTAATGTAGCTTCCATGTACCTTTTCTTTAAAACCTGTTCATACAATATGAAGACTGGTAAAACAAAGTGCTCGAGAAAAGCAATATTAAATCACAAACTAACATTCAAATAATCTTTCAAGTTTCAACCTATTGTTTTAGGATAGACTCAAATCTGTGAAAGATTTCCATTTCACTGAAGCATCCGCCAATCACTTGACAGCGTAATGTTTTTTTTTTCCATTTTGTTTCTTTCTTTCTCATTATTATGTATGTTTTGTTATTTAAACCAAGCAGCGAGAGATATGCTTTTTATTCTGACTTTTCTGACGATCAAAAAGATAAAGGTACACCTAACTTACTAACTTAATGGTATCTTCCATATTTGTTAGTCATCCCTGCGGAAAAATGCACTCGTCCCCCAAATCAACTTCAACCAATCATCACTTCACTTTTTCAAACTTGATTTCTCATTGATAAAAAGGACCCCAAAAATGTAGCAATTTGCAACAGATCTGCTTTTACCGTTCACGTATCTGGAGCCGGTTTGAAACCCCAAAAATCAATAAATAAGATCGTTTCACTTGATTCAGCCTATCAGGAACTGAGTCTTTGAGAGATGCCAACAAACTCCACGTGCCCCAGCACACTGGTTCAACAACCGCCATTCTCTCTCTCTCTCTCTCTCTCTCTCTCTCTCTCTCTCTCTCTCTCTCTCTCTCAGCAACTCAACACAACTCTAAAATCTTGTCGCGCGAATTCACCTAACTTACAATTTACTAGAAAAAGAGACATTATCACTACCGAAGTAGTAATTGTATATTTAATCAACTTAAACCATATCAGTCAAAGGCACATAACTCCTTATGACTTTAAACAATATTTACAATTGTCGCACAGAAAGAAGAAATTAAAAGATAGAAAAGTAGATCGGACGAAAATAAGCAAAAACAAACCAAAATACATACACAGTAGAAAAGTAAAGAAAAAAGCATGAAAACAATAAAGCAACAGAAACTAAATAAAACAAGAAAAACAAGACTAAACAAGTCGAAATAGTAAGACTAAAGAAAGAGAAAATAATAATAAAATATACTAAACCGAAAAAAGACCAAACTAAGCGAAACAGTAAGACTAAAAGAAAGAGGAAAAAAGCAAAAGAAAAGGAGAAAAAGAGGACGAAACAAAGCGAAAAATGATTGCTATCTACCGCAAAGTAATGGCTTACTTTTCAAAAAACATCATATATGTCAGTTTATTTTTTAGGTAAGTGGTTGCACTTGAAGTGACGCACCGTCCGCATCTCAAGTTGGATCAATCGGCAACAACACTCAAGCGACGTAACGTGATTAAAGATGGAAGCACAACAAAACGAAACAAAGCAGACATATAAGCGAAACGAATCCGGGCGATACAGTACACGAAAAGTGAAAGAACATTGCAGGGGACAAGAACGAAGGATCAATAAAACGAACCAAATTGAAAGAACGTGTGACAGGTAAAAAGAGTCAAAGCAGCAAAAACAGGGGAGAAAGAAAGTGAGAGAAGAGAAGCATAAATGATCAAAGCAAGGGGACCTGAGACAAGGCAAGGTAACAGAAAGAGAACTAAAAGCAAGATTTAAAGGAACCCCAGTTCAAACATGAGACAAAAAAAAACGAGCAATAAAACGAAACAAAACCATGGTACGGTGCTCCTACTGCATATTTGGAGATTATTGATAAAATTCAAAAAAGAATCGGTAATATTATTGGTCCTGACATTGTATTTTGGTTTCAGTCTCTTTCCCACCAACGTAAAGATGCCTCTCTCTGCCTTTTCTAAAAATATTTTCATGGTAATTGTTCCGATGAGCTCCTCGCTATGGTACCTAGACTTTATGGAATTAAGCACAATGCTAGTTTCGCAACAAGATCTCATCAATTTGCAATTGAATTGGCAAGATGTAACCGTAAGTCGTATGCTAGCAGTTTTCTTTTCTCGCACTTCTCGCTTGAGGAACCAACTTCGGGCTTTTCTGCTCTCCAGTTAACTTTTAAAATCTGCAATCGTTATCTACTGTTTTCCTGATTACATTTCTATTGCCCTCAGTAATAATTCTGTTTTCTAATTCATTTATATCTGTCTTAGTGACTTTATTGCCTTGCTTGGGGTTATGTGATTATAATGAGCTAACGCGACTGACCGATTTCAATACTAACCACTCTGCATAAAAGCCATCTGAACGTTAAAAATTCAGTTTAGCTCTAAAATTTCTTAAAATGATATTCGGCGTTTTCTCTTCATCACGGCGTGATCCGATTAAAAAAGAAATAAAGTCACACAACGGACAAGGAAAATAATAGCAAAGAGAATAAGAATAAAAGGAAAACGAAAGCAAATGCAAGTAAATGTAGGTTAAAAAAATAAAACCTGACCAATCGCAAATACAAGAGAACGGATCACAAGTCGAAACTACTAAAACAAACAAGACGAAACTAACCGAAAATATCTTCTCGAACTTGATATTCTCACATATAGAGCCTTGTGCAAAACCTCCTGAGCCGACCAAGCATAGAAATGAATACAATATGGGAACCAGTACCGTTGTACGCTCCGGCCGACTTCAGATGGTTGGAATGTCGAACTGAACCCTTTATTTCGCTGACTGAAATAGACTGTTCTAGTGACACATATGGAGAGAAAAAGATCACCGGCCTCTGTGGGATCAGGTTGAGATCATAGACAAAGAACATCATTGGTAAATTCGTAAACTTAAGGAATCAGTATATATGCTAGGCCACAAAAATCTCTTGAGCCGACCAAGAATAGAAATGAATACAATGTGGGTAACTGTAATAAGGAGTGCCAGAGAAAAGCGATAATAACAAAAATTGCAATATGAGCTCCGGTAAAAATAAAATGCAATGATAACAGCAAAAATTGCAATATGAGCACTAAAAATTGCATTAGGTTTATAATAGCCAGAAATTAGGTTTATAATACCCAGAAATTCATATACAGATGTCCTGAAGGCCACATGGTACAGTGGATAAAGGCGTTAGTTGGATCCAGTGACAGGACCCAAAGCGTTTGAGTTCAATAACTGGTTAAAGCGGTGGAGAACTTGGAGAGGGAAATTAAAAGGAGATAACTGACATCCATTAGACATGGAACTAGAACAGTCTACACCAGTGAGCGACAAAGATGAGAACAATAGTTGGAATTATGTAAATAGCGTAATTAAAACAAAACGAATAATTCCGTTATTATTTACTTTTCTTTCGTATTTTGCTAATGACACATGACCCAGTGCGCATGTTAGTACTTCGTATGTCTATTTCTCGAAGTCATTCTTTGAAGATTGACCACAGATTCTTCGATTGGATTTAATTCAGGAGAGTCTCCGTGCCAGTCTATAGTATTTTAATATGCTCACTGGTAAGGTTTGCCAGTGTGTTTGTGCAGCATTAAAATTTTCGTGCACTTCCTTGAAGTAATGTCCATCGCAGAGAATAACCTTAGGTCAACTAAACGAGACAATAGTTTTTGTGGGCGGGATAAAAAGCTGATGCAATCACAGATGACGCAATATTTTTCAAGGCCAAACAAATTTCGTCATACACCCTGAAAATAGGGGTACCTCGACGTGGTGTAATGGGGTGACACTATTTAGGTCGCTAGAAGGAAAGAAGAAAAAAAAAGGCAAGAATTAAATTTAGGTGATAAGAAGCCACCACGAAAAGACACTAAGTGATGTTATTCTTTTTTAACAAAGAAAAATGCTAAAGTCTTTATTCTCATTAGCGAGGAAGGTAAGGTCGCGGATGTGTCGGATTTGATTTGATTCATGACGGCACACCGAATAGTGAAAATTTCACGTCGTTCAGGTGACCTACAGGGCAGAATTCTAAATAGATAAAAATTAATTGGGTCGCAGAAAAATGTCCGATTGGATCAACCGCAGAATTACAAAAACAAAAGACTGAGCCATTGGCTATCTACGAATATCTTTGAAAAAAGGCATCTGTTTTGTGCCAGGAGCTGGTTATGATAAGAAAATTATTTTATCAAGAATAATTAACAACAGAATGCGATCTCATCAGATGACCACCCACTTGATGCTGGCGAAAAGTCTCGATTAATAAAGTCCAGGTGATTCAGTTAAGATAAGATTCTAAGGTTCGTTGTCGGGCAGAAGAAAGGGAAGAAAGAAAAAAGAAAAAAAAAGGAAGATTTTTTTTTTCTTTGAGCAAGATTTTTCAAACCGAGGCGAATCTGGCCACACCCACGCTGCTGAGCGCCCATTGGTTGAATGGTGGCATGAGCGTTAGGCCGAGGTAATCATGTGAAGAAGGAGGGGAGGCCTGTTGCGCCCCCCTGAAGGAATAGGTGTGAGATGCCACTGTGAGAGAGAGGGGAAACCCGTTGACACACTTTGAGGGCATGGTGAGATACCAATATGAGAACAGAAGAAGCTGGGAAGACGAAAGACTTACAAAAATGGAAAATAATAAAATTTTCCTGACCGAAAACAAAGAAGTGGATTGTGGATTTAAACCTCAAACACCGACAAGCCCACCCTGGATTTGGTCGGCGTCCATATAAGCAGAGTCGCAGCGAGTTAAGTTCATTTCGAGTTCGAGTTCCAGTTAAGTTGAGTGAAGTTCGCAGTTGGGGTTGGAGACAGACAAACAAGCAGTTGCAGTGAGCTGAGAGCTCTGAAGACCCGCCTCGCAGAAGCTGACTAAGATTCACACAATTCCGAACTCAACTTCTAGCCAAAAACAATTTATTTTTTGAAGAACGATTTAGGCTTACAGCACCAAAACAAGTTTCACGAATATCGCCTGTAGATACACCAAGAACCAGTTTCTTAAGGAACAAACAACTTAAGATGTTAAGACTCGCCTAATAAACACAAAGTGTCACGAATCCATATAGCGGTTTGGGAAGAAGACGCAGTCCTGTATTCAGCAGCCCGATATAAAATACTGTTATCTTTATTTAACACATTTGAACTTTTCGAGTTATTATTTTATTTTCTTTTACATATAATTGTGCGGTGTTGCCCTTGATCGAACTCGGCTTGCATTACGGCCCGGTGACTGATTGATTTCGTCTGCATAAGATCAAATGACAACGTGGCTAGGTTAGACTAGAAATCAAAACAGTTACTTCGGTAACCAGACGTTGGAGGCGAGCTGGGAACGATAAGGCTGATACCGAATCTAACCAGATTCCCATCCGAATCACCAAAAGGTTTGAACGGGTGAACAGAAGAATGGGTTGCAGGAAGCGAACATAGAGGTCACGCAGGCAGATGGAGCACCCCCTGGAGATAAAAGGGATGCCGAGGCTCCCTGTGAGGATTGGGAAATTAATAAGTACCCAGAACTTCTACATAACCCCCGACCTGTGTACGGAAGCAATCTTGGGAGAAGATTGGCTTCAGATCTAGAGGGCTCGGATAGAGTCCAACCCCACTGTGCTGGTAGTGAATGGTGAGAGAACGCCATTGGGATGCCCACCGGAAGAAGATATAACAATAGTGGTGGAGGAAGATATGAAGCTACCCCCCAGAACGGCGGTGTCGGGAAGGGGTAGGCTAATGACAGGGAAGAAAATAGGAAAAGGAACCCTGCAATTGGTACCTTTAGTAGGGATGGGCCTAGAAGAAAATGAGGTAACTCTGTGTGAGGCAGTAGTGGAGGCAGGTGGATTAGTGCCCATTATGATGGTGAACCAGGCCCAAAAGACGATGAAGGTTAAGAGAGGGGAAAAGATAGGAAAAGCATTACCCCTACGAACTCTGAATCGAGTGAGATTCGAGGAGAAACGAGGAAAACTCGTAGGAATAGTAGACGAAGATATATTGGCACCTGATCAATTTAGGCCCAGAGTGGGAAGTCTGCTGAGAGATAAACGAGATGTGGTGGCCCAATCATATAAGGAATTAGGCCAGACCCACACAGTAAAAATGAAAATCGACACCGGCGATCACCCCCCTGTGAAATTGAAGCCCTACCGAACACCTATTCATCAGAGACCCCTTGTGGAAGAGGCAGTAGAAGAGATGTTGAAAGCTGGGATGATCGAAAGATCGATCTCACCTTGGAGCTTTCCAATCGTGATAGTAGGACCATATGGGGAAACTGCACAAGGAAACAACTATATAGTGAGTTTTGTCGATTGTCTGAAAGATTCGCCCGAGGCATTTGCAGTACCAGACAAGGAGGCGAAAACTGTAGCCGATTTGATAATAAGTGAAATCTTCCCTAGGTATGGCGTCCCTGTGTAACTTGTCACTGATAATGGCACAGAGAATATAAACAGCATAATGAGAGAGGTGCTGACAGGTTTGAATATAGAGCACGTAAAAACATCTCCATATCACCCCCAAGGAAACGCTAAAGTGGAAAGGTTTCATAGAACCTTGGGAGATGTGCTGGCCAAGCTGGCCAGAGAGAATACAGGAAATTGGGATTTGTATTTGACGCAGGCTCTGACGGCCGTGATGTTTACGATAAACGAAATCTCCAGATTTTCTCCTTACTTTATGTTGTTTGGCAGAGACGTGGTCCTGCCTGTTGATAACCTATTCAAGCCCCGAAGAAAGTATATGGGAGAAGATCATCATCAGCTGTTGCTGGAACAACAACATAAAATATTTGTACAGGCCAGAAGAAGAATAAAGGGGACACAGAAGAGAAGAAATGAGAGAGTAAATGCTGAAAGAAAGGTAGTAGAATTGAAGGTTGGAGACCCTGTCTACTATAAAATCCATCAGAGAGAAGGAAAGCTGGACCAGAGATGGGAACCGTACTACCGGATAGTAGAGCAGACGGGTCCAGTATCATATTTAATATAAGATCAAGTGGCAGGACGAGCAAGGAGGGTCCATAACAACGATCTGAAGAAGGCTGAAATAGCTAACCTGGAAATGAGCGAGCCGAGGCCTAAGAAGACAAGGACAAGGAAGGTAACTCTGGTTGAGCCGTAAGAAATGGAGACGGGAGAAGATTCCGAGGAAAATGAAGAGATAGATCGACTTGGCCAGATAGACGAAGCGATCCGAGTGACGGAGTTGGAACCCTCGGCGGGGATCAGCGGCGTTCAGTCGTCGCCTAAATCGGTGCAGAGAAGACCCTGTGATGTCACCGTCGCACCCCAATGCCCAAAGAAAAGGAAGAGAAAAACGAAGAGATCCAATCAAGCAGTTAAGGGCTCTAAAAAGAGGTACCCTAAACAAGACTAAGAGTTCAACGAGTGGGAGAAAGATGATTAAATACCCCTTTCCCAACTCAGAGAAAGACTAAGAAACAGGAGAGAATTAGACATCGAGTCAAGAAATAATGAAGACGTCCAGGGCGCGGACTCTAAACAGAAGGAAGAATCAGGAGAGGAAGAAGAGGACAAAACACCTCCTGAACGGGAATCAAACACCGAGGGAAGGTTAGAGGTCGGGCAAGAACTACCTCTGAAGATGAGATTGAGAAGGGTGAAGAACCCCAAGTGTCAGTGGAACAAAGAAAGTGGTGCAGAATAGAAGCACTCGGTGTCGACAGATAACGACACTGGCTCATCCAAAAACCTACTGGCTGACTGTGGTGGATGTAGATGGAGGGATTGGAGGCGCGAGCTGCTCCTCACGAAGGACGGAAGAAGATTATTGGCATTGCTGACTGGCCATCAGTGGTGTCATGAAGTACGGCCTTTGAAGTAGGAGCCTCACGCACCTGTCCGGACCATTCTGTCTGCTAGGAGTTAGTTAGCGGAGGGAAGAGCTGAAGGATTACAAACTTAGTAAGAAATTATGGGATAATTGAGTGAAGAATTGAACAAGACCGAATAGTTATGAAGAATAAAAACAAGAGAATTTTGTTGCCTTGCAGGAATGACCAAAATGAAAGGGCTGATGATGATGATGATGATGATGGTAGCTACACTGATGGTGACGATGGCGGAAGCTTGGAAGCACAGCCGAAATACCATTTTTTAAAAAACGAGTGAAGTAATAATAACCAGGTCGAAATGGTTGATCACATTCGTGATAGATTTAAAACCATACGAGTCGCTACTAAATAAAATAAGAAATGAGCTAACCCAGCTGAATGCAGCCCGGTTGAAGGTAGGGCAAGATTATTCCAAGGAGAAAGGATATCTCAGTTTAATACACTCCCTAAAATCGGAGGCCACTATGATAGAGGCTCAATGGAGGGACATGCAAAATTACCTGAAGGGAATAGAGTTACTGCAGACGCGGGAAAAGAGATCGGTAGTTCCGATTGTGGGAAAAGCGTTAAATGTCCTGTTTGGAACAGTGACTGAAGATGACGTTAAATTCATAAGAAGGAAACCGGGAGAAGTGGAAATAAACCAGAGGACGCTGGCTCAAGTGGCAAGACAGAGTGTGAAAATATTAAATGGGACAAGGTTGGAAGTGACCAAGAATGGAGCCAGAATTAATTGGTTAATAAATAACCTGGCAGGGTTGAGACAAGACGTAATTAATGATACAGAAACTGTAATGATAGAATTACAGGAAATGAGTGGATTCATGCAAAGATATTTCCAACTAATGACAATTACGAATAAGGTACGACAAACTAGTCAGTCGTTGACGACCTTGCTGGAACATGTGAGAGTGCAATTAGATATGTTGTCATTGGGACACCTCTCCCCAAGAATAGTAAACCCGAGTCACCTAAGGGAAGTGCTACTCGGAATACAGGCCGAGTTACCCAACCATTTAAGACTGCCAGTGGATCCCACGAAAGAAGTGTGGAAATATTATAATGCACTGGGATGTGTGACCTTGTTGGAAAATAGATGACTATTGGTTATGATGTATGTTCCGTTGTTAGATAGAGAGAGTATATTCGAGATATACCAGGCTATAAATTTACCTATTCCCTACCCCAGAAGAGATCAAGGTTTGGGAATGATAGCAAGGTACAAGGTGGAAACAGAATACATAGCTTTGAATTCGGGTAGAACAAAATTCATGTTGCTAACAGCTGAGGAAGCTAGAAAGTGTAGAAATGATGCTCTAGGGACTTGTACATCGTTAAGCCCTATCTATATAACTGGTAACCACAAGATGTGCATACTAGAATTGTTTGAAGGGAAGAAAGAGGGAATTAAGAGAACTTGTCAAGTAGAGGTATTAGCAAACACGGCATTACCACAAGCTATCAGTGTGTCAGACGGAGTGTGGGCAGTGGCCACACAGAAACCCATTAGCTTGTCTAGGGTATGTGTGGGAGAGTCCACAAGGACATTAAGAGTAAGGCCACCATCATCCCTGTTAAAGTTACCCATGGGATGTTCGGCATTTGGGATATCTATGTCCTTACCCCCTATTACCAGGAAGAAGAAAGATATGAAGAGAAAGATTCAATCATAGAAATGATTGGCAGAAGCTTAGTCAATTGTACAGAGTTGTGGGAGCCAATAGTGAGGGGATTCTCCAATGTTACCTTGAATAAAATGCCAGTACTAATGAAGCCGATAGAAAAGATCGATATGGATCAAGTGAGGGACAAGTTAAGTGCGTTGGGAGATGAAGTATGGCTTGGGAAGATGATGAGCAGATCGCGATAAGTTGGTCGGCAATGATGGGTACATTCATAATTATAGCCATAGGGGGTATGGCAATATGGAAGGTTAGAAGTAAGAGGAAATTAACTAGCGATAATCAAATGAGCATGCAGCAACTCGAGAGGGAGATGCCGAGCAGTGTTCCTTACTCATACAGAATCGGCGAAGAAATTGCAGAAAGACCGGCGGAGGAGGCTGGCGTGAAACCGACACGTGCGGTGGAAAAACCTACAGCGGAGAGAAAAACATTGACCAAGAAAAACAAGCCATAGTAACCACACACATGCACCCACATGCACACGCACACTTTAAATTGCATGAGAAACAGAATAAGAGGAAAAGAACATTACATTTGCATGTAGAACAGAAGAAGATGAAAAGAACATTACATTTGCATGTAGAACAGAAGAAGATGAAAAGAACATTGGCTGAATGGTGGCATGAGCGTTAGTCGGAGGTAATCATGTGAAGAAGGAGGGGGGAATGTTTCGCCCCCCCCGAAGGGATAGGTGTGAGATGCCACTGTGAGAGAGTGGGGAAACCCGTTGACACCCTCTGAGGACATGGTGAGATACCAATATGAGAACAGAAGAAGGTGGGAAGACGAAAGACCGAAAACAAAGAAGTGGATTGTGGGTTTAGAATTATCAAGGAACCTCAAACCCCGACAAGCCCACCCCGGTTTTGGTCGGCGTTCATATAAGCAGAGTCGCAGCGAGTTAAGTTCAGTTCGAGTTCGAGTTCCAGTTAAGTTGAGTTGGGGTTGGAGACAGACAGGCAAGCAGTTGCAGTGAGCTGAGAGCTCTGAAGACCCGCCTCGCAGAAGCTGACTAAGATTCACGCAATTCCGAACTTCTAGCCAAGAACAATTTATTTTTTGAAGAACGACTTAGACTCACACCACCAAAACAAGTTTCACGAATATCGCCTGAAGATACACCAAGAACCAGTTTCTTAAAGAACAACTTAAGATGTTAAGACTCGCCTAACAAACACAAAGTGTCAAGAATCCATATAGCGGGTTGGGAATAAGACGCAGTCCTGTATTCAGCAACCAGATATAAAATATTGTTATCCTTTTTTTAACA
Organism: Acanthosepion lycidas; assembly: GCA_963932145.1. Lineage (NCBI taxonomy): Eukaryota > Metazoa > Mollusca > Cephalopoda > Sepiida > Sepiidae > Acanthosepion > Acanthosepion lycidas. Next base: position 21,463,740 of record OZ010607.1, read on the forward strand.
CATTTGAACTTTTCGAGTTATTATTTTATTTTCTTTTACATATACTTGTACAGTGTTGCCCTTGATCGAACTCGGCTTGCATTACGGCCCGGCGATTGATTGATTTCGTCTGCCTAAGATCAAATCACAACGTGGGTAGGTTAGACTAGAAATCAAAACAGTTACTTCTGTAACCAGACGTTGGGAACGACAAGGCTGATACCGAATCTAACCAGATTCCCATCCGAATCACCAAAAGGTTAGAACGTCACATTCGGTGCCGCGACCAATACCAAGTCAGTTGGTCATCACAGGAGAGGATAGCACGACGGACGCAGCCAGGCAGACGTCATATTTGGCGCAGCGACACCGGGGGGGACGTTGCAATGGTTAGCGAGCTTGTGTCGCTAGAACAATTACGACTGAGTAGTGAGTTCGATTCTCACTGGGTATCCCATACTTTCGTACCTTGTGCCACATCTGAGCTACGATTGGAAAATCACTACACCCTGGAAATAAATTCATATTACTCCACCCCACTGCATATGAATTAGAACTAATCTGAAGAAAGAATAGACATCAATTAGACCCTCTCACTCCAGTGGATTTAAAAATGACAATATGGTGAAAGAAAGGTAACTAAAGTGGTTGTTTCAATAAATTTGCACAAGGGTGTAGTTGTATTTTCATATTTACTTGTTACTTACTTCTCATTGCAACGATTCAATATTAAAATATATATTCTTTTTTCAAATGAAATCTCCAAATAATCTATTCAAACAATGATAATTGTCCTTTTACGCTCAACATTATTCTATTTGGAATCCCGTTGGCGAAACACCTGTTTCTCCAATTTGCGATAATCCATTCCGCAGAAAAATGGTTTATCTACGTTCTCTTATCTAAAGAGTATTACTGGCATTTTCATTCGATTGGCTTATCTCAGTATTTATTTAATGAGGTTTAGTCTGACACAGGGACAAATGTGACGGCAGAGATTTAGGGGGATTGTAGCCAGGCTAATTTTTCAAATAAACCCCATTGGAAATGTTTTTTACCCTGCTTTTTTAATACTTGGTAAACCTAGTTTTCAGTGATTTTTTTTTGAATAAGGTTCGACCTAAACAAGACCCGAGGGCTGCTCGAATCAGAACGTTATGTTGTGTAGTTTACATGGATAAGAGGGGGAGATAACGGTTGACTGCAGTTATCAGGCCAACATCTTCTTAAGAGTCTGTTTCACAGAGCAGACAGCGGTTCGGGGAAGAAACTGTTTGAGTGGAACTTACTTACCGCCGTTGGAATATGAAGGGAATGTGGGGGGTTTGCTACTATGTAAGTGTTATGGCGGGTGAAGGTCAGAACTGGTGTAACCAAGGGGTTCGTCTGATCATTTTCCATGGTATTAGTGACAGAGCAGTGAGAAACTCGCCACATCCCGCCTGTGGAAGAGATAGGTGGTGTCTGATCAACTAATTGACCCATAGTTATGTAAATGAAAAAAAGATGTGTCCATATATTCCCCAACGGTAAAAAAGAAGAATAAAACGAACCCGCCTGAAATTCGAACTTCGCCTGCAGAGATCTTATTTTCGAACCTCTAACCATTACACGACCCATATATCCACATCAAAAAAAAAAAAAAAAATCTTGTATTAGGTTGGTGCAAAAATAATGACGTAAAAATGTCGTTTTTTGACGTTGAAAAATACGCCAAAAAACGACATTATTACGTCATTATTTTTGCACCAACCTAATAACAAACTTAAATTCATTAAAATCTTATTAGTTTATAGCCTAATTCCGTTATTGGTCGCTTGATGTAGGACGATAATTAAAACGAGAGCTGGTGTCTTTATCAAAGCAGTCAGTTAAGAGCCATACGTGAGATATCTTACGATTCACTAATGACTAGTAAGAATATTTTCTCACGATAGGTTGATGGTTGATTTTTTTCTTTTGTAGACTGGTTGCCAATCGATAGCTGAGGAAAGAAGAGACGGATTCATGCCTTCCCCAAATGTATCAGCACATAAGTGAATTTAAAGAACTCGATTGGAATTCGAACCCGGCTCTCCTATTTCCAGGACGTCTTCCATTACACGACACACATATTGAGCGCTGTGAGGCGGAATTGATTTAAGTTACTTTCGCGCCTCTGCCGAAGAGGTACGACCTACAAGGTGGTTTGAGAGCAGAATTTTCTTTCTCCTGGATTACAATCTAGATTAGACGTCTAAATCTTTCTCCTAGATTACAATCTAGATTAGTAGTTCGAAACTTCACCTAGATTACAATCTAGATTAGTAGTTCGAAACTTCACCTAGATTACAATCTCGCTTAGTGCATCGAAAATTTCACCTAGATTAGAATCTAGATTAGTCGTTTGAATCTATCTCCTAGATTACAATCTATAGTGTGGTTCTCCTAGATTACAATCTATAGTGTGGTTCGAAAATTTATCCTAGATTTGAATTTAGATTAGTGGTACGAACCTTACTGCAAAATTAGAATCTAGATTAGTGGTTATTATCTTTCTATTAGATTAAAATCTAGATTAGAGGTGCGAAACTTTCTCGTAATTTCCAATCTAGATTAATGGTTCGAAACTTTCTCTTAGGTAAACTATTTCCGCGTCTGGGTAAGACGATAAACTACATCCGTGACCTAGGTAAGACAATAAATTACGTCCAACAGCAAGGCCTCTAATCAGTAGGTTTTGAGGAGTGTGGAACTATCTCTTAATTGTTGGTGTACTCAGGTTAACCCTGACCCGGGGTGGTAGCACCTGCTAGGGTCCCAGCTATGGGAAAATAATTAACACCCAAACTTGTGCAAATATAGGTTTTAATACCAGAAATACTTTGTGATAAAAAAGAAATATTACCAGCAATAATTTTTGAAGGAAAAATTATTGCAGTGTAACCCGGATATAAGAGACCCTGATATAAGAGAAACCCGGATATAAGATATATTTTCTCTGGTCCCAAATTAGAGTCTGTGTTAATGTATATAAAATAGACCAAACCCGGATATAAGAGAAACCCGGATATAAGAGGACCCCGGATATAAGAGACTTATTCTCCGGCCCCGACAACTCTCTTATATCCGGGTTACACTGTATCTGCAATACTTTAAAAAATACCATCAATACAAACAGCTGTACATTTTTTTTTTTAATATGACCAGCTATAGATTTCTTCAAGGAAAAATATTCCCAGAAATATTTTGAAGAAAAATATATAACCATCAATAAAAAATTTTATCGGCATCAAATAACCCATTGAGGTGTTGATATGCTGTAAAACAAACCAACATAGCCTAGTGGATTAAAGCTTTTTTTCATTTTTAGCTCAATATGTCGTTGTGATTCTGACATCGCAATTTTATGAAGATTCCAGTCAAATATAAAAAAATATCATCCATTTTACTGTCACATGTTTTTTCTGTTTTAATAAACGAATTAATTCGATTTTAGTTTCGTTTATATTACGTTAAGCGTGTACTGAAGTAGATTAATAATCTACTATTTAATGAAAGAGTTTTCGATACAAATGCCAGACCAGGCCTTAATTTCCGAATGGAGCCTTTCTGGAATGGAGTGTCAAAAATAATTCCAGGAAATGCCAAACAGTCAGCCCCGGTTCAACCCCGAATACGCTGCAGGCATACCTCATCGGAACCACAAATTCAATATTTATCGCAAAGAGTGATGTAGTCTCGTCCTTACTACTTTCAGAACCGCCTAAGAGAGGTCTGGAGAACGGAAAGTGCAGCTACGCGCGAGACGTTCAAGCCAAAGTTGAAAAGAAACAAATTTTATCTTGCGAATTCTGGAAGATCACCAACTAAATAATGAATAGAAACAAAGCGGCTGTTCCCACTATTACAAATGGACCTGCGGTAATATCTTCCTCGACAAACAAGGCGAAGGTCTTCGCCTTGATCTTTGCCTTAAGTTCAACGTTAGATAACAAAGTTTTACCTCTCATTAGCACTTCAGACCATTCCCTAGTCAGTGTTCAGATTGACTCCAAACCAATGACATCCTCTGATTTACCGTTCCATAAAACAGACTTACGCTATGCGGAGAGAGAGTGGGACAGCTTTCGATCCTATATCACGGAAGTTCCTCTCACAACCTTCTTCAAACATGCTGCCCCCAAAAGAGCCGCTCTAATCTGGAAAAGGATCCTTTCTGGAATTAAGTGTTTTCTACCCACTAAATATTCCAGCAAAAACGAAACAATAAGCCCTGGTTGTTGCACTGCAGTCATAGATCACCGGAACAACTACGTCCTTATCTATAATAAGTTGCGATGTAGTCTGGCCCTTACTTCTTTCAGAATAGGCCGCAATCTATGTTAGAGTGTTCGGGAAAATGCCAAATACTTGTTTGTATTGGCATTAACGACAGATAGAGACAATTATGGTGATCTTCTTTTCCTCTACCCCACCTTAAAACATCTCTCATGGAAATCGCAACAAAAAGAATTAAAACTAAATCAACTAACAAAAAAAAAAATAAAAATACAGTGTAATCCGGATATAAGAGACCCGGATATAAAAGAAACCCGGATATAAGATAGATATTCTCTGGTCCGAAATTAGAGCCTGTGTTAATGTATATAAAATAGACCAAAACCCGGATATAAGTGAAACCCGGATATAAGGGACTTCTTCTCCGGTCCCGACAACTCTCTTATATCCGGTTACACTGTAAAATAAAACACCTACCTAACTTAATGTTTCTTTTTCCAATATTCGTGGTATCCGTTTCAACTTCTACAACGTAGAGTCTTTTCTCCTGGAAAGTTGCCAGATATTTCAACCTTTATGAAACCAACTTGAATTCTTCCATTGCTACCAATAAATTATTGGTTCTTCCTCTTTGCTGAAAAGATTTCAGCATTCACCCGCATGGGCTTGGTATTTACATCCGGGATAATCTTCCGATGGCCAGGGAATTGTCTCTCGAGGTCGCTGACTATTCTTTCATGTGCTTTCGTCTTTCGGTAATGAACTCTGTCAGCTATTTCTTTGTCCTTTATCGCTTCCCCTTTTCCAGAGACTGCAGTATATTAGACGCAATAGCTGAGAGTATAAAAAAGGCATCTATCTGCAAACATCTTTTTCTTCAGTGACTCTAATGCTCACCACGTCACGTGGCTGAAACATTCTGAAAGTACTGATACTACCGTTATAGACATTAAAGTTTTCCATTGCTCAATCCCTCGCCCAAATCGTGGACTTCCCCACTCACTTCCCTAGATAAACCGAGCAACATGCAACTTATCGCCGATGAAATATGAAAGGAATATTGAATCTATTTCTTACCTCCTTTCCACGCTCATGCCGAGCTTCAAATTTCTACCCTCTAGGTAACTCGGATCACTGTGTGATAGCTAATGTTATCTTCTTCCAGGCATCCATTAAACAGGAATCCCCTATCCATAAGACCTATTTTCGTTAACAGAACGATGACTGGGACCCATTCCGGGATTTTCTTCGTGACGACGCTTGCACTGACATCTTCAACCTCCCAAATGAAAATTGCGCCACTAAGCTTTCTACTTGGGTCATAGCTGGCATGGATGATCTCATCTGTTCTCGGAAGTACCAGATAAAGCTGCAATCCTCTCCAAGGTTTAAACCAGCATGTTCGGCAACCATACCTAACAAGAACCATTATTTCCGGCTATACAAGCGTTACAGCTCTCGTCATAATAGAAGCGTATTTGCTACTGCTCGTAACAACTATATGCGAGTCCTCGAAAAAGCTAAATCCCTGTTTACTGAGAGAATGAGATACCGCAAAGGCTCTAAAACTTTTGGTTCTCTGGCGACTCTTTAATAGGGTGATAAATAAATGCAACATCTCTATTCTTCCCACTTCAATCGATTTGAGGTACTATCGTCCTCTGCTGATAAAGATGAAAGCATTGCCCGTAAATTATCCTCAAAGTCTACTCTTCAATCATCTGAATTATCCGTGCCTAATTTCTTAGAACTGTTTCTCTGTTGATTGATATGCATATAACCCCTTCAGTGGTTTCTGTAACCTCTCTAACGTTGGTGCCCTCACTGCATGTGGACTCGATTGCATCCCTGTAAAATTCATTAAGAAGTGTGCCCAGAAATAGCTCTTTTTCTCTCTAAACTGTATAATAAATGCCTCCCTGTCTCCTGCTTGCTGGTAATCATCGACTGTTGTTCCAGGTTTTAAGAAACAATTATCCAATTATCGGCCTATTAGCCTTCTTTTTAGGAAACTCTGAGAGGCCCTCAATCAAAACTGAATCGTTTCCTCATCTCTCATCACGGGGTCTTTTTCCAAACAAGCAATATAGCTTTTTTTCTCAGATCAACTGCTGATGTACTAACGATAATGACGGAAAGAGTCTGTCATACCCTAGATAAAAAAAAAATCGGTAAATCCTGAGCTGTAAAATTGGACACATCGAAAGCCTTTGACAGGCATCCAGGTCTTCTCTACACGCTAAAAAGTTCCGGTATATCCGGGTACGTTTTTGAGATGATCCAATCGCTGCTATCAAATCGTGAAATGAATGTTGTCCTAAACGGCCACTCGTCTACATCATTTTGTACTAATGCGCCTGTCCCCCAGGGCTCCATTCTTAGTCTCCCGCTGTTTTTAACGACCTTCCAGGTGACATCGACTCTAGCTTGGCATCTAAACTGACGACATTACCATTTACTCCTGCCTCGATTGTAAGGCCGATCAGACTGACAAATTTCAAAATGGCATCTGATGTAGAAAACGATTTCAAGACCGTCGTTAACTATATCAAAGAGATGGCTTGTCAATTTTAACACCTCTAAAACGAAACATTTCTCTACTAGTAACCCGAGAGCCCCTCTCTGCCTTCCATTAGTATGATATCCTCCAAGAAAGTGATTAATTGTGCCTTCTCCAGATAACGTTATCAGCTGAGGTGGAAAACTATATTGAATCAGTTACGAAGAAAGTCGGTTCACTGTGCCGGTCGAAACATTTTTTCTCGTACCGCAACCCTAACCCTTGCATGTCTATATATATTCTACCATTCTTTCATGCGTTGAATATTGCTGGCATATATGATCCGCTTCCCTTGCTATTGACTTGGAGCTCCTTAAGAAGAACCAGCAATATTATTGGTACTAATCTGGCATTTCGGCTTCAGTTTTTTGTCTATCGGCGTAAGGTTGCCTCTTCGTGCCTTTCTTTTAATAAATACTTTCATGGTAATTGTTCGGATGAGCTTTTCTCTCTGGTACCTAGATCTATGAATTTAAGCGCAATGCTAGATAGGCGGCAAGATCTCATCAAATTACACTTGAACTAAGCTAAATGTAGCCGTAACGTCTATACTAACAGTTTTTTTATCTATCACTTATCGTAGATACCTGAAGATAGTCCGTCGAGTCCCTTGCAGTCAACGTGGGCGTCACCCGGGGCTCACTTCTTGGACCAAACCTCTTTCTGATTTACATAAATGATATATAGTCTGATCATTTGTAAACAGCTATGCCGATGATATGATGATATACGGGCGCGCCTCTAAAACTCTTGACGATTGGCAGCTGACCACTCATACAATCTGACACTAACTCCGCAGTGGCGGGGGTAACTGGCTGGTTACATTCAGTGCCTCAAAAACCTAACTAGTCACGTTACATCACCGCCGATCAGAATGCCAGTCACAATGAGTGGATGTTCCCTTGAGGGGGGCTTGTGTCTTGAGAATATATTGGACCTCAAACTAACACCCGAACTGGAGTGGAACTCACATATACGATCCAACGCTAAAGATGCAGTTAAAATGATCGGCTCCCTGTACTTGATTCATGCTGTTTTCTACATTTATAAGAGCCAAATCAGGCCCCAAATAGAGTTCTGTTGTCTTATTTGTGCGGGAGATGCCCAGTTCTTACGTTCCTGTCTTGATACCGTTCAAAAATATCCGAGCCTCTGTTGGGGAAACATTATTTTGCACTCTGAAAACTCTCTCTCTCTCTCACACAGGCAGGATGTGGCAATTCTCTCATCGCTCTATCGCTACTTCTCGTACAAACTACAATCCTTGGTTACGTCAGATCCAACCTGCACAACTAGGGCCCGTAATGTCACTTACATAGTAGCAAACCTCCCACATTCACTCCGTATTTTATAGGCGAGAAGTTTCACTTGACCAGATTCTTCCAGCGGTTCACTGCATTATGGAACAGACTCCCAGAAGGATATTTCCCCGATTACTACAATCTTTACATGTTCAAGTTTAAAGTTAACCGTTGTATTTACGTCCTATCCATATAAACTACCTCTTAACGTAAGCATGTACCTCGAGTGGCCCCCAGCCCTTCTATGGTGTGAAACTTAATGAAAAAAATAAATCATCTGAAAGATATACGTGTGTGCTGACGTTTTGAAGGTCTCGACTCCATCTTGCGTCTTTTAAGGCCTACCTAGAACATTTCTCATCTTCACTTACAGCACTTATTCGTAATACAGTCAAAAATCTGCGTTAGTCACCAGAGATGTTTACTTTTTAAAGTACTCGTAATTCCTAGCTGACAACTTGTGTGTTTTTTATGTTTTTTTTGTTTTGTTTTTTTTGCTCCCACCCACTTTTTTCCTGACTCAGTGATAGTGGGCAGCCCACGATGTGGCGCAGTTGTTCCTCAGTTGCCATGGAAGTCAGAATATATATATATATATATATACATTATTATCCATTCCTGCCTGTAAATATATTATGAGTTTGTCTAATATCTTTGTATATTATGGCTATCTTTGTTAAATAAAACTTTTGTCTGTTTGAAAAATACTGAATCCATGTCCTACCGTAGAGACAGGTTTATACTAAAACATATAACACCTGCAACAGATCATGTACAAACTATATACCTATAAAAGATGCGTTTAACTCTGAAAGTATAAAATTATGTACAAAATATCTATTGTTGAAAGGAGGAAAATTGTGGCCCAAATATTTAGATTTTGACATTAAATAACCTATAAAGTCTGGTATGCCAACAACTAACGAACAGCTTCTAAAATCGCCGAGAATAAATTAAAGGCATTTTTGTTGACATTCTGGTTTAAAATGTTATCTTCCGTCCAACTTCTGGTCAAAATATTTAGATCTTGGCGTTAAATAAACCCTTAAGCAGAGGTCGGTAACCTCTTGCTGACTATTTGTTGATCTAGGGTTTTAAAATCATTCAGTGCGCCAGCAGCATATGTATTTTTATACAAGTCAAGGGCAATATACCTGTTCTACAATATATTTTATATACTTTATATAGGAATATATATATATGCTCAATGTAAATTTACAGAGAATAAATATTATAAATTAACTGATTTAAAATATGGTTTCTTCGTTACAAAAGAATTACCATGTTTCAAAAACCGAAACTAAAAACTTCAAATTTAATTAAATAATTAAATCAAAAGCACTAGTTCTGTTTCATCGTCAAGTGAATTTTGGAATTACTTACTTTTCTTATTTTTCCGTAAGTTATTCCAAAGATTTTCCATAAGTTATTCCCAAATTCGCTTGAGAATGAAACAGAACGAATGCTTTTGATTTAGTTATATAATTAAATTTTAAGTCTTTAGCTTCGGTATTTGAAACATGGTAATTCCTGTGTAGCGAATAAACCATATTTCAAATCAGTTAATTTATAATAGTATATATATATATATATATATATATATATATATATATATATATATATATATATATATATATATATATATATACTTTAGTAGATATTAAAATTAAAACACGTAAATATCCCCTTTATGTTGTATTAGTTAATGTTTCGGACTTCCTGATGTTATTTTTGTCTGCGTACCATTGGTATGCCAACGACCAACGAACAGTTTCTAAAATCGCTGAGAATAAATTAAATGCGTTTTGTTAGATTTCTGGTTTAAAATGTTATCTTGCATCTAACTTGTAAGTTTGAAGCTTACATTTTGATGTGATTACGAAAAGTGCTTATTGAATTTTGGCTAGGTTTTCAGCATCATTAAAATACAGAAACCATCGCCACAATGTCATACCTAAAAGCAACAGGTCTATACTAAAATATATAACACCTGCAACAGATCATCTACAAACTATATATCTATAAAAGATACGTTTACTCTGAAAGTATAAAATTATGCGCAATAATATCTATTGTTGAAGGCAGAAAATTGGGGTGAAAATATTTAGATTTCGGCATAAAATAACCCATTAAGCAGAGGTCGGCAACATTTTGCTGATTATTTTTCGACTTAGGGTTTTAAAATCATTCAATGTGCTAACAGATTACGTATTTTTATAGAAGTCAAGGGCAATATACCTTTTCTTCAATATATTTTATATAGGAATATATATATATATATATATATATATATATATATATATATATATATATATATATATGTAAGAAAATATATAGATCTGACAGTATGAAGAAAAATATACAGAAAAAACAAACAAAAATCTTAATATGCAATTATGCTGTATTAATGTTAATATAATGTCAACGTCCGACGTTTCGGTCTATTTTAGACCATCATCAGGACATATTCATAAAACACAATTAACATTAGACTATATTCAATCCAACATGAAAAAGACGATGGACATGAGAACACGACTAATCCAAACAGATAACTGAAATTTTTATATAAGATCAGCGTTCCGTTTAAATATGATGACAAACTAAAAACTTCAGAACAAGGCGAAAAAAATCGTCAAGTGTCTTAAGCCCTTAGTCCAAAGAAGAAAAAAAAAACAAGCAATTATAAAGACTAGAATGTAGAATGCTCAATACCCTAAGTAGAGCTAGTTTACCCTGAAGATCCGTTTAGGTGAAACATAGGTAGATTTACCTGGCTCGTTAGGATTTTATATATATATATATATATATATATATATATATATATATATATATATATATATATATATATATATATATATGTATGTATGTATGTATGTGTGTGTGTGCAGATATGTAAAAAATAGGAAAGAACTCGTTAGATAAATAATCCGGAGTTCTTTAGTAATCTTTTTTTTTTTTTTCTTAAAAAATAACAGTGCTCCATACAGAAATAGAGCTTAAATTATAATTATTTATTTGAAAAATATAATTCCTTCACTACATGAAGCCGAAAACCTCAATATAACCCCAGTTTTCGCTTGAGGATGAAACTGGGCTTGATACTTTAATTCAAGTTTATTTTAATAATTATATTCAGGTTTTCGGCTCTTGTTTTTAAAACATGAGAACTCTTATGTAGCGAAGGGATCATATTTTTCAAAAAATAATTATAATATATATATATATATATATTATAATTATTTTATCTGACATGAATAAAATTCAAGATAACATATATATATATATATATATATATATATATATATATATATATATTTATATATATATATATATATATATATATATATTTATATATATATATATATATATATATATATATATATATATATATATATATATATATATATATGTAGGGTGTGATGTAAAAATTTCGTCTTAATGAAGCAAAGATGAAAAACATCAATGACATCTTATTTTAACAGATATATTTACCAAAAGGATCTTGTTGTCTTCTGCTATTTTTCTGGGTGGACTTCTCATTTAATTTGCTAAATTCTTTCATAATTATTACCTTCAATTAATCTTTGATGCTGCTATGAGTTTTGTTAGCCTCTCGCTCAACTGTGCTCCACGCATAATAATCAAGTGGGGTGAAGTCTGGAGAGTTAGGAAGTCAGATCTAAGGAGTGATGTGATCGCAGTAATTGTCTGACACCCCTGATTGTCTTCTCTTACTTTTGTGGTATGGTGCAGAGTCCTGATGCGACACATAAGGACTTTTGATCGGTAACGCCCTTGAACCAGGGAAGCACTACCTCCAAAGCAATTGATGTTAGCCACATTATTGAGTCAGCGGTCATGTGGGAAGATGAATGCAATCATAACGTCACCATTACATAGTAATCACTCCAAACACCTTCGTAATCACCATTAGAATCATCCAACATTTTCCGCATCCTTCGCAGTGTCCTCAGATTGATACCCAAACTCTGTAGAATGTTCCTATTGAAGCTTTCGGCGCGAATGCCAAGCAGTACAGGATGCTGTTTCCAAATTTATGATGGAGTGAATTGCGACATGATAGTCTTTTTCTAACAGAAGGTGCCCAACAGACCCTATTATACTGTGCAGTCGACAAAATAAAAAACAACCAGCATGTGCGAAATAAAAGATATTAAGTGCCGAGAATTTTTCCATCGCTCCCAATATATATATATATATATATATATATATATATATATATATATATATATATATATATGAGATACCGACATTCGTTTAATATATTTTCTCTTCATGCGCTATTTTTTTAATTTAAAAGCACTACATTTTTTTTATTTTCTTTATACGTGTATTCAGCACTTTAAATATAACTGTTTCCTGGTCTAGGTCAATACTGACCAGTAACGGTTATATATATATATATATATATATATATATAGATAGATAGATAGATAGATAGATAGATAGATAGATAGAGAGAGAGAGAGAGAGAGAGAGAGAGACATACAGACAGACAGACAGAGACAGAGACAGAGAGATAATACCAAATTGTGACTGGCAGGGATAATTCCAAGATGGATATATATATATATATATATATATATATATATATATATATATATATATTGAGAGAGAGAGAGAATTTGTGACTGGTAGGGATAATTCCAAGGTGTGTGTGTATATATATATATATATATATATATATATATATATATATATATATATATATATATATACATATATATATATATATATATATATACATACATATATATATATATATATATATATATATATATATATATAATGTTTGTGTGTGTGTGTGTAATAATCATGACTAAGATCAACATATATTTTCAGCCCTGGAGATTACGTTTATCTATGAAACAGATTGCCGCCGTTGGATATTGATTTCGCGTGCACTTTTATATTTGCACAACCTCTGTCTGTCCCTGACATTGAGTTCTTTAACCATATATATATATATATATATATATATATATATATATGTGTGTGTGTGTGTGTGTGTGTGTGTGTGCGTGTGTGTGTGTGTGTGGCTCAACAGCAAAATTGCCCATTCGTTAGTTTAACCTTTGAAACGTCGTAACTTGGAAATGATTAAAGATATCTTAGTGGAATATCCCCAAATATCTTTATTAGATTCTACGTTGAGCAATGACAACGTCTAATTTCTCTCCAAGATTAACTGAAGAATCACAATGAAATCGCTCATAATGAAAATGATTTGTTCATCATTAATTATTCATAGCTAAGTATCGGAAGATTATGAATGATCCTAACTCCCCTGGAGGACGCCTTTCACCAACACTATCTCTGGAGAATGGTAATTAACCAAAAGAGGAATCCGTTGTCATTCTGCGATCCTAGCTTCGCGTAAAACATTGAAAACCTGTTGGCATACATTCAAAAAATAAAAGGATTTGCGAACAAATTTAAGATGCTGTTTTTTTTTTTTCTTTTTTTTCTATTTGCAATTGTCAATAACTGCGATTTTCAGTCAGCTGGGTCCGTCCTCGATAGTGGGGGGTGAATTTTCAGTCCCCTACAATGTTAAGCTTGATCAATCTTGATCAATACAATCTTAAACTGTTAAAGTTTACGCTTAACTATTATCTTCCCCAAATATCCGCATAAACTGTGCCTCTTATTCTCCGCCCTTATACAGGGTGAACTTCATTTTAAATATACAGCGGGCTGTCTTTCAACAACGCTACACCCAGAGAATGGTAATTAACCAATAGATGAATCCATTGTCATTCTGCGAGCTTAGTTTCACGTAAAACATATACCTGATACATATGTATATATACCTGATACATATATACATATACCTGATTGAATTTATTAGATATGGCAAACATTCCAAAATAAAAGATTTAGTGTTTGGATTTGCGAACAAATTTAAGATGCTGTTTTTTTTTTTCTATTTACACTTGTCAAGAATTATGATTCTCAGCCAACTGAGAACATCTTCGGGGTAGAGGGGTGAATTTTCAGGTTTCATGGAGAGGGTAAATGGAATGAAGTTCTCAATTCGGTGCTAAATCTATATAGATAAATAATGAATTTTGTTTTGCAAACAATCCTTCAATGTATCTTTTGAATTCGATAGAGGTCCGAAAGGGTAACACCGAAATCCTAAGGTGTATTGGGATAGCAAAATATGCTTTCCAAAACCTAAGCAGAGTAATAAGAAATAGAAACATTTCGTTAGAAACAAAGTAAAGAATATTGAACTGTTACGTAATATCAGTCTTTCTATATGGTAGTAAATGCTGGACAATCTCATCACAGATGAAGAGGATACTTGAGGCGGAAGAAATATGGTTCCATATGTTGAGGATGGACTTAACATGTGAGCAACGACGTAGTTTTAGAGAAAATGGAAAACAAGTAACTTATAAATAACATTATGAAAGAGGGAGTTCAAATTTCTAGGGCTCTGTATGAGGAAAGATGGCTTGGAAAATTTTATACCCACAAGAAAGATTGAAGTCAAGAGGGACAAGGAAGCTTAGTGAGCTTTAATAAATGGTTGGTGGAACAAGGTTAGGAGCAGTAACAAAAAAGCAGAATTTATTTAGAGCTAATAAGGATAGGGCATAGTAGAGAGCCATGATCGCCTAGTTCCTGAAATGATACTGCACAGAGAAGAAGAATCTTGGAAAAGCCAGATGTAATTCTGAAAATGAGCGTATGCGCCAGAAAAAAAAATCTGATCGTCGAGCATTGATCTTCAGGGCGAAAATGAAGGCTGTTCACAACTTGTTCGCTTTTGTTGTTCTAATTCACCATTGAATCATTCCTATCTCTTTTTCTCCTTGTTCTCTCATCCAATTTCATTGTTTCGTTAAATGTTTCTCGCTACTTTCCTCTTCTTGGGTCGACTTCAATATATCTTTTGAATTACGCATTCTACAGGCACATCTACATCATTATATATCCCAGAAATCCCAGCTGTCTCTTTATTATATTAAATATAATTTTTCATGTTAATTTCCTATCTCTTAATACATTGCTTAGTTTCTGGAAGGCATCTTTCGCTGTTCCTCTTGCACATTATATCATAATTACTGGTTGGCCTGTTGAATCAGATTGGTGATTAGACGTTTGATTGCTCTAATGGTAATATAATGAAACGTGATTATTATTATAACAAAATCTATATTATTATTATTATTATTATTATTATTATTATTATAAAAAAATCTAATCTATATTTCTAATCTACACCCTTGTGCAAATTAATTGAAACAAAATGATTAATTCCATCATTATTTACTTTTCTTGGTATTTTTCCAATGAAACATGACACAGTGTACACATTGGAACTTCGTATGTACATTCCACGAAGTCGTTTCTGGCAGAGTCACCACGGATTCTCGATTGGATTTAAATCAGTAGAGTTTCCAAGCCAGTTTATAGTACTTTGATTTGCTCACTGGTAAGGCTTGTCAGTGTGTTCGTGAAGAGTTATAATTTTTGCACGCCTCCTTTTTGGAATGTCCATCGCAGACAATGGCCATAGGACAACTAATCGACATTTTAGACAATAGTGTCTGGATATTATGAAAATCTGATGCAATCACGAATGGCGCAAAATTTTTCAAGGCCAAACAAATTTCATAATTGACCTCCAAAGTAGATCCATATCACTGCAAACCACTGCAAATGACCTAATCTGAGGAAAAATAGAAATCGATTGCACCCTGTCACTCCAGTGGGTCTAAAACTGACTGTATGGTGAAAGAAAAGAAATTAACTGTTTATATTTCAAAGATGGAGTATTATGTACACTATTTACATTATTCGGACTATTATCCTCATCTTTGTCGACATATTTATTACAACGTTTCGGCCGTTGTACGCTCTGGCCTTCTTCAGGTGGTTGGAATGTCGAACTGAACACTTTATTTCGCTCACTGGGGTAGACTGTTCTAGTTCCACGTGCCATGTCTAATGGATGTCAGTTATCAGTTATCTCCTTTTAATTCCCCTCTCCATGTCCTCGAGGACACATATCGCAGTGGATAAAGGCGTTAGTTAGATTTAGTGACAGGACCCAAAGAGTATGAGTTCAATACCAGGTTAAGACAGTGGAGAACTTGAAGAGCGGAATTAGGTTTCACAGTTCTAGCACCATTCCTTCATAGTTAGCGTATGAACGTTTCAGCCCAAATTTGAACAGGGTGCGAAGGATAAATTGTCGTCTAATCACTCCAAAACGAAAATAATACTGGTATCTCATTTAACAATATTACACGAAATTATCTTGAAATACGAAAGAGGAAATTTACTCAATAAAATCGCCATTGGCTTTAACTACAGCCCCTCAGACGGCTTCGGTATCTCCTGCATCTCTTCTGGACGGTCTCCTTGTTTAAGTTGGTGAATGCAGCCATAATCTTTGCCTTCAATTCATCTTTAGTGCTACAAGTTTTATGTTGGTCTCTCGCTCAACTGCACCTCACAGATAATCATCAAGTTGGGGGTTCAGTCTGGGGAGTTAGGTGGTCAGATGTAAAGCGTGATGTGGTAATGTGGAAAATCTCCAACAGCCTTGACTGGGTTCTCCTTCTTGTGTAGCATCGTGCAGATTCTGGAGTTCTTTTGTTATCAGAACGGTCAGAGTGATTTTCCAAGCTGCCTTACCTTCGTAATCACCATTTGAATCATTCAACTCTTTCCGAATCCTCTTGGCTGTCCTCAGATTGACACCCAAACACTTTGAAATGTTTGTATCGGAGCTTCCGGCGCGAATGACAAGCAGTACAACATGTGGTTTCTAAATTTCTGACGCAATTCATTGCGTTATGGTACGCTTTTTCTCACAGACGGTGTCCAAACGAGCTTACTATAGTGGAGTCGATAAAATCAAAAACAAACGACGCACAAGCGCGAAATGAAAAATTTAAAATGGCGCCAATTTATCCATCACACCCTGTATATTACAGGAGAATTTTTTTTCAGTTATATGTACTGTTCGTTGTGTCTGCTAACATCACGCGTCGTATATAAAATGCCAGTTTTCGGTAACTTGTTGAATTAAAAAAGTATAATATGTTTTTGCGAACGAATTTAATTAATTATGCGAGCAGAGTAATTAGGCAGTTAGAAGTAAGTCGTGTTGACAAAACACGTTGTATATGGATTGCTTTTCTTAGCTGGATATATGGTTCCAACTTTGATATCATCCATGGTGACATTTACAAAAATATATAGTGTGTATTATTTTTGTAATCAATTCTCGAAAACAATGTATAATTTCACATTCATATGTCTAGCTTGCACCATTTTATAAAGTTTGAATCAGTTGACAATTGGCCGATGTTTTGCCAACTGTTGCAAAAAACAATTTAATAAATAAATAAACATTACCGAGGAATTAAGACAATTAAAATAATAGCGGTGTCAAGGGAAAAGTAGCTAAAATAATAGTGGTGTCAAGGGAAAAGTAGTTACAATAATAGCGGTGCCAAGAGAAATACCGTCCTTTTGACACTACATCTTATTTCGGGAACAATTTTCCATGTTTGCTATAACAAAAACGACAGCTGAAATTTCTAGGGCATATCATAAAGAAAGAAGGTTGGAAAAATTTGAGACTCACAGGGCCTATTAAAGGCAGGAGGGACAAAGCAAAACAGTGCATAACCTAACTAACGAGTTTGGGTAAATAGTTGTCAGAACACGTATTGGGAGAAATAACAAAAAGATAAAATTTATTAAGTGTTGCAAAGGATAGGAAAGTGTGGAGAGCTATGTTCAACAACTTCCTGAAAAAAACACGGCAGACAAAAGAAGAATGAGATCGTGCCAATGGTTAGCGGAACTGGGATTAGGAAAGATAGCAAAACGAGAAAATTTACTAAGGGCTACAAAGTATAGGAAATGGTGAAGAGCCATGAACCACTTACGTCTAGAAGGAATACGACACATAGAAGAAGAAGAATGAGATTGTGTAAATGGTTGACCGAACAGGGATTAGGAGAGATAGCAAAACTACCAAAAATGTACAAAGGATAGGAAATGGTGAAGAGCCATTATTGCTCACGATCTTAAGGATTATGGCACATAGAAAAAGATAAAAATGTTA
The DNA here is from genome assembly GCA_963932145.1 of Acanthosepion lycidas. Lineage (NCBI taxonomy): Eukaryota > Metazoa > Mollusca > Cephalopoda > Sepiida > Sepiidae > Acanthosepion > Acanthosepion lycidas. Next base: position 21,481,963 of record OZ010607.1, read on the forward strand.
AAATTTGTCGAAATATGATTGACCCACTAGGATATTTCTAAGATTTTCCGAATATTGTATAAACATACCGCTGAGAAATATCTTAACAAGATAATTCTTTAAGACTTAATTTGTATTACTCTAATTTTTAATCTGATTTTTCAAATAAATTATGTTGGATCGACGTATTTTCTTTCTCTGTAGAAGTTTCTTAACAGTGCAAGCGCGCATTTTAAAGGATATTTTTCAGAAAACAAAATTAATAGAGATAAAAGCAGGCGTTTGCCTATGTTGGGCTATAGAATATCACAATATTCTGAAGAGATCTGATAGAACAAAAATAAGTACGAAAAATGAAACATTACCTCATCTTCAATGATGTCAAGAAGAGAAAAAAGTCACCTATTTGCAAATAACTGATTTCAGACGACATTCTTTAAATTTGATGATGGAACCAACAAGCAACTTCACAACAGAAGTAAAAAATATTATCCAGATAAATTTTCCAACAAAAACGAGAATAATGTAAAAAAAACGAAAAAGAAAATAGGCCAAAAGGCAAACATACTTACTCAGTAGAGTGCTCAAAGTCTAGATTGCCAAGATGGAGCAATAACAATTGACGATGTTAATTCCTGTGAAAAGATGGCCCTAGCCGTGAGCTGAGTTTCACGCTCACACGATTTTCAGCCAACTTGAACTTGGAAGCTTCCAAGTCTCCTGAAGATCGAGTGAGCGTTAAACTCGGTTTACGGCTAGGGCCATCCATATATATATATATATATATATATATATATATATATATATACTCGTGTAAATATGTCCTCCTATCAAGCATCTATGCATTAAAACAACATGTGTGTGGCAGAAGTCATTCTTTATTTTCATTAAAGGTGACTTGTTATTTTATACCGTGTAAAGACTAATGATTTTGATTGCAATAACCACTATAAATTTTGATTCCTGGAAAAAAATAAAACTCATTTAGTTTTACTGTAGTCTTGAATTACAGTTTTCCTTTGGTTTTGAATAATTTCTGTTAAACGTTTTTGTTTGTATATGTATATATGTATATGATGTACACGGAAATTTCAAGCATTTTTTTTTAATTTTTTATTTTGTAGAACAGGAAAATCTTCATTAATGTGGCATTTGTTGTACAGACGTATGTTTAATTATAATTATTCTAATCCTTTCACGATAAGCAAGGCGGGAATATCACTAGTAAGCCTGGGTTTACAAAGAGTGAAGGACAGAGAAAAAAACTGGGTAGAGTCGGGCCGAGGAAAGGATAAAAGATGAACGGAGTTCAAAAAGCTAGAAGATGGTCATTTACGTTGCATTTAATTTTGTGAAAATTGTAGTTATCATGGAAACAAGGAAACCGAAGAGAGTTCCGAGGGTGTAGACGAGGCGGCTACATTTACTTAATTCATCAGTAAAAAGGCAGGACCTAGATGCCAATCTAGTAGCACGCTTAAAAACACGTAGTCCGGGTACGAAGGGGGAAAGCGCTTCAGAGCAGTTGCCATGAAAATAATTGTAGAAAAGACAGCAGGGAGCGATATCTCCTCTTTGTGACAGTGACTGAAGTCCTGATGCCAAGTTAGAATTGGTCTTCTTTGGATTTTGTCAAGAACCTAGACTAGCAGGAGCACCAGACAATTTATGACCACATTATTCAATTCACGGACGAATATTAGATTTGTAAATGTGCAAGATGAACTCTGACAAGAAAAAAACTTCTGGCACGACACAGTGACCGAACTTTACTTGCAGTAGATGCAGCTAGCAATTCGAAGCAGGGGTTTCACTTCAAGTCAACTTGAAAACGTGAGACCAAGAAGGCGCATTGTGTTGCTCCCTATGAATCTAGTATCAGCCATGCTGATTGTGGGCAGGAAGGTTTCTCTATGATGGAGTTTAAGTTTAAAATTTGTGTTGAAATCGATTTGTGTTGAAATCGATTTTTCGCGTAGGATTTGTAGACATGGGTTTATATGGACTTTTGTCTTTGTTTGGGTGTGAGAAAGAAATTTGTAAAAGTATTTTTGATACACACACACACGCATACACACACACACACACACACACACACTCTCTCTCTCTCTCTCTCTCTCTCTCTCTCTCTCTCTCTCTCTAACCGATAAGTTTCCTTTTTGCAGTATTTTCGAAATTTGAAAAAGATATAAAAAACTGATGAAAAACTGTTTAAAGTTCTCACTTCGTTCTGTTTTTAATCAAGTAATTTTGATTGCCATAGTCGTTATGAAGAGCTGGAGGTTGCCATGGTGGTAGAAATGATTTGTTGGCAATATCTTGCTATTTTTCGGGAAAGCTACAATTTCAATTTAATCAAAATATACGTGTATTGTTCCGCCTGGCGTCATACGTTTGCACAAGACTCAAATGTTTCGGAAAATAACAAATCCAATATTTGATATCTATGATTATTTCATAGGCATATTAAGCATTTTATGCACACTTTTCAATACCCTCACCTGTAGAGAAAGGTTTTATTTAATGTAGCTTGGTTCTTGATGTGGGTACAAAGTCGGGACCACGGAAGGAAAACACAGAACACGGATTAGAGGTAAGAAAGATATACTATATTAAACAGAAAGGTTACAAAGATAGCGTAAGTGTAAGCGGAGCTTACTATGTGCTAGTGTCCAATATTGGTAGTCGTACGCGGCTGATACTACGGTATTAGAATACACTCTCTCTCTCTCTCTCTCTCTCTCTCTCTCTCCTCCTCCTCCTCCTCTCCTCCTCCTCCTCCTCCTCCTCTTCTTCTTCTCTCTTAGAGTGTTATGCCGCATACTTTATATTGTCCTGGAAGAGTCCATGTTGTAGGTATGTTACGGTCTCACAACATTTCTTTTGTATAATAATAAAGTTACTACCATTATTATATTATTCAGACTGTTATCCTCATCTTCATTGCCATATTCACAATGTTTCGGCCGTTGTACGCTCCGGTCTTTATGTCTATGTCTCTCTATATCTCTGAGATGAGGTATTATGATTACTTGCATTATTTACATTATTCGGACTGTTATCCTCATCTTCATTCCCATATTCACAATGTTTCGGCCGTTGTACGCTCCGGTCTTTATGTCTATGATGTCTCTCTATATCTCTGAGATGAGGTATTATGATTACTTGCATTATTTACATTATTCGGACTGTTATCCTCATCTTCATTCCCATATTCACAATGTTTCGGCCATTGTACGCTCCGGCCTTCTTCTGGTGACTGGATCTCTAAGATGAGGTATTATGATTACTTGCATTATTTACCTTATTGGGACTGTTATCCTCATCTTCATTGCCGTATTCACAACGTTTCAGTCGTTTTACGCTCCGGCCTTCATGTCTATGTCTCTCTATATACCTGTCTATATCTCTGAGATGAGGTATTATGATTACTTGCATTATTTACATTATTCGGACTGTTATCCTCGTCTTCATTGCCATATTCACAACGTTTCAGCCGTTGTACGCTCCGGCCTTCTTCAGGTGATTAGAATTTCGAATCGAACTCTTTAGGTTGTTCTAGTTCCACGTGCCATGCCGGTTCTAGTTAATTCCCATTATCTCAACTCTCAAAGTTTTTGTATCACCCCAGCTGTGGCATGGTATTGGACTCACAACTTTTTGGGTCTAGTCACTGGATCTAATAGACGTCTTTATCCACTAGGCCATGTGTTCTTGTGGACGAAATAAAGGGTTCGGTTCGAAATTCCGATCATCTGAAGAACTGTGGAACGTACAACGACCGAAACTTTGTGAATATGGCAACAAAATGAGGACAAAAGTCAGAACAATGTAAATAATGTAAATAATTACAATAGCTCATCTCAGAAATATAGACAAATCCTGAAGGCCGGAGATTACAACGGCCAAAACGTCGTGATATGGCAACGAAGATGAGGACAACATTCCGAATAATGTAAATTTCCCAAGTAGGCATGTATGCGGACGACACTACTATTTATTCCTGCCTCAAAAACAAATCCAGTGTCGCTGACAAAACTACCCTGGCCGTTTGTCTCGAAAAGGACCTCCAATCGGTTGTGGACTGGGGCAGGAATTAGCTGGTTAACTTTAATGCCCCAAAAACAAAACTGCTCTCTATTACTCACCACAGAGAACCATCCCTGCCTCCCATTAGAATGTCTGACGCTCAACTCCACGAGAGTACCTCTTTGCGACTACTCGGTCTTACATTGTCCGCTGACCTGAGATGGAACGAATACGTTGACTCAATAGCTTCGTCCACCGCTAGGAAAGTTGGCTCCCTATGCCGCGCCAGGAAATTTTTCTCGCCAGAGTCGATCCTTCAAATCTACAAATCAACCATTCGCCCTTGCATGGAGTATTGGTGCCATATATGGTCTGGAGCCCCTTCTAATTGTCTGAAGGTTCTTGATAAAATCCAAAGATGGATATGCAATGTAATTGACCCTAATCTGTCATCTCCTCTGCAGCCGCTCTCTCACAGACGTGCCGTTGCCTCCCTCTGTCTTTTTTTTACAAATACTTTCTTGGCAACTGCTCCAGTGAGCTGCTTCGCTGGTTCCCAGACTTTGTGAATTTAAGCGTTCAACTCGGCTGGCATCTCGCTCTCACCCTTTCACTGTCAAAACAGTTAAATGTAGCCATCTCTTCTACTCCAATAGCTTCATGTCTCGCACTTCTCACCTGTGGAAACATCCTCCCCAGTTCTTGTTTTCCTGATAACTATAATCTCCAACTATCCAAATGTAATGTCAATCGACGTCTCCAAATGCCTTGATCTATCCCCTAACCTTCTCTTAATCCTTTCCTCTATCATTCCTCTTTGTTCTCGCTCAAACTCTCTGTAACACCTTGCGCGCTAGTGGCTTCCTGCCTTGCTTGGGGTGAAATGCTTAAAAAAAATAAAATTAATTACCTCATCTCAGAAATATAGACAGATCCAGAAGAAGGCCAGAGCTAACAACGTCCGAAACGTCGTGAATATGGCAATAAAGATGTGGACAACATTCCGAATAATATAAATGTAAATAGTGCAAGTAATTACAATACCTCATCTCAGAAATATAGACAGATATTATATGAATGTACTTTGTTAAACCTCAGTACCCATATTATAGCGACTCATTTCCGAGTATAAGCGTCTTCATGGACGGTTAGCTAATTCGTACTGCAGACACCTGTGCGCTTGTTCAACAGCCAGACACACAAACTGGTTTAAACTATAAATATACTGAGGTGGGGTCTTTAGTTTCAGGGAGAGAGTGCATAATCTGACGGGATCAACGGTTTTAACAATTTCCAGTACGCTGAAACCCTTAGTCAGAAGGCCTTCTTGTTGTGGTAAACCCTCCTACAGAAGAATGAACTCTTCCTCCTCTCATAAATACAATCTGCGTGAGTCAGATAGAGTGAAGAGTAGAAGTGAAGTGGAGTAGTAGACGCAGTACTAATCTACTTATTACTAACTCTATTGTTTTGTATATATTTTCAATATGCTTTTTCAACCTACCTTCGTCTTCCGTGTCTTTCTTTCTGGCCCCTAATTGGGGCCACAACACTTCTTAGCAGTTTCATCTACTTAATTTCACTCACAACACTTGAGTCAACCGGTGAAATTTTCCAAGGATGCCACACGTTCGAATGATTTCCTATGGCGATGTTATCACGAAGTCAGTTTGTCAGGTCGACCATGGTAAGATTAGAACCACAGTCTCTTAGTCGGAAATCTAATATTTTAAATGTTCGGCAACACGCTCATCTTTTATCCATATAGACCGTTGCAAACTGATAACACACACCTAGAAATCCGTTCTCTGTATTTCTCAGGCACGTTTGGTTGCGGGACAAAGTGTACATGCCAATTAATTTTCCACTTGACTGCATCTGCGATTTGAGAGGGTAGGGAATTAACTTTAGAGGCAAGTAGTGGCAAGAATTCGTAGAATAACTGAATCAAGTATATATTCACTCTAAAAAGTTGTTAGGATTTTAATCAGACAACAAGAACCTGGTATTTTATTTGTCTGGTCTGCGCAGCGATGCGTGAAAATCAAGAGGGACTGAAAAACAATGAACATTCAATGATACAAATCGCAACCATGAATGTTTGAAAGCGTTATCGCATTCTCATTGCCAAGAGTACTTCTGAAAAGAAAGAAAGAAAGAAAGGAAAAGATAAAGAAAGAAAGAAAGAAAGAAAGAAAGAAAGAAAGAAAGAAAGAAAAAAAGAAAGAAAATAAAAAGAAAGAAAGAAAGAAAAGAAAGAAATATAGAAAGAAAAAGACAGAAAAGGTAAAGAAAGAAGGAAGGATGGAAGGAAAAGATAAAGAAAGAAAGAAAGAAAGAAAGATAAAGAAAGAAAGATAAAGAAAGAAATAAAGAACGAAGGAACAAAAGAAAGAAAGAAAGAAAGAAAGAAAGAAAGAAAAAAAAGAAAGAAAAGAAAGAAAGAAAGAAAGAAAAAGAAAGAAAGAAAGAAAAGAAAAAGAAAGAAATATAGAAAGAAAAAGAAAGAAAAAGAAAGAAAAAGTAAAGAAAGAAGGAAGGAAGGAAGGAAAAGATAAAGAAAGAAAGAAAGAAAGAAAAGAAAAAGATAAAGAAAGAAAGAAAGAAAGAAAGAAAGAAAGAAATCAGTAGTTAAATGCAATAGTGTGAGTTCAATACACGGTTCAGGCAGTTGAAGAACTTGGAGAGGAGAATTAAGAGGAGATAACTGATAACTGACACCCATTAAATATGGCACGTGGAACTAGAACAGTCTACCCCAGTGAGAGAAATAAAGGGTTCAGTTCGACATTCCAACCACCTGAAGAAGGCCGGAGCGTACAACGGCCGAAACGTTGTAATAAATATAACGAGAAAGATGAGGACAATAGTCCGAATAATGTAAATAGTGTATTATTGGTCCTGATCTGACATTTCTGATTCAGGCACTTTCCAATCGCCGTAACATTGCTTTCGTTAGCCTTTTTTTCTATAAGTACTTTCATGCTAATTGCTCTGATAGAGTTTCTTCGTAAATATTTATTGAGGTTTCATTTTTAAATATTTTTATTTTAATTCCCCAGACCCAAAAGACACATCGTACAAATAAGAACTAGTTAAGACTTCAATGAGACATGAGGTATTACGGTAACTGTAGTAAGAATGTTTTGTTTTGGTCTAAGGAATATTCTGGTATGTTTGGGTAAGTAGCTGTGGCTAGCTAAGTTTAAAATAAGACACATCCAGCCTTCCCAATCCCTCCTCTTGGCCTTGTGGCACATTTCTGTATTTTTAAAATAAATATTACTTTCTTCTTTTGACATCTCGACTTAACTAATGAATTTAAGCTCAGTACCAAATTGGCATTTAGGTCTCATCATTTTAAATTTTAAATAGCTAGATATAACAGTAACAGTAAGTTCTATGTCTCGCACTTCTCCCTCGTGGAACTCTAATTCGTTTTTTTGTTTTTTTTTTGGGGTTTTTTTTCCAGTCAACATTTATCTTTAATACAATGTCAATCATCCTATTTTATTGGCTTCTCATATTTTTTCACACCCAGTAACCCCCCCTTTTCTCACAATTGTTTTATTGCCTGGTATGAGGGTGAGATGATAAAAAAAAATCAGAACAAAATATTTTCGATAAAAACAGAGTTTTAAAAAAATCTGTATAAGTAAAGGAAATGAAACATTGTCTGCAATTTTAGAAAAAATTCCTAAGAAAAAAAAACTAAAGCATGTTATTTTTTTCTGTTTTTTTAAGGTAAATATTTACTGTGCAAAAAAAGTGATTGACTTTTTATACTGTAAGAATTATGTCCAAAGTGAATCGAATATTTTCTTAAAAAATAAAATTTAGTAAAACAAAAACACAAAAAAAAAATTTCATTAGTTTTTCAGAACTTTGTTGATTCGGTCTGGGATGCTCTTAATGAATTTTTTTACAGATGTCGTCTAGCAAACTGTTCCCCTCCACAATAAAATTTTCAATCAAAGCTTCTTTCTGCGGAAATCTCAATTTTATTACGCTACATAAATTTTCGATTGGGTTTAGGTCAGGAAACTGGTGACCATACCAAAACGTTGATATTTTTTTTCCGGAAAAGTAATTTTTCATCTGCTTTGGTGTGTGGCAGGGAGCATTGTCTTGCTTAAAAATGAGATTTGATTAATCAATTTCGAGTTTTTTCGGCAGATTGTAGCAAGTTGGTATCCAATATCTTTAACTATTGAGTGCTGTTCAGGGTTTGTCTACTGGTTTGAAAAAACCAGTCCCATTAAATGAGAAGCTACCCCAAATAATAAAATTGACAGGGTGCCTCACAGTATTAACTGTCATTTTCATAAGGTTTTCTTCGCTCCTCCCTTTGATTTTCATTGTTTTTTTCTTTTAAAAACATTTCAATTTTTGTGTCGTCGGAGAAAAGAACATTTTTCCAGTCAGACTCAGTGCAGGACTTTTAAGTGTTTGCCCATGCCTTATGTGTTTTATTTAGCAATGGCGTAAAACTTTTGAATAGGCTTTGTAACCTTCGTTCAGGAGCCATCTACGTATAGTAGAAGAGTTGACACTTACTTCGAGATCATTTTTCAAAGAAGCAGCAATTTGTCTAATGGTAATTGAAAGGTTTTCGTTAATTTCTCTAATGATATAGCGGCCGTTTTTCTCATCGATCTTATGTTTTCTACCCCTGTTTTCTTCCTTGACAAATATTTTAGTAGAATTGAAACTTCTCAAAACCCCCATAACAGTTGATTGAGAAATGTTAGCACTGTTTGCAATGTCTCGGTTCGATTTACCAGCTTTTGATAGTGAAACGATTGCTATTATACTTTAACAGATTGCGGTTTGTGCTTATAGCTTTTCATAACAAATCACTGATTAGTTATATTTTTGGTTTCTTTTATATACTTTAAAATAACACTAGAACTATCTCGAATTTTTAAGAATATTCTATAATAAAATTATGGAAATAAAATTACAAGTTGTTTTAAAATAATGATACATTTTAATGTCTCTTTTTTTACACATGCGCAGTAGAAATCTTGTTAAATACATAAAAAATGGTCATTTTTAAGGTTTTTTTTTTTTTTCAAAAAAGTAATAGTTCCGAATTAATTTTTTAAAATTTTGCTAATAATTAATATATTTGTAATTGAAAAAAATACATATTTTTTTAATTTATAATTAACGTTAAAATTAATTGAAAAAATTATTACGGAGTCACTTTTTTGCACAGGACATTATAATGAAAGACTCGGTAAAGCGAATGGAGTACACTCAGTCACTCTGTATTTATCTAAAAATAAATGCGCTTAAATTCACCTTCATCCCTGCCATGCACTAACGGCTTAGTGGTAGAATCTCCGACTTACGCCAATATAGTCAGGTTTCGATCCTAGATAGACGCAACAGGACGTCTAGCCACATTGATGAGCTGCGAAACAGCCTATCTTTGGATGACAATATGTATATATACAGTGCGTTCTGCTTGAATATGCAAAGTAATGTTTTTATCTAACGTGTCAATAAATTCTGAATAAATATGAAGTCTCGAAGAAACCGCATGAAACTAGTAAAAAAAATATTTGAAAGCACTGGAGTGCCCAAAGTTGGTAAAACTACCCGTTGTGAGACCAAAGTGAAGAGTCCCATCAAGAGGACCCCCTTGAGCAAAGCAAACAAGATGAAAAGAGTTGAATGGGCACACAGTTACATGAAGACCAATTTTAGCAATGTGATTTTCACCGACGATTGCCGTGCTACCCTTGATGGGCCTGATGGGTGGTCATCTGGATGGGTGTTAAATGGTCGACCGGCAGGAGTACGCATTCGTCGGCAATAGGGTGGGGGAGGAGTGATGTTTGGGGCTGGGATCCCCGGAAATGAACTAATAGGCCCACAGAAAGTAGCCAAAGGGCTTAAGCTAAATTCAAAAGCATATTGTAGGCTTTTGGAAGATGCCTTTCTGCCCTGGCTTGATGAACAACCAATTCAGAAAAGAAGATCCTTGATATTTCAGCAGGATAATGCTCCAGCGCATAGATCAAGAAGCACCACCAATTGGCTATCAGACCATGGGTTCGAAGGGCAAAATTTAATGGTATGGCCTCCAAACAGCCCTGATTTAAATCCAATAGAAAATTTCTGGTCTATAGTCAAGAGGCGGATTAATGCTGAAAACAAGCAATTCACCATCTTAGAAGTCCTGTAGAAAGCAATTGTAAGTGCTTGCCGATCAATCAAACCTTCTGAAATTGAAACATTGACGTCAGCAGTGGACAGACGCCTCATAACGGTTTTGAAGAATGGAGGATGCCAAGTTTGTTCGTAGCCGCATTAACAGACTTGTTTTGTTTTGTTTAACATGCTATACATATGTATTATGTAATGTAGGACATAGAACACACGATGTATTGTCATATGCACCACAATTCAATTAATAAAATTTAGTGTAAATGTGTTTTTCTTGTTTTATTTTCCATTTGCATAATGAAAGTGAACACTAAATTAGGGCGTAAGTTCATAAATCATTAAAACGAAATTACCCGTGAACAGCTTATAAAGAATTTGCTTCGCTGTGATTGGCTGTTGGTCAATCTCCAATCAAATGTGTGACTACGGGGTATTTATAAAAGTCTGTGTTAACAAGCATTTTTTAGAGGGCGCTTCAGAGCCTGATCAGCTCTGAAGGGGGTCGATTTGGTGAGGGCAGTATGATGTTTGAAAGACCCGAAACTGCCCAATGATCCTTTTCTAGCACATCACTGACGACGCCCTCTAGCGCTGAAAGAGCGTATATTCAAAGCAAAAAGAAGCACGTTTTGTATATTTCGACAACTTAAATGATTGACAAAATAATAAAATAGTATCAACAACACTTTAGCTTTTATTCTTCAGAATATATTGCTTAACTTGGATATTTTTAGGTAAAAATTAACTTGGCATAATCAAGCAGAACGCAGTGTATATATATATATATATATATATATATATATATATATATATATATATATATATATATATATAAGATATACCAAAAAACTTTTTACAAACATTGGAGGCGGGTTTCTCACACCAAAAGCATAGGCACATGTCTGCAAATCCTTTGTTTTTGTGTTATTAAGTTGACAGTTAACTGTAGACACTCTCAAATGTACAGGGTGATCCGAAAGTCTTTCCACCCCGACATAATATACTTTTCTACTTCGACGCTCTGTGGTGTAATATCAAGGAGGGAGTTTCACATTCACGGTACCTGAATACCCATCACTCATGGCCCAGTGGATAAAAGCGTTAGTTAGATCCAGTGTCTAAACCCAAAGACTTGTGAGTTCAATACCAGACTACAGCAATGGTGAACCAAAACATAGAGGGTTGAGTTAAAAGGAAATAAGTGAGACATCCGGAAGAGGCATGGCACGTGGAACTAGAACAATCTACCCCGGTGGATGAAATAAAAGGTCCAATCCAAAATTCCAATCACTGGTAGAAGGCCGGAGCGTACAACGGCCGAATCATTGTGAATATGGCGATGAAGATGAGGATAAAAGTCCAAATAATGTAAATAAGGCAAGTAATCATAATACCTCACCTCAGAGATATAGACAGAAATATAGAGAGGTATTGATATGATAGCCGGAGTGTATAATGGCAGAAGCATTATGAATATGGCCATGAAGATGAGGATAACAGTCCGAATAATGTAAATAATGTTTGAAATGTATTTGTTGAATAAATTCTAATATAACTTTTTTAAAGCAGTTCACCTCTAACAAGACGAGTACGCCATTATGACACAAGAGGCTACTGGGGATGGAAGAGAATAAGAAAACTTTAGAATGAACTGGAATCACAATCGTAAACCTTAAACAAAGGATAAACCTCTAAAAAGAGCGGGGAGGAGTGTGAAGATGACAATAGGCAAAGCTATCTACTTCTATTAAATATGAAGAGAGAGAGGTTTTCATTGAAGGTCACCAATAAGGTGATGCGTTTAAAGCTTCCAACTATATTTCTCTCGCACTCTGACACGGTGATCTTGTTATAAATCCTACCTGTGATATCAAGGTTCATTAATGCTGATATTTGATGTAATCGGAATAGTGTATTTCGCGTATTCAATTTTGATTCGCTCAGATCCCGAGCACAGAGTAACGTTCATAAAATATTCAAGATAAATAAAATCTTTTTTCCGAGAGAATTGCGAAACTTTAGCATTTATCTGGTTTTTCAGGATACTTAGGTAAAAAATAAAATAAAATGAAAGACAAAAATAATTTCTGTTTTTTTTTAATTTTTTATTTTTTGTATTCAATGAGAAATTTTTTCGAAAAAGTAGATGAATAAATAAATATATTTCGTTTTTTGCATTTTTTTCATTTTTTGTTTGGAAGTAAAGTCTGATGATCCGCAGTCCTTTTAAAAGGGCTGTGGTGAAATAATTTATTACATGGAACCTTAAAGTGGTGTGTTTTTATTTTTTTTAAATATATATATATATATATATATATATATATATATATATATATATATATATTTCTTTCGCTTGCAGCAGAACTTGAAAGAGAATTTCTTGCTGACATCCGTGTTTCATTATAGCGCGGATCAATCAATAAATGGATGTTTTATTTCATTATCAGAAATAAGAGAAAGACATACTCTCACAATTCATCAGCTATATATATATATATATATATATATATATATATATATATATATATATATATATATATATATATATATATATATATAGTACAGAACTACATTGAGATGGGATAATCCACAACCACGACGAATCGAAAATAATCAACCTTTCACAAAAATCATTAACAGCCAGACAAATAGACATCCTATGTAAAGGAATAAATTTCACATTAACATCCCAATAACCAAATGGATCAGAAATGAAAGAGGACTTTTCTGAATTCTGTAGAAGACTAAGACTAACAGAACAATTTTTGAAAAAGTAAACAATGATGAAAAAAAAATTTCATATTGTTATCTATTGCCGTAATTTTTTTCATTTTGGTTTTAAATGCAAAACGGTTGACAATGCGCTGAGCGTTCATTAGAATGCGAAAAAAAGTATCCATTATGGAATTTTGTTCTTTCTATGTTATAATGTCATAGTCACACACATATTAAAGCATGAAAAAAAAATACTGTTCCTTTACAGGCATTTCAGACCATTACTGCAGGATTCATAATATATTTAATTTTTTAAATATAAATTGCTTCTAGTATCTGTAATCTAATTTTGTTTTTTTCATGGTATAGGATACTTTTCTTCTGTGTTATAATGTCATAGTCACACACATATTAAAGCATGAAAAAAAAATACTGTTCCTTTACAGGCATTTCAGACCATTACTGCAGGATTCATAATATATTTAATTTTTTAAATATAAATTGCTTCTAGTATCTGTAATCTAATTTTGTTTTTTTCATGGTATAGGATACTTTTCTTCTGTGTTATAATGTCATAGTCACACACATATTAAAGCATGAAAAAAAAATACTGTTCCTTTACAGGCATTTCAGACCATTACTGCAGGATTCATAATATATTTAATTTTTTAAATATAAATTGCTTCTAGTATCTGTAATCTAATTTTGTTGTTTTCATGTTGTAGGATACCTTTCATCTGTATTATAATGTCATAGTCACACACATATTAAAGCATGAAAAAAAACTGTTCATTTACAGGCATTTCAGACCATTACTGCAGGATTCATAATATATTTAATTTTTTAAATATAAATTGCTTCTAGTATCTGTAATCTAATTTTGTTGTTTTCATGTTGTAGGATACCTTTCATCTGTATTATAATGTCATAGTCACACACATATTAAAGCATGAAAAAAAACTGTTCATTTACAGGCATTTCAGACCATTACTGCAGGATTCATAATATATTTAATTTTTTAAATATAAATTGCTTCTAGTATCTGTAATCTAATTTTGTTGTTTTCATAGTGCAAGATAGTTGTGTTGTCGATTAGTAAGTTTTTATATTGTGAATGTCGACAGAAATGTTGTAGATGTCTTGCAATGGACAAATGGTCAGACATGTGTAATATAAGCTTTCTTGTTAGCGTATTTGCCGTATACCCAACATATATATTTGTTTATTTTTGTCGGAGATAAATTCTCCCAAGGAACATTTAAATTGGTATATAAAATTAGTTTTACGTAATACCTTGATTAGTGGGGAGGAGTCATTGCAAATAATTAATCTGGACATTCACTGGGTGAGAGTATAAGTTGTTTTTGCCGGTTGGTTTTTATACCGAGAGATAGTAAATGTGTTGTTATTTGTGTCGATTAAAATGTCAATAAATGGATTTTGCTATTTTTGTTAAGTTCCTATGTGAACTTGAGGACGGAGATTTTGTTTTTTTTTAAAGATTTTTTGTGTTTTGCTATTTCTTCTATATTTTTAACTAAAATAAGTATATCATCTACATATCTTAGGTAGATGGAGGATTTCTTGGTGGTACTAAATATATTATTTTCTAGGTTGGCTATATAGAAGGTTGGGCCCAAAAGTGAACCCATTGAAACACCATCACGTTACATATTATAAGTCATTTCTGTGATCATAGAATGGGACTTCAATGGTACAAGTTAAAAGTAATTTTCTTAATATTTTAAGCTTAATTTTTAATGCCGGTAGAGATGAATTATTATATATATATATATATTTGTAATAATAATGACAAAGGATTATCTAACTGTATCGTTAGTGAACAAATTTTCAACATCAAGTGATGTTATTTTTAATTATCAGGTTTTGGGGATTTTAATATTTGTGCAAGTTTAAGAGTTGATTCAATTCTATATTTGTTAGGTATGTATGGTTTAATTAATTGGTTAAGCGTTTTAGCTAGTTGGTAGACAGGAGTGGGAGATTGGGATATAATAAGCGGAGCGGAAAGTTACAGGGTGTCCATAAAGTCCGTGTGAACTTTAAAAAATAATCTGTAAAAAATGTTATAAAGTTTAATGTACCTAGTTTTAAGTATAGCTAAAATAACGAATGTGATTTCAGGTATTACTGTAAATCAGTTGGCAAATGTTTTCCGTGAACTGCAAAATCGTATTACCCTTTGTATTGTTAATGATGGAGGACGTGGGGAAACTTTTAAAAAATTCAATAAAACTTTCAAAATTATAGATTTACTTCTTTCTAATCCTTTTTACAAATTATTTCTATCGCAAATACAAATAAAGTTATACATTTTTTAAAGCGCACACGAACTTTATGGACACCCCGTTTCAACTTTTGGAAGTGATGTCTGATGATCCAGGGTACTTTAAAAGGTCTCTGGTGAAATAAAATATTACAATGGAGTCTTAAAGTGGTCTGGTTTTCTTTAAATTATTAGCTCAGAATTTACATTGAGCTCTCAGGATTTCATCCTCTTTGGGACTACCCATACGGATTACCAAGTTTTTCGTAACTTATATATTTATATATATATATATATATATATATATATATATATATATATTTGAACTTTGTTTCTATATTTCATCAGCTTCCCCTCCTTATCTAAGATTAATAAATGTAGAACATGTCATTTTATTTTATGTTCAATTTCTTCAAAATTCTTCTGTTAAGCTTAATGAGTAATTATACATTCTTATTGCTGAAAGTAGAATAGAATAATGCTATAAAAACCTCGGAGTATTTCCGTAATATATCATTAATCATTTTACCTGTGCATATATATATATATATATATATATATATATATATATATATATATATATATATATATATATATAGTAAGTCTTTGTGGATAAGACGCAGGTGTCTTTTTATACAGACTAGTGTCCAGAAGACTGCTGTGAATTTTTTTTTTTTTTTTTTTTTTTTGTTTAGAACGCAATCCCATTTTTTCTTGACACGAAAACATACGAAATCGGCTTAGAATGGATTTATTTGTTTACCGGATGATGGCACATTGCAACAAAGAGAAATAAATCTAACCCAAACATCAGGTGGGAGTTTGCGAAACAAGAGATTGAAGCCATCTGCAAATGGATCGTAGGCGTCTGGGAAGCGTTGGACGGCGCTATCATTGTCAAGAAATATTGCATCTCGAACAGGCTCAGAGCCACCGAACGCGACATCCTATACGATGAATTTATACAGAAACGATGGTCAAGAGAGAAAAAAGAGGATAATGACTGAGATTTCAGCGTTGACATCTACTACACAGATCTGCCTGACAGAGAAAAAATTCGATTAGTTCTATAGACCCTACTACGAAACCGGATTTGATGTGTTCGACCAGGAAGAACTAATCTTAGATCGTCACAAATGAGATGGATTACTCACAAGCAGTCCTTTTCAGGAACACACAAATAATTTCTGAAGAAATACGTCCGATTTTCACAAAAAAAAAACACTTTTAACACCAAACAAACAAGTTAATATTTATCCAGTTTTATTTCTATTCATATTCTCAGTGTGTATGGGCAAAAATAATGGTCTTATAACCCAAAAGTCAGTGTCTTTTCATAATGCTTACGAATCACAAACAGAAACCAAATATCCTTTTTTAATTTAATTATTTTTCTTTTTTGTAATCGCTCGGTCCTCTCGTCAGGAGATATCAGCTTTTCTCATTCTCATTATTTTTACTCTTCTAGATGATGAGTTCACTCGGGTCGGAGTCGCGATCCGTCTTGGACTCAATTTATGTGAGTGTCACAGATGCAGATGTGTAGCTTCAATCGATGAGTTTGGTTTGCACCCTCTCCCCCTGTCGACGTAGTGCCGGTCGATTTCCACGGCATGCAGCAATAAATAACATCCTCAGAAGAGTTTTGGATGCAGCTGGGTTCCCTTCCCAAATCGAACCCGTAGGCCTTGACCGTGGTGATGGAAAGCGGCCGGATGACATTACCATTTTCCCTTTTAAAATGGGGAAGTCGTTGTTTTGGGATGCGACCTGTGCGGATACATTTTCGGCCGGTAATTTGATAAAGTCTGCAGTTGAGCCGGGGTCCGTCGCCCGAGACGCAGAGATAAAAAAAAAATATAGTTAAATATTCTTTTACTGATAGGTTGTTTTTTTTACTCCTCTGGCAGTGGAGACTTCAGGGGTTATTGGCCCTCGTTCGATGGCGTTCCTTCGGAGAATTGGCGCGATAGCGTCTCGATTATGGGATGAGCCTCGCGAAACGGAGTGGCTCTTTCAGCGTGTCTCACTGGCGATGGTTCGAGGTAATGCTTTCTCCATCATTACAGCTGGCAGAGGATAAAAAAAAATTGTTTATATTAGGTTGGTGCAAAAATAATGACGTAATAATGTCGTTTTTTGACGTTAAAAATAAGTCAAAAAACGACATTATTACGTCATTATTTTTGCACCAACCTAATAGTTACTTTGTTCAAACTTCTTTTCAATAAACAATTCACCATCGAAAGAATTGAAATGTTAGCAACGATGACGTTAAATAAAGAGATTTTATATGGTTATTAGTACACATTTACTTAAGAGACGGCATCCTCAAAATGTATATTCAACTGTCAATAAATAGCATAATTTAAAAAAAAATTATGCCTATTTTATTGGCATTATTTTACTTCTTTGTGTGTGAGTGCGTGCGTGTACACGTTTTCGTGTGTGTGTGCATGCGTATGTGTAGAATTTCTTGGTTATACTTTTCATTTTCATGTCTTCGTATTCTCTCCGTCTCTTTCTTCTCTCTTTCGCCTCTGGGTGTCAAAGATAATGTAACAATTTCACAGATATGATTCTTTTAATATATAATTTATTATGAAAAATTTTGACGTGTAATAAAATCCTCACAATATTTTGTATTGTTTTGTATCGCTAGCATTTTTTGTCGAAATTTACAAACTCTACGTTTCGTTCAAATTCGCGTTTCGCGGAAATTTAAATAAGCTCGTCCATTTGGACAAATACTTTCACAAAAGCCCTACTTCGTATTTTAATATTTTTTAATTTAATTTAATTTTATAGGACTTCAAGTTAAACAGCATTTTTAAAGAAAATTTCTTTTTTCCTTTTTAACTACGAAGAATGAATTCTTAGGTTTTCTTAGTCTTGAGCGTGCAACATACAAGAGGCAATGCATAAATATTTCTTTCTGGAACCAAATTCCACCTTTTTGTAACGCTTCGCCTTGTGATTTGTTTATAATTCTCGCAAATGTAGGGCGAACTGCAAACTGTATTCTAGTATATATAAAAACTCAAGGATATACAAAATATGTGTCCCTTTTGTTTTTTTACTTGTACCCAAAATTTGGTTTCAATCGGTCAATATATGGCTATTTTAGAGGGTGTGACTGACGGGCTTACGGAAATCACAGAATTTTATATATAGATGAAGAATTGTCATTATTATGTACATTTAGATTCAGATTGGTGTAAGCATTTTGGATGTGGTACACACAGAATTTTTGCCAGTTCTACATTCCCTCTTTCATCAGGCGTCAACCTCCGGATTGAGTAACCTTTTCGGTATACTGAACCAAACACGATTCAGTGATAAGTTTTCCAAGTTCTGCGTTCTGTGTACGGCGTATATCAGTTTTTACTCTTCAGTCTATTTCACCTTCAGAGTCACTTGTTTGTTTTTTAACACTGAGCTAGACTATATGATTTATCATTTTTACATGACCCAACTGCGCAGGTCAATTTTGGAACTGTGGAGGCCCTAGAGATGATGCAAACAAAGAGAAGGCTTATACTTAACATCAAGAAGAGGCAACTGAAGTTCCTGGGACACATAATGAGGAAGGAGGGCCTCGAGAATCTGATACTCACGAGTCAAATAGAGGGAAAGAGAGACAAGGGAAAACAGAATGTGACATACCTAATGGGCAGCGAATGTTGGACAGTTGCCTCAAAGCTGAAGAAGAGACTCGAGGACACGGAGATGTGGTTCTACAGAAGGATACTAAGAATATCATGGACCAAGTGTGTGAGCAACGATGTGGTCTTAAAGAGGATGCAAACAAGGCAGAAGCTTATACTTAATATCAAGAGGAGGCAGCTGAAGTTTCTGGGATACATAATGAGGAAGGAGAGCCTGGAGAATCTGAGACTCACGAGTCGAATGGAGGGAAAGAAAGACAAGAGAAAACAATACATGACATACCTAGCGGCCTAAAGCAGTTGGATCGTGGTCTGGGTGAGGAAGAAGAGAGAAGAAACTTAATGATAGTAGCAAGGGATAGAGAGAGATAGAGCACCATGATTCCCTACGTCCTGAAAGGACACGGCACATAAAAAGAAAGAAAAAAGAAATCTTTGTTAATCAGAATAAAGTCGACTACTGATCGCGTACAAAAATTGTCCTTCTTTACTGCAGCGAATGTTGAACGATTTCCTCAAAGATGAAGAAAGAAGTCGATTGCGATAGAGATGCGATTCGACAGGAGGGTACTTAGGATATCATAGACAGAGCGTGTGAGCAACGATGATGTCTTAGAGAGGATGCAAAAAGGCTAGAGGCTTCTACTTATCATCAGAAAGAGGCAGCTGAAGTTCCTTGGTCACGTAATGAGGAAAGAGGGCCTGGAGAACCTGATACTCACGGGCCGAATAGGTGGAAAGAGAGACAAGGGAAAACAGCGCATGAAATACCTAACGTCTTTAAGCAAATGAATGACAGAAGGTGGTCGGGGAGGTGGCAGGGAGTAGGAACTTGTTGAGAGCTGCAAGGGATTTATGCCGGGTGGAGAGCCATGATTGCCTGCGCCCTGAAAGGACACGGCACATAGAAAGAAAAGTAAGATATTGCACTCAGTTTGAAAGTTGGAATATGAGACGCTAAATACTAACACATTTTTTTCTAAATCTTTATCGCTTTTTTTGAGGAAATAAGATTAAAGATTAAATTTAGGTTAAAAATTGGCACGTTAGAATTTCACCCCGGTGATCAGTGAAAGCCTTATAATACAGCCTTATAAAATTTATAATAGAAATATATGAGGTTAGTTGGTTCGGAATTAAAACGTTTAATCAATTCCATAACCAAAAATTGTATATCTTCAACATAATCCTTAAAATAAATCATCGATCGACCTAAATACACAAATTTGCATTGTAAATGCTTTTACGATTTTGTTATGTCAACGAACACTCGTTGTCACTTTCGTAATGCCTGTTGTAGTGGAGACTTTGTAATCGCAGATACAACTACAATAACGCCGTTGAACAATACTGGTGTCAGACGCCTTCGAATAGCACTCGCACTAACAGTACTTGCTCGATAATACTCGTTCGACAAGTAACCCGTATAGTGATCTAAACAGAGAACTAGCATAGTGAATAGAGTAAAGAATAGCGGTCCGTATAATAGAAGATAGACTACAAATGGTGATCCGTATAGTAATAGAGGATAGAGGAGAAATAGCGATCAAATAGACTCAAAGCTAATCCCTACTTATGCGTTTCCTCTATGGTCACGTGGTCTACTTAATTCAAAAATGGGATCGTATGTGTTTGCCCACTGGCGATCTATGTTCAAACTCAACTGTCGGCAGCGACAATTTATTCCTATAACAACCTTGCTTTCAGTAAATATTCTTTTCTCAATGTTGAACTCAAATGAATTGGAGGTTAGGGAATTGACTATTAAAAATGTTACCCATTAGATAAGTAAATATTTATTCATACTTATGTCAATTTACAATTTTTAAATTTTAATTCAAATTACATCACACAAGATATAACCAATTATGGGTAAATTTTCACATAAAATATGATATTTTTTTTTGTTTTAGATATGAGCCAGTAAAGAAGAGATTTAAAAAAAAATACGTACATCAACTCTGACGTAACACATTGGTCAAATTGGATTGCCCTCTAACAAAATGGAGTTTGGGAACATGCACTTGATGAAAGTTTTTCAAATAATGAACTGCAAGATGTTCTAATGCATAGAATCACTTTGGAGTTGGCGAATTTTCCTGAATATTTGCAAGAAAGAGCAGTTAAATTAACTACTGAAGCTTCACAAATTGTATATGGAGAAGAAGCAAGGCACAAGCACATTATTGCTAAATCATTGTACCATCAACTACGACCTTCATTTACTTCAAAGGGGAATTATAGTGAACAATTTAGCTATATTATGATGTAATATGTTATACAATGGGGAAGTTTAGTGTGATGTTCAGTAAACAATGCAAACTGAAACAATATTGTCATATAATTTGTGCCAAACAATATTATGGTGTTATATACACCTTTATCTTCTTTTTTTAAATAATTATGATTTAACAAATGATCTTACAAATCTTATTCATTGAGCCGCCATTTTTGTAGTCATCCTGTCGGTTGTGACTTCAGAAGACACCGACTTCATCTCTGAAGTTTAGGTTTAGTTTCAAAATCGTAGCGTTCTAATTTAATTCCGATCAGAGAAAACCTTATAACACAGCCTTATACAATTTATAATTTTCTTAAACTTTACAAACTTTATATTACTAGCATGCAAGGCACAAGCACATTATTACTAAATCATTGTGCCATCAAATAAGACCTTCATTTACTTCAAAGGGATATTATACTGAACAATCTAGCTATATTATAATGTAATATGTTATACAGTGCAGTAGTTTTAATGTGATTTTCAATAAACAATGTACATTTATAGAATTATGCTTTATAATTAAGACCCAGCAGTATTATGGTGTTATATAAACATTAATCTATTTTTTGTTCTTATTAAATAATGACCTAACAAATATTATCAGATCTGATTGATTGATTGATTGATTGGTTGATTGGACTTTTTCGTAATCTTTTATCATTTTTACATTTATCTGATACACTAATGAATTACATATTTTGCTTAGTGGTGATTAATAATTAGTATTCTGATTTGAATATATTTTTCAGTCAATGTGTCTAATACAAAAGATATCAACTTTATTTGGACTTATTCTTGAAATGATAAAATTCTGAAGCCAGTTTGTAAGCAAAAAACTGAGGAAATTAGGCATTTTAGAAAATTTTTTCAGACGATCTTTATAACTAAACGTTCGAAAATTCGTACAAGCTATGAATCTGTTTCAGGCCGGTGAACGCGTTGAGAGACAAACACGTGTGTCTCCTGAAATCCCCACAACAAACATGGCAGATTCGGAATGTGAGTCCACGTAAAGAAATATAAAGTAACGACAAGAACCAATGTATATACACAAACAAATGATAATATATTAACCACAAAGGGTTACAAGTGACAAAAACAATAACGTGTGTGACAAATGTGGAAACTCTTTGGTCTAAAGTACCTGAAATGAGTAAATGTGCGTACGTCCGTGTGTGTATGTATTGTTCATGCATTTCCCAAAAAGGGAACGCGTTTTTCCGTGAGAGACTTACATGTTAACGGATAAGATCAGAAGAAAGTGGTAAAAACTTATCGCGGGATATTTATAGTGCCGGGGAGAGTCCCCTAGTAACGGTTTCGAAAATTAGGGGGAGGTAACCCGACATATCGACGTTTTGGTAGCAGTACTACAGCTTTAGCAGCGAGTGCAATTTTGACTTTCTGAAAGAACACAAAATTTAACTTGTCCTAATGACCCAAGGATTAACTGCCAGAGAACTAGATATATATTAGGCGTAAATTTTTTCCTTCCCATTTTTGTAAACAAAAAACGGACCACTGTTATACACAGATGACACTAATAGCAGACACGGAAAAGAAACTACAAAATTTCCTACAGAAGATAGCGACGGAGAGTGAGAAGAAGAGACTAAGCATAAACTACAAGAAAACAGAATGCATGGCCATCAGTAAGAGGATGAGCCCGAATCAAGCAGATGCAGAAGGAAATATCTGGGAAGAGTCTTGTCAGAGGACGGTAAGTGTGACACTAAGATCCGTAGACGTATTGGGATGGCCAAGGATGCATTCCAAATGTTGAGCAGAGTATTCCGAGACAGGAGGATTTCTTTGGTAATAAAGAAAAGAATACTGTGCCGTAACGTGATATCTGTCCTTCTTTAGGGCAGCGAATGCTGGACGATTTCAATTTTACATATTCTTGAATTCAGATTTTTGGCCATTTTTTTTACCACATTTCACTGTAGAAATGCAACTATTGTTTTTTTCACAGTACCAACAGTTTTATTTTGATTATAATAATAGGAATGCTGAAGATTTTTTGGACCGAGCATGTGAGCAACGATGAGGTCTTGGAGAGGATGCAAACAAGGAGGAGGCTCATGCATAACATCAGAAGGTTCTGGGACACATAATGAGGAAAGAGGGCATTGAGAATCTGATACTCACAGGTCGAATAGAGGGAAAGTGAGACAAGAGAATGCTGCGTGTGACATTCCTGGTGGTCTTGAGTAGGTGGATGACAGAACGTGGTCTGGGGGAGGAAGCAGAGGGAAGGAACTTGTTGCGAGCTTCAAGGAATAGAAGGAGGTGGAGAGCCATGATCGCCTACGTCCTGAAAGAACATGGCACGTAAAAAGAAAGAAGTCCTCGAAGAGGAATAAAGAGTTTGCAACACTGGGGTTTAATGATTTTACAAAATGGATGATGGCATTTGTTGCATGTAGGAGGAGTATCAAAATATAAGAATCCATTATCTTGTTTGTTTTACATACTAATCATAGACAAGTAAATATTTACTGTTTACTGGTAAATTCCTGAAGAGGAATGACTCATTTTTATGCCTTAGAGCTTTTTGATTGTGTAACATCACACAATTGTCAGGCATATTTACACAAAACTGAAGGGTCTGTCTTATTTTATAAAGAGTTTTTTTCTATTTTACATCTGTTGCTGAATTCAGATGTTTCTCATTTTTTTTTACCACATTTCACTGTAGAAATGCAACTTAGTTTTTTTCCCACTGTATCAATAGTTTCATTTTGATTATAGTAATAGGGATCCTGAGGATTTTGTGGACCGAGCATGTGAGCAACGATGAGGTCTTGGAGAGGATGCAGACAAGGAGGAGGCTCGTGTTTAACATCAGGAAGATGGGACACATAATGAGGAAAGAGGGCTCGAAGAATCTGATACTCACGGGTCAAATAGAGGGAAAGTGAGACAAAGGAAAGCTGCGCGTGACATTCCTTGCGGGCTTGAGCTGGTGGATGACAGAAGGTTGTCCGGGAGTGATAGCAGAGGGAAAGAACTTGTTGTGAGCTGCAAGGGATAGAAGGAGGTGGAGAGCCATGATCGTCTACGTCCTGAAAGGATACGGCACATAAAAAAGAATGAACAAGCGGAGACCTTGTGAATCGGAACAAAATATTCCTTTACTCTTCAAATTAGGGCACCTTAACGGCAGGAAATCGTCTGTAGTATTAGTGTAATAAACACAAGTGAAATCAACAAATTATGGCTGAGTGATCGTTCACAAAACTTCTACTGTTAAACTCGGGAGAGATTGTCTCAGTTGGTGAATAGAAAGTCAACACCATCCTTTTGTTTTTTGGGTTTTTTTTTTCCTCTTTTATTTTAGTGACAAAACTCAGTAGTCACTGTAGGCGAGCAGCTAAACTCAGAACCAGGCAGAACGTGATAGCAAGGCGATGTTTTGATGTAACGGAATAACTAGTCACCCCCATAAATGATTACACTATAGTAGACAATTGACTTTAAAGGTATATAAAGTCAACAGTTTACGAGAGACTGAGTGAGAGCGAGACGACGCAAGCACGTCAGACCTTACAAGTACTGACACTCACTACTAGATTGTCCTATGTGTATAACTGTACCGTATTTCATATTGTACTTGTTGTGTACAATAAACCTTTCTTTTAGTATCCACCTGGTGTTATGTGTTTATTCCCTTAGCAAGAAATATAACATGTTTAAACCAATGATTCTCAACATGCCTATAAGTGGGACTGGGAAATATTTAAAATGTGACTGTCGTTGACTACCTTGAATTGGAAGAAGACATAGTATTCATGATGTTAATTTAAAGGGAAGGATTGATTGGATCGCTGAAAGTAAAATGCCCCAACTCTGGCTCTTGGAGAGGGTCCTATTCTTACTTGGGTTTTCCACCACTTGGTTAGTTGGGTCAAGATTTTGTCCAAAAAAATGATCTCCTCACAAAGAAACGCAATTTATTTCAGATGAAAAGGAGGTGAGGTTATGAAGGAATGAGGCTAGAGCTGTGAAACATTGCATGCATTAACTTCAACTCTTATTAATAACTGCATTGTTTCTTTCCAGGTAAAAGGGTGGGCTGAAAAGTCCAAAGGCTGACTATGAAGGTGTGATTCTAGATCTGTGAAACCTTACATACATTAATTTCAACTCTTCGTATCAATAACTGAATTATTACTTTCCATGTACGAGGTTGGATTATATTTTAAAGATTATAAAAATATGTGAGCCAACTAAAATGAAATATTTAATATTTACCAAGAAAAAATATGAAAATAAATTTATAAAAATTACTGCGAACAAAAAAAAAATTAAATAAACACACAACAACGATTAACTTTAATTATAAATGTTTGAAAATATATGGTTCCAGGTATGTCTTTCATTTTGTCTCGCCACATAAATTCAATATAAGAGGTTGAGCGTATCTCTTACGCTATTTAAATTGTTCAGACTGTTGACCTCATCTTTATTGTCAGATTCACGACGTTTCCACCGATGTACGCACCGGCCTTCTTCAGGTGATACAATTTGGAATTTCGGACCGAATTCTGGGTAGATTGTTCTAGTTCCACATGCCATGCCTTTTC
Organism: Acanthosepion lycidas; assembly: GCA_963932145.1. Classification (NCBI taxonomy): domain Eukaryota; kingdom Metazoa; phylum Mollusca; class Cephalopoda; order Sepiida; family Sepiidae; genus Acanthosepion; species Acanthosepion lycidas. The sequence goes on from OZ010607.1 coordinate 21,507,691, forward strand.
TGTATATCTCAGTTTCGGCTATTTCCTATTACGAACTCATCTCTCCAAGTTTTTTTTTTTTTTTTCACTTATCTCTGTCCAGATATTGAACTCACAACTCTTTGGTACAAGTCACTAGAGTACACCAACAAGTAAATAGTTATAATACCTTATCTCAGATATATCAACTGGTGTTGAAATATCTCTTACTTTTGCATATTTTGAGAATTTTTTTCAATTTTTGATAAATTTTTGAATGAGCAGATTTCTTTTGAAATTTATTTCTTTGTAAAATTGTGAAGAATAAATCTTTACAAAATGTAGAAAATAAATATCGTATTATACTTTATTCTCGTATTTTTATAAATAAACATTACCGAGGGAGGCAAAAGTGTAGACAGAATAGCGGTGTCAGGGGAATAGCTCTTCTTTTGAGAGGCCGTTTTTCTTTTTGCTGGCACGGACTTTGCCAGATGCTCAACAGTCTACAGAGCAAATACATGGAAACGGTGCTTTAGATCTACACGATTTCTTATTCTTGCTCTTCTTCTTCTTCTTCTTCTTCTTCTTCTTCTTCTTATTATTATTATTATTATTATTATTATTATTATTATTATTATTTCCTTTGATTTCTGGTGTGTACTCATTTCTTTCCAGGCCCTGACCAAAGACCTAAGGTCAGAAATGGCATCATGACATTTTCCACTGACCAATTAAAAAACAAAAACACACACACATACACAAAAGCACACACGCACACACGCACTCAAACATATTTTATATAGATAAATTCCTTTGTAAGGTGTGAGCTATACTCGTGAGAACAATTTTTTGTATTTTCTCATTTTCTTTCTCTCCCAGTAACATTTTGCGTCCTAGGGGCATTATCACCTTCCTTCGGATGAAATGATAAAAAATAAATTCTTTGTACAAATGTCTCTTGTTTTGAGAAAAATGGTTGTACAGTTAATCAGTTATTATTATTATTATTATTATTATTATTATTATTATTATTATTATTATTATTATTATTAACAAATTTAATGATTGACGTAACTCTTTAAAAAAAAAACAAAAAAAAACAAGTCTTTGTACAAATGTCCCTTGAGTTGAGGAAAACGGTTGTAATAGTAATCAACGCGACAAAGCGATAACGTAATAAATATTGGCTCGGATTTCGGAGAACCGAGTTCGAATTCCAGTCAAGACCGTTATATTCACATACCCTTAGGAAACACATGAATCCACCTCTTCTCCCCAACTACGGATTAAATAGCAAGACAGACTGGATTATTTAGCCTTGGCTGCTCTACCGCAGAAAGAAACGGCAGCCTACTGCGGGAAAATTCTTCTGCTTCGTCAGTCATATATCGAAAGATATATATTTATTATTATTATTATTATTATTATTATTATTATTATTATTATTATTATTATTATTTAAAAAACAAAAGGATTGGCGTAACTATTCCAAAATAAAAAAAAAACAAAAAAACAAATATTTTTACAAACGTCACTTGTCTTGAGAAAAACGGTTGGATCACGCATGGCACCTAAATGACTGATATCAAAATAAGAACTAAACGATATCCCTTGACATGAGGACACGAGGAGTCGAACGACAGAACCATCCTTCCCCATAGATTAAATAAATGGTTGAGTTTAGAATTTTCTATAAGTTACCCACGTCGTTATACACCTGATGAAGGCTGGAGGGTACCACGAATGAAACGTTGTGATTATAATAATAATAATAATAATAATAAGATGAGAACAATAATCCGAAAATAAATAGCGTAAATAATCTTAACACTTTATTCCAAAAATGCCTTTACATTCATTTTTAAATATTGTGTTTATTTTTTTCTGTTATTCAATCCACATAAATCAATTTATGTTTGGTATATTTGTACGGCTTCTATCCAATGACACCCCATGATTCCCTGTTGTCATTTAATCTGTTCCATCTGAACTTTCTTCACGTCCAAAATATCACAGAGAAAGATTTCGCCGATCCTCACATAAAGGACTGTTGGAATAACTGCTTGGCACCATTGATCCTGTCTTTGCAAATAGCTAACTTCGTGTTGGAAGTAGAAAAATCGATGAAGTACTTCCATTTGTTCTTCGAGATATAAACTGCGAAAATTCTGCACAATCATAAAAGAGAAAAACTTGTATTCATGGATCTATTATTTCCTGACGAAACAAGCACTGCACACAGACACACACACTTGCACACGCATATGCACACATATGCCTATGTGTGTGTTTATATATACGTTATATAAATTCGTATATACAAAATCTTGGCTGAGTATATTCACTTACAGAGAAAGACACACACACACACTCATATATATATATATATATATATATATATATATATATATATATATATATATATATATATATATATATATTGAACAATAAAAAAATTAAAATCTTTAGACACACTGGGTTGTAGATTAATATTCTTTCGTTTTTTTTTATTATTATTCCATTATTCCACGACTAGTTTCGACCAAAATGGCCATCATCGGGAGGAGAAATATTACTACAGAAATGAATGTCTTGATGGAGAAAATGAACTTTTGTCTGTAGTTTTCATTTGTTTTTTTTTATTTTTTTTATCTTTTTAACGTAAATCTTTTAACATTCCTTGTGTTGGTCAAACAGTCTGTTTTAAGTTGTTATTTGAGATAAGAGCTGGATAGATAAATGCTGCTATGAATTCTCTGGTCAGTTTGACAGTTTTATTGGGCCTGGTGAGGGGATGTGTCTCTGTTTAGTGTTTGTGTGTGTGTCATTTGGTTCTTAGGGAGTGAGTGAGTATGATGTGTGTAAGCGTCTGTATTGCTGTGGGTGTGTGTTATCATTTGGCTCATTAGGGAGTGAGTAAGCATGTCTGTCTTGTGTGGGTATGTTTTGATTTGTTGAGTTATATATTGTTAAATTTATGGTTTAGCCCGGCTGGATATTTTGTTTTTAGACGTTGTATCCACTTATTTTCATGGGACTCTAAAATCTTTCTAATGTCATCTGTTCTGAACTTTTCTATTCTCTCAATTATAGTGAATTTGGCATGGGTTTTGAAATCATGTTTTTCCAGGCGGAAATAATGTTCTACAGGTAATAATTTTTCATGGGGAGTCGACTTAATTCGTTTACGATAATTGTTAATTCTGTAGTGAAAGGGCCATTCAGATTTTCCTACATATTGTTTCTGGCTTAGTGTGCATTCTAGGAGGTAAATTATGTTATGACTTCTACAGTTAGAATCGTGGTAGATTTTGAAAGTAGATTTAGTGATTGAGCTAGTGAATCAATTCGTGTTTTTAATATGGTTGCAACATAAACTTCTTTTGCTGTTGCATGGTTGGGAAAATTCTGTTGTTTTGTTCTTAGTTTATTACGGATTACCTTGTCCCCTGAAATGTGGTTACTACCTATGATTTCTTTTAGGTTCTTAGGTCTACGATATGCAAGAAGGCCGGGTTCCTTAAACAGTTTTTTTAGGTCTGGTTTGAGATGTAGTATTTCCCAGCGACGTTTGATTATTTGGGATAGTGGAGGCAGAGTAGGATTGAAAGTGGTTACTAGAGGGATGCGGCTAGATTTATTTTTAATCATGTACATTAGGGTGTCTTCTCTAGGTGTAGAAATTGCTTTATTTATTTGTTCCCTGATTAGGTGTTGTTTATAGCCACGTGTTGTGAATTGATGCTCCAGATTTTCAATGTGTTTATTTAATTATTCATTGTTGGAACATACCCTTCTGAGTCTAAGTGCTTGTGAATAGGGAAGGTTCTCTTTGAGGTGTTTAGGGTGGGAAGACTTAAAGTGTAGATAGTTGTGGGTGTCGGTGATTTTAGTGTGTAGTGTCGTTTGTAGTTTCCTGTTTTCATCTATGTAAATGCGGGTGTCTAAAAATGTTACTGATGTTGTGGATTTTTCATAGTCAAACTTAATTCAGTCGTGCACTGTGTTTAGGGTCATAAGGAATATGGTAAGTTTGTCATCACTACCCGTGTATACAAAGAATATATCATCGATATATCTTGCATAGAATACGCAGTCGCTACCAATGATTGGATAGATATGGGTCTCCTCAAATTTTCCCATGAATATTGTAGCATATGATGAAGCTGCAATGGTGCCCATGGCACAACCTCTTATTTGAAGGTAGTGTGCTCCATTGAAGTTGAAAGTATTCAATGTAAGGACATGCTCCATGAGTTTTATGATGACTTCTGTGTGTGGGGGGTCTTGTTTTCTTCTTTTAGTAAGTGCTTCCTGAAGGGCGGTTAGCCCTTCGATGTTTTTAATGTTTGAATAGAGCGACCTAACATCCATAGTCACTAGAGTAGCATTCTCTTGCACTGTTTGTATGTGATTAATTTTGTTCAGTAGATCTGTTGTGTCTCTGATGTAGGATTTTACTTCCTTAGCTAGCGGTTGTATGTAATGGTCTATGTATTTGGAAATATTTGTCGTGTGGCAGTTGAACGATGAAATAACCAGCCTTCCTGGGTTGTTGCTTTTGTGTATTTTAGGAAGGAGATAGAAACGAGCAGGTGTAATGTTTGTGGGTGTAAGTGCTGTGCATGTTTCCTTGTCGATTAGATTGTTGCGAAGCATTATGTTTAGTGAGCTAGTTAATTCTTTTTGGTATTCTGGAAGGGGATCTGTAGGTATGCTTTTATAGGTTTCTTTGTCGGCTAGATGTTTGTTGGACTCTTTAATATATTCTTCGATTCCCCAGATCACTGTCGCACCCCCTTTGTCAGCCCGTGTTATGATTAGGTCATCTCTATGTGTCAGCGTATCGAGGGCTATACGATCCCCTTCAGTAATATTGTCACGTGGCAGCTTACGTGCTGTTGTTTTCTTTATGTCATTTGCTACGGCTAGTTCAAATGTCTGTGTTTTGTGGGGTGTAGGTAGTGTCCTTCTCTTTTAATGTCTCAAGTATGGAAGGTGTATGATCATTTTCCCCGTAGTGGGCTTTTAATCGTATTCTTCTGAAGAAGGATTTCAGGTCCTTTGCCAAGGTGTCTTTATTAAACCTTGGGGGACTAGGGCAAAAGCTTAGTCCTTTATTTAATACCCTGAATGTATTCAGTGAAAATTTATTGTTACTCAAATTTATAACTCGGCCGTATGGGTTAAGTTTGTATTTTCAAGCATGGCGAAGTTCTTTTGTAAAAGCTCGAAAGCTTGCATCATATCTCCTATTAGGGATGCTATACCCGCATCCAGGTGTCCTGGTTGGGGGCTTATTCCGTTTTTTTTAAGGTTGAATGTGTTTGTTGTTGATTGTCTACTAGGGGCTAATCTAGGTGGTCTGGGATGTCTAATGGGGTTATGCGTTCTGTAGAAGGGCTGCTGTGATTTGGTTTGTGTATGTTTGTACGGCACCCTAAGGATGTCCGCGTAAGTTAGTGGTTTGTTTTGTGCGTGTGTTTGTTTTGAGGTTCTAGCTATCGTTGATGGTGGCGGTGTTGTTATTGTTGGTTGTGGTGCTGCTGGTTGTCTGTTGGTGTACTTATTTGGTCTGTTTTGTGTTTGCATTGGTTGTGTGGTGATCAGTGTATTTGCGGTGTTTTGTTGTTTTATCTTGTGGTATGGTCGTTTTTTCAGAGTTTGGCTTCATTTCTTTTTTGTTCCTCTGTCTGGAGGAAATATTCCATTTTAATTTTCTTTGTTTTTCAGTTTTTGTTTTTTGTAGTTCCCTCCCTGTTTTGTCTGTGTGAGCTTTTATGACATTCTTTATGTTGGTATATTCTTCCGTGTCTGATTGTTTTTTTATTTTTTCATCGAGCAGGTTAATTTCTGCTGTTGTTGCTGTTATGCTTTCCTGGCAGAAGTGCGTGGTGTCCTGCATGAGTTCCGTGGAGAAATCTTCTAATTCACGATACCATGATGCTAGAAACGCATCATTGTGGTTACCTATTGAAGGTTCCAAATCAATCCTGAAATTGGTCGGTACTAATTGATCCTTGAGGCATATCCCAATATATTCCTGATGTGATTCATACCTGGCTAATTTGTTGGTTGCTCTATTCATACGGATAGCCAATAATTCGGTGTTTATTGGTTCTGTTGGTGTTATGTCCTCGACATTTGGTTCAGTCTCGTGTCCATTACTCATGATTATATTTTGAAGAATAAAAAAATTCAAAAATTCAAATCTTTAGACACACTGGGTTGTAGATATATATATATATATATATATATATATATATATATATATATATATATATATGAAGAAATATAGTCTTAAGATGTGCTATAATGGGATAAAGTGCTCAATATCAGAGATAGAGCGTGTGTAAACATAAAAGTAAACATAGAAATCAACATTTAGATTCAATCGTCAGGCCTGACAATTGCATCTATGATGAAACAGACTGTCGCCTCTAAGTGTTAACTTCTATGTTCACTTATATATATATATATATATATATATATATATATATATATATATATATATATATATATATATATATATATCCCAATTGCATGAATTTAAGCGCGGTACTATTAGGTTGGTGCAAAAATAATGACGTAATAATGTTGTTATTTGACGTATATTTAACGTCAAAATACGACATTATTACGTCATTATTTTTGCACCAACCTAATAGTTTGGCACCTCGGTCTGACCCTTTCGCTGACGAAACGGTTAAATGTAACCGCCTATTCTACTCCAACAGCTTCTCTCGCACTTCCTGAGTGTGGAACTCTCTGCTTCCTACTTGCCCACCTGATCTTCAAATATTTAAATGTAATGTCAATGTACATGTTCTTCTGTCTTAATCCTGATCCTCGTCATTCTCTATATCCTTTCCTCAAACAAGCCTCTTTACTCATCCTCTCACTCTCTGTGACCCCTATTGTGCTAGTGGCACCTCCGCCTTGCTTGGGTTGAAATGATTATATATATATATATATATATATATATATATATATATATATATATATATGTGTGTGTGTGAGTGTTCACACACAAACAAAAACACAGAGAGAAACACATACGAGTCGGATGAGTTACTCCACGGAATTTGTGAAGAGCGGCGCTATATCAAGTCTAATTGGTTACCTCATTCGTGATCTTGGCCCGTTGGTACATTTACGATACTCTTACGTCTTATCGACGAGTCCCAAATAGGAATAAAACGTCCGCCCTCTGCTTTCTGTATTCTGTTACTTAATTATGATTATTTCAGATCTTCCTAATAATTTCTTTCACTTATATATATATATATATATATATATATATATATATATATATATATATATATATATATATATATATATATATATATATATCTATTTCTTGGTCATTTTTGGGAATACGGGAGAAAAAAGTTTTCCACCTCATTCTTTTAATAAGGTCAATGATTCTTTCTGTAAGGCAGACAGAGAAAAGGTGCAATGAAGGGTAAGGAATGTTTTTCAAGGAATAATCCGGAGTAAATTTTTCCATTTCAATCTAAATAGGTTCGAATAAAAGCAGTTTAACTGGAAGTATACCAAGGAAAGCTCAACTTATAATGGTAAGGAGCAATATATTGATAATATTAGTGGTAAATATACATATATATGCAAAATCCACAGGTGCATATACACACATGTATATTTTTTGAATAAAAAATTCCGAGAGGATAGAATCCAGGTAGAACTCAATGTCCAGGACAGAGTAAGGATATAATAAAAAGGCTTAAACACTAATATTCCATGGTCATAATTTATTCCATTGGAATCGTAAATACGAACCAATTCATCAGACCTACAAATTCAAAAAGAAAACAGAAAAAAAAACTATTCCGGAAATAAAAATAGAAGTTAGAGAGAGTGTAATTATGAGTGTGGGACGAATGTTAGTTCAGGGGTGTGTGTATTGGTATATGTATGTATATGTATGGATTCATGTATGCGTATATGGATGTAGGTATATGTAGATGGATATATATGCAGGGATGTGTGTATATATATATATATATATATATATATATATATATATATATATATATATATTATGAAATGGACAAAGTCGACAATTATTTTAAGACATTTTTTATGTTTATACGGTCTTTTATAGAGAAAAATATTTAAGTAAATCCTCTGTTTTACAATAAACAGGATTAAACAACATTTACTGGCCTGAATGTCCGAGAAACTTTCATAGAAAATATTCGTCCTCCGACAGGAATCGAGCCGGTATCCTATACGGAACCGTCATATAGCCAGACGTGCTTTTACCGATTAAGGCATAGAGGATCGTTTCGGTTAGCAAGGTCGATTTAACTGTTTTTAAACTACAATTCTCCCTGTACTCATTAATAAATTTACAATTTATTATAATCAGAACATTTACTTAAATATTTCTACCTATAAAAACTGCGTATAAACATAAAAATGTCTTAAAATAATTTCATAATGTGTGACATCATTTGTTTACATTTAGATACGCATCGAGCAGATATGAATTTACGTGAGAAAATTATGGAGAATATCAACACACGTTTACGATTAATTAATGTGATTCCAATTGATGACAACGCCTATTAGGACATAAGCTTAAACCAGACCTCAAATGGAACACTCTATCGCTAAAGATGCTGGGAAAATGATCAGTTCATTTTAGCGCTCCAGTAAGTACCTGATTCCTCATGCCATATTCTACCTTTAGAAGGGTCAGATGAGGCCAGAAAAGAATACTGAACTGGTACGAGACATCTGTCCTCTTTTACGGCACCGAATATTTGACGGTCAAAGATGAAGAAGAGACTCGAGGCAGCGGAGATGTGGTTCTACAGAAGAATGCTAAGGATATCATGGACTGAACGTGTGGGCAACAATGAGGTTTTGGAGAGGATGCAGACAAGGAGGAAGCTTATACTTAACACCAGGAACACGCAGCTGATATTTCTGAGACATATTGAGAAAGGAGGGCTTGGAGAATCTGATACTCACAGGTCGAATAGAGGGAAAAAGAGACATGGGAAGGCAATGCATGACATATGTAGCGGGCTTAAGCAAGTGGATGGCAGAACGTGGTCTATGGGACGTGGCAGACGGACGAAACGTATTGAGAGCTACAAGGGATAGCGGGGTGTTCAGGTATAGTCCTGTTTTTCTCTTAAGGCGCATTGGGATGGACAAAGGCGAATTCAAAAAGCTAGGCAGAGTATTACGAGACAGGAGGATTTCTTTGGTAATAAAAGAAAAGAGTATTGAGCTGCTACGTGACCACTATCCTCCTTTACGGCAGCGAATGTTGGACGGTCTCCTCAAAAATGAAGAAGAGACTCAAGGCGACGGAGGTATGATTCTATAGACGGATGGTAAGGATATCATAGACCAAGTGCGTCAGCAACGATATGGTTAAATAAATCATGGTTGCTCTCATCGATTGAGATAAATCCGAAACATACTGGGATGGCCAAAGACACATTCCAAAAGCTAGGCAGAGTGTAACGAGACAAGAGTATTTCTTTGGTAACAAAGAAAAGTGTATTGAGCTGCAACGTGACATCTGTCCTCCTTTACGGCAGCGAAAGTTGGACGGTCTCTTCAAAGATGAAGAAGAGACTCGAGGCAACGAAGGTATGGTTCTGCAGAAGGATACTAAGGATATCATGGACTGAGCGTGAGAGCAAAGATGACGTTTTGGAGAGGATACAAGCAAGAAAGAAGCTTATACTTAACATCAGGGAGCGGCAGCTGAAATATCTGGGACACGTAATAAGAAAGGAGGGCTTGGAGAATCTGATACTCACAGGTCGAATACATGGAAAGAGGGACAAAGGAAAGCAACGCATGACATACCTGGCGGGCTTAAGAATGTGGATGACAGAACAGGGCATTGAGGAAGTAGTAAAGGTAAAAAACTTATTGAGAGCTACTACGGATAGGGGGGGGTGAAGAGCCATGATCGCCTAGAAAAAGAGAAAAAAGAGAAAAAAGAAGTCATTTTTTTTTTGTTGGATATGAATATAGAAAAGCCACCTTTGAGCATAGAAGATGATTTCAACTCCGGAAAGATTCGGTGGTAAATTTACTCTTAAATTACGATCGGATATCAAATTTGATTCGGCTAAGAAACAGCCTGATGATGAAGGAACCTTTAACTAACAGACGTGTGAGTTGTACAAAACTATTTCGCTAATTCTTGTGCACTTTGCTTAGGAACTGCATCAACTACCATTTGCAGAAAAAGAATATTAAGATAACTTGTTCGTCCAAATCGAAAGGAATTCTCTAGAGAAATATTTCATGATAAAAAAAAAAAACTGCTCTGGTCATCATTGACAAGTCATGAAACTTAAACATTCATTTTCATAAACAGAACCAATATTTCTTGACACTTTCATTGTTGGGGAGCCATTTTTCAATCAATGCGATACAGTGAGTGACTAATATATTTCTTTATTCATTTTATCCAAGAAAGGCAATAAAAAAACTAAATGTTAGCGAATGTGAGAAAAATAAACACGATTAAGGGGCGAGAACAATAAAAGAACAGTAATTAAGAAGACGGCAGATAATGATTGGTTTTTGCTTCATTTCGTTTCGGTTGTTTTGTTATACGGCATATCAAACCCAATGGGTTATTCAATGCCGACAAAATATTTTTATTGCTGGTAATATTTTCAAACATGTGTTGCTGGTAATATTTGTTTTCAAAAATGTATTGCCGATAATAATTTAAAAAAAATGTATTGCTGGTAATATTTTTTTTCAAAAATGTATAGCTGGTATTATTTTAAAAAAATGTATTGCCTTTAATTTTTTTTTTCAAAAGTGTATTGCTGGTAATATTTTTAAAAATATATATTGCCTTTAATTATTTTTGCAAAAAAGTATTGCTGGTAATATTTTTTTTTTTTCAAAAATGTATTGCTGATAATATTTTTTTTCAAAAATATATCGCTGGTAATATTATTTTTTTCAAAAATGCATTGCTGATGAAATTTCTTTTCAAAAATGTGTTGCTGGTAATATTATTTTTTTCAAAAATGTATTGCTGATAATATTTTTTTTCAAAAATGTATTGCTGGTAATAATTTAAAAAATATATTGCTGGTAATTTTTTTTTAAATATATTGCTAGTAATTTGTTTACAAAAATGTATTGCTGGTAGACAAGATTTTTATTGTTGGTAATATCTTTTATTTTCAAAAATGTATTAATACTAATTATTTTTTCGTCAAAATGTATTGCTGGTAATTTTCTTTAAAAGAAAATGCATTGCTGGTAATAATATTTTCGTTCAAAAATTTAAGGCTGGTATTAAAACCTCGTTTTACACTTTCATAATGTTTTGACCCCAGTTTAGATATTGACAATTTGCCCATAGCTGGGAACCTAACAGATGCAACCACCCGGGGTCAGGGTAGAGCTGGCAACACCAGCTATTAAGAGGTGGTTCAAGGCGCCTCAAAACCTCCTGATCAGAGACGTTGCTGTCGGATGTAGTTTATCGTCTGACCCAGAATGCAGATAACGATTGACATTGCTTTAAATTTTTTTAAAAATCAAAGTTGACCAGAAAGCAAGAAGCCGGAAGAAAGTTTCATAAGCTAGAATTGCGATAGAATAAGCTATTAGCAAAGTACGATATTATGTCATTACAACTGTAATATGATGAGACCTTGCGACCCATCTAGTACTGCGCTTAAAATAATTACAATGTAAGTATTTCTAGAAAAGGCAGAGGGAAGCTACGCTATGTCTTTACAATAAATACTTTTAGGCAATGGATCCCATCATAAACTGTTAAGATTATAATGATGTTGGTTGATTTTGTTTAACGGTATATCAACACCTCTGTCGGCGGTTAATTAATACCGAAAACTAAATATTTTAAATGCAACTGTGTGCCTTCAACCACAGAAAAAATATATTGTTTTTCATTTTGCTAAAAATGCATTGTTGGTATTTCTACTATAAAATTTATTGTTGCTATATAATTTGTATTTTATACTATTATAGTGTTCTGTTTTTTTTTTTGTTTGGGACTTCACCATTTGCCCATAGCTGGGACCCCTAACAGGTGCTACCACGCCGGGTCACAGTGGACCTAGGAACAACAGTAATTAAAATGTGGTTCCTCATTCCTCAAACTCTCCATTGTATTATGATTACTTGCATTATTTAAATTATTTGGACTGTTATCCCGATTTTCATTGCTATATTCACATAGAATCGGCCGTTGTACGCTCCGGCCTTTATGTCTACGTCTCTCTACATATCTGTCTATATCTCTGAGATGATGTATTATGATTACTTGCATTATTAACATTATTTGAACTGTTATCCTGATCTTCATTGCCATATTCAAAAAGTTTCGGTCGTAGTACATAATCCGGACTAGTTCAGGTGATTGGAATTTCAGACCGATCTCTTTATTTTATCCACCGGGGCAGATATGTGCCACGCCTCTTCCGGATGTCTAAGTTATTTCCCTTTAACACAACATTCAAAATTCTTGGTTCACCACTGCTTTGGCCTGGTATTGAACTCACAACTCTTTGGGCCTTGTCACTGGATCTAACCAACGTCTTTATCCACTGCGTCAAGCGTTCCGTGGAAGAAATGAGGGGTTTAGTTCGAAATTCCAATCACCTGAAGAAAGCCGGAGCGTACAACAGTCGCAACATTGTAAATATGACAATGAAGATGAGGATAACAGTCCGAATAACGTAAATAATGCAAGTAATCATAATACCTCATCTTAGAGATATAGACAGATATATAGAGAGACATAGACATAAAGGCCGGAGCGTACAACGGCCGAAACGTCATGAATATGGTAATGAAGATGAGGATAATAGTCCGAATCATGTAAATAATGCAAGTAATCATAATACCTCATCTCAGAGATATAGACAAATATATAGAGATACATAGACTTAAAGGCCGGAGCGTGCAACAGCCGAAACGTTGTGAATATGTCAATGAAGATGAGGATAACAGTCCGAATAATGTAAATAATACAAGTAATCATAATACCTCATCTCAGAGATATAGACAGATATATAGAGAGACATAGACATAAAGGCAGGAGCGTACAACGGACGAAACGTTGTGAATATGGCAATGAAGATGAGGATAACAGTCCCAATAATGTAAGTAACCCATCAGGTATTCAACCCGAATTTAAACTTACTGACATATAGTTTAGTTTAAATCTTCCAGCAATATGTTATTCTTCGTCCATGTTCTGTGTCCTCTCAAGTCGTTGGCGCTTAAAGCTCTTCACAATTTCCTACACTTTGTAGCGCTTAATATATTTTGTATTTTTGTTATCTTTACTAATCAGGGGTTTGCTATCTATTTACCCAAGGTTGGTTATGCATTATTTAACTCTGTCAATCTTGCTATCAACCTTTCCTGTGAGTATCAAATTTTCCAAATCCTCTTTCTTCAATATATGCCCTTGAAAATTCGATTGTTTCATTCTAATGGGAAGTATAACTGTATTTATTGTGTCGTGTCCATTAAAATATAAATATATTATAAACCAATCCGACTCAATAAAGTGTTTACATCTTAAAGACACACCAATAAAACCATAGAATACAAATCAAAATGGTTGTTTGATTAGTCATCATGATTTAGGTAGATACCGCCAAAATATCGTGCGGACGTAGTAGAAGAAATACCACGTGACTTTTTAAGGCCAATTAGGAATAAGTAAATAATTTAATTCTGGAGCTGATGTTCTTACGAAAAAGCGGGATACGCACAGATGTCACCAAGGTCCACATCACACTCGCTGATGAGTTCACGAACATGTCTACGTGCAAAAAGCGACAGCACTGTCGAACTACAAAGAGACCGCTTAAAACTACAGCACCACAGTTCACAGTAAGAACCAAATTCTAACAATCTCTGGTATCGCCTTTACTACTAAGCACGCATATACGTATTGACTCTTTCGCACAAACACACACATTCATTGTTTCTCATATACGTACGCAAATACAATTTATATTCTATCCCAGAACTTTATTAGCCAAAACAAAAAGACATTACCTTCTAATCTATAACCAACTGCTTATATTCTTGTTATATTAAATTAATGTTTATTTGTTGAAACTACGATGTCTTTTTTTGTACAAGATTTTATTCTTTCAATGAAAGCCGTTTGATTATTCTATATGGCCGAATTACGAGCAGTGCCACAACAATATTTTCTGTTATTCTAACGAATCCCAGCACTCCGAATATTAACATTCAATGAAAAACCGAGTAGAAGGATTTTTACAATTGTTTTCATTTTCTCTAAAACTTCGTCGTTGCACACGTTTTCGATCAATTGTATTCGCAGAATCCTTTTGTAGAACCAAATTTCTACTACTTTAAGTCCCCTCTTCACCTGTGGGGACATTGTCCAGCCTTCACTAACATATACGATGACTGATATTACATAACACTTCAGTACTGTTTTCTTTGTTTCTAACGATTTTTTGGTGTTTCTAAATAATTTGTTTACGTTATCGCAATGCACTTTTGGATTTCAATATCGCACTTTCCGTCTTCTGTTACAACACTTCTTAGATATTTAAATGATTGGCCTTGCTTGATTTTGGTATCCCCACTTTGTAGTTTTAATGTTATGGTGTTCTTTTTGCTGACAGCCAAATATTCCGTCTACTTGCAATTAATGTTTAATCATTTCTTCTCACCTTCCTTCACTACTTCTATAGTACTTGTAATATCTTTTCTGTGTTTGCTATCAACACTGTGTTATCTACTTATCTGTTATCTACTTATCCTATTTTCGACTCCGTATTGGACATACTAAAATAACTCATCTATTCCTGCTTGAAAAAAAGGAACCGCCATGGTGCACAGTCTGTCGTGACACATACACTGTAAGACACATCATGATGGACTGCGCTGACTTTTCATCTGTACGGAAAAAGTACTACAATACAAAAACAATTAAAGAACTATTTGAACGCACAAAGATAGATCATTTAATGGCATATTTAAAGAAAATAGGACTATACAGCAAAATCTAATTAAAATAAAAATGTGTACAATCAATCTAATGCATACAACCATTCTAACATGTGCACCAGCTTCAAAACAAATAAACTACATTAAAAAAGTGTGATCCCAAAATTCAAAAACTGACCCTTAAATTACCATTGGTTGATGGGTCGTTAAACCTAAACCAAACCAAACCAAACTTATCTACATATATTGATAAGAGTGTGGCTAGCAGTAATGAGTCCTGATCGGATTTCTAATTCTCTCAAAATCGCCACACTGTATAGGTTGTCCGGCGAGAAGGCACATCCTTGTCTTACACCTCTTTCTATTTGTGTTTATTTACTGAATTTTCTGTCCGTGTGCAGGCGGTTTGCGGACTGTATATGTTACGCATTATCTTCATTCCTTTCCAGATATACCAAGGCTACCTATCAATTCCAACAGTCCTTTGTGGTGTATTTTATCAAATATTTTTGCATAATCTACAAAACACAGGTGCACATCATTCTGTATTCATATTGCGTGTTATGATATCATTCTGATCATAAATATTGAATAGGTTATTGAAATTCTGATTTTGTGAAATAGGTCGCTTAAGCACATGTCACAAGACGCTTATATTATATACTTTTTATGTACCAAATAAATATTAGAATATTTTTTATAAGCATTCAACCGCAAGCAATGCGGGAAGCCACTAGCACGCAAGGGTTTACAGAGAGTTGGATCGAGAACAAAGAGGAGTGATAGAGGAAAGGATGAAGAGACGGTTAGGGGATAGATCAGGGCATCTAGAGACGTCGATTGACATTACATTTGAATAGTTGGAGATTATAGCTATCAGGGAAACAAGAAAAAGGGAGAGAGTTCCACAGGCGAGAGGTGCGACACATGAAGCTATTGGAGTAGAAGAGACGGCTACATTTAACAGTTTCGACAGTGAAAGGGTGAAAGCGTGATGTCAGCCTAGCTGAACGCTTAAATTCATGAAGGTTGGGAACCAGCGAAAGCAGCTCCTCGGAGCAGTTACCGTGAAAGTATTTGTAAAAAAGACAGAGTGTGGCAACGGATACCTGCAAATAATAAATATATATTAGGTTGGTGCAAAAACAATGACGTAATAATGACGTTTTTGACGTTAAAAAATACGTCAAAAAACGACATTATTACGTCATTATTTTTGCACCAACCTAATAACATAAGTGTAGGGACCACCTCAAAAAAAAATCTGATACTTAAGGTTTCAAATAATTTTTTGCAAATCAAAAATTTTTCTTGAAGTTTTATTTTAGTTTTAATTTCAAGCTAATAGAATAAATGTAATATTTCTAATAAGCCAAATACTTTGCTGTATTTCCGAAACTAATTTAAATTTATTGCAACGTTTTTTTGTTTTTTTTTAAATAGATGATTATTACCCCTTTTTAGTCGTCCTTTATTGCAATTTCATTCTCTTTATTAAAAAATATCTTCCAAAAGTAATATATACTTTCCTAAAACTTTATTTGAGGGATATTAACTGATTTAAAGTAGAATTTATCTGATTTGAAACAAATAGTATTTATTTCATGTTTAAAATATCGCAGAAATGCATTTTTTAACCCGAAAGTAGCTGTGTTTTTAACCCGACAGTAGCCATTTCGACACGTTAAGAAACTATCTAATGTTGTTCTACGGCGACGTAAAGAGACATAATTTAAATATAAAACATAAATTAAGGAATTTAAGAAACAGACATGAGCGCCATTTTTATATAATTTTTAAGTAAGCTTAAAAATTTTGGAAATTATTCTCTGTTATGTAACGTTTTATTTAATTTTAGAAATATTGACTTTAAATTTAATATAATTATCGTGCTTATTTTTTTTTTATAATGCCGTGTATGGTCATCCATACTTACAAAAATTCTTACGTTTATTGGCATACAAAAAAAATCAAAATTATTTTTAAAATGTTGGTGTTTATGATTAGTACATACAGTTTTCACTTAATAATATCATCAAAAAGGCTGAAATTAATACAGAATTTTAAAACATTTAAAACTTAATAAATTTGTCTAATTAAAATTTTTAAAAATTTAAACATTTATTGTAAAAAATCATTATTCATCGAATGCTTTTCCTTAAGACAATAGTGTCTTTAATAAATTTTTCTAATTAAAATTTATAAAAAGTGAAATATTTATTGTAAAAAATCATTATTCATCGAATTTTTTTCTTAAATCAATAGTGTCTTTAATAATTTTTTTTAATTAAAATTTTAAAAATTTAAACATTTATTGTAAAAAATCATTATTCATCATTTTTTTTCTTAAATCATACTGTCTTTAATAAATTTTATTCATAAAAGGATTTCAAAGTGTTTCTATTTAAATATCATAGTTTTATCATTTTTTTTTTTTTTTTACGATTCAGGGCAGATTTTCGGTAAATATTGTTTCTTATTGACAAATAAAAATTGATGATTTAAATTCATCAAAGATTCCTATTTTTGATTATATGAAATTTAATATGAAAGAGGCTGAAAATTTAATTTCTCGAAATTTCATAAAATTTAGTGAATTGGGGTAACAGATGTAAAAAAATATTTGTACCAAGATTTTCTAAAAAAAAAAAAATGTCCAAAATAATTAAATTCACTTGTGAATAAATTTAATTTGAAAATTTAATAAAAATCCGACAATAATTTGATATTATTAAGAACCTCACGCTGAACAGCAGGAGCACTAGACAGTGTATGGGAACAGTATTCGATGAATGGACGAATGGTAGATTTGTAAATGTGCAAGATTGACAAGAAAAACCTTCGTGCACAACACAATGAACTGACTTTGCAGTAGATGCAGTTATTGATTCAATGTAGTTGTTCCACTACAAATCAGTTGAAAACCTGAGACGCTTACCTGAAGTCGAGCATCAGTCATGCTGATGGCAGACAGGAAAGTTTCTCTGTTAATATTTAACAGCCCCCCCACGTGGGTCGTATGTGGCGCAAGGCCGATTTAACGTGGGTTCTCCGGGCCCGTAGGCTCGGCCAAAAATATTCCCTAAACGGGTTCAGGGCCTGTCTACCTCCCTAGACGAAACTTTGCCCTGCGGCAAACCTTCGTCCGGGTTACTCTCTACTCAAGGCAGAGTGTTAGACAGGACAATGCGACTAATCTGGTCGACTGATCCAGGGAAGTTTTTCTGTTATATTTAACGGCACCCGCACCACGTGGGTCGTATGTGGCGCAAGGCCGGTTTAGCGTGGGCTCTCCGGGCCCGTAGAATCGGTCAAAAATATTCCCTAAACGGGTTCAGGGCCTGTCTACCTCCCAGGACGAAATTTTGCCCTGCGGCAAAGTCTCCTCCGAGTTCCTCTCTGCCGAGGTAGAGAGTTCGACAGCAATGAACAGTTTGGCACCGTTTTTAGGGAAGTTTCTCTGTGTTGGGTAAATGATAGCATTTTAGTTTTATAGGCATTAAATCCAGGATGGGGTGGGGGTTCTCGACAAAGGTGTTTTTGATATTCGCAAAAAAAAAAAAAATTAATAAATAGATAAAAAAAAAATCAGCTAAATAAAATAAATATGTAAAAAAACCCGATAAATATACGAAAAACAAACACAAGAAAAAAAATACAAAAAAATAATTTTTGTATGTCGCTCCGAAAGTAATACCTCCAAGTTATCTATACGCCCCCACACCAAAAAAAAAATCCCTTTACTAATTTTTCGTCCACCTGCTGAAACAAGAAATAAATAAATTTTAAACAAAATTTCGAAATTGCTAAAAAGGATTCAAAATTGCAATAAAATAAGAAAAAAATTATTCGGTCTTTATTAATAATTTTATAAATATTTTTAACGATAAAAATTTGTTTTTAGCAAGTTTCGGGCTTTTTGTTCATCATGTTATGCTGTTCATTAGAAAAGTTTTGGAGGAACTTATATAAGTGCGTTGTGCCAAATTCTTAATCGACTTACTACCCAAAATTAAAATTTGAATTGTATAACGTGAAACGCTAATATGGTGTCTTTATAATCTTAAAGGTTAACGTGGAAGGCTTCGAGATATAAACTTCGGAGATTCACCAACACCCCGAGTTTCATAATCATCCTGCCATCGAATTATCTTCCATCAATCACTGCTGGGTAGGATGCGGAGATCATTTCCGTTGTGTCTATTTCCGGTGGTAACTTGCCGAATTCAGGAAGTGGTTGCAGGGAACAAGAAGTTGAATTTCATTCGGCCATTGGACAATAATAGTATTTATCAGATTTTCAGCGATCTGATCTAATTAAAGTTTTGCCTTGAGGAAGAGGTTATGGATACATTTAGAATCCAATAAATCGCGTATCCCACTTAAAAAAAAAGAATTTTCATGGCGTACCAATTAGAATATTCGAAGATATTAGAATTGCGATAGGGTTGATATGACCTGACGGAAACAGCCGAAGGCCAACGATCATTCATTGATGGATGAATAAATATATTATATCTTTCAGTCTTTGCGTATCTATCTATCTATCTATCTATCTATCTATCTGTCAATCGATTCGTTGGTTGATCTCAGACTATCTATAGTTGATCTATATATCTTTAATCACGTTCATATCTATCTACCTATCTCTGTTCATATCTCTATATCTCTCTGTCTCAGCGTTGTTGATATCTTTATATCTCTGTCTGTTTCTTGTCTGTTGATATCTATCTATCTATCTATCTATCTTACTATCTATCTATCTGAATTTTCCTATCTATCTATCTATCTATCTATCTATCTATCTATCTTAGAACTTTTCCTATCTATCTATCTATCTATCTATCTCTATAGCTTCTGTGAAAATGCACTGCTGTCTTAACTGCGATGGGGCTGCCCAATCCTCTCTTTGTTGTTTTTACAGAGTCTACACTACCTTGTGAGTGATGAAAAATGTTCGTCTCTACAACTTCTTACACACAGACGAATCATCGCAAACCTTTCGCTATTCTATCGCTATTTCCATGGAAAATGTATTCTGGTGGGCTACACTTCTTAGTTCCAACAGTTCTGACCTCCACGGCTAAGATCCACCATACCTTGCACACAGACGAACAAACCCATTTCCTTCGTTTTCCGTTAATAAGAATAAAGTTATACTTGGACAACTTTTTCCCAAGAACAGTTACTTTGTGAAAGAGATTCCAAAAGTGATGCTTTCTTGACCACTCCAATGTTTCCTAATTCCAATCTAGAGTTAAACGTTATCTTTCCTTCATATTCTCATAAACTTCACTTCTTAGCTCAACCTCCCAAACTCATACAACAACCCTCTACCTCGAGTGTCTCTTAAGTCTTGTTGAATGAATAGGTCGTAGAAATATCTATCTCTTGCTCTATGTTTCCCATGAATATTCTAATAATTTTATCCGGTCGGGTTGATGGAACTCTTTAGCATAGGAGAGCACTGAAAGTCGGAGAAAACATACTTCTACGAAAGATATGGGTGTCAGAGTTAACGCCTCCTTAATTTCGTAATTGTCCAAATTGTTCCTAGGAGGCGCTCTCCTGGCGCTATATATACTTGACAAGAACCTGCCTCGTCCTCTTTTTCACATTTCATTTTCAGCAGACACTACGAGAATGTAGACTCTTTTAGAAGATTGCGCTTTGAGATTTCCGCTTTGTGGGAAAGCTATACGTTTCCTTGGGAAAACTTCATGAAACACACACACACACACACACACACGCACGTACGTGTGAACATTAACTCACGCATTACTTGGAACACAAAATTTACACAATTATTTGTTACACAGACTGATTATTGTTTTTTGTAACCTGTATCCGATTGTTTCTTAATACACATATAATTGTTTGTATATATATATATATATATATATATATATATATATATATATATATATATATATATATATATATACAAAGAATCTGCAATGTAATCCATCTTGACCTGGCATCTTGACTCCAGTCAGTCTCTCACAGACCTGATGTGGTTTCCCTTTGTCTTTTCTACAAATATGTTCATGGCAACTGCTTCGACGAGCTGTTTTCCCTGGTGCTCTGACTACATGAATTTAAGTGTGCTACTAGAACTGGAATTTAGGTCCCACGCTTTTACTGTTGAGATAATGCAACCACCACTTCTACTCCAAGACTTTCTTTTCTATCACATCCCGACAGTGGAACTCTCTTCCGTTTACTTGCTTCGCTGTAAATTACAATCTTCAAAAATTTTAAATGCAATGTCAATCGCCATCTTCTGTCGTCTTGAACCCCGTTCATCTTTTATTGTTTTATTCTCAATCCCCCTCCCTATACCCAGTCTTTTCTCTCATTTCCACTCTCTATATATCCCCTGCATAGTAGTGGCATTCTCGCCTTCTTGGGGTGAAATGATTAAGTAAATAAATAAATAAAAATCAATACCTAGAATTTTCTGCCGTTGCCATAGACACAGAACGAATGTTTTCTTTTTTGTTTTGTTTTGTTTTTTGTATTTTTTTTTGTAGTTTTTTTTTTGTATTTTTTTTTTGTATTTTTTTTGTATTTTTTTTTTGTAATTTTTTTTTTGTATTTTTTTTGTATTTTTTTTTTTGTAATTTTTTTTTTGATTTTTTTTTGTATTTTTTTTGTATTTTTTTTTTGTATTTTTTTTTTGTAATTTTTTTTTTTGTATTTTTTTTGTATTTTTTTTTTTTGTAATTTTTTTTTTGTATTTTTTTTGTATTTTTTTTTTGTAATTTTTTTTTTTGTATTTTTTTTTTTGTATTTTTTTTCGAGTCTATCACTCTTAATTTTGACAGCATATTAAAAACTAACCACCCTGGCCATAACTTTGACTTTACTAACGCCAATTTAAAAAAAAAAAAATCATAACTAATAACAATATTACTATCTATAAAAACAGGTCAAAAACATTATATTTCATGACTAAACGTTACTGAATCCATTCTTCAAGAATCTAACGTGTGTTTATCTAAAACAAATGCTGTGAATGTAAAAAAAACTTCATCAATGCGAAAAAAACTGACGAAATATAATGTCTGCTAGCCATAAACACATACGAATATACATTGCCATCTTAATTTCACAGACAAACTAGAATTATTATACACTTCTATACATAAGGTAATATTTAAGGTTTTTCAGTGGGGCTTGCAATGCGTTAATTTCTCTAAAACATCGGATGAACGCGTCGTCTCTCCTTGAAATCGAAGCGTTACAAATTATACTAATTTTGTTTTTAAGAGTTGAATACAAGTGAAACGTGAACAACCTATGAAAATCAAACAACACGAAAGTAAAAATACTAAATTTCTGTCTACTCATTCTCTGATGAAGCTTTAATAAAGTTGAAACATGTCAGATTGATAATCGTTTTCCTATTTGTATCTCTATGTATTTCTGAGATGACGTAATATGTAAACTATTTACATTATTCGGACTAATGTCCTCATCTTTGTCGCCATATTTATTACAACATGTCGGCCTTTCAGTATCTGTCTATATTTCTGAGATGAGGTATTATGTACACTATTTACATTATTCGGACTATTGTCCTCATCTCTCTCGCCATATTTATTCACAACGTTTCGGCCTTTCAGTATCTGTGTATGTTTCTGAGATGAGGTATTATGTACATTATTTACATTATTCGGACTATTGTCCTCATCTTTGTCGCCATATTTATTACAACGTTTCGGCTTTTCAGTATCTGTCTATATTTCTGAGATGGGGTATTATGCACACTATTTACATTATTCGGACTATTGTCCTCATCTCTCTCGCCATATTTATTACAACGTTTCGGCCGTTCAGCATCTGTCTATATTTCTGAGATGAGGTATTATGTATACTATTTACATTATTCGGACTATTGTCCTCATCTTTGTTGCCATATTTATTACAACGTTTCGGCTGTTCAGTATCTGTCTATATTGCTGAGATGAGGTATTATGTACACTATTTACATTATTCGGACTATTGTCCTCATCTTTGTCGCCATATTTATTACAACGTTTCGGCCGTTGTACGCTCCGGCCTTCTCCGGTTCGACATTCCAACCACCTGAAGAAGGCCGGAGCGTACAACGGCCGAAACGTTGTAATAAATATGGCGACAAAGATGAGAACAATAGTCCGAATAATGTAAATAGTGTTTCCCAATTTGTTTTTATCTTGACGTTCTGTTATAGAACACACTTGCACACACACACAAACACACACACAACACATTGATCTAAGCTTTCGGCTCATATGAGCCATCATCAGAGTGGCTACATGGACATTACAACAGAGACGTTATCGTCGCATAGCAAACTTCTATGTAAACTAAACAGGATGTTATCTTTGATTCTGAACATCTTTGTTGTCCATATAGACACTCTGATGATGGCTTATAGGAGCCGAAAGCTTGGATCAAAGAAAAACATAATAAAAAAAATATCCTATAGCCTTGGACAGTTTTTGTCTTTATTTTCTCCTGAAACTAAAGCCACTATCGTCTCATGATCAAACATAATAGACATTCGCTGTCCATTATATTTAACAATATATATACCGGAATCTCTATTAAAAAACCAAATGCATATTAATTACAAACAAGACGAATCTTCACTAAGCCATAAAGAAATATACTACTCCAATTGACCCGAATAAAAAAATCAAATTAATTATCTATTATAAAATATTTAAGACAGCTAACCTTATCCTCAAAAATAACAACACACCAGCTGAGTCAAAATTACAAAGAACGAACATTATCTATGAGTTCAAATGCCCCTTAAGGAACTGTGTTGCTTATCAAACCGGACTCATAAATAATTACATCGGTTATACAACTACATGCTTATCCAGACGTCTTACGTTACACCTTCTGATCACAGCTCCATTAGAACCCATTTAAACACACAAATTTACCAGACTTCATTAGGAACACACTAGTAGAAAACTCAGATATATTAACTGCATCCACCTGCAAAAAAAGACTAAAAATAATGGAAGCTTTAATAATAAAAAAGATACATACACTATCTCTGATATTGAGCACTTTATCCCATAAATATAGCACACCTTAAAACTAAATTTCTTCGAATATATATATATATATATATATATATATATATATATATATATATATAATTATTTATTTAAAAAATTTATAACATAAATATGTTATAAAATCACTACAAAAATAGCCATTTTGTTTCAACACCCTCGGTGTCTTAACATCATCACTTGATAAGACACCGAGGGTGTTGAAACAAAATGGCTATTTTTGTAGTGATTTTATAACATATTTATGTTATAATTTTTTTAAATAAATAATTATATCTGCTCTACTTTGTATTGAGCACTCTTTTAAGAATAGTAATTGTTGGTTATTGGAATTCATTCCATATACACCAATCATATACTTGGGTATATATATATATATATATATATATATATATATATATATATATGTGTGTGTGTGTGTGTGTGTGTGTGTGTGTGTTGGCTTCAATGTTCACTTGTATGTATATATATATATATATATATATATATATATATATATAATTGACTTCAATGTTCACTTATATATATATATATATATATATATATATATATATATGAGCGTATGTGTGTTTCTAAGTATGTATTTACAGATTTACATCGTTGTATTTGTCCGAAATTTTAGGACACCTCTCTAGAAACTGCAACTATTGATATTTATGAAGAACTTTTTTTTAACTTTTTTAGCAAAAGAACGTGTTCATTTAAATTCAAATAGCCTCATTTGCTTCGTCACGGTTTTTAAAATCACTGTCACAAAACACTTTGTCAATATATTTGTATAGAATAAATTCACGCACACATCCAATTCTTCTCCAAAGTTGTTATCATGAGATGAACTTAAAAGGCGTCTGTCAGAAGTTGAAATTAAATTACCGCATCTATTGTAAATAACGACTGCGTCACCTTACATTTCACTAATGTAGGTAACAAATCTAATCTATTAGCGTCAAAAACATGTCGTTTTTATAGCTCATTCCGTTGGGAAAAATCATTTCATATACAAGCGTAGATTAATATGAATCTTGCATTTCTCACCCGTTGGAAATGTCTTCCTCCATCTTGCTTTCCAGTTACCTCAGTTAAGTGCAATATTCGATACAGCTTAGGTGATCATGTCTCTTCCGAATCAAGGCTTAGAATTTCCCGCAGTAGGTTGCCGGTAGACTGGTTGCCAACCAAGGCTATTCTGCTAATTACCCCATAGCTGGGGGTGAGGTATAGATTCATACCTTTCCCTCCATAAGTGAACGTGACGAACCCGACTGGAATTCGAACTGCGATCTCCGAGCCGATACCCAATACACCACAAGCCAACTATTTTTCCATTCCATGCAACCTTTCCATCTGTCGTGCTTTCTCCTCGTAAACGTTTTCTCGTTTTCTTCCATTCTCAGCAATTACCTGCGTCTTCGTGGTTTTATCGCCTTCCCTGGAGTTGAAGGACTAAAAATCCTAAGAAAATTTACAAGTATTTCCAAAGATTATTCAATTTAATTTATTTTCATACCAGTTTATCTAAAAAAAAATATCTCATAACATCGGTGCAGTCAAGTCACTGTGATTTATGTTTTGGTTTATAGGATCAGGAACCTTATCAATCAAATATTTTTTGGATGATTTCTTCAAAGATGAAGAAAAGACTCGAGGCTACAGGGATGAGCCTCTACAGAAGGATGCTGAGGATATCATGGACTGAGTGTGTGAGCAACGATGAGGCCTCAGAGAGGTTGCAAACAAGGACAGTGTTTATACTTAACAGCAAAAAAAGGTAGCTGGAGTTTCTGGGACACATCATGAGGAAAGAAGGCCTGGAGAATCTGATACTCACGTGTCGAATACAGGGAAAGAGAAACAAGAGAAAACAACGCGTGACATACCCGGCGGGCTTAAGCAGGTGGATGAGAGAAAGTGGTCGGGGGTGGGGAGCAGAGGGAAGGAACTTGTTCAGAGCTGCAAGGTATAGAAGGAAGTGGAGAGCCATGAACGCCTACGTTCTGAAAGGAAGTGGTACATAAAAAGAAAGAAAGAATATAATCGATCTTGACTTAAGCATCTCGACTTCAGACAATTTCCAACCCTGCATTCATTATCGCCTAGCTTGGAGGAAATGATTGAAAAAATAAGAGGCCTTACTTAGTCAACGTCATAGATTTGCAGAAAATTCAATTTTGTGGTTTGAAAATTATTTTATAGGATTGGCGACCTTGCTTTTTAGATAAAGGCTAATATTGTTTAGCACACGTAATTCTCCTTCGCATAGATACCATTTAAATATGCTATCACTGATTTGAAACTAGGTTTATGGATTTATAAGACTTATTATCAATCAATCGACGTAATTTCTAATAGAATCCATTTTACTTACTTTTGATGTGAGTTTCATTATTCAATGTCGTTTGAAATTTAATTTATAATACAAGAGACTTTATTTATCAATCAACCATCGTAATTTTGAACAGACTTAATTTTTATCTCTATTTTGATACCATGTTCTCAGACCGGACTTTATTAATTGATACGAGATTTCATAGATCAATCCCCGTAATACTGAAATGAATTCAATTTACTTCATAATCAGTTTAATTGTTTTATATGCTTTGAAATTTCTTACGTCGATTAACAGGGCTTAGATATTAAAGAACAAATGTATTTTTAAGAGAAATAAATTTCCTTTATTTCGGCACCAGTTTTATTATTCTATCCGATTTGAAACTTGATTCCTATTAATGGAATCCTAATTATCAATGAACCTTCGTAATTTTGTAAAGAAATGAATTTCTATCATTTTGATACCAATTTTATTGTTCCTTTTTAAAAATATTTTATAGGTTTGGCGGCCTTACAAGCTTCATAATTTGTAAATGAAATGAATTTTCCTCATTTTGATACTAGTTTCGCTATTCAGTATAGTTTGAAACTTAATTTATTGTATACTAGCTTAAATGCCGCACTCCGTGTTGACTTTTAAGCTCTCTTCTGCAGAGGATTAATCGGCGCTCCGGCTTAAAACTAAAGGGACCTTTGGTCCAGCTTAGAAAACAGCTATGATAATGTTGAAGAAATAACTTTGAATTCTTCAATTCACTCCATGAAACTTCAAAACTGCACTTTACCTCTGAGTTGGGCTATAAGTCCAATTCCGGCCGAATCCCATTACAGGCCAAAAATTGAGTTCTTCAAATCATTAAACTGTACAGAACTTCTAAACCACACGTCAAGAAACTTCTCACTTTAAATCTGATTCCATGGCATTTTGAAGTGATAAAAATGATTTCCTCAATTCACAAAGTTTTGGAGATATTTTAAACTGAAGTTAAAACAAAAAAAAATTCACAATTGTTTTATTTTGTGTTACTTTAAACTCGATAGAAATTCAAAACTTTTAAAAA
>OZ010607.1:21540117-21580117 GCA_963932145.1 Acanthosepion lycidas
GCCTTAACCAGCTATTGAACAACTCACACTCTTTGGGTCCTGTCACTGCCGAAACGTTGTATAGTCCGAATAATGTAAATAGAGTATATAATACCTCATCTCAGAAATATAGACAGGTATCTATCTCGCCCTGTTCACTTCTTTCTTTCTCAGTCTGCTGTTATCTATCTATCTATCTATCTATCTATCTATCTATCTATCTCTTTCCCTTGCTATTCTGTCACGATACTCTCTCTCTCTCTCTCTTCTTTCATTATGATCACTCTCTTTCTTTTTCTATCTTTTTCCCTCGACTGTGGTCTCCGTTTCTCGCTTATTCTCCTGTCTCTTTTTCTCCCCCTCTCTTTTCTGTCATTGTAGTCTGTCTCATCTCCATGTCTCATGGAGAACTTAGAGAGGGGAATTAGCAGGAGATAACTGATAAATGACATTTATTAGTCATGGCACGTAGAACTAGAACAGTCTACCCTAGCGAGCAAAATAAATGGTACAGTTCGACATTCGAACCCCTGAAGAAGGCTAGAGCGTACAACGGCCGAAACATTGTGATAAATGATGAGGACAATAGTCCGAATAATGTAAATAGTGTACATAATACATCATCTCAGAAATATAGACAGGTACTGTTAGTTTAATCGGTAAAGAAAATAAAGTTGCAACTAGAGTAACCACAACTGCAGGGTCCTGATTTTTTTTTTTTACTTTAGTTCACCCAATACAGGGTTCAAAGTCCACTCAAGGTAGAGCGTTACTAAATGAGATTGCTGTATATAAAGCAGGCGTTTCATCGCCTCTAGTAATTATATCCGCACAAACATGTATATGCACAAAAGCTGAGAACTATCTACCATGTATCCAATTGTGAAAGCAGAATAACATATATCATATTTTTATTACTTTAAAGCTCCTACGAAAATTAAATTGTGAGCATTAAATGACACATGAGGAGTTGATATGCCGGTAAACCAACAAATCAATTATTCTTTATCCGTCATGCCCATTCAGGATCATAGGTCTCCACTATTTTCTATTTTTATTCATCTAAGTAACTTCTTTGAACTTCTTCTACGGTGCAGTTAGACAAACGCATTATGTCGGGAACGTTCTGTTTCCCTTGCATGTCTTCTGGTCAGTAGGCCTTGAGAGTTTTAAAATCTCCATACCTTTTTTTGTGTTTTACAGATGTGGCGAACGATGTGACAACTGTATTTGATTGAAAAAATGTGAAGCTATATAATCTTCTTCCTCTGATCGGTTGTCTATCATGTTGGGTAGAATGCTAAATCAGTCAAGATAAAGAAATGCGTAATCTACAGACTCAAATGAAGCCGACCATCACCAAATTTAACAACAACTAATTTGTCAATATATCTTATGTTAAATAAATATACATATTACTGTGACTTTAGCGACTGAATGAACGAAGCTTTATTCATTCTAAATATGCATTGGTCGAGGCTTTATTTATTTAAGTATGCATTGGTCGAGGCTTTATTTATTCAAAATATGCATTGGTCGAGACTTTATTTATTCAAAATATGCATTGGCCGAGGCTTTATTTATTGAAAATATGCATTGGTCGAGACTTTATTTATTGAAAATATGCATTGGTCGAGACTTTATTTATTCAAAATATGCATTGGTCGAGGCTTTATTTATTCAAAATATGCATTGGTCGAGGCCTTATTTATTCAAAATATGCATTGGTCGAGGCTTTATTTATGCAAAATATGCATTGGTCGAGGCTTTATTTATTCAAAATATGCATTGGTCGAGAAATTATTTATTCAAAACCAGGGACATTATTTTGGTAAAAAATGGACACTGTGTGGAGTCGCAGATAAAATCGTCTGCTATCACTTCAAGAACAATTCACCTTGTTACACAAGAGTTTTCGAAATTCTTAGAGAAAGCATTGATAAAAATGTTGAGCATAAAGTTTAACATTCACAGCACGTCCATTTAGAACAAGTTCAAAGTACAGCACCTCGAAATTCATCCAAACGCACAGCATGACCTTCTTCTCAAACCGTCCTTCTTTGACAGTCAGGTTCTGAAGACGGTTAAGTTTGCAGTAATCGGGGAAATCATTTCCACATAGCAGTAGTTCACAGGAGGAATCTGTTCGAGTGGAACTTTATTCTCTCCACTAGAATGTCGAGGGAATGAGTGTGGTTTGTTACAAAGTTGTGAAGGTTAGAACTGACGCAACTAAGGAATACAGTTCGTCCGAACATTTTCCATGAAAGTAGCGATAGACCAACGAGGGGCTTGCCACAACCTGTTTTTGAGTGAGAGGTTGAAAAGTGGAAAATAATTTGTTACCCACGAGGACGCGGGGACGCTTTTGAACTGTACCGAGACTGGTAAGTGAGGACTGGGCAACTCCTTACCAAATATGAGAACCGTACTTCATTTTACGCCTGATCTGGGCCCTTGTAAAGGTAGTGGATAGCACAAGGAGTCAAATACTTAATGGTCCGTATAGGGACCATTTTGCTTAAATCTTTAGCGATGAATTGTATGCACTTGATGTCTGAGATGACTTTAGGGCTCAATAGTCCCTCAATTCACGAAGTCTCCACGAGGGAGGGAGCGCATGTTTATATATTACATATGAAAATAAGGAATAAACATTTTTTTATACTATTTGCATTGTTCGGACTGTTGTCCTCATCTTTATTGTCACAGTCACGACATTTCTGCCATTGTACGCTGCGGCCTTCTTCAGGTGATATATGCTGGAATTTCGAACCAACCTCTTTATTTCGTTCACTGAGGTAGATGGTTCTAGTTTTAAGTGGTATGCTTTTTCTGGAGATATCAGTTTTAATCTCCCTTGAAATGGTATCGAGACACCAAACATTTATTTTAACCAATTTGAGGGTGCTGAATCTAAAAACGACCTTACTTTTTCTTGATTAGCTACCGTTTATAGAAATGCCTCATTTTGGGGAAAAAAAGCATTTTTTTAAAATTTGTTTTCGGTATATATTGACCGATGTCAATATTTCTCAAAATAAAATCGTAAAAACCTCTCAATTCGTATTTAAACCAACAAAAATTGGTTTGCTTATTGAGAAATACTATTTTAGCAATAACAATCAGACCCTAAGTCTTTAAAAATAACACGATTGAATATACCAAGACCAACAAGTATTTTCATCAAATTATTTAATAAACTAACAGCAGAAATAAAACCTTCATGAGTATACAACCGTATGTTTTATCCAAAACTCGGCTCGGTGGCAAGGATCAAAGTGTAGTATCTGCGCTTTGTGAGCTTCCGAGTCGGGTTTTGCTGTCGAACTCTCTACTGCAGAGAGGAACTCGGAGGAAGCTTTGCCGAAGGGCAAGGTTTCCTTCGGGGAGGTAGACAGGACCTGAACCCGTCTAGGCGGGTTCAAAGGTCATATTTTTGGCCGAGCCTACGGGCTTGGAGATACCCACATTAAACCGGCCTTGTGCCACATTTAACTCCACGTGGGGGTGTTGATAAATATCAGCATACAACCGTATGTTTTATCCAAAACTCGGCTCGGTGGCAAGGATCAAAGTGTAGTATCTGCGCTTTGTGAGCTTCCGAGTCGGGTTTTGCTGTCGAACTCTCTACTGCAGAGAGGAACTCGGAGGAAGCTTTGCCGAAGGGCAAGGTTTCCTTTGGGGAGGTAGACAGGACCTGAACCCGTCTAGGCGGGTTCAAAGGTCATATTTGTGGCCGAGCCTACGGGCTTGGAGATACCCACATTAAACCGGCCTTGTGCCACATTTAACTCCACGTGGGGGTGTTGATAAATATCAGCATACAAACGTATGTTTTATCCAAAACTCGGCTCGGTGGCAAGGATCAAAGTGTAGTATCTGCGCTTTGTGAGCTTCCGAGTCGGGTTTTGCTGTCGAACTCTCTACTGCAGAGAGGAACTCGGAGGAAGCTTTGCCGAAGGGCAAGGTTTCCTTCGGGGAGGTAGACAGGACCTGAACCCGTCTAGGCGGGTTCAAAGGTCATATTTGTGGCCGAGCCTACGGGCTTGGAGATACCCACATTAAACCGGCCTTGTGCCACATTTAACTCCACGTGGGGGTGTTGATAAATATCAGCATACAAACGTATGTTTTATCCAAAACTCGGCTCGGTGGCAAGGATCAAAGTGTAGTATCTGCGCTTTGTGAGCTTCCGAGTCGGGTTTTGCTGTCGAACTCTCTACTGCAGAGAGGAACTCGGAGGAAGCTTTGCCGAAGGGCAAGGTTTCCTTCGGGGAGGTAGACAGGACCTGAACCCGTCTAGGCGGGTTCAAAGGTCATATTTTTGGCCGAGCCTACGGGCTTGGAGATACCCACATTAAACCGGCCTTGTGCCACATTTAACTCCACGTGGGGGTGTTGATAAATATCAGCATACAACCGTATGTTTTATCCAAAACTCGGCTCGGTGGCAAGGATCAAAGTGTAGTATCTGCGCTTTGTGAGCTTCCGAGTCGGGTTTTGCTGTCGAACTCTCTACTGCAGAGAGGAACTCGGAGGAAGCTTTGCCGAAGGGCAAGGTTTCCTTCGGGGAGGTAGACAGGACCTGAACCCGTCTAGGCGGGTTCAAAGGTCATATTTGTGGCCGAGCCTACGGGCTTGGAGATACCCACATTAAACCGGCCTTGTGCCACATTTAACTCCACGTGGGGGTGTTGATAAATATCAGCATACAAACGTATGTTTTATCCAAAACTCGGCTCGGTGGCAAGGATCAAAGTGTAGTATCTGCGCTTTGTGAGCTTCCGAGTCGGGTTTTGCTGTCGAACTCTCTACTGCAGAGAGGAACTCGGAGGAAGCTTTGCCGAAGGGCAAGGTTTCCTTCGGGGAGGTAGACAGGACCTGAACCCGTCTAGGCGGGTTCAAAGGTCATATTTGTGGCCGAGCCTACGGGCTTGGAGATACCCACATTAAACCGGCCTTGTGCCACATTTAACTCCACGTGGGGGTGTTGATAAATATCAGCATACAAACGTATGTTTTATCCAAAACTCGGCTCGGTGGCAAGGATCAAAGTGTAGTATCTGCGCTTTGTGAGCTTCCGAGTCGGGTTTTGCTGTCGAACTCTCTACTGCAGAGAGGAACTCGGAGGAAGCTTTGCCGAAGGGCAAGGTTTCCTTCGGGGAGGTAGACAGGACCTGAACCCGTCTAGGCGGGTTCAAAGGTCATATTTTTGGCCGAGCCTACGGGCTTGGAGATACCCACATTAAACCGGCCTTGTGCCACATTTAACTCCACGTGGGGGTGTTGATAAATATCAGCATACAACCGTATGTTTTATCCAAAACTCGGCTCGGTGGCAAGGATCAAAGTGTAGTATCTGCGCTTTGTGAGCTTCCGAGTCGGGTTTTGCTGTCGAACTCTCTACTGCAGAGAGGAACTCGGAGGAAGCTTTGCCGAAGGGCAAGGTTTCCTTCGGGGAGGTAGACAGGACCTGAACCCGTCTAGGCGGGTTCAAAGGTCATATTTTTGGCCGAGCCTACGGGCTTGGAGATACCCACATTAAACCGGCCTTGTGCCACATTTAACTCCACGTGGGGGTGTTGATAAATATCAGCATACAACCGTATGTTTTATCCAAAACTCGGCTCGGTGGCAAGGATCAAAGTGTAGTATCTGCGCTTTGTGAGCTTCCGAGTCGGGTTTTGCTGTCGAACTCTCTACTGCAGAGAGGAACTCGGAGGAAGCTTTGCCGAAGGGCAAGGTTTCCTTCGGGGAGGTAGACAGGACCTGAACCCGTCTAGGCGGGTTCAAAGGTCATATTTGTGGCCGAGCCTACGGGCTTGGAGATACCCACATTAAACCGGCCTTGTGCCACATTTAACTCCACGTGGGGGTGTTGATAAATATCAGCATACAAACGTATGTTTTATCCAAAACTCGGCTCGGTGGCAAGGATCAAAGTGTAGTATCTGCGCTTTGTGAGCTTCCGAGTCGGGTTTTGCTGTCGAACTCTCTACTGCAGAGAGGAACTCGGAGGAAGCTTTGCCGAAGGGCAAGGTTTCCTTCGGGGAGGTAGACAGGACCTGAACCCGTCTAGGCGGGTTCAAAGGTCATATTTGTGGCCGAGCCTACGGGCTTGGAGATACCCACATTAAACCGGCCTTGTGCCACATTTAACTCCACGTGGGGGTGTTGATAAATATCAGCATACAACCGTATGTTTTATCCAAAACTCGGCTCGGTGGCAAGGATCAAAGTGTAGTATCTGCGCTTTGTGAGCTTCCGAGTCGGGTTTTGCTGTCGAACTCTCTACTGCAGAGAGGAACTCGGAGGAAGCTTTGCCGAAGGGCAAGGTTTCCTTCGGGGAGGTAGACAGGACCTGAACCCGTCTAGGCGGGTTCAAAGGTCATATTTTTGGCCGAGCCTACGGGCTTGGAGATACCCACATTAAACCGGCCTTGTGCCACATTTAACTCCACGTGGGGGTGTTGATAAATATCAGCATACAAACGTATGTTTTATCCAAAACTCGGCTCGGTGGCAAGGATCAAAGTGTAGTATCTGCGCTTTGTGAGCTTCCGAGTCGGGTTTTGCTGTCGAACTCTCTACTGCAGAGAGGAACTCGGAGGAAGCTTTGCCGAAGGGCAAGGTTTCCTTCGGGGAGGTAGACAGGACCTGAACCCGTC
The DNA here is from genome assembly GCA_963932145.1 of Acanthosepion lycidas. NCBI lineage: Eukaryota > Metazoa > Mollusca > Cephalopoda > Sepiida > Sepiidae > Acanthosepion > Acanthosepion lycidas. Next base: position 21,546,768 of record OZ010607.1, read on the forward strand.
TAGGCGGGTTCAAAGGTCATATTTTTGGCCGAGCCTACGGGCTTGGAGATACCCACATTAAACCGGCCTTGTGCCACATTTAACTCCACGTGGGGGTGTTGATAAATATCAACATAAGAACTATGTTTTATTCAAAACTCGGCTCGGTGGCAAGGATCAAAGTGTAGTATCTGCGCTTTGTGAGCTTCCGAGTCGGGTTTTGCTGTCGAACTCTCTACTGCAGAGAGGAACTCGGAGGAAGCTTTGCCGAAGGGCAAGGTTTCCTTCGGGGAGGTAGACAGGACCTGAACCCGTCTAGGCGGGTTCAAAGGTCATATTTTTGGCCGAGCCTACGGGCTTGGAGATACCCACATTAAACCGGCCTTGTGCCACATTTAACTCCACGTGGGGGTGTTGATAAATATCAGCATACAACCGTATGTTTTATCCAAAACTCGGCTCGGTGGCAAGGATCAAAGTGTAGTATCTGCGCTTTGTGAGCTTCCGAGTCGGGTTTTGCTGTCGAACTCTCTACTGCAGAGAGGAACTCGGAGGAAGCTTTGCCGAAGGGCAAGGTTTCCTTCGGGGAGGTAGACAGGACCTGAACCCGTCTAGGCGGGTTCAAAGGTCATATTTTTGGCCGAGCCTACGGGCTTGGAGATACCCACATTAAACCTGCCTTGTGCCACATTTAACTCCACGTGGGGGTGTTGATAAATATCAGCATACAACCGTATGTTTTATCCAAAACTCGGCTCGGTGGCAAGGATCAAAGTGTAGTATCTGCGCTTTGTGAGCTTCCGAGTCGGGTTTTGCTGTCGAACTCTCTACTGCAGAGAGGAACTCGGAGGAAGCTTTGCCGAAGGGCAAGGTTTCCTTCGGGGAGGTAGACAGGACCTGAACCCGTCTAGGCGGGTTCAAAGGTCATATTTTTGGCCGAGCCTACGGGCTTGGAGATACCCACATTAAACCTGCCTTGTGCCACATTTAACTCCACGTGGGGGTGTTGATAAATATCAGCATACAACCGTATGTTTTATCCAAAACTCGGCTCGGTGGCAAGGATCAAAGTGTAGTATCTGCGCTTTGTGAGCTTCCGAGTCGGGTTTTGCTGTCGAACTCTCTACTGCAGAGAGGAACTCGGAGGAAGCTTTGCCGAAGGGCAAGGTTTCCTTCGGGGAGGTAGACAGGACCTGAACCCGTCTAGGCGGGTTCAAAGGTCATATTTTTGGCCGAGCCTACGGGCTTGGAGATACCCACATTAAACCGGCCTTGTGCCACATTTAACTCCACGTGGGGGTGTTGATAAATATCAACATAAGAACTATGTTTTATTCAAAACTCGGCTCGGTGGCAAGGATCAAAGTGTAGTATCTGCGCTTTGTGAGCTTCCGAGTCGGGTTTTGCTGTCGAACTCTCTACTGCAGAGAGGAACTCGGAGGAAGCTTTGCCGAAGGGCAAGGTTTCCTTCGGGGAGGTAGACAGGACCTGAACCCGTCTAGGCGGGTTCAAAGGTCATATTTTTGGCCGAGCCTACGGGCTTGGAGATACCCACATTAAACCGGCCTTGTGCCACATTTAACTCCACGTGGGGGTGTTGATAAATATCAGCATACAACCGTATGTTTTATCCAAAACTCGGCTCGGTGGCAAGGATCAAAGTGTAGTATCTGCGCTTTGTGAGCTTCCGAGTCGGGTTTTGCTGTCGAACTCTCTACTGCAGAGAGGAACTCGGAGGAAGCTTTGCCGAAGGGCAAGGTTTCCTTCGGGGAGGTAGACAGGACCTGAACCCGTCTAGGCGGGTTCAAAGGTCATATTTTTGGCCGAGCCTACGGGCTTGGAGATACCCACATTAAACCGGCCTTGTGCCACATTTAACTCCACGTGGGGGTGTTGATAAATATCAGCATACAACCGTATGTTTTATCCAAAACTCGGCTCGGTGGCAAGGATCAAAGTGTAGTATCTGCGCTTTGTGAGCTTCCGAGTCGGGTTTTGCTGTCGAACTCTCTACTGCAGAGAGGAACTCGGAGGAAGCTTTGCCGAAGGGCAAGGTTTCCTTCGGGGAGGTAGACAGGACCTGAACCCGTCTAGGCGGGTTCAAAGGTCATATTTGTGGCCGAGCCTACGGGCTTGGAGATACCCACATTAAACCGGCCTTGTGCCACATTTAACTCCACGTGGGGGTGTTGATAAATATCAGCATACAAACGTATGTTTTATCCAAAACTCGGCTCGGTGGCAAGGATCAAAGTGTAGTATCTGCGCTTTGTGAGCTTCCGAGTCGGGTTTTGCTGTCGAACTCTCTACTGCAGAGAGGAACTCGGAGGAAGCTTTGCCGAAGGGCAAGGTTTCCTTCGGGGAGGTAGACAGGACCTGAACCCGTCTAGGCGGGTTCAAAGGTCATATTTGTGGCCGAGCCTACGGGCTTGGAGATACCCACATTAAACCGGCCTTGTGCCACATTTAACTCCACGTGGGGGTGTTGATAAATATCAGCATACAACCGTATGTTTTATCCAAAACTCGGCTCGGTGGCAAGGATCAAAGTGTAGTATCTGCGCTTTGTGAGCTTCCGAGTCGGGTTTTGCTGTCGAACTCTCTACTGCAGAGAGGAACTCGGAGGAAGCTTTGCCGAAGGGCAAGGTTTCCTTCGGGGAGGTAGACAGGACCTGAACCCGTCTAGGCGGGTTCAAAGGTCATATTTTTGGCCGAGCCTACGGGCTTGGAGATACCCACATTAAACCGGCCTTGTGCCACATTTAACTCCACGTGGGGGTGTTGATAAATATCAGCATACAAACGTATGTTTTATCCAAAACTCGGCTCGGTGGCAAGGATCAAAGTGTAGTATCTGCGCTTTGTGAGCTTCCGAGTCGGGTTTTGCTGTCGAACTCTCTACTGCAGAGAGGAACTCGGAGGAAGCTTTGCCGAAGGGCAAGGTTTCCTTCGGGGAGGTAGACAGGACCTGAACCCGTCTAGGCGGGTTCAAAGGTCATATTTTTGGCCGAGCCTACGGGCTTGGAGATACCCACATTAAACCGGCCTTGTGCCACATTTAACTCCACGTGGGGGTGTTGATAAATATCAACATAAGAACTATGTTTTATTCAAAACTCGGCTCGGTGGCAAGGATCAAAGTGTAGTATCTGCGCTTTGTGAGCTTCCGAGTCGGGTTTTGCTGTCGAACTCTCTACTGCAGAGAGGAACTCGGAGGAAGCTTTGCCGAAGGGCAAGGTTTCCTTCGGGGAGGTAGACAGGACCTGAACCCGTCTAGGCGGGTTCAAAGGTCATATTTTTGGCCGAGCCTACGGGCTTGGAGATACCCACATTAAACCGGCCTTGTGCCACATTTAACTCCACGTGGGGGTGTTGATAAATATCAGCATACAACCGTATGTTTTATCCAAAACTCGGCTCGGTGGCAAGGATCAAAGTGTAGTATCTGCGCTTTGTGAGCTTCCGAGTCGGGTTTTGCTGTCGAACTCTCTACTGCAGAGAGGAACTCGGAGGAAGCTTTGCCGAAGGGCAAGGTTTCCTTCGGGGAGGTAGACAGGACCTGAACCCGTCTAGGCGGGTTCAAAGGTCATATTTTTGGCCGAGCCTACGGGCTTGGAGATACCCACATTAAACCTGCCTTGTGCCACATTTAACTCCACGTGGGGGTGTTGATAAATATCAGCATACAACCGTATGTTTTATCCAAAACTCGGCTCGGTGGCAAGGATCAAAGTGTAGTATCTGCGCTTTGTGAGCTTCCGAGTCGGGTTTTGCTGTCGAACTCTCTACTGCAGAGAGGAACTCGGAGGAAGCTTTGCCGAAGGGCAAGGTTTCCTTCGGGGAGGTAGACAGGACCTGAACCCGTCTAGGCGGGTTCAAAGGTCATATTTTTGGCCGAGCCTACGGGCTTGGAGATACCCACATTAAACCTGCCTTGTGCCACATTTAACTCCACGTGGGGGTGTTGATAAATATCAGCATACAACCGTATGTTTTATCCAAAACTCGGCTCGGTGGCAAGGATCAAAGTGTAGTATCTGCGCTTTGTGAGCTTCCGAGTCGGGTTTTGCTGTCGAACTCTCTACTGCAGAGAGGAACTCGGAGGAAGCTTTGCCGAAGGGCAAGGTTTCCTTCGGGGAGGTAGACAGGACCTGAACCCGTCTAGGCGGGTTCAAAGGTCATATTTTTGGCCGAGCCTACGGGCTTGGAGATACCCACATTAAACCGGCCTTGTGCCACATTTAACTCCACGTGGGGGTGTTGATAAATATCAACATAAGAACTATGTTTTATTCAAAACTCGGCTCGGTGGCAAGGATCAAAGTGTAGTATCTGCGCTTTGTGAGCTTCCGAGTCGGGTTTTGCTGTCGAACTCTCTACTGCAGAGAGGAACTCGGAGGAAGCTTTGCCGAAGGGCAAGGTTTCCTTCGGGGAGGTAGACAGGACCTGAACCCCTCTAGGCGGGTTCAAAGGTCATATTTTTGGCCGAGCCTACGGGCTTAGAGATACCCACATTAAACCGGCCTTGTGCCACATTTAACTCCACGTGGGGGTGTTGATAAATATCAACATAAGAACTATGTTTTATTCAAAACTCGGCTCGGTGGCAAGGATCAAAGTGTAGTATCTGCGCTTTGTGAGCTTCCGAGTCGGGTTTTGCTGTCGAACTCTCTACTGCAGAGAGGAACTCGGAGGAAGCTTTGCCGAAGGGCAAGGTTTCCTTCGGGGAGGTAGACAGGACCTGAACCCGTCTAGGCGGGTTCAAAGGTCATATTTTTGGCCGAGCCTACGGGCTTGGAGATACCCACATTAAACCGGCCTTGTGCCACATTTAACTCCACGTGGGGGTGTTGATAAATATCAACATAAGAACTATGTTTTATTCAAAACTCGGCTCGGTGGCAAGGATCAAAGTGTAGTATCTGCGCTTTGTGAGCTTCCGAGTCGGGTTTTGCTGTCGAACTCTCTACTGCAGAGAGGAACTCGGAGGAAGCTTTGCCGAAGGGCAAGGTTTCCTTCGGGGAGGTAGACAGGACCTGAACCCGTCTAGGCGGGTTCAAAGGTCATATTTTTGGCCGAGCCTACGGGCTTGGAGATACCCACATTAAACCGGCCTTGTGCCACATTTAACTCCACGTGGGGGTGTTGATAAATATCAGCATACAAACGTATGTTTTATCCAAAACTCGGCTCGGTGGCAAGGATCAAAGTGTAGTATCTGCGCTTTGTGAGCTTCCGAGTCGGGTTTTGCTGTCGAACTCTCTACTGCAGAGAGGAACTCGGAGGAAGCTTTGCCGAAGGGCAAGGTTTCCTTCGGGGAGGTAGACAGGACCTGAACCCGTCTAGGCGGGTTCAAAGGTCATATTTTTGGCCGAGCCTACGGGCTTGGAGATACCCACATTAAACCGGCCTTGTGCCACATTTAACTCCACGTGGGGGTGTTGATAAATATCAGCATACAAACGTATGTTTTATCCAAAACTCGGCTCGGTGGCAAGGATCAAAGTGTAGTATCTGCGCTTTGTGAGCTTCCGAGTCGGGTTTTGCTGTCGAACTCTCTACTGCAGAGAGGAACTCGGAGGAAGCTTTGCCGAAGGGCAAGGTTTCCTTCGGGGAGGTAGACAGGACCTGAACCCGTCTAGGCGGGTTCAAAGGTCATATTTTTGGCCGAGCCTACGGGCTTGGAGATACCCACATTAAACCTGCCTTGTGCCACATTTAACTCCACGTGGGGGTGTTGATAAATATCAGCATACAACCGTATGTTTTATCCAAAACTCGGCTCGGTGGCAAGGATCAAAGTGTAGTATCTGCGCTTTGTGAGCTTCCGAGTCGGGTTTTGCTGTCGAACTCTCTACTGCAGAGAGGAACTCGGAGGAAGCTTTGCCGAAGGGCAAGGTTTCCTTCGGGGAGGTAGACAGGACCTGAACCCGTCTAGGCGGGTTCAAAGGTCATATTTTTGGCCGAGCCTACGGGCTTGGAGATACCCACATTAAACCGGCCTTGTGCCACATTTAACTCCACGTGGGGGTGTTGATAAATATCAACATAAGAACTATGTTTTATTCAAAACTCGGCTCGGTGGCAAGGATCAAAGTGTAGTATCTGCGCTTTGTGAGCTTCCGAGTCGGGTTTTGCTGTCGAACTCTCTACTGCAGAGAGGAACTCGGAGGAAGCTTTGCCGAAGGGCAAGGTTTCCTTCGGGGAGGTAGACAGGACCTGAACCCGTCTAGGCGGGTTCAAAGGTCATATTTTTGGCCGAGCCTACGGGCTTGGAGATACCCACATTAAACCGGCCTTGTGCCACATTTAACTCCACGTGGGGGTGTTGATAAATATCAACATAAGAACTATGTTTCTTCAAAACTCGGCTCGGTGGCAAGGATCAAAGTGTAGTATCTGCGCTTTGTGAGCTTCCGAGTCGGGTTTTGCTGTCGAACTCTCTACTGCAGAGAGGAACTCGGAGGAAGCTTTGCCGAAGGGCAAGGTTTCCTTCGGGGAGGTAGACAGGACCTGAACCCGTCTAGGCGGGTTCAAAGGTCATATTTTTGGCCGAGCCTACGGGCTTGGAGATACACACATTAAACCGGCCTTGTGCCACATTTAACTCCACGTGGGGGTGTTGATAAATATCAACATAAGAACTATGTTTCTTCAAAACTCGGCTCGGTGGCAAGGATCAAAGTGTAGTATCTGCGCTTTGTGAGCTTCCGAGTCGGGTTTTGCTGTCGAACTCTCTACTGCAGAGAGGAACTCGGAGGAAGCTTTGCCGAAGGGCAAGGTTTCCTTCGGGGAGGTAGACAGGACCTGAACCCGTCTAGGCGGGTTCAAAGGTCATATTTTTGGCCGAGCCTACGGGCTTGGAGATACCCACATTAAACCGGCCTTGTGCCACATTTAACTCCACGTGGGGGTGTTGATAAATATCAACATAAGAACTATGTTTTATTCAAAACTCGGCTCGGTGGCAAGGATCAAAGTGTAGTATCTGCGCTTTGTGAGCTTCCGAGTCGGGTTTTGCTGTCGAACTCTCTACTGCAGAGAGGAACTCGGAGGAAGCTTTGCCGAAGGGCAAGGTTTCCTTCGGGGAGGTAGACAGGACCTGAACCCGTCTAGGCGGGTTCAAAGGTCATATTTTTGGCCGAGCCTACGGGCTTGGAGATACCCACATTAAACCGGCCTTGTGCCACATTTAACTCCACGTGGGGGTGTTGATAAATATCAGCATACAACCGTATGTTTTATCCAAAACTCGGCTCGGTGGCAAGGATCAAAGTGTAGTATCTGCGCTTTGTGAGCTTCCGAGTCGGGTTTTGCTGTCGAACTCTCTACTGCAGAGAGGAACTCGGAGGAAGCTTTGCCGAAGGGCAAGGTTTCCTTCGGGGAGGTAGACAGGACCTGAACCCGTCTAGGCGGGTTCAAAGGTCATATTTTTGGCCGAGCCTACGGGCTTGGAGATACCCACATTAAACCGGCCTTGTGCCACATTTAACTCCACGTGGGGGTGTTGATAAATATCAACATAAGAACTATGTTTTATTCAAAACTCGGCTCGGTGGCAAGGATCAAAGTGTAGTATCTGCGCTTTGTGAGCTTCCGAGTCGGGTTTTGCTGTCGAACTCTCTACTGCAGAGAGGAACTCGGAGGAAGCTTTGCCGAAGGGCAAGGTTTCCTTCGGGGAGGTAGACAGGACCTGAACCCGTCTAGGCGGGTTCAAAGGTCATATTTTTGGCCGAGCCTACGGGCTTGGAGATACCCACATTAAACCGGCCTTGTGCCACATTTAACTCCACGTGGGGGTGTTGATAAATATCAGCATACAACCGTATGTTTTATCCAAAACTCGGCTCGGTGGCAAGGATCAAAGTGTAGTATCTGCGCTTTGTGAGCTTCCGAGTCGGGTTTTGCTGTCGAACTCTCTACTGCAGAGAGGAACTCGGAGGAAGCTTTGCCGAAGGGCAAGGTTTCCTTCGGGGAGGTAGACAGGACCTGAACCCGTCTAGGCGGGTTCAAAGGTCATATTTTTGGCCGAGCCTACGGGCTTGGAGATACCCACATTAAACCGGCCTTGTGCCACATTTAACTCCACGTGGGGGTGTTGATAAATATCAACATAAGAACTATGTTTTATTCAAAACTCGGCTCGGTGGCAAGGATCAAAGTGTAGTATCTGCGCTTTGTGAGCTTCCGAGTCGTGTTTTGCTGTCGAACTCTCTACTGCAGAGAGGAACTCGGAGGAAGCTTTGCCGAAGGGCAAGGTTTCCTTCGGGGAGGTGGACAGGACCTGAACCCGTCTAGGCGGGTTCAAAGGTCATATTTTTGGCCGAGCCTACGGGCTTGGAGATACCCACATTAAACCGGCCTTGTGCCACATTTAACTCCACGTGGGGGTGTTGATAAATATCAACATAAGAACTATGTTTTATTCAAAACTCGGCTCGGTGGCAAGGATCAAAGTGTAGTATCTGCGCTTTGTGAGCTTCCGAGTCGGGTTTTGCTGTCGAACTCTCTACTGCAGAGAGGAACTCGGAGGAAGCTTTGCCGAAGGGCAAGGTTTCCTTCGGGGAGGTAGACAGGACCTGAACCCGTCTAGGCGGGTTCAAAGGTCATATTTTAGGCCGAGCCTACGGGCTTGGAGATACACACATTAAACCGGCCTTGTGCCACATTTAACTCCACGTGGGGGTGTTGATAAATATCAACATAAGAACTATGTTTCTTCAAAACTCGGCTCGGTGGCAAGGATCAAAGTGTAGTATCTGCGCTTTGTGAGCTTCCGAGTCGGGTTTTCTGTCGAACTCTCTACTGCAGAGAGGAACTCGGAGGAAGCTTTGCCGAAGGGCAAGGTTTCCTTCGGGGAGGTAGACAGGACCTGAACCCGTCTAGGCGGGTTCAAAGGTCATAATTTTGGCCGAGCCTACGGGCTTGGAGATACCCACATTAAACCGGCCTTGTGCCACATTTAACTCCACGTGGGTGTGTTGATAAATATCAACATAAGAACTATGTTTTATTCAAAACTCGGCTCGGTGGCAAGGATCAAAGTGTAGTATCTGCGCTTTGTGAGCTTCCGAGTCGGGTTTTGCTGTCGAACTCTCTACTGCAGAGAGGAACTCGGAGGAAGCTTTGCCGAAGGGCAAGGTTTCCTTCGGGGAGGTAGACAGGACCTGAACCCGTCTAGGCGGGTTCAAAGGTCATATTTTTGGCCGAGCCTACGGGCTTGGAGATACCCACATTAAACCGGCCTTGTGCCACATTTAACTCCACGTGGGGGTGTTGATAAATATCAACATAAGAACTATGTTTTATTCAAAACTCGGCTCGGTGGCAAGGATCAAAGTGTAGTATCTGCGCTTTGTGAGCTTCCGAGTCGGGTTTTGCTGTCGAACTCTCTACTGCAGAGAGGAACTCGGAGGAAGCTTTGCCGAAGGGCAAGGTTTCCTTCGGGGAGGTAGACAGGACCTGAACCCGTCTAGGCGGGTTCAAAGGTCATATTTTTGGCCGAGCCTACGGGCTTGGAGATACCCACATTAAACCGGCCTTGTGCCACATTTAACTCCACGTGGGGGTGTTGATAAATATCAACATAAGAACTATGTTTCTTCAAAACTCGGCTCGGTGGCAAGGATCAAAGTGTAGTATCTGCGCTTTGTGAGCTTCCGAGTCGGGTTTTGCTGTCGAACTCTCTACTGCAGAGAGGAACTCGGAGGAAGCTTTGCCGAAGGGCAAGGTTTCCTTCGGGGAGGTAGACAGGACCTGAACCCGTCTAGGCGGGTTCAAAGGTCATATTTTTGGCCGAGCCTACGGGCTTGGAGATACACACATTAAACCGGCCTTGTGCCACATTTAACTCCACGTGGGGGTGTTGATAAATATCAACATAAGAACTATGTTTCTTCAAAACTCGGCTCGGTGGCAAGGATCAAAGTGTAGTATCTGCGCTTTGTGAGCTTCCGAGTCGGGTTTTGCTGTCGAACTCTCTACTGCAGAGAGGAACTCGGAGGAAGCTTTGCCGAAGGGCAAGGTTTCCTTCGGGGAGGTAGACAGGACCTGAACCCGTCTAGGCGGGTTCAAAGGTCATATTTTTGGCCGAGCCTACGGGCTTGGAGATACCCACATTAAACCGGCCTTGTGCCACATTTAACTCCACGTGGGGGTGTTGATAAATATCAACATAAGAACTATGTTTTATTCAAAACTCGGCTCGGTGGCAAGGATCAAAGTGTAGTATCTGCGCTTTGTGAGCTTCCGAGTCGGGTTTTGCTGTCGAACTCTCTACTGCAGAGAGGAACTCGGAGGAAGCTTTGCCGAAGGGCAAGGTTTCCTTCGGGGAGGTAGACAGGACCTGAACCCGTCTAGGCGGGTTCAAAGGTCATATTTTTGGCCGAGCCTACGGGCTTGGAGATACCCACATTAAACCGGCCTTGTGCCACATTTAACTCCACGTGGGGGTGTTGATAAATATCAGCATACAACCGTATGTTTTATCCAAAACTCGGCTCGGTGGCAAGGATCAAAGTGTAGTATCTGCGCTTTGTGAGCTTCCGAGTCGGGTTTTGCTGTCGAACTCTCTACTGCAGAGAGGAACTCGGAGGAAGCTTTGCCGAAGGGCAAGGTTTCCTTCGGGGAGGTAGACAGGACCTGAACCCGTCTAGGCGGGTTCAAAGGTCATATTTTTGGCCGAGCCTACGGGCTTGGAGATACCCACATTAAACCGGCCTTGTGCCACATTTAACTCCACGTGGGGGTGTTGATAAATATCAACATAAGAACTATGTTTTATTCAAAACTCGGCTCGGTGGCAAGGATCAAAGTGTAGTATCTGCGCTTTGTGAGCTTCCGAGTCGGGTTTTGCTGTCGAACTCTCTACTGCAGAGAGGAACTCGGAGGAAGCTTTGCCGAAGGGCAAGGTTTCCTTCGGGGAGGTAGACAGGACCTGAACCCGTCTAGGCGGGTTCAAAGGTCATATTTTTGGCCGAGCCTACGGGCTTGGAGATACCCACATTAAACCGGCCTTGTGCCACATTTAACTCCACGTGGGGGTGTTGATAAATATCAGCATACAACCGTATGTTTTATCCAAAACTCGGCTCGGTGGCAAGGATCAAAGTGTAGTATCTGCGCTTTGTGAGCTTCCGAGTCGGGTTTTGCTGTCGAACTCTCTACTGCAGAGAGGAACTCGGAGGAAGCTTTGCCGAAGGGCAAGGTTTCCTTCGGGGAGGTAGACAGGACCTGAACCCGTCTAGGCGGGTTCAAAGGTCATATTTTTGGCCGAGCCTACGGGCTTGGAGATACCCACATTAAACCGGCCTTGTGCCACATTTAACTCCACGTGGGGGTGTTGATAAATATCAACATAAGAACTATGTTTTATTCAAAACTCGGCTCGGTGGCAAGGATCAAAGTGTAGTATCTGCGCTTTGTGAGCTTCCGAGTCGTGTTTTGCTGTCGAACTCTCTACTGCAGAGAGGAACTCGGAGGAAGCTTTGCCGAAGGGCAAGGTTTCCTTCGGGGAGGTGGACAGGACCTGAACCCGTCTAGGCGGGTTCAAAGGTCATATTTTTGGCCGAGCCTACGGGCTTGGAGATACCCACATTAAACCGGCCTTGTGCCACATTTAACTCCACGTGGGGGTGTTGATAAATATCAACATAAGAACTATGTTTTATTCAAAACTCGGCTCGGTGGCAAGGATCAAAGTGTAGTATCTGCGCTTTGTGAGCTTCCGAGTCGGGTTTTGCTGTCGAACTCTCTACTGCAGAGAGGAACTCGGAGGAAGCTTTGCCGAAGGGCAAGGTTTCCTTCGGGGAGGTAGACAGGACCTGAACCCGTCTAGGCGGGTTCAAAGGTCATATTTTAGGCCGAGCCTACGGGCTTGGAGATACACACATTAAACCGGCCTTGTGCCACATTTAACTCCACGTGGGGGTGTTGATAAATATCAACATAAGAACTATGTTTCTTCAAAACTCGGCTCGGTGGCAAGGATCAAAGTGTAGTATCTGCGCTTTGTGAGCTTCCGAGTCGGGTTTTCTGTCGAACTCTCTACTGCAGAGAGGAACTCGGAGGAAGCTTTGCCGAAGGGCAAGGTTTCCTTCGGGGAGGTAGACAGGACCTGAACCCGTCTAGGCGGGTTCAAAGGTCATAATTTTGGCCGAGCCTACGGGCTTGGAGATACCCACATTAAACCGGCCTTGTGCCACATTTAACTCCACGTGGGTGTGTTGATAAATATCAACATAAGAACTATGTTTTATTCAAAACTCGGCTCGGTGGCAAGGATCAAAGTGTAGTATCTGCGCTTTGTGAGCTTCCGAGTCGGGTTTTGCTGTCGAACTCTCTACTGCAGAGAGGAACTCGGAGGAAGCTTTGCCGAAGGGCAAGGTTTCCTTCGGGGAGGTAGACAGGACCTGAACCCGTCTAGGCGGGTTCAAAGGTCATATTTTTGGCCGAGCCTACGGGCTTGGAAATACCCACATTAAACCGGCCTTGTGCCACATTTAACTCCACGTGGGGGTGTTGATAAATATCAACATAAGAACTATGTTTTATTCAAAACTCGGCTCGGTGGCAAGGATCAAAGTGTAGTATCTGCGCTTTGTGAGCTTCCGAGTCGGGTTTTGCTGTCGAACTCTCTACTGCAGAGAGGAACTCGGAGGAAGCTTTGCCGAAGGGCAAGGTTTCCTTCGGGGAGGTAGACAGGACCTGAACCCGTCTAGGCGGGTTCAAAGGTCATATTTTTGGCCGAGCCTACGGGCTTGGAGATACCCACATTAAACCGGCCTTGTGCCACATTTAACTCCACGTGGGGGTGTTGATAAATATCAACATAAGAACTATGTTTTATTCAAAACTCGGCTCGGTGGCAAGGATCAAAGTGTAGTATCTGCGCTTTGTGAGCTTCCGAGTCGTGTTTTGCTGTCGAACTCTCTACTGCAGAGAGGAACTCGGAGGAAGCTTTGCCGAAGGGCAAGGTTTCCTTCGGGGAGGTGGACAGGACCTGAACCCGTCTAGGCGGGTTCAAAGGTCATATTTTTGGCCGAGCCTACGGGCTTGGAGATACCCACATTAAACCGGCCTTGTGCCACATTTAACTCCACGTGGGGGTGTTGATAAATATCAACATAAGAACTATGTTTTATTCAAAACTCGGCTCGGTGGCAAGGATCAAAGTGTAGTATCTGCGCTTTGTGAGCTTCCGAGTCGGGTTTTGCTGTCGAACTCTCTACTGCAGAGAGGAACTCGGAGGAAGCTTTGCCGAAGGGCAAGGTTTCCTTCGGGGAGGTAGACAGGACCTGAACCCGTCTAGGCGGGTTCAAAGGTCATATTTTTGGCCGAGCCTACGGGCTTGGAGATACCCACATTAAACCGGCCTTGTGCCACATTTAACTCCACGTGGGGGTGTTGATAAATATCAACATAAGAACTATGTTTTATTCAAAACTCGGCTCGGTGGCAAGGATCAAAGTGTAGTATCTGCGCTTTGTGAGCTTCCGAGTCGGGTTTTGCTGTCGAACTCTCTACTGCAGAGAGGAACTCGGAGTAAGCTTTGCCGAAGGGCAAGGTTTCCTTCGGGGAGGTAGACAGGACCTGAACCCGTCTAGGCGGGTTCAAAGGTCATATTTTTGGCCGAGCCTACGGGCTTGGAGATACCCACATTAAACCGGCCTTGTGCCACATTTAACTCCACGTGGGGGTGTTGATAAATATCAACATAAGAACTATGTTTTATTCAAAACTCGGCTCGGTGGCAAGGATCAAAGTGTAGTATCTGCGCTTTGTGAGCTTCCGAGTCGGGTTTTGCTGTCGAACTCTCTACTGCAGAGAGGAACTCGGAGGAAGCTTTGCCGAAGGGCAAGGTTTCCTTCGGGGAGGTAGACAGGACCTGAACCCGTCTAGGCGGGTTCAAAGGTCATATTTTTGGCCGAGCCTACGGGCTTGGAGATACCCACATTAAACCGGCCTTGTGCCACATTTAACTCCACGTGGGGGTGTTGATAAATATCAACATAAGAACTATGTTTTATTCAAAACTCGGCTCGGTGGCAAGGATCAAAGTGTAGTATCTGCGCTTTGTGAGCTTCCGAGTCGGGTTTTGCTGTCGAACTCTCTACTGCAGAGAGGAACTCGGAGGAAGCTTTGCCGAAGGGCAAGGTTTCCTTCGGGGAGGTAGACAGGACCTGAACCCGTCTAGGCGGGTTCAAAGGTCATATTTTTGGCCGAGCCTACGGGCTTGGAGATACCCACATTAAACCGGCCTTGTGCCACATTTAACTCCACGTGGGGGTGTTGATAAATATCAACATAAGAACTATGTTTTATTCAAAACTCGGCTCGGTGGCAAGGATCAAAGTGTAGTATCTGCGCTTTGTGAGCTTCCGAGTCGGGTTTTGCTGTCGAACTCTCTACTGCAGAGAGGAACTCGGAGGAAGCTTTGCCGAAGGGCAAGGTTTCCTTCGGGGAGGTAGACAGGACCTGAACCCGTCTAGGCGGGTTCAAAGGTCATATTTTTGGCCGAGCCTACGGGCTTAGAGATACCCACATTAAACCGGCCTTGTGCCACATTTAACTCCACGTGGGGGTGTTGATAAATATCAACATAAGAACTATGTTTTATTCAAAACTCGGCTCGGTGGCAAGGATCAAAGTGTAGTATCTGCGCTTTGTGAGCTTCCGAGTCGGGTTTTGCTGTCGAACTCTCTACTGCAGAGAGGAACTCGGAGGAAGCTTTGCCGAAGGGCAAGGTTTCCTTCGGGGAGGTAGACAGGACCTGAACCCGTCTAGGCGGGTTCAAAGGTCATATTTTTGGCCGAGCCTACGGGCTTAGAGATACCCACATTAAACCGGCCTTGTGCCACATTTAACTCCACGTGGGGGTGTTGATAAATATCAACATAAGAACTATGTTTTATTCAAAACTCGGCTCGGTGGCAAGGATCAAAGTGTAGTATCTGCGCTTTGTGAGCTTCCGAGTCGGGTTTTGCTGTCGAACTCTCTACTGCAGAGAGGAACTCGGAGGAAGCTTTGCCGAAGGGCAAGGTTTCCTTCGGGGAGGTAGACAGGACCTGAACCCGTCTAGGCGGGTTCAAAGGTCATATTTTTGGCCGAGCCTACGGGCTTGGAGATACCCACATTAAACCGGCCTTGTGCCACATTTAACTCCACGTGGGGGTGTTGATAAATATCAACATAAGAACTATGTTTTATTCAAAACTCGGCTCGGTGGCAAGGATCAAAGTGTAGTATCTGCGCTTTGTGAGCTTCCGAGTCGGGTTTTGCTGTCGAACTCTCTACTGCAGAGAGGAACTCGGAGGAAGCTTTGCCGAAGGGCAAGGTTTCCTTCGGGGAGGTAGACAGGACCTGAACCCGTCTAGGCGGGTTCAAAGGTCATATTTTTGGCCGAGCCTACGGGCTTGGAGATACCCACATTAAACCGGCCTTGTGCCACATTTAACTCCACGTGGGGGTGTTGATAAATATCAACATAAGAACTATGGTTCTTCAAAACTCGGCTCGGTGGCAAGGATCAAAGTGTAGTATCTGCGCTTTGTGAGCTTCCGAGTCGGGTTTTGCTGTCGAACTCTCTACTGCAGAGAGGAACTCGGAGGAAGCTTTGCCGAAGGGCAAGGTTTCCTTCGGGGAGGTAGACAGGACCTGAACCCGTCTAGGCGGGTTCAAAGGTCATATTTTTGGCCGAGCCTACGTGCTTGGAGATACCCACATTAAACCGGCCTTGTGCCACATTTAACTCCACGTGGGGGTGTTGATAAATATCAACATAAGAACTATGTTTTATTCAAAACTCGGCTCGGTGGCAAGGATCAAAGTGTAGTATCTGCGCTTTGTGAGCTTCCGAGTCGGGTTTTCTGTCGAACTCTCTACTGCAGAGAGGAACTCGGAGGAAGCTTTGCCGAAGGGCAAGGTTTCCTTCGGGGAGGTAGACAGGACCTGAACCCGTCTAGGCGGGTTCAAAGGTCATATTTTTGGCCGAGCCTACGGGCTTGGAGATACCCACATTAAACCGGCCTTGTGCCACATTTAACTCCACGTGGGGGTGTTGATAAATATCAACATAAGAACTATGAGCTCTCGGCCCGGATGCTAGGATCAAAGTGTAGTACGCTGCCTTTGTGAGCTTCCGAGTCGGCGTCTGTCGAACTCTCTGCATTAGCAGAGAGGAACCCGGGCGAAGCTTTGCCGAAGGGCAAGGTTTCGTTCGGGGATGTAGACAGGGCCTGAACCCGTCTAGGCGGGTCCAATGGCTATATTTAGGGCCGAGCCTACGGGCTCGGGGATACCCACATTAAAAAGGCCTTGTGCCACATTCTATCCTCGTGCGGTGGCTCGATAAATACTGAACATAAGAACTATGGCAAAAATTTTCTTTTTCCTGATTGTCTATCATGTTCAATGTTATATAAGTCCCTTTTGATACTCGAGCATTAGTCAGCCATCATTCGTTTGTCCCACCGTCCCTGGTAGGACTCTTCCATTTTTTTTTTTTATATACTGATGGAATCGTTCTCCTTGCTCATCACTCACATCGCCGCAATTATTATGAAATTTATCAAGATGGCTATGTAAAAAATGAACCTTAATACTCATATTAACGCCTATGTCCTGTAGACTTTTCAACAGCTTTTCCACTAACTCTTTGTAGTTTTCAGCCCGGCGATTGCCTTAGAACTTTTTTCACCACGTCAATAAATGATGACCAAGCACGTAATTCCAAGTTATTTATTGAATTAATAAATATATCGTCCTTAATTAGTTTCCTGATATCAGGGCCATCAAACATTCCTGCTTTGGGTTTTTCAGTGCTAAATTCTGGAAACGATTTACATATATAATCAAAAGATTTACTTTCTTTGTCGAGTGATTTTACATACTCTTTCATTAATCCCAATTTGATATACAAAATATTTTGACTCAAAAACACTTTTTTCTTATAAAAATAGTTTATTTCAGGTGACTGACATAAATTGCTCGGCCTAACTGAAACTTGATGGGCTTCTACGACATTTATTAACTAAATTTTGCGATCAAGCAAGTTCGTAATTTTTTCCCCCAAAAAATGAGGAATTTCACTACAACAAAAAACTAAAGTAATCTTCGGAATCAGCACAATCAAATTAGCTAGAATCGTGTTTTGTTTCTTGACACCAAAAATCGTGTTAAACAATGTTATCACTATTTTATCCCCTCAGGAATAAATTGACCTTGAATAACCATTCTTGAATATTCCTGACCTTACATAATTACTTAACTCTGATTGGTTCTTTTATGATTGATTAATTGCTGCTCGATCTTGTGACTCGTCATTTGAAGGTTATTTGCAGAACAAGTTTCGTCTTGCACTCTAACCTTCTCTCATGGCTAAACAACTCACTGATTTTGAGCATCAAGTTACCGTACATTTCAAAGGAAAACATCCGATGTGGGAATTGGCGAAATGTGCAGAAATTTTGGGACAGCCTGTATTATTAATTATTAAAAATTAGGACTTCTTTTTCTTTTATAATAATTCGATAGCTTTCTATTTCAATAAAAGAGGATTTAAAATGAGGGACCAAAATCCAAACGCATATTAGATAACGAAAGATTCATTCCAAGTACCAAGAAACTAAATATCCTATTAGAAACAGAAAAGAGCGCTGAATTACTACGCGATAACGACCCTAACCTGCCAGTGAATATTGAACAATCGACCCATAGATGAAGAGAAAAGGGTAAGCAACTGAAATGTGGTTCTAGAGAAATGGAACATGGAATACTCAGATTTCCAGACACATGGAATACAGCAGAGTGAGGAAGCAAAACTTACTTATACCCAGAATCGGTAAAGTTGAAATTGGTATGTATTGAGGAAAGAGCGCTTGGAAAACTTAAAACTCACATGTTGTGAACAAGAGATATAGGGGAAAACAAAAAGGCACCTTCCTGCGGTGTTTTTGAGAATAGATGACCGAGCGATGGGCTCTGTCAAAGGGATGAATACGGTCAAGAGGAGATGAAGTTGTGGAGAGCCATGACCCCTACGTTCAGAAAGAATGCTCCACATAGAAGAAGTGATGCTAAATAAAATTATATTTCAATTACTTTGAAGCATTCTGAATTATTATTTCTCTTCCATAAAAATTCTTTATAATTTATATTTCTTGCTTTTCATTATAGAAGTAGTACCGGAAGTGGATGTACAGAGAAGTGTAATGGCTAACGACTCGGAATGTGATCACAGAGAGCCGAGTTCGAATACTAGTCGTGTTCGTTACATTCACTTACGCGCAAATACTTTTAGTAAACGTATGAATCCAACTCTCTCCCCCCAACTATAGGTTAAATAATATGACGGATTGAAACCTATCGCGTTGATTGGTAATTAGTCTATCGCAGAAAGAAACTGGGCGATATATATAAACTCTAAACTCAACCATGTCTCTCCCACCACTCCTAGCTACCTACCCTCCCTGTTAAATTACATAAACTTGATACTACCCGTCAAAAGTGTGAATTTTCATTTCATCTTTCGTTTAATTTTTGAAAGTGTTATCTGATGATCCAGCGTTCCTTAAAAGGGCTCTGGTGAAATAAATTATTATAATGGAACCTTAAAGTGGTCTGTTTTTCTTTAAATTATATATATATATATATATATATATATATATATATATATATATATATACATAAACCTAGAATAATATTATTCTAATTTAGTTTTATAATAATTCTTATTTTATTTTACATTTGTAAGTATTGTTAAATACATATGATTGTATTTGACATCCTTATGGGGACGCAATTGCCGAATGTTAGTGTCAAATTGTCGTACGTAGTAATTTCGCAACTGAAATTGACTTATGAAACGGTAATTTTTTAAAGATTTTTTTTTAGCTGTGCATAATACGCTCCCTTATTTTGATTATTATTTTTTTAGAAAAAATTGCGTATTATACATGGGGGATTACGGTTTATCTGAAAGTTGACAAAACTGTTTGCCATTATTAGAAACCTTGATATGCCGCTAAACGAAACCAACCAACCGATATATATATATATATATATATATATATATATATATATATATATATATATATATATATATATGTGTGTGTGTGTGTGTGTGTGTATGTATGTATGTATGTATGTAAAACACTAGGAAAGTTTAAAACACTATGAACGTATAAAAATAGGTTTTAAAACCTAATTTTACACTTTCATAGTGTTTTAACCCCGGTTTCGGGGTTAAGTATTTACCCATAGCTGGAACCCTAACAGGTTTTACCCCCACCGCAATCAGCGTGGATCTGGGAACAACAGTAATTAAGAGGTGTTTCCACACTTTTCACAACCTTCCGATCAGAGGCCTTGCTGCTGGATGTAGTTTATCGTCATTCCCAGGAAGATCGAATAAATATTTTTTTCTTTTAATCATTGTAGTGTAAAATAACTTTACTGTATTTGTTTTCTTGCCAATTATTTTTTATTGAGATTCTTTCGTCTCCAATTTTTAACAGATGTCTTTAAAATTTACTGAGTAACCGACAGATGGCGTCCACAATAATGAAATAAATTCAAATTTCAATTGGTTTAATTTTTTTAATTGTTTTTGTTTTTTTTCATAACACTATGGTTTATCCGGGGGAAATGACCACAATAAGCAACGATTCTTTACGAGTATCCAATATAGGTAAATGGTATTTATCACAGTAAGAAAAAATGGTCCTTACTGAAATTGAAGTGTTTACTCATACCGTATTTCCCCAAGCATAATATATTAGGTTGGTGCAAAAATAATGACGTAATAATGTCGTTTTTTGACGTATTTTTAACGTCAAAAAACGACATTATTACGTCATTATTTTTTGCACCAACCTAATACCTTCATCTCTAATACTCACACTTAAAATTGTACTGAAACTGGGGGTAAATGCTTCTACTCACGCATAATAAGCACCCCTTGTTTGGTAATAAAACAAAATAAATTAGACCTCTCCAATTTCATTACGGCCAGCATTTCCTACTCTTATTCAAACTGTAACTAAAGATATTTCCATAGTTCGTCGTATAGCCCTAAGTTTTTCCCCAAAAAATGACTTTAAACCTAAAATATTATTCTAATTTTGTTTTATGATAATTCTTATCTTATTTTACATTTGTAAGTAATGTTAGTTACAAATGATTATATTTGAGATCCTTATTGGGTCGCAATCGCCGAATGTTAGTGTCAAATAGTCGTACATAGTATTTTGCAACTGAAATTGACTTATGAAACGGCAATTTTTTAAAGATTTTTTAGCTGTGCATAATACGACCCCTAATTTTGAGTATTATTTTTTAGAAAAACATGCATATTATACATGGGAGATTACGGTATATCTGAAAGTTGACTAAACCGTTTGCCATTATTAGAAACCTTGATATGCCGCTAAACAAAACCGACAAACTGACATTGTCATCTAATCCAAGAATTTATGTTTCGTAACAACTTAAATATATACCATTATACAGGGTCTGTTTTAACAGATGCACTGCGTTTATTCTGTCATGTCACTCATAAAGAGTTGCTCTTGGTCCTTGTAAAGGGTGTTTCATTAAGACGGATTATATATAAGAGTGTTTCATTAAGACAGATCAGTAGTAACTACATCAGTGTTACTGGTGAAAATTTATTTATTTTTCCGTTGGATCATGTTATTTAAGTCATGAGAATTATGTGAGAAGAAGATATCGCCAAAACGCCCGCCAAATCTGAAAGAGAAAGAAAAAAAATCATTAGACGCTTAAACTTACTTCATATTTAAAATCGGTCCCATTTATTGGAACACCTTTTATTTGGTAAATCCTTATTATTTAAAAAAAAAAAAGAAAAAAAAGAGGATCAGACCTTTTTTGAAAATATGGTCGCACCGTATAATTGGCTAACGAAATCCCGAATTTTAGAAGCCAGTTGAAGATCTGGAACCCTGATGGAATTTAGTCTGTTGTAGACACAGCAACATTTTGGAGGGGTATGAGATAAAGTTTTTAAATCTGAAAGAAAAAGAAAAAAAATCATTAGACGCTTAAACTTAATTCACATTTAAAATCGGTCCAAGTTATGTTCCAATAACATTTGTAAGTAATGTTAGTTACAAATGATTATATTTGAGATCCTTATTGGGTCGCAATCGCCGAATGTTAGTGTCAAATAGTCGTACGTATTATTTCGCAACTGAAATTAACTTATGAAACGGCAATTTTTAAAGATTTTTTAGCTGTGCATAATACGCCCCCTAATTTTACATATTTTTTAGAAAAAATGCATATTATACATGGGAGATTACGGTATATCTGAAAGTTGACAAAACTGTTTGCCATTATTAGAAACCTTGATATGCCGCTAAACAAAACTATTGTCCTCATCTTTGTCGCCATTTTTATTATAACGTTTCGGCTGTTGTTCGCTCCGGCCTTCTTCAGGTGGTTGGAATGTCGAACTGAACCCTTTTTTTCACTCACTGGGGTAAACTGTTCTAGTTCCACGTGCCATGTCTAATGGATGTCATCAGTTATCTCCTGTTAATTCCCTTTTCCAAGTTCTGCACTGCTTTAACCGGGTACTGAACCTTTTAATATATAAATCTTTATTATTAAAAAAAATGATAGAATCGGGCTGATTTTTTAAAATATGGTCGCACTATATAATTGGCTAAGGAAATCCTGAATTTTAGAAACCAGGTGAAGATCTGGTACCCTGATGAAATTTCGTCTGTTGTAGACACAGCAACAGGACATGAACATACAGTGCTTTTCGATAAAAGTTACTTGATTTTTTTATGAAATGCTCTCTTCTCCGATGAAACGAAAGTTGAGCTAAATTCAAAGGATAAGCGATCTAAAATCCGAAGAAGAAGCTTTGAAAGCTCTTTGAATTTAGCAGTAAGTACTGTCAAGCATCTGTTCAGTATAATGTTCTGGGGATGCTTTTCTTTTCATGGAACTGGTTTCTTAAAACCTATTGAAAAGACCATGAGGAGTGAGCAGTACAAGAGAATTTTAGAGTCTTGTTTGCCCCCTTCTGCTGAAAGGGTGCAAATCGACCCCACCAAGCTCATTTTTATGCAGGATAATGCTCCCTGTCACAAATCAAAATTGATGAAGGAATATTTTGATGAGAAGCAGGTGAGTTTTATGACATGCCCGCTCCAATCTCCTGACCTCAACCCCATAGAAAACTTATGGAGCATTATAAATTACAAGCTCTCGAGAAAACAGTTGAGCAACAAAGATGATTTGATTGTGAATTTCATATCCAAATGGAATTCAATGCTTGGAGATGAGATTTGCCAGAACCTAATGAAGTCAATGCCAAAAAGGGTTGAAAAGGTTATTCAAAATAA
This sequence comes from Acanthosepion lycidas, assembly GCA_963932145.1. Lineage (NCBI taxonomy): Eukaryota > Metazoa > Mollusca > Cephalopoda > Sepiida > Sepiidae > Acanthosepion > Acanthosepion lycidas. The sequence continues at coordinate 21,569,126 of OZ010607.1, forward strand.
AAGAAGACCCATAGATTATTAAATATTTCGAACTATATTACCTATTATAAATAAATTATATTTATATTATTCTTTATTTAAAGCTGTTTGGTTATGTTTCTATTGCTTACTGGTTGCAGGAAATAAGTGAGTCACTTTTTTTGCACAGAGTTTTTCCCTCAATCTCATTTATATCCAAAATTATAATTTTCAATAGAATACCTTAGGGTGAGTAAACTTTTTTACTAGGTGGCCGGAAAGGGGTCTTTATATTAGTAAGATTAAAAATTTGTTTGACCCCAAAAACAATAGGCGAAAAATGTTCAAGTAAAAAAATCAGGTGAGTCACTTTTATCGAACAGCACTGTATATGGGCCAATGTTTGCGTGTTTTCCCTCAAGCATATTGAAATCTGGTTCATGAAAATTCCATAAGAATCTCGAGAATTCAAATTTCCGTTCGTCTGCTCCGGTTTCTTAGCCTAAACGTAAGGCTTCTTCGAGACAACCAACAGATTTTATATGAGTTAAACTGTCAATTACTTGTGACTTATTTTAGGCATATCAACCGACCATAATTGGTATAGGAATGGACATATTATATTAGACGATGACGAAGGTTTCAGAAAATCTCTCCGTTAACGTTAAATATTTATATCCATAAGTGTGGCTAATCGAGCCGTTCACTTCACATAGTGTAAACCTTTCCAGACACTTAAGTTTATCCGCCGAAAAAGCTACAGTTAACGATTTCTGTGCATTGTTGTTGATCAGAAATTTTACTTTGACATTTCTGTCTTTAATATTAGAAAGTTGACCATCCTTAGAAGTGTCAACATGTCGCGACAACGAAGACATTTGGCCTCTTCTTTTTCCTGACACATATAAGCGCGATGATTTCTATTTATACCAATACAGTGCTAGAGAACCACTCGTGCTATGGTGATTAAGAATGGTTTTAATGAATTATGTGATATGAATGAAAAAGGAAGTTGTAAAAAGTGAGGATTTGGAGAATGGTTTGAATAGCTAAAGTCTGACCCTTAACTTAAAGAGGTTACAGTTGTAAAATTCAGGGAAGCAACTACACCGAAGTTTATACACTATTTACATTATTCGGACTATTGTCCTCATCTTTGTCGCCATATTTATTATAACGTTTCGGCTGTTGTTCGCTCCGGCCTTCTTCAGGTGGTTGGAATGTCGAACTGAACCCTTTATTTCGCTCACTGGGGTAGACTGTTCTAGTTCCACGTGCCATGTATAATGGATGTCAGTTATCTCCTGTTAATTCCCATTTCCAAGTTCTGCACTGCTTTAACCGGGTATTGAACTCACAATCTTTGGGTTCTGTCACTGGATACATGGCACAGTGGATAAAGGTGTTGGGAAGAAGTGCAAACAGGTTACGGGGTACAAAGTGCAATTGACTTCACTAGGTTGCATACAATAAATTTTCATTAATTTTGTGGGAAAATTAAGGTTTTATTATTTAACAAACAAAAATACTCCCACTATTTTAAAAACAATTTAATGATTAAAATAATAAATACTTATTTGATAAAAATGCACTATTGTTTTTTTGTTTTTTTTTGCATATTTATTCTTTAAGTTTTTACATATACAAGAATCCAGTTTCAAATTTGTCCTGCAATTGCGAGAACTATAAGCAAATCACAAGCGCATCAAAAAGCCGGAATTTGCTTACATAAAGATATATATGTGCATGGCCAGTTGTATTTTGCATGCTCAAGAGTAAGAAATCCTAAGAAAAAGATAAAAATAAATTTTCTTAAATATGCTGTTTACCATGAAGTCCTATACAATTAAATTAAATTAAAGAAATTATTAAAATGCAAAGTAGACTTTTTGTCAAATTATTTTTCCAAACAAATCAGCTTATTTAAATTTAATCGATTGGTTTTCGAGTTTATAAATCTTGACAAAAGATGTTAGCGATAAATTTAACAATACAATATTGTGATAATTTCAGCATATATCAGTATGTTGCAAAAAAACTTCTACTTAAAACTTTTGCCCGAATAAACCCAATTCAAACTCTATGAGCAAGAGATAGAACTTAAACTAACACCATAAACTTCCCATGAAACTCATTGATAGACTAATTAAAATATATGTATACGGTTATATTTTGTGTTTAAAGTGCACTCACTCGCTGTTTTGCATCTGAAATATAAACATATAAAATATAAACTTGCAAATACTCTTGGGAAAGGGTATCAATCCATCTCTTCTCCCCCATCTGTGCGTTAAATAGTAGGACTTTCTACGGTAGACCAGTTGCCATACTCGGCTATAGAACATAGTCTGTCCTGCTATTTACCCATAGCTGGGTGGGGGAGAAGAAGGTATTAGCACGTAAGTGAATGTAATGGATTCGACTGAGATTCGAACTCGGCTCTTCGATTCCTCAATCCGAGCCGCTATCCATTAGGGTTCGTAAAAACCGCGAGGTAGAGTTCTTTTGCCAATTTTTTTTCCAAACAAATGAGCTTATTTAAATTTCATCGATTGGTTTGCGAAATTGAACGAAACGTCGAGTTTTGTAAATACTGCCAAAAAAAATGTTAGCGATAATTTCAATAATACTATATAATGTGAGAATTTGAAAACACGTCAGCGTGTTGCAAAAAATCCTAGTGATACATAATTTTAAAATCACTATTCAGATATAAAAGTTATCTCCATTTAATATCAATCATTCAGTGTAATTAACTATTCGACGGAGATTCAATTTCAAGCTTTCGGTGAAACCAATTTCCGGAAATTGATGTTTGCTGTTTTGATTGTCTCTAACTCTCAAGACTCCGATTGGAGAGCCGGAATAATAAATTCTTATGGCCTGAAACAGCAACACGACATTTTGCACTGCACATCTATGAAAGAAAACAGACAAAAAAGAAACGTCAACAAGTAGATAAAGCAATTTTAGGGTGGCCTCTGTGAGAACAATTTTTTGTATATCGTTAAGGCATTGGCTTCCTATTATGCCTTCAGTGGGTCTATCAAAAGCTTTTCACATCAAACGCAGGGCCTCAAGCACAAGTAGAATTAGTGATGTCTCCAAGTTCCACATGTTTTAAATTTCTGCTTCAAAATCCTTGTATACTGATTGTTCCATCACAGAATCTGCATCTGTAAATGACATTTTAAATGATAAATAATTAAAATATATTTAAGATATCAAAGTCATTTGTCCGAAAATTGGCTTCACTAAAGCCGTTGAAGAGAACCTTCAGTTTGTTAAATTTTTATTCACGGTAAAATACAAAGGTAGAAAATTAAAGGGAGATAACTGTGATATATAAGGCGTTTTTTTTTATATTACGAAAATATATATTTTTATATATTTTATATTTATATAATTTATAATTGACAATTTATTGATATTTTTCCGCCATCTTATGAAAAATAATTTTTTACTCAATCTTTAAAAAATAAATTTCATTATTTTGGATCATTCACCTATTTATTTTCAAAAAGACACTTTATTTTTTTAATTTAAATACTAACATAAATACTCTGTTAATGTTGCTTTCAAACAAATCATACTTAGATAAATCATCATTAACCTTTTTCAAATTGAGGACACATGACACAGTGAATAAAGACGTTGGTTAGATTCAGTGACAGCTAAGGCAGTGGAGAAATTTCAGAGGGAAATTAGCAGGAGATAACTGATAACTGACATCCATCAAACATGGCAACAGTCTACCCCAGTGAGTAAAATAAAGGGTTCAGTTCGAAATTCCAACCACCTGAAGAAGCCTCAAATAGTGTACATAATACCTCATCTCAGAAATATAGATAGATACTGAAAGGCCGAAACGTTGTAATAAATATGGCGACAAAGATGAGGACAATAGTCCGAATAATGTAAATAGTGTACATAATACCTCATCTCAGAAATATAAACAGATAATGAAAGGCCGAAGGGTTGTGATAAATATGGCGACAAAGATGAGGACAATAGTCGGAATAATGTAAATAATGTACATAATACCTCATCTCAGAAATATAGACAGACTATAAACATGTATATATGACATAAATAAATATACACTGAATGTAGATATATTAAGCAAAATAAAAAATAAAATTTCCGACAGCTACTTTCTCATGCACGCGCTAATGTATCACACTTTCCGTCTTTGTTTACAATTGAAAGGGCTTTGAGAACTAATATGACTCGTTCTGTTAAGCGCACAGATTTTGAAATACATTGCTGACGGTTTGGAAGTTTTTTTGTCTGAAGATTTGTTTTTTATTTTGCTTGCAGATTTTGTCCGTTGCATTCGAAATCCGTTTTCGAGGTATCCTTGCTCTTTCGAGCAAGCAAGGTTTTAGTTAGGGTCTCTATTTCCAAATTATAATCCAATAACTACGAGATTTTCTTCATGTTTCGTTTTTAGACAGCTGATACTGTATTTACTTTTTGGGCTTGTCCTTCCTAAATTTTCACAATTTCTTTGTAACAGTCGATTTACTTTTTTTGGTTTTGTGCCTTCTCATATCAAATGGACATGAAATTTTTATCAGGAAGCAAATCTCTTTTCTGTAGAAAAACCGAAAAAAAGATTTGCAACCTGATAGAAGGACTTTATCTGGAGCTATGTGTTCTAACGTCGTCACATTCTTTATCGGTTTATCTCATAAGATTTTCACTTTGCTATTCTCCAGCAATTTCGTCTCCTCTGTGATCACATGTCCATAATGCTCATGAAAGTGAACCCGTATTTTTACACAGCTGCTATTATTATTATTATTATTATTATTATTATTATTATTATTATTATTATTATTTCCTTTGATTTCTGGTGTTTACACATTTCTTTCCAGGTCCCACCCAGGGACCTAAGGTTAGAAATGGGCATCATGACACTTTCCACTAACAAAAAAAATTACATAGATAAAGACCTTCGTAAAGTGTGAGCTGTAGTTGTTCCAACCAATCCTAGGGTTCCAACTACAACAGGGGTTGTTGTTTGTGGTCTCTAATAACAATGTTTGGACGATTGGCTTTGATTGTTCTGTCAGTGTGCATTGTGTAGTCCCATAGAATTGTAACAGGTCCTATCTCCGTAACCGGGTCTAGGTTATTATTATTATTATTATTATTATTATTATTATTATTATTATTATTATTATCTTTGATTTCTGGTGTGTAGACATTTCTTTCGTGTCCTGCCCAGAGACATAAGGTTAGAAATGGAGTCATCACCAATTTACAAAATAATTAATAATAATAATAAAAAAAAAAAAAACAGATAAAGATCTTGGTAAGGTGTGGGCTGTACTCGTGAGAACAATTTTTTGTATATCTTTAAGCTATGGGCTACAAGGAATCATTTCAATGAATCTATTGGAATCTATTCCAACCAGACAGAGGGCTCCAGCTACAATAGTGATTGTTGATTATCGCATGTGCCACATGTTTGAGATTTCGATTTTAAGGACCTTGTATTTTGATAGATTATATTATTATTATTATTATTATTATTATTATTATTATTATTATTATTATTATTATTGCCTTTGATTATGTTGTATACTCATTGCCTTCCGTTGTCCAAACAAAAGGCCTAAAGTCAGAAATGACATGACATGTGCTACAAGTTTTTCTTTCACTGAGTCTATCGAAATTTTTTTCAATCAAACCAAGGTCTCCAAATACAACTAGAATTATTGATGCCTTCATGTGCTAGAGTTTTGAGATTTCCACTTCAATATTCCTGCATTTTGATAATTTTATGAAGATCTTCGAGAAAACATTACAATGTGCAGGAATTGACATGCCAATAATTAGCACTCCCTGCAGAATGTAATGTATCTTTGAAGATTTTCAATTCAAAATCCTTGTATTTAGATAGTATTTGGAAGATCTTAAAAGACATATTACAGTCTGGAGGAACTGCCATGTCAATAAAAAGGACATTCTGTTTTTGTGATCTTTGATTACGATGTCTGGGCGATTAGCTTTGATTGTTTTTTTTGTGTCTATTGTAAAGTCCCATAAAACTAATACAGGTCTTATGTCTGTAACCGGGTCTCGATGGTGTTCAATGCAGTTTGCTGCAGTTTCCTTTCTGTAAAAGTTGCAGATTTTTCAGTGCAAATATTGGCCCACTCTCTCCTGCCGAATTTCATATTCAGTGAAAGATAATATAGTAAAACCTGATACTAGATGGTCAATTGTTTCTGGATATTTCTTATTATCTTCATTCTATTTCTTTTGATTTCTGATGTGTACTCATTTCTTTCCGGGTCCCGCCCAGGGACCTAAGGTTAGAAATAGCATCATGACATTTTCCACTGTAAAAACAAAAAAAAAAAAAAATTGCATAGACAAAGCCCTTCGTAAGGTGTGGACTGTACTTGTAAGAACATTTTCTTTGTATTTTTTTTAAAGGCATGGGCTTCCATGAATCCTTTCAATTAATCTACTGGAATATTTCCAACCAATCCGAGGGCTCCAACTACAACGGGAATTATTGATGTTTCCATCTACCACATTTTTGAAATTTCGATTTCAAGATCCTTTTATTATTATTATTATTATTATTATTATTATTATTATTATTATTATTTATTTTATTATTATTATTATGATTATTATTATTATCATTATTATTATTTATTATTATGATTATTATTTTATTATTATTATTATTATTTTTATTATTATTATTTAGTATTATTATTATTTTATTATTATTATTATTATTTTATTTTATTATTATTATTATTATTATTATTTTATTATTATTATTTTATTTTATTATTATTATTCTTTTATTTTATTGGTATTATTATTATTTTATTATTATTATTATTTTATTTTATTATTATTATTATTATTTTATTATTATTATTATTATTATTATTATTATTATTTATTTTATTATTATTATCATTATTATTATTTATTATTATTATTATTTTATTATTATTTTTATTAATATTTTATTATTTTTATTTTTATTATTGTTATTTAGTATTATTATTATTTTTTATTTTATTATTATTATTATTATTATTTTATTTTATTATTATTATTTTATTTTATTATTATTATTATTATTATTATTATTATTATTATTAAAAGCAATAATAATGAAAGATAAACATAGGCCCAACTGTATGGAATTGACGCGCAAGTGGCTAAGAGACGATAGACGATGCATGCAACATGTGGCGGTGAACGGGTTCACTTACTAAATTTATTCCTAGTAAATCTCAACACTGCATTTGCTGAATTCTCATTAGAAATTCCTCGCGGCCTTATTGCGTCTAACATATACGTCTATAAAGAAAACATTTTTCTTTTGTTTAAAGAAATCCATCAAGTAAATGACTTTATGTATGAAGACAAAATCACTTTATTCTCAACACGCTGTGCCCCGCCGAAAATCCCGCCATTAGTATCAATCAGGAAATCGTTTGATTATTATTTTTTTTTTTTCGTTTTCTTTCTGTATTCATAAAAGCAGCCATTCGATAATTAATGGCACTCTTAATGAGAATCCAGTAAAATATTTATTATACCGAGTCTTCTCTATTTAAATGATTGCTATCGTTAAGCAACTCGGGACGAGGGCACAAACAGATGAGTGACATCTTGAGCATAGAATATATTTTTCTAAACGGTACCAGGCGACATAACGCAAATTCGATTCGGTTTAAACTTTTACTGTTGCGTTCTCTTTCGAAAAATGCTATGATTGTCTGTTTTCACCCCAGCTATGGATTAAATAACAGAGTAAACTGCTCTATTTACACTTCAGTGGCAGTCAGTCTATGCCAAGGACAATTATGAATTCAAAACTGTGTAGAAAGCAACGGGAAACGTCACAGTAATGGTAACATTAGCTGTTTCCTTATAAGGAAACTGTTGTGGATTCCGGGCTGAAATCCAGTACCAATAAATAACAAACGCCAAGAAGGAATAGAGGAAAATAGTTGTATTAACGTAATAATACAAACTGGTAATGCAGGTTAGTAGTTCCAAGAATGCGGGTTAGTAGCAAAATATCTATACAGTCTTTGGTATTGAAGTATCACTGTATGACATCTTACTGAGTCTACGTGCTTGCTCACTGTGACTCTTGCTCGTTACGTTCGTTCGTTAGTCCTTCTTTCTCGTTCTTCTCCCAGGTATTCACTAGCAGTAGTATATGTATACCCTAGGTGAGTTCATTTGTGTAAAAAGGGGAGAACCCCTCAACAGAAACATTTCGAATTCATAGAAAGAGCAGTCAGGGAGTAAGAACACAAACATTAAAAAGAAACTGAAAAAGAACATATTTGCCTTAATGTTAATTGTAAAGGTAATATTAGTTGTTTCCTTATAAGGAAACATTTCGAATTCATTGTCTGATCAGCCAGTATTACTCTTGATTGGAATTATAGAATCTTTCTCTTCAAATAATTTAACAAGAACATAGGTTTATCAAGTCCAATATATGTTATCGCTCTTTCAGATATTTGTGGATGTTTCGATCCTAAAATCTTACCATTTTTGTCATTATTTTCTCTTCGAGTGAAAAGTGATATTCGTCTTTGTTGTTGTTATTGTTAAAATTCCTGAATAGACAAGCTTTCTGATACTTTGTATTGCCCTTTGGGATTCCGTAGCACCAGTCCACGACCGTTGAAAAAAGAATGGTCCTTGCTCAGACCTACAGTGTTCATTGGCTTAAACTGTTTTTAATCATGGATCTGTTGAATGCTATATAGATCTGACAGTTTAGATATTCCTGAGCCATGAATGACATCTATATGAAAGTCTCGATCTAACGAAGCTGTTCATGGACATGAAACGAGATTTTTGCTTCATGTTTTTATTTTAATTTGTGGTGTTGGACGAATATTTTTATATTAATATTCACTCAATTCAACTCCCAAGAGCCACTCATGGTAGCGGATTTTATTGTGGTGTTGTATGAAGGTAAGAAAAGGCAAAAGATGCAGTTCATGAGGTTATGCAGGACGTATAACATTTAAACCTAAACCTGAGGAGGTCAAAATTACAGCAATCAGGAAAATATCCTGCCTGGTTGTCTGTGCCACAGACCAGAAGTTCTTCGTAAGAAGCTGTCTGATTGAAACTTCCTCCTTACTAATGGAATACGAAGGGAATGAGGATAAGTCATTCTTGTATACGTAGCATGGTAGGTTCCAGTTTTAAAGGTCAGGATGGTGGAATTATGGTATATAGCTCGTCAGAAGACATGCCATGGAAGTCGAGATAGAAGAGCCAGAGGCTGGCACTTTAAATGCACTATGAATTAAATTCATAAAATTCACTTTAAATGCATATTTAAGTAAAATATATTCATAAAAATTATGTAACCTGTGTGGCACTCAATAAATTTTTGTCTATTCGTCGTTTCTCCAAAACCCAGCACCAGTTATAGGGTGGAAAATATTTGATCATCCATAAGGATTCGTAGACTATTTTGAACTCTATCAAGACAGGCAAGTGACTACTGAGCAACGCCAGCTCAAATATGGCAACAGTAGTCCTTGAGGCGATTCTGCGCGAAATGGAAGTCTTAACAATCTTTGCAACATAAGACATGCAGATGGTACCTCACTGTTGATAGCAGGCAAGGAAAGTAAATTGCCACAGAAGGTAACGAAGGAAAGAGAGAAGAAAGGACTAAGCATCAAATTCAAGAAGACAGAATACACGTGTGTTAACAAAAGGACGATCCCCAAATCCAAATTATTATATAATAATATTAGTTGTCGCCTGATAAGGAAACATTTGGAATTCATTGACCGAGGAGCCAGTGCTACTGTTGGTTGTAAGAATAGAAACCATCAATGAACCTATCTGAGTGAAACTTCCTCCTTACTAATGGAATACAAAGAAAATGAGGATGAGTCCTTCTTATATACATGGTATGGTGGGTCCCAGATTTAAAGGTCAGAAGATATGCAATGGAAGTCGAGATAGAAGAGCCAGAGGCTGGCACTTTAAATGTACCGCGAAGTAAATTAATAAAATTCACTTTAAATGCATATCTAAGTAAATTATATTCATAAAATACAATGTGACTTCTGTGGCTATCAAAAGATTTTTTCTATTCGTCCTTTCTCCCAAATCCAGCACCGAGTTATTTGGTGGAAAATATTTAATCATCCATAAGGATTCGTAGACTATTTTGAACTCTGTCAAGGCAGGCAAGTGACTACAGGGCAACGCCAGCTCAGATATGGCAACAGTAGTCCTTGAGGCGATTCTGAGCAAACTGGAAGTCTTAACAGAATTCATTATTTTGGGCCAAATCATTACATTATAAGATATGCAGATGACACCCTCTTGAAATCAGGCAAGGAAAGAGAAATTCCACAGAAGGAAGTGAAGGAAAGCGAGAAGAAAAGATTAAGCACTAAGCGCAAGATGACAGAATGTTTTTTTAGCAAAAGGATGAGCCCAAAATCCACAATTACTGTAATAATATTAGTTGTCGCCTTATAAGGAAACATTTGGCATTCATTGACCGAGCAGCCAATGCGTGTGTGTGTGTGTGTATGTGTGTGTGTGTGTGTGTGGTAAGGAAGTACCTCACCTCAGGAATATATACATATATATATATATATATATATATATATATATATATATATATATATATACATATATATATATATATATATATGTTGTAATGGAATCTTCTGAAACATTGCTCTAATGATTGAGCCAATTAGTCCATGCCAATTAGTCCATGTCAATGGAAAAAAACACAATAATAGAATTCGTTAATTACTGCATTACTATAATATTCAAAAATCTGGCGTCGCATTACTGCACGCTTAAAAAAAGTCTAATAGCACACTTTTTAATAAAACAACATTCTAGAAGTTTCACATGCATTTTCGTCTTGGAATTTTACCCGAAATTACCTGAAAATGAAAAAGGTAACATCTGTGCCTGAGGATGGTAAATGTTTTAACGAAAGTACTTGCAATATTGACCAAACATCTAAGC
>OZ010607.1:21585117-21715117 GCA_963932145.1 Acanthosepion lycidas
TAGACACAAACATCCCGACAATGGAAAATCATAGACTCAATTATTGCATAGAAATGTGTTATGTAGTGCTTTCAGAGTGGAGGCTTGTACTAAGCCGGTCCTAAAATAGGTTTGACGTACAAAACGTTAGGAACTTGATATAATAGGTAATGACGCAGTAATCTAGTTGTGATGGCTGATACTTTAATATCCGACTAACGGTCGTCCGACATCGACTGACTGAGCAACTCACTGAGCGACTGCTACTACTACTCTTGCTACTCCTACTTATTATAGGTGGGAGAGTCTATTAACAATAGAATAGGTGTGTTTCACTATAACAAAAGGAAAGACATAGTCTCAAATATTCTCTACAATGGAAAGTTACATACTCAAATATTCCATAGAAAGAAAAGGCATAGACTCAAATATCCCATACAAAGGAAAGGGATAGACGCAAATATTCCATGTAAAGTAAATTCATTGATTTTTATACATATATTCAATTTGAATTTTTGAGTAGAACTCAGAAAATGAAAGAAAGATACGGGAAGAAACTGATTTAGCGTTGCGTCAAAACAAATGAAATTTTTCTTTTTCTTCCTCAGTACGAAGGGGGAATATGATTTGGTTCTTAAGTGCGAATGACTGAAAGGAAACCCAAATATAACTCAGAGTGAATGGCGGAAAATTCACTTGTCTCCGAGTCAGGAAATCTCAGAGGCACTGCCATCTCCAACCAATTCTTGCCTAAATGATATTAAGTTCAAGCAGGTAATTCTTTTCCTATTCATTTCCTTCTCACTCAGAATGGTGAAGAGGTTTACTTATTGATAGAGAGCTTATCAAATAGCTTGGTGGAACTGATCAATCAGGCTTATATTTGGCAGGTGAAAGCAGACAAAAAAATTCTTACTGAACTCATATTTATGCTTTTTCGGAAAACACAAACAATTCATCGAATTCTTCACAAGAAGATAAATCAGTCGCCAATATAAAAAAAAATATATACGTTTTTCTTTCGCTTAAACTAGAAAACTAAAATAAAAATAACCACCTTAATCATGTTTGAAATGAGTTTATTTTTTATTTTTAATCAAGTCAAAGGGAGAAGCAATTTCGAAAAGTGTTTTCTGCGGAAAAAAGTCAATTGCAGAAATATTTTTGTGCCTTATTTTTAATTTTCCTCTGGACTATTTTCTTAAAAGACTTCACACTATTTACAAGCGAGCTATCCATCTGAAAAGTATAATCTTCTGCTATATGCTGTATCCAATCAGGACGTTTGAAATGATGTCCTTCCACTATTTTCTGTCCGTTATATCTCTTAGTAAATTTTGAGTTTTTGTTATCTCTTTTAAACCCTGTTATTCTAACCATTTAACCAAACTCATTAGGTAGGTTATAGATGTTTTCCTTTATTCCTTTTGCCTACAATCTGTCCTGTGAGTATCAGATTTTCTAAGTCTTCTTTCTTCATTATGTGCCCTAGAAATTTCAACTGTCGATGATGATAATTATACACGCTAACAAAAAATGCTTGCTGTTTCTGATTTATTACAAAAAAGAAGTTATACATCAAATTTGCCATACTTTTAATTCTCGTAAGATTCACTTATTCGTGAATCTTACGAGGATTAACAAATTAACTTTTTGAAAACGTGACTCCTGATGCGCAATGGCCTTTCGGTAGAAACAGGTGTACTGGAAACAAAGAATTTGTGAGTGCCTGTCCTCATCTCCGAAGAAATTCTCACCTCTTATTTCCTAAATCTGTCTCCAATAATCAATTATTTAAAGAAGGTAATACAAATGAAAAGATTTGAAATTGACAAATTGAAAGCTCAAAAATTTAATGATCCAATAGAGGAATTCATACTGATATTTTATTGTTGTAGAACTTGCCATGAGCTTATTCAGTCAATGACTTAAGAATTAAGATTCATCAAAAATTTCAAATTGGTAAACCATGAAATTCTCGTTGCTATTTTTAAGAGACTAGTAATTTTAACCACTGTTTCAACCAAATCTGTTTCTGGCTTTCATAGAATTGAGTTCTTTGGTAGATTGCTCCTGGTAATAAGGGAATAGTCTATTATAAACTGATAATGGACATAGGCCAAAATTAGGTGTGAAATAGGATTTTGAGTGCAAACTACAGATGCCAAGTAGAATTTATGACCACATCTGTTTATCATTCCCTAGTCTTAGGTAAGACTTTAAACTGCACCATCTCCATTTCCTTTTATAATTCATTCTTTGTTCTGCGTAGGAATTTAAACTGTATCCACAACCATCCATACATCAGTCCTATTCTGGTTAAGTCTTTAAACTGGAAGAAGTGGTAATCTGTTGGTTCAAGTTCCATGGTTTTCTCCAAGGAAACAGGCCGTATAGTATCTCTAGCCATCCGTGCTACAGGAGGACTGGCGTTGTCATGGAGTACACCCTTTTAATTAACCAATTCTGGCTCTGTCTGCCTTGGTGCCTGTTGCACACGTTCAAACTACTATGCGTACAGGCCCACAGTGATGATTTGACCCGATGGTAGAAGATCACAGCATACCACTTGTCAACTAATCAATCATAAACAGAGAATGATCTTACATGGAGGTAAAGGTGGTTTTGTGGGGTGAAGCAGGGTGTCCCGTAGGGACAACTAATATTAGGTTGTCCCAAAAGTTTTTTTGCAAAAAATTGAAATCTTACTCGCCAAGTAAAAACAAAAACAACAAAAAGTATTCCTCAAAATAAAGACCATCATTTTCCAAGACTTTCTGCTATCGATCTGCAAGCTTTCGGATATTGTGAAAGTACCATTCAACCGGCTTCGAATCAAAGAATTCTTGACACGCTTCCTCGACTTCATCAAACGAGTCGAATCGGCGGCCCTTCAGAAAGTGTTGCATTGAGTGGAAAAGGCCGTAATCTGATGGAACACAGTCAGGACTGTAGGCTGGATGTGACAGAACCTCAACGCCGTCCAGCTCTTCAAACTTGTCTTTGGTCTTCCTGGCGGTGTGCGGTTTGGCATTGTCCTTCTGAATCAAAGCGCGCTTTCGGTTGATCAGAGCCGGGTACTTTTGCTTCAACCGCTCCAGTTGCTGACAGTAAAGTTCGGCACTGATGGCAAGACCATTCGGAATCAACTCAAAAGCACGATTCCTTCAAAGTTCCGCCAAACGCACAACATGTCTTTCTTGCTGAATCGATCTTGTTTTAGGACCGACGGTGTCTCTTGCCCTTTCTGAACCCATCGCTTGTCTCGATTGTGCTGGATTGTTTTGCATAAAAATTCAATTTTTCGCAAGTGTTTACGAACTTTTGAGACAACCTAATATATGACACGCTTGGATGTGTCATACAGGACTCTCTTTTTCGTTTCTGGAGAGCACTCGATTAAATAGAGGTACGTTGCTGTTCCGAGTAATCAACAAGAAAGAGGCTTGTTCAACGTGTACGCCTGCCCTATACGGTGTAGATGAAATCTGAATGTTTCATCAGGTACCTGGAAGCGTTCGGCATGCTCATCACACGTTTGTGTGTTGCCCTGCCCTATTGCCGGCCACTTCTGGGTTCATACGAAAGAGACATCTCCCGAACTGAACTTCTAGAACTAATGCTTGGTGGTGGGTTCACTGACAGCATTATCCCTAAAATCTTGACGGATTCGCCGACTTGATGCGACTGCGGAAAAGCCCACCATAAAGTCAAAAACTAGACAACCCCGAACGACAGCTTCGATACTGCCACGGTCCGTCGCCGCTGTTCATGTTGTATATTGTTGTGAGCTCAAATAAGGCACGGTCATTCATATATAAAAAATATATCAATATCATTATTGTTCGAGTTGCGACGAATGGGTAGAATGAGTGAGAATCTCAGAGTTTAGGATTGCGCACATAGGAATTGGTGGAGACAAATCTTCGGTAAACCACTCTTCATCCTCTCTCTCTAGATCAAGAATCGGACCGGTTATAGAACATTTGGACACCTACGCAACTTCATGTGGCTAAACCTTCTTCCGATATGTCGCCTACACAACTTTGTGTGGCCACGGATCTTACAGCATGCTCCCACGCAACTTCCTGTGGTCATGCCTCTCCCTGTCATGCGCCCACGCAAGCACACATTACTTCCGCTTAGGACACCTTGTGCGCCTTGTCTATTCAAGGCTCAGGACACCTGTGCGTCCTCTTTAATTTATCCACCAGGTGTATTTCCTGTTTATGCAATCACCATTTCTGATTTCCGCTCACCTACTGATGCAGCGGAAGTAAGGCCAAAAGTTTTTCTCAAACAATATCTAACACTCGAGCTATGACTGATGTGTGTGCGAAACGTATCTGCATTGGTCAAGAGCGAAGCCCGTACCCAACAGTTTTCTCCCCACTTGACGCACTCAGTTTCGTATCAGTGATCACTTTTTCGCACACGACGTAACAGCAAACAGCAAGAACGTTTTGACAATCTTATACCTGTTCTTTTTTCCCATTTCTCTAAAATTTCATCTTTGCTCACATTTTCAGTCGACGGGATTGTCAACACTCTTCTCTAGAAGCGACTTTCTGTTGCTTCACGCCACTTCATCTGCGAGGAGATTGTCCCGCATTCACTGCATTATAGAAGGACTGATATTGCAGAAGAGTTCAGTACTCTTTTCTTTCTAATGAAATTTTCATCGTCTGACTCCATACGTCAAATCTATAAATCAACCATCCATCCTTGCATGGAATATTGCTGTAATATATGTTCTTGTGCTCCCGCTGTACGCCTCGAGGTCCTTCACAAAATCCAGAAATGAATATGCATGATGATAGGTCTTAGTTTCTCACATGCGTGCTGGGGCCACAATCTTCTACAAATATTTTCATGACAACTGTTCCAACAAACTACTTTCACTGGTTCCTGGACTATATGGATTTAAACGTGCTACCAGGCTGCCATCTCAGTCTCACCTTTCACTGTCGAAACAGTTAAATGTAATTGTCTCTTCTTCTGAAACAGCTTCTGCTCTCGCACTTCATGTCGTTGGAACTCCCTTCCCCTTACTTTTTACCCGATGACTATAATCTTCAAATATTCAAGTGCAATGTCAATCGACATCTGACACCCTGAGTTTGTTCCATTTCGTTCTCTGTATTCTTTCCATAGATATGGCTCTTTACCCTTGTTCTCAAACATCTGTAACCACTTGCGTGCTAGTGGTACTCTCGCCTTGCTTGGGGTGATTTTGTTTTGAAAAAAACTTTACTTCGCTATCCCAGTGTACCTTCGGTTTTCAGCGTCGGAATTTTTCTGTTTCTTAATACTGTGCTTAGGTTTTGGAAGGCATCTTTCGCTATCCCAGTGCGCCTTCGAATTCACTATCGAATTTTTTCTGTTTCTTAATACTGTGCTTAGCTTTTGAAAGGCTTCTTTCTCTATCCCAGTGCGGCTTCGGATTTCACTGTCGAAATTTTTCTGTTTCTTAATACTGTGCTTAGCTTTTGG
Organism: Acanthosepion lycidas; assembly: GCA_963932145.1. Lineage (NCBI taxonomy): Eukaryota > Metazoa > Mollusca > Cephalopoda > Sepiida > Sepiidae > Acanthosepion > Acanthosepion lycidas. Next base: position 21,590,590 of record OZ010607.1, read on the forward strand.
ATGGCCCCTTTGGCTATCTCAGCGCGCCTTCAGATTTCAATGTCGAAATTTTTCTGTTTCTTAATACTGTGCTTAGCTTTTGGATGGCTTCTTTCGCTATCCCAGTGTGCCTTCGGATTTCTGTGTCATACTATCTGAGCTTTGTTAAAATGCCTCCCAAATATTTAAATTATTGTAATTGCCTTATTTACGTATCTACAGTTTGTAATTAGAATAATACGGTAAATTTTAAGGTAGACATCATATCTGCCCTTGAGCGGCAAACAATTTAAGATAAGGAATCTTCTAAATTGAAGAAAGCAATAGAAAATCAACGTACTGTCTTAATCAAGTGTTATATAGGAATAAAGTGTCTCTGCCGACACCTGAGTTTTAACATAGATCGCCAGTGTGAAAACACAAGTGATCACATTATTGAATTAAGTGGATCACAGAGGAGACGCATATATAGGAAGTCGCGTGATGTCTAAAGTATCTGCATTCCTAGTCTATCCTCTATTACTATTCGGATCACCATTTCTAGTCTATCCTCTATTACATTACGGAACGCTATTCTCTACTCTATTAACTATACTATTTTCTATTAAGATCACTATACGAATTAGTATTCGAGTGAGTAATATCGAGCAAGTACTATTAATGCCCGTTTTATTCGAAGTCGTCTAACACCAGTATTGTTCAACAGCATTACTATAGTTGTATCTGCGATTACAACGTCTCTACTACAACGAGCATTACAAAAGTAACAACGAGTATTCGTTAACATCACAGAAGTGACAACGAGTGTTCATTGTCATCACACACACACACACACACACACACACACACACATATATATATATATATATATATATATATATATATTAAAAAGAAGAGAAGAGAGGTGCCGTAAACGTTTTTGGTTGTAATGTGGATTTTCTAAATAAATCCACATTACAGCCAAAAACGTTTACGGCACCTCTCTTCTCTTCTTTTTAATATACATACTTTTCTCTCGTTGGAACCACTACTACCTCTTTCCTTTATATATATATATATATATATATATATATATATATATATATATTATGAAGCAGGTACAATATCCATCTCACGCACGGTGAATACTAGACCTGGTTTCTTTAGTATTTCCCCTTTTTTAGCAAGATTAATGCTCGATAAGTGTACATACAATTTTCCATCATAATAGAATTCTTTTCATTTTTTCGTTTTCATTCAAAATACTTAAATTTTAGGAATACGTTTTGAAAGCGTCGCCCATTTGACGACAACGTGACCACGCTTAAACGGAAAGCTGATCATTTAAAATTTTCAGGTATCTGTTTTGGATTTGTCTTGTTTTTATGTCCATCGTCTTTGTCATGTTGAACTGATTATGTTAATTGCATTTTAATGAATATTGTCCTGATGAAGGTTTATTAAACCGAAACGTCAGACGTTGACATTTCATTCATATTAAAACAACATAATTGCATTTAAGGATTTTTGTTTGTTTTTTCCAAATATTTTTCTCCATTCTGTCGGATTTATATCCATTTATATTTGCTTACATATATATATATATATATATATATATATATATATATATATATATATATATATATATATACGCACAACACAGATTCTATTCTATCCCCCGTCTATACTATTCACTATACTATTTCACTATTCAGATCACTCGTAATTACTATTCGAGCGAGTATTATCGAGCAAGTACTATTAATGTCCGTTTCATTCGAAGCCGTCTAACACTAGCATTGTTCAACAGCATTACTATAGTTGTATCAGCGATTACAAAGTCTTTACTACAATGAGCATTACGGAAGTGACAACAAGTATTCGATGGCATCGCAAAATTTGCAACCTGTGTTCGTTGACAGTGCAAAATCAAGGCATCGTAATTCACCGATAATAAAATAAAATGAATCTGTAGTGAGTCATGATCGTCTAAATCCTGTAAGGAGCATTGCCTGAAATAAATTTGCCCCTCGTTTGGAAAACCTTACATCAGGCAGCTAATAGGCTTCTTTTATATGCTATTTCCTTTCAAAATGTCGGCGATCACGGCTCTCTACAGCTTCTTGTTGCTTTATCTAACTTTTTTCCTCTTCATCCTTCACTTTGTGTTCAGTTCATTCCCTAAGACTTGCTAAACCCACTGTTTACTTCTTTTATTCAAGAAGTCCTCCTCTAAGCGTTAACTTTTCCAGGGTCTTCTTCATCATAATGTATGGCTGGTTCTTCCTAGTATTCGGTATCACTTTCTTTGTAGTTTCCATTGCCCGTGGTGTTCTTAGCATTGTTCAAGAGAAGCACTACTAAGTCGTTTCAAATCCTATTCCGATTCTGCGAGGAGATTGTCCAGCATTTACTTCCGCGTAGGAAATTCGATATAACTCAGCAATTCATCATTCTTTTCTTTGTTTCCCAGGCTATTTGCCGATCTATTAATAATCGGTTAAATTACTGGAAAGGCACCTTTCGCTAATTCTATGCAATTTCGCATAATATAAATAGTCACCTGGCCCTCGCTCAAGTTCCTGACCTTACCGCATTTGCTCAATTGGATGATACTGCCTCGACAACAGATACTAAATAACGGGAATCTATCTACCCATTATAAGGGTTCTTAGGCAACGACTGACTAGAGAAAGATTCATATAAGTGCAAACCTTTTGACGTGGACTTACGTCTGTTTATATGGGAATTAAATAGAATTATCTCCCCTTTTTATAAATTAGATTAAAAAGGTTTGGTTTGGTTTGGTTTGTTTTGTTTTATGGTATATCAACCTCAATGGGATATTTATTGCTGGTAATAATTTTTGCAAAAATATATTGCTGGTATTAAAACCTATGTTTGCACTTTCATAATGTTTTGACCCCAATTTGGGGGTTAACGATTTTCCCATACCTGGCACATTCAACAGGTGCTACCACCCCGGGTCAAGGTGGATCTGGGAACACTAGCAATTAAGAGGTAGTTCCACGCTCCTCAAACCCTACTGATCAGAGGCCTTGCTGTTGGATGCAGTTTATTGTCTTACTCAGGACGCGGATGTAGTTTATCGTCTTACCCAGGACGCACATTAAAATGGTACACCGGTGAAAAAGCATGTTATAAGAAATCTATGCAAAGATTTTAATATTTGATTTTTAGCATACCTGTAACAGCTTGTATGAACGGTAAATATTTTGAGGTTATTGTAATTTAAGAGAGTTTCACAAGAACCCTCCTTGGCGCAAGGTTTAACAAGAAGCCTCCTTGAAATCCTTTCATGAGTGAAGTAGCTACCAGCATAATATTATAATTGTACTTGTTCCTACATACATCATCTTGCGTATGACAGTAAACTACATCCAACACCAACGACTCTGGTTAGGAGATCTGAGGTTTTGAGGTACGTGGTACCACATCTTAATTGCTGTTCTTCTCAGGTCTATCCTGAACCCGCGATATTAGCATCTGTTAGAGTACCAGCTATGGGCAAATTTCAAAAGTACATTTTTATAGTAAAATTAAGACAATATATTTTAGGATTTACAAATTAGATATCTAGAAAAACATACATTTACTCTAAAAGTATGAAAATGAGATACAACATATCTGAAAGCATAATATTATCTACAAAATAAATAATCAAATATAAGTTTATATACCGTCAAAGAAAATTAATTAGCCAACACGAAAGAACTCTTTCATGACATTAGTCCATATAATATCCAAATAGTGAACTTCAAACAAAAAAAAGTACTAGTCAAGTACATTTTTATATACATTTTATATAAAAAATATACCAATACCTATTTATAGTAAAATTAACAGCAATATTTATTTATAGTCAAATTTCCAATCATATATATTTATAGTAGAAGGTCTGACAGTATATTTTGTAGCAAAATGATGAATACATTTTATATGTTTCATAATTCCCCATGTATAATACATCTTTATCTATAATACCCACCCTTAAAATTGTGTTGAAACGTGGGAAAATGCTTCTACGCACGCATAATACGCCCCCCCCCTTTTTGGTCATCAAATCCTATAAAATATAACTCTCCAATTTAATTACGGACAGAGTTACCGACTCTTATTCAAGCTGCAATTTAATATATTTATCAAAATTTCCGATCATCACGATTCTAAAAGGAAACGGAAATACCTATATTGTGCCTACTGCGCAGACTCATTAACCTGTTTTGTTGGATAAAATGTGCAATCTACTGGTTCTGTATATAGTTTTTCACAAAAGATGGTTTTAAACATAGAATTTTATTATTCTAATTTAGTTTTATGATAATTCTTATTTTATTTTACATTTGTAAGTATTATTAGGTACATATGATTGTACAGTGTAAACCGGATATAAGAGAAACCGGACATAAGAGAGATTTTCTTAGGTCCCAAATTAGAGCCTTACTTACCTAAACAAAATAGACCAAACCCGGATATAAGAGAAACCCGAATATAAGAGACTTCTTCTCCAGTCCCGACAACTCTCTTATATCCGGGTTACACTGTATTTGAAATCCTTATGGGGTTGCAGTTCTCGAATGTTAGTGTCAAATTGTCGTATGTTTTGGGGTGAGTAGTCATTTCCCAAATGAAATCCACATAAGAAACGGCAATTTTTTGAAGATTTTTTTGAAGCTGTGCATAATGCGCACCCCTGATTTTGCTTATTATCTTTTTTTTAGAAAAAAATGCGTATTATACATGGGGAATTACAGTAGATGATGGTATACAATTGCGTTTAAAATATTTTGAGTTAAAGCCATAAAATTGTGCTGAAAATATTTAAACTTTTGCATTAAATAACCCAAAGGGATTGATATGTTGCTAAACAAAATCGATCTCACAGCAAATCTTCTCTTAGTTAGCACGACCGTTACACCCTGCCAAATGCCTCATAAATAATTTGATCGAGTGTGGAAAGATGAAAAAAGATATATCGGAAACGCTACTTGGTTTCAGTGAAAAAAAGAAAAACAGAAGCGTTTAACATGTTTTTGGCGAAATGGAGGAAGTTGTCACATTCAAATTTTTTTCATTTGTACCGCCTTACTTCTTAAAATGACGACATATTTATGATTTTTTATTACAATAATTTCTTAAAGCTCTTAAGCTCAAATATTTGACGATACATTAGTGGAATTGCTACGAATATTTTATTGTTGTAGAACTCGCCATGACGTTATTCAATCATTAACTTAAGAATTAAGATTCACGATAAAAATGAAAATATGACGACACTGGAATTTTCATGGCTCTTTCAATTTTATTGTAAAACTTGGTTAGAAAACTGGGGATACTAATGGCGCTTTTGAGAAAAGTTTAATTTAAAAAAAAAATCAGTAATTTACTCGTTTTAAAGAATGGTGAGGCGGAGTTGAATACGACAAACGGATGCGTAGGTCAGGCCATCAGCATTACTTTGCGAGCAAAATTCGATGACGTTCAAAGGTTTAATTAATGGTGACCGACGATTATGAGTAGAAACAATAGCAAACACACGAGATTATCGTTTATTAACAGCTAATGCGTTCTGAAAAGAAGCCAGGTGCACCCCAAATTAACAGAAGAGTAATTTATGAGTTGTTATTTTTTTATTAAATTAAAAGCTAGCGACATCAAGAACATGGATTCCATGTCAAGTCTTTTTTATTTGATACTAGCAGGAGAGCCCGGCGTTGCCCGGGGATGTAACAGTAAAAGATAGATCAAGTATCGACCATCATAAAGACTAAAAAATAAAATTGACAAAGGTTATTGTTTAAGATTAACGGACACGCATGTTTTAATTAGTTTTTTTTTTTTTTTTTTTTTTTTACGAATTGGTCAAACCCAAACTCAAACAAAAACATTGTTTTCAATCGTTATGAGTCTACCGATTCAATAGAATTTTATTATAAACAATTGTCTTGTAAATGGAATTTTTAAAGCATTCTGAATGTAAAAATAAAGAAAAAAGTGTACAAGACAATAAGAAACACTACGTGCCAAAAAAAAGTGAAGTTTTGTTGAAATCGGTTGAAAAATGTAGGAAATCTGATCCCATATATAAACGAACACACAAACAACCTGGGTTTTATAATAAGTATAACTCGATATGAGTTGTCCCCATTTCATTCTTGCTATGCCTCTTAATCGTGTTTTCAAATTGATTTCGTGCAAAAACAATTGTGTTTTTCCAATTTTTGGCGCTGTCAGAACCACCGCAAGGTAATTTTACGTAGTGCTGTGAAGTTTTGTTGAAATCGGTTGAAAAAATGTAGGAAATCCGATCCAATATATAAACATACAGACACACACACACACACACAACCTGGGTTTATAATAAGTATGATTTTAAACTGAATGCTAAATTCCTTGATCTTTAAGGAGTGTAACATCCTTCCCTGTTTGCCTCCCTCAAGAGATCTTAATCAATCATTATCTACCGCTCTAGAAATGTCTTTTCTCTGTCATTTCTACAAATATTTTCATGGCAATGAGTCAGATGAGTTTTTTTCCCCAAGATTTCCTGAATATATGAATTTAAGCGTGCTACTAAATAAACATCTCTATCTCACCCTTTTCCTGTTGAAATAGAGAATGCAACTGCCACTTCTACTCGAACTGTTTTTTCTCGCACCTCCGGCCTGTGGCACTCCTTTCTGTTTAATTACTTCCCTGATAACAACAATCTTCAAAAATGTTAAGGCAACATCAATCGCCATCTTCAATCTTCTTGAATCCCGTTTCTCTTTTGTCCTTTCCTCAATCCTTCATTGAAGCAGCGTTTCTAAACCGGTGTGCCTAGCCGTGTTAAGCCGCCCTGAAAGGTAGCCAGGCGCGCCCAACGTTAACAGAAGAGTAATTTATGAATTATTTTTATATTTAAAAATCTTTTTAAAAAGCTAGAGAGAACGCGCAATGTAATGTCTTAAAAATAAAGGCTTATTTCTTGAGACTTCTTTATTATTTTCCATTATTTTTTTTTAAAAAAAAACTTCCCCTAAGACGGGCTTCCCTGAACAAAGCCGAAACGACTTCATCTTTGTCCCCAAACTTCAAAGTGCGACGCTGAAAGGCAGCCAGGTGCATCCCAAGTTAACAGAAAAGTATTTTATAAATTATTTTTATATTAAAAAATAAACTTTATTTTTACGAAGCTAGAGACATCAAGAATATGGATTCCATGTCTTTGATATTTTAAACTGAATACAAAATTCGTTAATCTTTAAGAAGGAAAGAAAAATATTTCCCTGTTTGTCTCCTTCAAGAGATTTTATCAGTTATTATCTACCTCTCTAGAAGTGGCTTTTCTCTCTCTCTCTTTTCTACAAATATTTTAATTGCAACTGCTCTGATGAGCTTTATTTTAACCCTGATTTCCCGACTACATGAATTTAAGCGTGCTGCTTGATTGGCACCTCGATCTCACCCTTTTACTGTTGAAATAGCTAAATACAACTGCAACTTCTACTCGAACAGTTTCTTTTCTCGCACCTCCAGCCTGTGAAACTCTCTTCTGTTTACTTGTTTCTCTGATAACTACAATCTTCAAAAATTTAAAGGCAACATCAATCGCTATCCTCTGTCTTCTTGATTCTCTCCCATCTGTTACTCTTTCCTCAGTCCTTCCTATAGTCAGTCTTTTTTTCCACTTTCACTCCCTGTAACCCTCCCCCTGGGCAATATGGCATTCCCATCTTACTTTGGGATGAAATAATTTAAAAAAAATCCAAACGCTGGTAAATTAGATGCTGTTTCTGGTAACACAAAAATTCAATCTTTTCTATTTTACAGGTGTTTCGACAGAGAGATCTTGGAAAGAAAAAGCAATTTCTTTGAGGTAACGTACTATTTTGAATATCGATCAGTCGTAGTTCCTTAAAAAGCAATTTCGACATTTTTTTGTTTTTGTTTTTTGGAGAACTTTCCCTTCAATTCAGACTTTCTTTAATTTCTTTTTTTTTCATTATAATCGACAGGTTTGTTGATTTAAAATTTTATTTCATCAGCAAATGGGAAGCTGAAATTTCCGCCATTTATTTATCGCGTCGGAGATTCTTCCCCCAGAATCCTTCCCGTTTCAAGATTAAAACGTTTTTTTTTTCTTCTTCTTGTTTATTCATTTGCTTCTGACTTCTCCTTTTCGCCTTAAAACTTTTTCAATGAAACATATTTCTTACCTTCTTTCTTAGCGGCATTTTGTTGTTGTCTTCTTCTTCTTCTTCGTTTGTTACTGTTACTGCTTCTGCTTCTTTTCAACTACTAGCACTGCTATTACTAATAATAATACTAATAATACTAATACAATAAATATTTTATATCTTCATTCCTTCGTTCTCGCAGACCCATTACTTTTCTGCTTAGTTATTTCTTTTGAAGGGGATTTCTTCTTCGTTTACTTCTCTTTACTCTGGGATTCCGGCCATATTACATTGGAACACTGGTCTCGTACGATCACCGAATTTAAGCAAAATTGATCCTGGTGACTACTTAGATGGGTGACCGCTTGAGAAAGAACAGGAGCTGTAAGCTTTGATGAGCAGGTGGTCTAATGGATAATGCTTTTTAATTGTTTAACGGAGAATCGATTTCCAATTTCATTTGGGTTCGTTATATTCACCTTTGTGCAAATACCAATGAGAAGGCATGAACCCACTTCTCATCCCCTCATCAATGAGTTAATTAGGAAGACTTTTATCACTAAAACATGTAAAAATGTTTTCTGGGTTTACATAGCCTTTCTTCCAGCAGATCAGTTACTTTTCTTCATCTTCTATTTTTTTCTTCTTCTCTCTTCTTTTTCTTCCTGCACATTAATTTTATTGTACGTCTTTCTCGCGACATTTTCTCTTCTTCTTCTTCTTCTTCTTCTTCTTCGTTTTCTTCTTCTTCCAGCAGACACGTTATTTTTATTGTCGTCTTTCTTCATTTTTTCCTTCTTCTTGCTTTTATTTCTTCTTCTTCTTCTTCCTCTTCTTCTTTTTCTTCTTCTTCCAGCAGACACGTTAATTTTTATTGTCGTCTTTTTTATTTTTTCCTTCTTCTTGCTTTTATGTCTTCTTCTTCATCTTCTTCTTCATCTTCTTCTTCTTCCAACAGACACGTTAATTTTTATTGTCGTCTTTTTTCTTTTTTTCCTTCTTCTTACTTTTATTTCTTCTTCTTCTTCTTCTTCTTCTTCTTCTTCTTCTTTTTCTTCCTGCAGACACGTTAATTTTATTGTTCGCTTCTCTCTTGATATTTTCTTCTTCTTCTTTATCTTCTCTTCTTTTCTCTTTTTTCTTCATGATTTGTCATTGTTCTTTCTTTTATTGGCTTTTTCTTTTTCGCTGTTGTTTTCCTTCCCCAAACTTCATTCACATCTCCATTTTCCATTTCATTCAACCTTCTCCTTCCACTGTCTTTTTCATATTTCTCTCTCCACTTTTTTTCCGATATTTGAAAATGTCTTCCCCTTCCGAATATCATCTCTTTCTCTTCACTTTCTTTCGCCATTCTTCCGTCCGTCTTTTCCGCTTTTTTTCTCTCTTTTATCCCTCTCTCTCTTGCTTCTTCTTCCTCTTCGTCTGCCTTGCCATGTTTCTCTTTTATTACATTGCTTTTACTCTCCTTACATTTCCTCTTCTTTCTCTACGAGTTTCACGATTTCTCTCCGAGAATCTCTCTTCACCATGATTGATCAATTCGAATTTATGACGCGTGCTGCATTTTTCGAGAGCGTACACTTATGATTACTTCGTATTCTGATTGGGCTGAACCTTACAGTATAAGGTCGCTTATGTTCGATAAAACTTATAGCGAGTGCTGCAGGCAAACAGGGATCTATCTTAAACTCTACCCTCGATGCTGAACCAGGTTTAGAAGACATTTTGAACGATTCAACAGTAAATCAACACCCATCGGTAAATCTATAAATCTGTAGCCTAGTGTTTAGAACCATTTATTTCTGTCGTTAGGACCAATTTTTCTGTCCCTCTGAATAGCAAGAACTGAGTGTAATCTGAAGTGTGTGGCCCTTTGAGGGTATTTTATGACTCTTTCTGTATTTACACTGAATATATATATATATATATATATAGTTGGATAGATGTGAGCTTGTGACCCTGGGTTTCACGCTTTAGCGATCGTCAGCTCACATCTATCCAACCATATATGTTAGCTCTATCTCTGATATTGAGCGCTTTCTAATAAGTACCGCGCATATAATATATAAATAATTATACACATATATATATATTTATTTATATTTATATACACACACTTTTCGCATATATATATATATATATATATATATATATATATATATATATATATATATATATATATATATAATTAACGTAATATTTTAAATGGACAGTCGATTTACATTTTCAGTTTGACTATATTGTCAGTAAAACGACCACGATATTAGCGAACATGTCTCTCCAAAACTTCCTTTCGGGTTTGTCTTTTAGTTATTCGTTCTAATCCCTGTCTGCTAACCATTTACACAAGCTTATCTTATTCGCTGTTTTCTTCTTGGCCCTGTGAGTTTTTAATTCTCGAGGCCTTCGTTTCTCATTATGTACCCTAAAAATTTCAACTGCCTTTTTCCGATTCTAAGTTAACGTGTCCATTTTTGTTGTGGTGTTCTTTCTCTAAGAGTCTATGTTAGACTCTTCCGCCTACTATAACTTTAGGAGGAGAGAAGGCTTCGGGGAACAGTGAACAGTGAATAGACTGAGCGCTAGTTCATTCGAGACACCTTCACTAGTCGTGTAATACTCTTCTGGGTTACTTACTGTTTAATATACGATACATCGGCAAACCTGGTTTTTGTTATTACTTAACCATTTACGTGGTCACAACAATTTTGTTTACATCGTCGTTTCTCACATGTTCAGTCCGTAGTATTATCAGAATCCTTCTGTAAAGCTGCATTAAAGTTTATTCATTATCTGTGAAGACACTGTCCAGCATTTGCTGCCATTTTTATGGTCCGAACTTTGATTCTAACGAGAATTTCTTATTTCTTAATACTTTAATGTCATTCATTTTTGTTTTTTCCTTCTTTTTTTTTTTTCTTGTGTGTACGGTGAAAATATTGTTCTCAATTCCAATGTGCTCTCGGGTAGGCAATCTCCAATTAATCCGCTACCGGTCACTCTCAACGTCGCCACCAGGACCTCGGTCAACCGACCCGAGTCACGCATCAATTCCAGCTCCTACCAACTCTATCTTTCGTCCCTTGTCCACAAAGACATATCCGCACAAATCCGCTGTATCTGCAACAAAAGAATTTTATTATCTGTCTATATTTCTGAGATGAGGTATTATTTATACTATTTACATTATTCGGACTATTGTCCTTATCTTTGTTACCATATTTATCACAACGTTTCGGCCGTTGTACGCTCCGGCCTTGTTCAGGTGGTTTGAATGAGTGGTGAAAGTTGCCTTTAAAAACTAAAGTATTAAGAAATAGAAACATTTCGTTAGAAACAAAGAAAAGTGTACTGAACTGTTATGTAATGTCAGTCATCCTATATGACACTGAATACTGGACAATCTTCTTAAGGTGAAGAAGAGACTTAAAGCAAGAGAAATCTTTTTTCCTCAAGGACAAATGGCACAGTGAATAAAGGCGTTAGTTAGATCCAGTGACAGGTCATTTCATGTATCTGCAGAACGATGGTTCAAATCCGAGTTAACCTTTATTCACAGGGTGTTCAGTATTTATCGTTAGACTCAGATAATTTTTTTCATCTCGAAGGAAGAATGGCCTCCATCATTATCAGACCTGAATCCTCTTGACTAAAGCATCTGGAGAATCTTAGGAAAAACGTTTCTGCTATCAAAACCAACATTCTTGAAGGAATAGAACAAAATCCACCAAGGTGAGATCCTTGTCTAATGCGAGTCATTCACCAAACATGTTCAGTGAATTATTGTCTCACAATAACAGTCTGAATAATGTAAATAATACAAGTAAACCTTTACTTGATATCCAATTTCGTATACAGATCTAAAAATTATATACACGTGTATAAACCTAGAAATCTGTGGCAAGATCGATGATAAAATGGAATGGGACTTATTTTCGAGATTAATATTTTGCCGATTTTCACAAACCTTAGCGAATTTTATTTCCTTTAACTATTTCGGAAAGTGCACCATCAAGTCATGCTCCTGCTGAATGCAGTTTCAAAACCGAGTTAACCTTTGTTCACAAGGTGTTCAGTATTTATCGTTACGCTCAGATTATTTTTCATCCCGAAGGAAGAATGGCCTCCATCATCATCAGACCTGAATCTTGACAACAGCTTCTGGAGAATCTTAGGAAAAAGACTTCTGCTAGCAAAACCAGAATTCTTGAAGGAATAGAACAAAATTCACCAAAGTGAGATCCGTGCTTAATGCGAGTAATCCACTAACCAACTTCAGCGAATTATTGCCTCCCAATGAAGAGGGGGTTGTTATGGCGAACGCGCCTAAGTACAGGCGCCAAAAAAGGCCTTGGATCTCGTGTGGAGATGTTTGCCAACACCAATTACCTCCGGGTTTTTCATGTTAGCAGTGGGACAGTTTGGCCTGTCTAGATACTGGCCTCTCTGCAGCTGGAGTAGATCCGGGTATTTTGTAAGATGCCTCATGCAAATAAAAGCGGGGAGGAGAGTGGAAGAAGCAGACGACAAAGCACGGTGTCTTCTCAAGTCGGTCCCGTGTTAATATTTGTTCCTTAAGTTGCTATGGTTTCCGAAGCAGGTTTATTTATGTCAGCTTCCGTCTCTTCTCTCTTTATCCACAGTTTTTGGCAGAGTAATCGGTTAGGTGTTTCTCCTCCCCAATCCCAGCACACTCTTGCCGTAGCTTGCAACACCTATTGATTAGATAGTGTATCAAATAGGTTTATGCACATTTTTTTCGCTTTGTTAAATATTTACAACTTGTTTTGTTTAATAAAGATAGACAAAGTATGTTGTGACCCTAATTATAGATCACCTTGTATATATCTCTTTCCAATACGCATGTGTCCGTAACTTGACGTTCATTGATGACGAAAGTGGGCGTTTCATGTTCAAATTACAGCCGAATCTCTGATCTTTCGTACAAATACTCTTGAATATTGGCTTTCAGGTAATAAGATTTCCTGGGTAAGACGATAAACTACATCCGACAGCAAGGCCTCTGATTGGGAGGTTTTGCGTGGCGTGGAATCACCTCTTAATTGCTGGTGTTCCCAGATCCGCCTGACTCTGGGTGGCAGTACCTGTTAGGCTCCCGGTTATGGGCAAATAGTTAAACTCCAAACTGGGTAAAAACGCTATGAAAGTATAAAAGCAGATTTTTATAATAAAAGTATTCGCAATATATTTTTGATAAAAAATATTAGGAGAAATACAAAAATCCTGTTTACAACAATACGACAATGATACCTGATTTCTTACAAATACATATTCTATTTATACGAACCTATCCTAAATTTCTTGTCGGTATTAAATAACCCATTGATGTGTTGATATGCCGTAAAACAAAATAAACTGAACCAAACTATAATAAGATGAAAGTGAATAAAGATTTGATAAGATGAGGAGAACAAAAGTTTTCAAGTGACGCGTTTTGTTCCGAGAATAAACTTCTTCAGACTTTCGTCCTCCCATTGAATATTTCTGCCACATTGCTGAAAAGATCGATTAGAGTCTAATATCCTTTCACATAAAAAGTGGATAATGTATTGATAAGATGTGGAGGGGGAAAAAAGCTATCGAGAGAAGCGTTTCATTCCGATAATAGCTTTCTTCAGACTTTCGTCCGCGTATTGGAAATTGCTGCGACATATTGCCTAGTATCTTTGATAAATACCTAGAGAGCCTTGATAAAAGCCAAAAGAAGAGTCTACAATGTCATCGGTACCTCAACTTCAGTCACATATGGTCTGCTGCTCCTGCCATATATTTAAGGATTCTTGATAAGATCCAAAGAAGAATCTCCAATGTTATTGGTCTCAGAACTCTCCCATCACCGTAATGTAGGTTCCCTGCGACCTTTTTTATAAATACGTTCATGGTAATTGTTCTGATAAACTTTCTTCCTCGATAAGTTGATCTTAAGAATTTAAAAGCAATACTGGATTGACAGCTAGGGCTCTTCATAAATTGCAGGGGTAAGATTTATACTAATAGCTTTTCTTTCTCGTCCGTGAAACAGTATTTCGACGTCTGATTCTCCAGTCAATCACGATCTTCTGTCTCTTTGAAATCTGTTTTATAATTTTCCTTTCTCTTTAATAATGTCTTTGCAGTTTCTTTCACCCTTTAGTAGACACTTACGACTTAGTGGCTTTATCGCCTTCCTTGGGTTTAAATGATTTTTTTTAATGCTGTTTAAGGTAACGGGGAGAAATACAACAATGACCCTTTACATATTACACCAAAACATTAATGATGCATAGAGACTCAAGACTCAATCTTTAAGTTTTAAGCTTACCTCCCAATTCATCTGGATGTTTAACTTGAGGTATTAGATTGGTGCAAAAATAATGACGTAATAATGTCGTTTTTTGACGTATTTTTAGCGTCAAAAAACGACATTATTACGTCATTATTTTTGCACCAACCTAATTACTTGTTCATATTTTTATCGTTTTTTGTTCATATTTTTATCGTTATTGCTTTTTATTATACCACATTTCAACAACGCGCACGTGACGAGTGGTTAAAACGTTCACATTCTAACCACCCGACCCGTGTTCAAATCTCACCATCTCACCATTTCTCAGGAAGGAGACTTCCGGATGTTATCGAACTAGTGGGGTGGATCTCAGCGTACGACACTTTTGAAAATTGCCGGAAGACCATACCACGAGTTGACCCAAGCCTTGTGAGTAAAATAGGGTAGACATGAGGCTTGAGCGTGCTGGCCTTGTTCAAATTGTTGATCACGCTAGGTAACACGCTCTTTCTCAGAAACTGTAACTATGCTCAGCATAGTTGCAGTATAAACCACCGGTGAGCTATCTGAGGGTTGAATAAACACGGAAGCGCCTGCAATACGGAGTGGTTAGCTGTCCAAGCAGACTTGTATCCTCGAATACAAGTGGGCATCTACATACACTTTATCAACAATAGTTTTGTGATAAATGGAGTTCAATTTTTCTGGACGTAAAAACACCAAATTTTCCAATAAAAACTTATTAGTCTGAAGAACTTCCCTCTCGGAATGAAACGCGTCTCTAAGAAGTTTTGGCAATCTTGAACCTTCGTGCCTGCAAAAACTGAATATCAAAATGACGTTTCCCCCTCCCCATTGACATTGCTATTATTTTAACTAACTTCATTCCGCAATGTTTATTGTTTAAAAAGCGACGATGGATTCGATCAGCAATTTGCAGAGCTGATGTCCTTTCATATCTTTTCCAGACTAGCCATCGCTGATGTGCTTGTGGAGATCCGTGTACCATTTTCTGCGTTGGCGGCGCCATCTTTTGGCAAGGCTGGTCCGAAGTATTTGAAGCTGGACAATTCCTCCGGTGATTTGCCGTCTATGGCGATGCAATTATTACCATTAATAGATATTACTTTTTAAACGATCGTCGTTAGATCAGCAGGAAAAATGAAATCAAGGGGAGGCCATTTTCTTGTTTACCTCTCGATGAATGTTCAAGGAAGCTCCATCAATAGTCGTATCACCTTGTCTCAGTAATCCCTTGTTTTGGTCATCTAATAGACGAGATAAAAGCAAGTCACTATCTCGTATATATCTGTGCAAGAGACATCACTAAATAGTTGAATATATTTGAAGGTACCAGACAGTGAGAGATTACATAGAATATATCTGACGTTTTTACGAAAAAGGTTTTAACAACACTAAGAGATTGATCCGTGAATTTGAGAAGATTACAATGGAAATAGACATAATACAGTAGGATTGAATACGTGTTACATACACACAAGGACACATACACACAAGCACACACACACACACACACACAAGCACACACACACACACACACACACACACACACACACATATATATATATATATATATATATATATATATATATATACATTATTGCATATTTAAAATTATGTAACATGTTGCATACATATATACATACATACAGTTGGGTTGAATAAGTGATCGTACAGCAAACAAATGCTCTTTATTCTCACTTAGAGCGAATGAAAACCTCGAATAACAATTCTATATATGTATTTTGGGGCATAGAATCAAAATGTGCAATTTAAAATTAGAAACTCATCGATAAGTGATAGTTATGCAAATGTTTATATTTCAAATAATGGAAAAAGTGTTCGTACCGTATCAATGTTTGCATTATAATACGGTAGATTTTGGTTGTACTTCAAAGTAGAAGATTCTAAAGTGTTCTAGAATATTCTCAGTAACTCTATTGCAACAATTCAGTTCAAAATTGAATCATTCTGCAGTCATTGTTCACTGATAACTGTTCCAATAATGGTTAGACGTAAGGAAAGGACTTGTGCTCAAAAAGAGCTAATTAATAAGCGTTGGAACAATGGGAAAAGTTACAGAATCATCTCCAGTAACACGAAGATAACTTTTTCAACAATTGGTTCATTTATTGCAAGATTTAAAAGACGTAATACTGTTGAGAACAAAGGCAGACTCGGTGCTCGCAGGACGATCTGTCCCCGATTACGAAGAAAGTTGATGCGACAGGTTCAAAATAACACAATGGCCATCAGACAAGACCTTCAGAATGCTCTGAGTTTGTCAGGAGTTAACGTAACTAAGCAAACGATTAGTAATGAACTACGCAGGGACGGTATAAAGTCGCGATCCCCAAGAAAGACACCACTCCTTCTGAAACGGCATAGAGATGCCAGGTTGAAAATTGCGAGTATAAAGATAAGGAACATTCATATTGGGAAAGAATTCTTTGGACATATAAGAGTAAAATTGAGTTATTCGGTCGCAATTCCCTGAATCATGTATGGGGGAGATACGGCGAAGCATACGCACCCAAGAACAACATACCAACTGTCAAATGTGGTGGGGGTAGTTCTCATAGTTTAGGGCTGCTTTTCGATGCGAGGTGATGGCAAATTAGCAATTATAGACGGTAGAATGAATGCAGAAAAATATCAACAAATCCTAAGGGAAAATTTATCGCTTTCTGTAGAGAATTTTGGGCTTCCTCCTGATTGGATCTTCAAGCAGGACAATGATCCCAGGCATACTGCTAACAGTACGAAGAATTGGCTTGTTAATAACAACGTTAACATCTTACAATGGCCCAGTCAGTCGCCGGATTTGAATCCAATAGAGAATTTATGGTGTTTTTGAAAACTAATATCCGTGATAGAGGTCCAACATACATCAAAAACGTGATGACACTTACTCAGGACGAATGGGACAAAATACCTACTAACGTATGCGAATCGTTAATTAAATGACTACAGGAAGAGATTGGTTGCTGTTGAACTTAATAAAGGCTTTGCTACAAAATATTAAATGGAGAAAACATGTTTTTGTTCTGCTGTACGATCATTTTTTAAACCCCTAAAAATTTAAATATTGCCATATTTTCTTAACCATGGAATATTATTTAGTTTTATATGCATACATTTTTAGTATGCAATCTTATACAGTATATATATTCCTGTTTTGTTAAGATGTTACAAATAAATATATGAAATATTTTCATGTGTACGATCACTTATTCAAGCACACTGTATGTCTAGATATTTCAACCAATACTCTTTTCTCTTCTGTTCTCTACATACATTGTATGAAGGCACGTGCGATAATCTGTCCTCGTCAGCCGCTGAGGCAAGGTGGAATAATGGATAGTGATTTGGATTGCGGAATCAGAGAGCCGAGTTCGAATTCCAGTTGAATTCATTACATTCCCTTACGTGCTTGGGAAAAGGTGTGAATCCTCTTCTTCTTTCCACCCCCACCACCAGCTATGGGTAAATAGCAGGACAGACCGTGTTCTATAGACTTGAATGGCAACTGGTCTACTGCAGAAACAAATAGCAGCCTACTGCGGGGAAAAAAAATCTGCCTCGTCAGTCATGTATCGAAAGATACATAATCGCCTAAGCGTGCATCACGCATGGCACACAACTAACTGAAGTTGGTAGTTCCACCCCTGGCACCGCCAACAGCTTCTGCCACCAGAAAGGCTCTTATTTATTTTATACGCGCCAGTGTCTTGCGATTTAACAACTGCAAAGGAAATTTTTAACGTTGTGCTAAAATACACAACGCGCTCCTAGCGACCGTTATTAATATATTAGCGAACGTGATATATATATATATATATATATATATATATATATATATATATATATATATATATATATATATATATACTAGTAAAAAACCTCGGATAGCAGAACTTGCAAGTATATCAAAACAAATTGATACCCATGAAAAAAACATCCGAAGAGTGTGAAATAAATCGTCCAGTGCCTTAAGATTTTAGTCCAAAGAAAAAACCCAACCGTGTAGTAAAACTAAAACGTAGAGATGCTGGGATGAATAAAAAAAAATCCTAAAGAACCAGGAACTAATTACCTAGGTTTCGCCTAAAGTAATCTTCAGGTTAATCTAGTAATCTGCCAGATTACCCTGAAGATCTGTTTAAGAGAAACCTATATATATATATATATATATATATATATATATATATATATATATATATATATATATATATGTGTGTGTGTGTGTATATATATATGTATGTATGTGTGTGTGTGTGTGTGTGTGTGTGTGTGTGTGTGTGTGTGTGTGTGTGTGTGTGTGTATTAGCGGCCATAATATAAAGAACGGAACCAACAAAGACATATGTGTATTACTGAAAAAGTAATGTATGATTTTTTACCGAATAAAGATTAGGGTGTAATGCATAAATATTATACAAACTTACAAAAATTTACATAATTGTTTTTTTTTTAAATAAAGATTAAATGGAACAAATTTTTGTAACTTTGTATAATATTTATACATTACACACTCATCTTTATTCTGTAAAAATTTCATTGCTAATCATGCATTGCTTTTTAAGTAATACACATATTTATGTCTTTGTTGTTTCCGTTCCTTATATTATGGCCGCGACTGTATATATATACTCTCTCATTCACAGGTAGTGATGCTGATTTTTCGGCCTTCACATCTTGAGCCAGATGAGAATCTCCCCTCCTTCGTGAGTTTGCGTGCTGTGTGCTTATTATGTACTTATCAGCTACACTCGTTGCTACATCTTGAAATTTTCACGGAAGTATAAAATGTCCACTTTCCTAAATGACAGTTGCCGACTCTTTGCCAACTCTGCAAAGTTGAAGTTTAAATGGTGTCGGTCAATGTTCGCCGAGAATTTGTTTAGAAATATTCAGGTTTTGCTATTTGATATGGGAGCGAGCTCTTCTTTGCCAGTGTGCTATTGTAGCTTACTCCCTTGGAAGTTGGTTACTTTATATTTCATATATATATATATATATATATATATATATATATATATATATATATATATATATATATATGAAGAAATATACTCTTTAGGTGTGCTATATTTATAGGATAAAGTGCTCAATATCAGAGATAGAGCGTGTGTAAATATTAAAGTGAACATTGAAGTCAACACTTAGAGGCGACGAGCTGTTTCATGCTAAACCCAATCGTCAGACCACCTGGCCTGACGATTGGTCTGTGGATTCCGTCTAGCATGAAACAGACTTTCGCCTCTAAGTGTTGACTTCTATGTTCACTGTTATATATATATATATATATATATATATATATATATATATATATATATATATATATATATATATATATATATATATTGTTTATACGTTATTTTCTAGATACAAATATTTTAGTAAATGCTCTGTTTATAATAAAAAGTATTAACAAGATTTACCGGCCTGAATGTCCGAGAAATTTCACAGAAAATATGTTTCCACTAACAGGAATACGAACCTGTATCCAACACGGAACCGTCTTATAGCCTTAAAGCATCTAGTTAGGAATGTCGAATTGCTGCTTTTAGACAACAAATTTCCCATGATTTTTCTCGAACGCTCATATCTGCTCGAAGCGTACGTTAATGTAAACAAATGACGTCATATATTATGAAAAGTCCGACAATTATTTTAATATACCTTATTGTTATACGTTATTATCATATATACAAATAATTAAGTTATTAAGTAACATTTACCAGCCTAGATGAATGGGAAACCTGCTTTAACTGAGACCTTGGGGATGAGCAAGATGTCTCCCAAGAAAGCTAACACCAGAGTAGAAGCAGTAAAAAGAGTTGACACTTATGTCTCGCTTCCAGGCTAATCCTGAGAATTTCCACCGCAGATTAGCAACCCAATATAAAACCTGGATTCGCCACTGACACAAAGTTCCAAAACAAACAATGGAAACACTCTGGTTCTCCACCCCAATGAATTTCAAGCAGGCAGCGTCTGCTGACAAGGTGATGGCTTCTGATTTTTGAGGACTGTGGAGGTGTTATCATGATAGACTACCTGAAAAAGGAAAAAAAAAACTATTAATGAACAGTACTATGCCTTCTCGGGCTAGCGTTCTCGGCTGATATGAAGAGGATTATCTGCTAAGAAAGTTGGCTCACTGCGTCATGTTAGACAATTTTTCTCTCCAAAATCTACTTTACATATCTATAAGTCTACCCTTTGTCCATGCTTAGAATATTGCTGCCATATATGGTTTGGTGCTCCCACCATATATTTAGAGATATTCGTTAAATCCAAATAAGACTCAACAATATTATTAATCCTGGTCTGGAACCTCGGCTTCAGTCAATTTTTCACCGCCATAATGTTTCCTACTTTCTTTTCTATAAATAATTCCATACCAACTGAACGGATGAGCTCCTCGCCAGGAATATTGTGGTATATTTGGGTCAGTGTTTGTGGCTAACTAAATTTAAAGTTAAGACAGATGAAGACCGCCTTTTTCCCATTTCCCCATTTTCGCCTTGTGCCACATTTTGTGTATATAACAGAAATAAATATCGCTCCTCGCCAGGGTACCTAGACTTTATGAATTTAAGCGTAGTACTAGACTGACAACGAGGTCTCAGCAATATGTAGTTGAGTTGGTTAGATGTAACCGTAACTTCTATGCTAAGGGTTTCTTTTTCAGGCACTTCTCGCATGCGGAAAACTCTTCTGGCTCCTTACTTTCCAGTCAACTATAATCTTCTAAAATTTAGATTCAATATCAATCGCTTTTTACTCTTGATTACTCTTCTTTTGTTCTTGTTTTTTAGTCGTGTATCTGTTTTCTAATGCTTCCATATCAAATAATCTCCTTGCGTCCTACTGGCTTTTCTAACTTGCTTGGCGTGATATTGATTTAAATAAAAGCTGGTGAATGTTAGATTAAAAAGTGATATTTTTTTTTCCTTTTTCCATTTCTATTTTCTATTTTTTTATAGATTATAGATAATGTTTTGAATCCGTAATTCTTTAATGTTATTTCAGATCTTGTTTTATTTACTTAAATATACTTTCGCCTGATGTGTAGCATTCAGTTTTTCTACTCTAACTTTTGATACATTAAACATGGACAATAATTTGACAACTTACTTTATACAACAGGAGGATTATTTTTCTTTTTTATATGGTTTTCCACAATATTTATATGGCTTTTATATGGTTGTCCACTGTATGTTTTTATATGGTTTTCTACAATGTTTATATGTTCTTTATATGGTTTTCCTCTACATTTATGTTTTTCCACGATGGTTATATGGTTTTTATATTGTTTTCCACAATGTTTACATATATTTTATATGGTTTCCACTATGCTTATATGTTTTATATGGTTTTCCACTGGTTATTTTTTATATGGTTTTCCATTATGTTTATATTTTCTTTATATGGCTTTCCACAATGTTTATATTGTTTTTTATTCGCTTGTCCACAGTTTATATGTTTTTTATATGGTTTCCACAATGTTTATTTGTTTTTTATATGGTTTTCCGCTATGTTTATATGCTTTATATGTTTTTTTCACAATGTTTATTTGTTCTTTATATGGTTTTCCACAATGCTTATATGGTTTTGTATGCTTTTCTACTCTACATATGTTTTTATAAGGTTTTCCAACATATTTAATGTTATTTCTGAAAATAAATTTATTTTTATTTTTACATCTTTTTCAATCGTATGCCCTTGATTTTTTTTAATTATTGCTTTCTTTAGTTTAAATTGTAAGTTGATTTACAACTATTAATAGAGATTCTCTCTATACACTTGATTTTTCTCTATTAATTCTCATAATTTTAATATATAAATTTCCATTAACTCAAGTGTTTCACATTCGATATAGCTGTCCCCAAAAAGGTGTCTTTTTCATGTTAAACACAGAATGAGCCCTTATTTACTTAATAATTTAATATATTTCTACGTGCTTTTTGTCACAAGAAACGCCTGTCTATATTTCTGAGATGAGGTATTATGTACATTATTTACATTATTCGGACTATTTTCCTCATCTTGAGTTCAATACCCGGTTAAGGCAGTGGAGAACATTCAGAGGGAAATTAGCAGCAGATAACTTATAACTGACATCTATCAAACATGGCATGTGGAACTAGAATAGTCTACCCCAGTGAGCGAAATAAAGGGTTCAGTTCGAATTTCCAACCACCTGAAGAAGGCCGGAGCGTACAACGGCCGAAACATTGTGATAAAAATGGCGACAAAGATGAGGACAATAGTTCGAATAATGTAAATAATGCACAAAAAACACGTTTATAAAATCAGGCATATAATGGGGGACTGTTATCATATATTTTTTTAATCATTTCACCCCAAGCAAGGTAGTCGCACTCAAGAGGTTTCAGGCAGTGAAAGTAAAGGAAAGGGGACTGAGGAAAAGATAAAAGAAGAACGGGGGTCAAGACAACAGAAGATGGCGATTGATGCTGTATTTAAACTTTTGAAGATTGTGTATATCAGGGAAGCAGTTAAGCGGAAGGTAGTTCCACTGTCGGGAAGCGCGAGAAAAGAAACTGCTGAAGTAAAAGAGACTGTTGCGTTTAACTATTTCAACAGTAAAAGGGTGGGACCTAAATGTCAATCGAGTAGCACGCTTAAATTCATGTAGCCGGGGCGTCAGGGACGATATCTCGTCAGAACAGCTGCCATGAAAAAACAAAGGGAAGCAAGATCAAGTCGATGAGAGAGTGAGTGTAGACGTGATTCCAAGTCAGGGTCGATTATATTGCATATCCTTCTTTATATTTTGACAAGAACCTCATGTATGGGCAGAAGCTGCCCAATCCTCAGCTTCCATAGTGACCAAAAATGTTTCCGAGTTCCTGTTTCCCACCCTCTGACTCTTCTCTCACAGGAGGGATGTGGCGAGTCTCTCACTAACGCTTCTTCCATGGAAAGCGCTCGGACAAACTGCCTTCCTTGGTTCCGTAAGTTCTAAACTTCACGGGTAGGACCCGACATGCCACGCCGATTATAGCGAACCACCCTCATTCCCTCTGTATTCTATAGGTGAAAAATAAGTTTCACTCGAACAGCTTCTTCCCACAAACCACTGCATTGTGATAACGACTCCCAAGAGGATGCTTCTTCGATTATTACAATCTTAACCCAACAAAGCCTAGGATTAATCGTTATTATCCCCTTGTATATGCCTAAACTGTCTCTTACTCTGTAACCATCTACTTAGAGTGTCCCCAGTCTTGTACAGGGTTAACTGTCAAAAACAAAAAAAAAACTAGTGTAAATCCGCGTTGTTGTATCTGCGACGCAGTATTATGATTCACGTCTACATAATAATATCGACGATATTATCTGGCGGCAGTTCGAGGTCACCGATATAAAGTAAGCAGTATGGTGACAATTTTGTCGAATCGCTAACGTTAAACCTAATTTGTCGCGAGCATCTAGTTAATATATTAATCCTATGATCTATCTATCGCTATTTTTTTATAAAACATCTTGCATCGTCCTATGGAACAGTTCTACCTTGACGTTTTTGGATGGTAAAATAACTTAGTCACGTCGTCTATATTTAAACATTCTAGGGTTTCATTCATAACTTTATTAACTTTCTCCGTACCGTTACTAGTGACTAACTGAAGAGGGGTACCAAGTCTAGAAAATATTCCATCTACTAATTGTGGCCGATCGTCTGAGTCTTCGTATTTGGTATAGCAAAGGCCTCAGGCCACGAGTCATCCTGAGTACATATCAATGTAAGTTACGATAGGGTGTCTGGATAGGGTTATCCAGAGATAACGAAGTCTATCTTAGCGAAAGGTAAAGGCTATATATCATACTCCTGCATACGCGGTTGGAACTTCTGCAAATTTCTCGTTTTCAGGGTATACACTTCCCTACAAATTCCACAACATCACAAAATAGAAATGGTCAGAAAAAGTTCAGGTTTGTCGCTTAGAACGTGTTCTTCGTTCCCATATGGCTATTTTAATCATAGTACTGTTTGAGGACGCTCTTCCTAAGGTGTGATGGGATGTAAAGTCCGACTATGGGTAGGTCGTCTGGTTGAGATAAATAATACACAACTTTGTCCAGCAAAATGTATTTTCGTCCTCAAATTCAGGGGTCTGCAAACTTTTGCTGACCGACATTGGCTTTTAAAACCATTCGGTGTGCCAACAGCATACGTGTTATTATACAGGCCAAGGTCAACATACCTGTTCTACAATATATTTCATATAGTAATATATATATATATATAATGATATAGAAACCACATTAATTGACATAAACTGTTTTTAAAAGTTTTTTTTTTTTAAGTTTATTATTATTAATGGAAGACGAACAGTTTTGAAAGAGCTAAATATCTTCTTTGCGCTGTAGTAGTTATTGGTTCAGACTTTGTTATGCCATTTGCGTTTCCTCCCCCAAATTCTAACTCTGGGGTTAACAACCTTTTGCTAACTATGTGTCGAGATAGGGTTTAAAATCATTCAGTGTGCCAATAGCAGACGTATTTTTATACAAGTCAAGATCAATATACCTTTTCTACAATATATTCTATATAGTAATATATAGTATATTTACTTTAGTATATATTAAAATTGAATCATCTTTGTGTTTTAGAGGTTATTGGTTCGTACTTTGTGATGTCATTTGCGGCTGCGTGCCATTGGAAATTGTTGCTGCTGTTGAAAGTCTTCAATCAATGTGATTTTTGTTATTTGGTAAAGCTCACTGTGATTATGTAGCATCAGTCTATAGGGACTGATAAAGAATTTTCTTCTTTAAGGTCTAAGGCTGGGGTC
This sequence comes from Acanthosepion lycidas, assembly GCA_963932145.1. Lineage (NCBI taxonomy): Eukaryota > Metazoa > Mollusca > Cephalopoda > Sepiida > Sepiidae > Acanthosepion > Acanthosepion lycidas. Next base: position 21,615,873 of record OZ010607.1, read on the forward strand.
AGCAACCTTTTGCTATGTGCTGAATTAGGGTTTTAAAATCATTCAGTTTCCAACAGCATATGTATTTTTATACAATTCACAAGTGTATTACGTATGGCAGTTAACCGAATAACTTTTTAAGAACAGATTTAAAGTTGCTAAAAAATTAAACCCATAAAACACAATTAATTTTTTGAAAAATAGTCTTGTATCTTTATCTTTTTAATATAATAAAAATAATGTTAGAAATTTGCTCTAGTTCAGCGGTCGGCAACCTTTTGCTAACTGTGTGCCAACTCAGGGTTTTAAAATTATTCAGTGTGCCAAGAGAAGACGTATTTTCATACAAGTCAAGATCAATATAACTATTCTACAATATATTTTATATAGTAATATATAACATATATACTTTAGTATATATGTTATTTTGGAACAGCTAAATATCTTTTTTGCTCTGTAGTAGTTATTGGTTTGGACTTCGTGATGTCATTTGCGGCTGCGTGCCATTGGAAATGCCTTGGCGTTCCACTTGTGGCACGCGTGCCGTAAGTCATAAGACAACCAAAAACCGAGAAAAAAAATAAATAAAATAAACATACATTCTTTTTTATAGATACAAATATTTAAGTAAATGATCTGTTTATAATAAACAGTATTAACGACTTGAATGTCCGAGTAATTTTCATAGAAAATATGCATCCTCCGACAGGAATCGAACCTGTATCCTATACGGAACCGTCATATAGCCTGACGTGCTTTTTATGAAAGTCTCTCTGACATTCAGGACGGTAAATATTATTAATACTGTTTATTATAATCAGAGCATTTACTTAAAAAATTGTATCTATAAAAAGAACGTATAAACATAAAAAATGTCTTAAAATAAAAAATTATCCCGAAAGATTTAAACTCCAAAATTTTCAGACGTTGTTTAAAAATTGAAACCGCAAAACGAATATCTCGTGAAATACCACCATGATGAATGAAATATGTACACCATTTACAACGCAGATAATGTAATGTACTTTAGACAAAGCCAATACCTTAAACCAAGGAGCTGCAACCTTTTGCTAACTATTTACCGACTTAGGATTTTAAAATCTTTCAATGTGCCAACAGCATACGTATTTTTATACAAGTCAAGGTCAATATAACTATTCCACAATATATTTTATATAGTAATATATAGTATATATACTTTCGTATATATTAAAATTGAAACAACTAAATACTTTGATTGCGTTGTAGTTGTCATTGGTTTGGACTTCGTTATGCCATTTTCGTTTCCTTCCCCAAAACTGTAATTAAGGGGTCGGCAAGCTTTTACTAACTATGTGTCGACTTAGGTCTTTAAAATCATTCAGTGTGCCAATAGCAGACGTATTTTTATACAAGTCAAGGTCAATATACCTGGTCTACAATATATTTTATATAGTAATATATAGTATATATACTTTAGTATATATTAAAATTGAAACAGCTAAATACCTTCATTGCTTTGTAGTAGTTATTGGTTCGGACTTCAGGATGTAATTTGCGGCTGCGTGCCATTGGAAATTGCCACATGGCACGCGTGCCGTAGGTTGACGTCCCTACTCTCACTTATTAGACTTTACTCTTTTGAATTCTTAGTTTAAGTTCTAAAATATATCAGCCTGCCTCCTGCTTAGCTAATTATTTTCTACGTCAGGTAAATCTGGTTCTTTCTCTTGCGCACTGTTGTAATACTTCCCTGTAAGTAGCAAAGTGTTGAGGATCGATATCATTCAAATTATTAGCGCTAACCTCAAGGGCCTATCATCTACGCCGAAACAGGTTATTACATTACACCTAGGTTCATCTAGCGACCGTGGCAACAGGATTATTCGCACGATACCTCTACCCTCGAAGTATTTTATCTTAGAATTGCAGCCTGCTATTTTCAATGCTCAGAACTGGATTTTCTTATTCTGAATGAGAAATTTCAAAAGATGCTGCAGTGGCTTATTATCCGTGTAGATAATGATTTTTTTCACTAACTTTTACATATTTTATATATTATATTTTTTCAGTATTTTTTATATATTTTATTGCTTGGGTATTTTTTATATATTTTATGTATTTTATTTTTTCAGTATATTTTATATATTTTTTATATTATATATATTTTATTTTTTTCAATATATTTTATATATTTTATGTATTATATTTTTTCAGTATATTTTATATAGTATATATATTTTATTTTTTCAATATATTTTATATATTTCATGTATTATATTTTTTCAGTATATTTTATATATTTTATATATTATATATATTTTATTTTTTTCAATATATTTTATATATTTTATGTATTATATTTTTTCAGTATATTTTATATATTTTATATATTATATATATTTTATTTTTTCAAGATATTTTATATATTTTATGTATTTTATTTTTTCAGTATATTTTATATATTTTATTTTTTCAAGATATTTTATATATTTTATGTATTATATTTTTTCAGTACATTTTATATATTATATATATTTTATTTTTTCAATATATTTTATATATTTTATGTATTATATTTTTTCAGTATATTTTATATATTATATATATTTTATTTTTTCAATATATTTTATATATTTTATGTATTATATTTTTTCAGTATATTTTATATATTATATATATTTTATTTTTTCAATATATTTTATATATTTTATGTATTATATTTTTTCAGTATATTTTATATATTATATATATTTTATTTTTTCAATATATTTTATATATTTTATGTATTTTATTTTTCAGTACATTTTATATATTTTATATATTATATATATTTTATTTTTTCAATATTTTTTATATATTTTATGTATTATATTTTTTCAGTATATTTTATATATTATATATATTTTATTTTTTCAAGATATTTTATATATTTTATGTATTATATTTTTTCAGTATATTTTATATATTATATATATTTTATTTTTTCAATATATTTTATATATTTTATGTATTATATTTTTTCAGTATATTTTATATATTTTATATATTTTTATATATTTTATTTTTCCATATATTTTATATATTTTATGTATTATATTTTTTCAGTACATTTTATATATTATATACATTTTATTTTTTCAAAATATTTTATACATTTTATGTATTTTATTTTTTCAGTATATTTTATATATTATATATATTTTATTTTTTCAATATATTTTATATATTTTATGTATTTTATTTTTTCAGTACATTTTATATATTTTATATATTATATATATTTTATTTTTTCAATATATTTTATATATTTTATGTATTATATTTTTTCAGTATATTTTATATATTATATATATTTTATTTTTTCAAGATGTTTTATATATTTTATGTATTATATTTTTTCAGTACATTTTATATATTATATATATTTTATTTTTTCAATATATTTTATATATTTTATGTATTATATTTTTTCAGTATATTTTATATATTATATATATTTTATTTTTTCAATATATTTTATATATTTTATGTATTTTATTTTTTCAGTATATTTTATATATTTTATATATTATATATATTTTATTTTTTCAATATATTTTATATATTTTATGTATTTTATTTTTTCAGTACATTTTATATATTTTATATATTATATATATTTTATTTTTTCAATATATTTTATATATTTTATGTATTTTATTTTTTCAGTACATTTTATATATTTTATATATTATATATATTTTATTTTTTCAATATATTTTATATATTTTATGTATTATATTTTTTCAGTACATTTTATATATTATATATATTTTATTTTTTCAAGATATTTTATATATTTTATGTATTATATTTTTTCAGTATATTTTATATATTATATATATTTTATTTTTTCAAGATATTTTATAAATTTTATGTATTATATTTTTTCAGTACATTTTATATATTATATATATTTTATTTTTTCAATATATTTTATATATTTTATGTATTATATTTTTTCAGTATATTTTATATATTATATATATTTTATTTTTTCAAGATATTTTATATATTTTATGTATTATATTTTTTCAGTATATTTTATATATTATATATATTTTATTTTTTCAATATATTTTATATATTTTATGTATTATATTTTTTCAGTATATTTTATATATTTTATATATTATATATATTTTATTTTTCCATATATTTTATACATTTTATGTATTTTATTTTTTCAGTATATTTTATATATTATATATATTATATTTTTTCAATATATTTTATATATTTTATGTATTTTATTTTTTCAGTATATTTTATATATTTTATATATTATATATATTTTATTTTTTTCAATATATTTTATATATTTTATGTATTATATTTTTTCAGTATATTTTATATATTTTATATATTATATATATTTTATTTTTTCAATATATTTTATATATTTTATGTATTATATTTTTTCAGTATATTTTATATATTATATATATTTTATTTTTTCAATATATTTTATATATTTTATGTATTATATTTTTTCAGTACATTTTATATATTATATATATTTTATTTTTTCAATATATTTTATATATTTTATGTATTATATTTTTTCAGTATATTTTATATATTATATATATTTTATTTTTTCAATATATTTTATATATTTTATGTATTATATTTTTTCAGTATATTTTATATATTATATATATTTTATTTTTTCAATATATTTTATATATTTTATGTATTCTATTTTTTCAGTATATTTTATATATTATATATATTTTATTTTTTCAAGATATTTTATATATTTTATGTATTATATTTTTTCAGTATATTATATATATTTTATTTTTTCAAGATATTTTATATATTTTATGTATTATATTTTTTCAGTGTATTTTATATATTATATATATTTTATTTTTTCAATATATTTTATATATTTTATGTATTATATTTTTTCAGTATATTTTATATATTATATATATTTTATTTTTTCAAGATATTTTATATATTTTATGTATTATATTTTTTCAGTATATTATATATATTTTATTTTTTCAAGATATTTTATATATTTTATGTATTATATTTTTTCAGTATATTTTATATATTATATATATTTTATTTTTTCAATATATTTTATATATTTTATGTATTATATTTTTTCAGTATATTATATATATTTTATTTTTTCAAGATATTTTATATATTTTATGTATTATATTTTTTCAGTACATTTTATATATTATATATATTTTATTTTTTCAATATATTTTATATATTTTATGTATTATATTATTTCAGTATATTTTATATATTATACATATTTTATTTTTTCAAGATATTTTATATATTTTATGTATTATATTTTTTCAGTATATTTTATATATTATATATATTTTATTTTTTCAGTATATTTTATATATTTTATGTATTATATTTTTTCAGTATATTTTATATATTATATATATTTTATTTTTTCAATATATTTTATATATTTTATGTATTATATTTTTTCAGTATATTTTATTTTTTCAAGATATTTTATATATTTTATGTATTATATTTTTTCAGTACATTTTATATATTATATATATTTTATTTTTTCAAGATATTTTATATATTTTATGTATTATATTTTTTCAGTATATTTTATATATTATGTATATTTTATTTTTTCAATATATTTTATATATTTTATGTATTATATTTTTTCAGTATATTTTATATATTTTATATATTTTATGTATTATATTTTTTCAGTATATTTTATATATTATATATATTTTATTTTTTTAATATATTTTATATATTTTATGTATTATATTTTTTCAGTATATTTTATATATTATATATATTTTATTTTTTCAATATATTTTATATATTTTATGTATTTTATTTTTTCAGTATATTTTATATATTTTATATATTATATATATTTTATTTTTCCATATATTTTATATATTTTATGTATTATATTTTTTCAGTACATTTTATATAATATATACATTTTATTTTTTCAAAATATTTTATACATTTATGTATTTTATTTTTTCAGTATATTTTATATATTATATATATTTTATTTTTTCAATATATTTTATATATTTTATGTATTTTATTTTTTCAGTACATTTTATATATTTTATATATTTTATGTATTATATTTTTTCAATATATTTTATATATTTTATGTATTATATTTTTTCAGTATATTTTATATATTATATATATTTTATTTTTTCAATATATTTTATATATTTTATGTATTATATTTTTTCAGTATATTTTATATATTTTATATATTATATATATTTTATTTTTCCATATATTTTATACATTTTATGTATTATATTTTTTCAGTATATTTTATATATTATATATATTTTATTTTTTCAATATATTTTATATATTTTATGTATTATATTTTTCAGTATATTTTATATATTTTATTTTTTCAATATATTTTATATATTTTATGTATTATATTTTTTCAGTATATTTTATATATTATATATATTTTATTTTTTCAATATATTTTATATATTTTATGTATTATATTTTTTCAGTATATTTTATATATTATATATATTTTATTTTTTCAATATATTTTATATATTTTATGTATTATATGTTTTCAGTATATTTTATATATTTTATATATTATATATATTTTATTTTTCCATATATTTTATACATTTTATGTATTTTATTTTTTCAGTATATTTTAAAAATTATATATATTTTATTTTTTTCAATATATTTTATATATTTTATGTATTATATTTTTTCAGTATATTTTATATATTTTATATATTATAGATATTTTATTTTTCCATATATTTTATATATTTTATGTATTATATTTTTTCAGTACATTTTATATATTATATACATTTTATTTTTTCAAAATATTTTATACATTTTATGTATTTTATTTTTTCAGTATATTTTATATATTATATATATTTTATTTTTTCAATATATTTTATATATTTTATGTATTATATTTTTTCAGTACATTTTATATATTATATATATTTTATTTTTTCAATATATTTTATATATTTTATGTATTATATTTTTTCAGTATATTTTATATATTATATATATTTTATTTTTTCAATATATTTTATATATTTTATGTATTATATTTTTCAGTATATTTTATATATTATATATATTTTATTTTTTCAATATATTTTATATATTTTATGTATTATATTTTTTCAGTATATTTTATATATTATATATATTTTATTTTTTCAATATATTTTATATATTTTATGTATTATATTTTTTCAGTATATTTTATATATTTTATATATTATATATATTTTATTTTTCCATATATTTTATATATTTTATGTATTATATTTTTTCAGTACATTTTATATATTATATACATTTTATTTTTTCAAAATATTTTATACATTTTATGTATTTTATTTTTTCAGTATATTTTATATATTATATATATTTTATTTTTTCAATATATTTTATATATTTTATGTATTTTATTTTTTCAGTACATTTTATATATTTTATATATTTTATGTATTATATTTTTTCAATATATTTTATATATTTTATGTATTATATTTTTTCAGTATAATTTATATATTATATATATTTTATTTTTTCAATATATTTTATATATTTTATGTATTATATTTTTTCAGTATATTTTATATATTTTATATATTATATATATTTTATTTTTCCATATATTTTATACATTTTATGTATTTTATTTTTTCAGTATATTTTAAATATTATATATATTTTATTTTTTCAATATATTTTATATATTTTATGTATTTTATTTTTTCAGTATATTTTATATATTTTATATATTATATATATTTTATTTTTTTCAATATATTTTATATATTTTATGTATTATATTTTTTCAGTATATTTTATATATTTTATATATTATATATATTTTATTTTTTCAATATATTTTATATATTTTATGTATTATATTTTTTCAGTATATTTTATATATTTTATATATTATATATATTTTATTTTTCCATATATTTTATATATTTTATGTATTATATTTTTTCAGTACATATTATATATTATATACATTTTATTTTTTCAAAATATTTTATACATTTTATGTATTTTATTTTTTCAGTATATTTTATATATTATATATATTTTATTTTTTCAATATATTTTATATATTTTATGTATTTTATTTTTTCAGTACATTTTATATATTTTATATATTATATATATTTTATTTTTTCAAGATATTTTATATATTTTATGTATTATATTTTTTCAGTATATTTTATATATTATATATATTTTATTTTTTCAATATATTTTATATATTTTATGTATTATATTTTTTCAGTATATTTTATATATTTTATATATTATATATATTTTATTTTTCCATATATTTTATACATTTTATGTATTATATTTTTTCAGTATATTTTATATATTATATATATTTTATTTTTTCAATATATTTTATATATTTTATGTATTATATTTTTTCAATATATTTTATATATTTTATTTTTTCAATATATTTTATATATTTTATGTATTATATTTTTTCAGTATATTTTATATATTATATATATTTTATTTTTTCAATATATTTTATATATTTTATGTATTATATTTTTTCAGTATATTTTATATATTATATATATTTTATTTTTTCAATATATTTTATATATTTTATGTATTATATGTTTTCAGTATATTTTATATATTTTATATATTATATATATTTTATTTTTCCATATATTTTATACATTTTATGTATTTTATTTTTTCAGTATATTTTAAAAATTATATATATTTTATTTTTTTCAATATATTTTATATATTTTATGTATTATATTTTTTCAGTATATTTTATATATTTTATATATTATAGATATTTTATTTTTCCATATATTTTATATATTTTATGTATTATATTTTTTCAGTACTTTTTATATATTATATACATTTTATTTTTTCAAAATATTTTATACATTTTATGTATTTTATTTTTTCAGTATATTTTATATATTATATATATTTTATTTTTTCAATATATTTTATATATTTTATGTATTATATTTTTTCAGTACATTTTATATATTATATATATTTTATTTTTTCAATATATTTTATATATTTTATGTATTATATTTTTTCAGTATATTTTATATATTATATATATTTTATTTTTTCAATATATTTTATATATTTTATGTATTATATTTTTTCAGTATATTTTATATATTTTATATATTATATATATTTTATTTTTCCATATATTTTATACATTTTATGTATTTTATTTTTTCAGTATATTTTAAATATTATATATATTTTATTTTTTCAATATAATTTATATATTTTATGTATTTTATTTTTTCAGTATATTTTATATATTTTATATATTATATATATTTTATTTTTTTCAATATATTTTATATATTTTATGTATTATATTTTTTCAGTATATTTTATATATTTTATATATTATATATATTTTATTTTTTCAATATATTTTATATATTTTATGTATTATATTTTTTCAGTATATTTTATATATTATATATATTTTATTTTTTCAAGATATTTTATATATTTTATGTATTATATTTTTTCAGTATATTTTATATATTATATATATTTTATTTTTTCAATATATTTTATATATTTTATGTATTATATTTTTTCAGTATATTTTATATATTATATATATTTTATTTTTTCAATATATTTTATATATTTTATGTATTATATTTTTCAGTATATTTTATATATTATATATATTTTATTTTTTCAATATATTTTATATATTTTATGTATTATATTTTTTCAGTATATTTTATATATTATATATATTTTATTTTTTCAATATATTTTATATATTTTATGTATTATATTTTTTCAGTATATTTTATATATTTTATATATTATATATATTTTATTTTTCCATATATTTTATATATTTTATGTATTATATTTTTTCAGTACATTTTATATATTATATACATTTTATTTTTTCAAAATATTTTATACATTTTATGTATTTTATTTTTTCAGTATATTTTATATATTATATATATTTTATTTTTTCAATATATTTTATATATTTTATGTATTTTATTTTTTCAGTACATTTTATATATTTTATATATTTTATGTATTATATTTTTTCAATATATTTTATATATTTTATGTATTATATTTTTTCAGTATATTTTATATATTATATATATTTTATTTTTTCAATATATTTTATATATTTTATGTATTATATTTTTTCAGTATATTTTATATATTTTATATATTATATATATTTTATTTTTCCATATATTTTATACATTTTATGTATTTTATTTTTTCATTATATTTTAAATATTATATATATTTTATTTTTTCAATATATTTTATATATTTTATGTATTTTATTTTTTCAGTATATTTTATATATTTTATATATTATATATATTTTATTTTTTTCAATATATTTTATATATTTTATGTATTATATTTTTTCAGTATATTTTATATATTTTATATATTATATATATTTTATTTTTTCAATATATTTTATATATTTTATGTATTATATTTTTTCAGTATATTTTATATATTATATATATTTTATTTTTTCAAGATATTTTATATATTTTATGTATTATATTTTTTCAGTATATTTTATATATTATATATATTTTATTTTTTCAATATATTTTATATATTTTATGTATTATATTTTTTCAGTATATTTTATATATTATATATATTTTATTTTTTCAATATATTTTATATATTTTATGTATTATATTTTTCAGTATATTTTATATATTATATATATTTTATTTTTTCAATATATTTTATATATTTTATGTATTATATTTTTTCAGTATATTTTATATATTATATATATTTTATTTTTTCAATATATTTTATATATTTTATGTATTATATTTTTTCAGTATATTTTATATATTTTATATATTATATATATTTTATTTTTCCATATATTTTATATATTTTATGTATTATATTTTTTCAGTACATTTTATATATTATATACATTTTATTTTTTCAAAATATTTTATACATTTTATGTATTTTATTTTTTCAGTATATTTTATATATTATATATATTTTATTTTTTCAATATATTTTATATATTTTATGTATTTTATTTTTTCAGTACATTTTATATATTTTATATATTTTATGTATTATATTTTTCAATATATTTTATATATTTTATGTATTATATTTTTTCAGTATATTTTATATATTATATATATTTTATTTTTTCAATATATTTTATATATTTTATGTATTATATTTTTTCAGTATATTTTATATATTTTATATATTATATATATTTTATTTTTCCATATATTTTATACATTTTATGTATTTTATTTTTTCAGTATATTTTAAATATTATATATATTTTATTTTTTCAATATATTTTATATATTTTATGTATTTTATTTTTTCAGTATATTTTATATATTTTATATATTATATATATTTTATTTTTTTCAATATATTTTATATATTTTATGTATTATATTTTTTCAGTATATTTTATATATTTTATATATTATATATATTTTATTTTTTCAATATATTTTATATATTTTATGTATTATATTTTTTCAGTATATTTTATATATTTTATATATTATATATATTTTATTTTTCCATATATCTTATATATTTTATGTATTATATTTTTTCAGTACATATTATATATTATATACATTTTATTTTTCAAAATATTTTATACATTTTATGTATTTTATTTTTTCAGTATATTTTATATATTATATATATTTTATTTTTTCAGTATATTTTATATATTTTATATATTATATATATTTTATTTTTTCAAGATATTTTATATATTTTATGTATTATATTTTTTCAGTATATTTTATATATTATATATATTTTATTTTTTCAATATATTTTATATATTTTATGTATTATATTTTTTCAGTATATTTTATATATTATATATATTTTATTTTTTCAATATATTTTATATACTTTATGTATTATATTTTTTCAGTATATTTTATATATTATATATATTTTATTTTTTCAATATATTTTATATATTTTATGTATTATATTTTTTCAGTATATTTTATATATTATATATATTTTATTTTTTCAATATATTTTATATATTTTATGTATTTTATTTTTTCAGTATATTTTATATATTTTTTTTTCAATAGCTGTTATATATTCTATATTTTCTATTTTTTCAGTAACTTTTATATATTTTATATATTTCTACTTGATATATATATAGAAAATATCAATATATACGATAGAATATAAAATATAATAATATATGTTGAATAAAATATATTAATAATATATATATATATAAATTATATATATATATATATATATATATATATATATATATATATATTATTTATAAATATATTATATATATATATATAAATATAATATATATGAATATATATGTAAATACAGCGGGGGAAAATAAATATTCTTACACTTGAAAAATTGTATTTTTATAAATGTAAAATCCCTAAATAAAACAAATCTCGGCACATTTTATGTGCAAAGACACATACTATTAAAAGATAATAATAAACTTAATTAATTCTTATTCTAACAGAAATTAATGCATTTCTTAATTCTAACTGGTGAAAAAAGTATTCGTACAAATCAATTATTAGAATAAAATAATCAATTATTTATAAAATAATCAATTAATTGTATGCCAAATGTGGCACGAAGCCGAATTTAATGTGGTATGTCCGAGCCCATAGGCTCGGACAAAAATTCCCCGTAGACCTTGTATAAAACGGGGTCGGGTAGCTGTTTCCCGAGTCGAGACTCTGTTCTTCGACATAACCTCGCCTGGGGATCCTCTCTGCCCGGAGGCAGAAAATTTGACCAGCACAGCTGGAGACTAATCTCCAACTACAGGATATTTGCCAACCGCCTCACGCCGTCAGATGTGGCACAAGGCCGAATTTAACGTGGGGTTACCGAGCCCGTATGCTCGGGCAGACATTCTCCGTAGATCTCGTAAAAACTGGGTCGGATAGCTGTCTACCGCCCAGACGAGACTCTGCCCTTCGGCATAGCCTCGTCTGGGTCCCTCTCTGCCCGAAGGCAGAGAGTTTGACCAGCCTAGACGAATCTCCAACTGTAGACCAACGTACAGTATTTACTACTGTATTTATGTGAATGGGGACATGCCCATTATTGTCCGTAGGTATGCTCCAGAAAATACGCAGCTGGATGAATGAATTCGAGGAAACTCATGCTGCCATCTGACATAGCGTCCTTCCGCGTGTGGTCTTAGGCTTTCTCTCGAACCTGGTTGTGCGAAGGGTATCGACATTTCGAAGGTCTCGCGGCCTTCTTAATTCGCACTATTTTGAATTTGTATTCTAAGACCGAAACAAAGATAATACACAACTGTCAGAATACCATGCCCAAGATATTCTCACCAATCAGTGACCATCCTGGTCATGGCCTTCGCATTATACAGAAATAATCTGTAAAAAATGTTATAAAGTTTAATGTACCTAGTTTTAAGTATAGCAAAAAGAACTAATGTGATTTCAGGCATTACTGTAAATCAATTGGCAAATGTTTTCCGTGAACTGCAAAATCGTATTACCCTTTGTATTGCTAATGATGGAGGACATGTGGAAGCTTAAATAAAATTTCAATAAAACCTTAAAAAATATAGATTTACTTCTTTCTAATCTTTTTTACAAATTATTTTTATCGCAAATACAAATAAAGTTATAATTTTTTAAAGTGCACACGAACTTTATGGACACCATGTATAACAAGAAATTCTAGATAAAATACAAAGAAGAAATGTTGTCGGTCCTGTCTCCAGTCATTTTCCCATTGCCGTAATTTCAGACTCTTTATATAACTCTTATTATGTTTAGAAATTTCAGTTCTTTTCCTTAGATGACATATGATAATATTAAATTTAGAGGTTGGGATTTTATATATTTATTTTTTATTTTTTACATCCTCTGACGAAGCAATCTTAATTTTAATGTGTGGTAAGAATAAATTTAAAATGAAAAAAATGAATTTATTGGAAAGCAAACTCTATTCAAAAATGTCATTGGAAAAGTAACATTGCATGAATAGTTTTTGTTATGGTAATTTACCCACGGACGCATGGACTCTCCCAGCTATAAACAGGAGCAGGTACTGCCTTTTGGGGGTGGGGAGTTTTCAGAAATCAGTTCTGACAGTCGGATCGAACATTCTTGCTGTAACACTCTCGTTTGTATATATTTGTATTACTGTTTCTGTTAATATATTTGTTTAACTCAATTCATCTCTTGTGTCTTTATTTCTGGCCCTAACTAGGCACCAACACTATGTCATATCTATCTATCTATATATCTATCTGTTATGGTAATTTACCTACGCACGCATGGACTCTCCCACTATAAATAGGAGCAGTTACTGCCTTTTGGAGAGGAAAGTTTCCAGCAGTCAGCTCTGACAGTCAGACCGAACATTCTTGCTGTAACACTCTCGTTTTATATGTTCGTGTTACTTTTTCTGTTAATATATTTGTTTAACTCAGTTTCTCTCTTTGTGCCTTTATTTCTGGCTCTAACAATGCCACAAAATGATCTATCTCATGTCTATTTATCATTCGGTTCCTATCTATCTATCTATCTATCTATCTATTATGGTAATTTACCCACGCATGCATGAACAGTCCCAGATATAAACAGGAACAGGTACTGCCTTTTTTGCGAGAGGGGAGGAGTTTCCAACAGTCAGCTGTAACGGTCGGACCGAACATTTTTGCTGTAACACTCTCGTTTGTATATGTTTGTATTATTGTTTCTGTTAATAGATTTGTTTAAATTAATTCCTCTCTTGTATATTTATTTCTGACGCTCACAAGGTTACAACAGTTTTCAAACAATATGGTTTTCATTTCTCCATATCAACTACTGATCTGCTGACGATAATCGCGGAAAGATTATCAAGCTTTAGATAAGAATGATGAACCCCAAGCTGTAGCTTTGAGTATCTCGAAAGCTTTCGACAGGGTTATGGATTACAAGTTTTCTGTTCAAGCTGAAAAGTTACAGTGTCTCTGGACTAATTTATGAACTGATTCACTCATTCATATTAAATCGTGAAATGATAGTTAACCTGAACGCTAACTCTTCTAGAATCTTTTGCACTAATGCTGGTGTCCCAAACCCAGGACTGTCCTTGCTAATACTTGCTTTTTAATTTTTATTAATGACCTTTCCGATAGCATCAGCTCTTAAATTTGTATCTTCTGTTATCATAGTCTACTAAGAAAAGTGATTGAACGATGACAATGTCTACTAACAAAAGTGATAGAAAGAAAAGAAAAAGTATCTAAATTTAATCGGCTAGATTAAAAATAAAAATCTAAATTTTCACATTCCCAGCATCTGTTATCAATCGGCAGGTGTGGTCGCACCGGCATAAGAAATTAAATTCCTAAAAGATGAAACGCGTCGTAAGAAAGGTTTTTCCACTTTGTCATTAATTTTCCCATATACAGTTGAGGACAGAATTATTCTACCGAACTAAATATTTGCATATTTTCTATAGAAATGCGAATATTTGAAAGTACCTGATGAATTTACCATGAATTATTGTTTTGAATAATTCGTGAAATTTTTAGAATGTACCTGATTCATAATTATAGATCTTTCTAAAAAATTGGTGCAGTCCAAAATTATTCACACTCCCGTATGGAAATTATGAAAAAATATTACTCTATGGCAATTGTAATGGGTTTTCTTAATTTGACATTTAATGCAAACACCATTTGAAAATAAAATAGTATTGATCTAATTCTATAACATTCTAAAGACTAATGAAGAAGACAATATGTGAGTGCAACGTAGCGCGATAACTCATTTCTTCTGCAGAGGTTGTAAAGATGGCTGAATTTGACCAAAGAGCTCTGAATGAAGATAGTTGATTCGAACAATCAAGGTAATGGATATACAACACTTCCCAGGAATTCCTAGATAGAACATTTCTAGCATTATCAACGAGATTCCTTGTGTTGAAAATGAATATGAACTGGCAGAAAACGGTTAATTTCTGGGAGGATGGAAGAAAAATTGTTAGAGATGCATCGAAGAAAATTTAATGAAAAGGGACGTTGTCTGTAATGTGAAGACATCAGGGTTGAATGCATCAAGGAAGTCGCTAAATGCTTTCATCGAGCAGGACTTCGAGCTTGTCTCACAAGGAAAACGCCCTTGCTAAAACACAGTTTAGCTTATTCTAGAAGCCATCTAGAACATGGGAGCAAATATTGGAACATTGCTTTTTGGTCAGATGAAACCAAAACTAGAATTATTTTGCCATATGACATCCTGTTATGTACGAAGGAAAGTGAATGAAACTCTAAAACCAAAAAATACCCAACATACAATTAAGCACGGTGGTGGAAGTATTCGTTTCTGGGGATGTTTTGCTGCTTCTGAACCAGGAGGACTAGTGAGAATACAGGGTATCATTGATAAAGAACAGTATTTGGCTGTTCTTAAAAATAATATAAAACAAAGTGAACGAAAATTGTCTTTGGGGTGTCACTTATCGATCTATCTATCTATCTATCTATCTATCTATCTATATATATATATATATATATATATATATATATATATATATATATATGTCATTCTGTCTGTCTATCTATTGTAGCATACCTACGGACGATAATAGATATGACCCCATTCATATAAATACAGTAGTAAGTACTGTATGTTGGTCTTCAGTTGGAGATTCATTGTGAATTCACTAAAGTCACTTCTAGCAGTTGACTACTACTTCTCCGCGCCGCTGGCGAATCTTATATGTGTTGTTCTTGTCCTAAGTATTATCGTTCATTACCAACCCACGTTTGATTATTTTATTCATTAACCTTCCCTAGGTTACAACACTATCTCAATCTGCTCATTATCTATCTATCTATCTATATATATATATATCTATTTATCTATCTATCTATCTCAGTGTGTTCATTGTCTGTCTATCTATCTATGTCAGTCTTCATTATCTATCTATCTATCTATTATGGGAACTTACCCATAATAACATAATGGGCTATTCCATACGTAATAAATAATGCGCCTCAAGAGGAAGCAGAGAGTTCAGTCCGAAGTCGGGCGACCGGTTGACTGGCTGATCAGTTGAAATCTCTGCTTTCGGGCGGGGAGAAACCCGAACGAGGCTACGCTGAAGGGCGGAGTCGCTTTCGGGGAGGTAAACGTTAAACCGGCATTGTGCCACATGATGCCCTCGTAGAGGGTGACTAAATACCGTTCCGTCTGAAATCAAGAGTTCAGTCTGAAGTCTGGAGTGAAGTTCGTCAGAAGTCTGTCAGTCATTCAGAGCGAGCGAAACAGAGTCGCGTTCAGACAATTACTACTAAACCTGATTGTTTGTACTAACCCTTTTCTACCTTTCTATATATATTCCTGTTTGTAATATATCTGTGTTATTCTATATCCGTGTACGAGTTCTTCTTTATTGGTTCTACCTTGGACTATCACCGTGGTACGAGGAACCGGACCATAACATTGTCTCAGTCTGTTCATTATCTATCTATCTATCTATCTATCTATCTCAGTCTGTTCATTATCTATCTATCTATCTATCTATCTATATATATATATTCCCATTTGTTTCACTCTCTTAACATTGATCATCTATCAACACGGCTCTCTCAATTACTCTCATCTAAAAGATATTTGTCTTGTATTCGTTCTGCAGTTCCTAACTTTAAATTATTTTCCGCCTTATACCTTTTTTTTAAAAATATCTCTTTATCCTTCTCAGCCTTTCTTCATGTTTCTTTTTTTCTCTCTTTCTCCCCTCCCTCTCTCTCTCTCTCTCTCACACACACACACACACACACACTCTAATGTCATTGGTTCTCTGAATCATATTTTCTCGCGTCTCATTTACCGCCTTCATTAAATAACATGGCGCCAAGACTTTTACCTCATCAAAGTTATTGCTTCCTCACTTAATACAACAGCATATAATCCCTGTATCGATACAGGAGTAACCCGATTAAATCGTTTAAATCTTTACGATCTTTAAATCTTTTAAAACTAAACATTTTTTCCCGAGAAGAGAAGCAAATATTCCTAAAAATTAAAAACAACAAATTGGCGCCAACTCTAAACTTATCCCTTACGTCAACCAATATTCGTTTCTCATCAGAGATATGGTTTTCAATCAATAATTCTATTCATAAAACGATCTTTATTGATAATGTTAGAGACAGAAAATTCTGACCGATGTTTTCCATCTTAAGATCAGCATCAGTGGTCAGTTTTTAGGCCAATTTGAAAGCCATGATTTTGGGTGTCGATACTTAAGGTTGGCAGTGTATTTTTGACAGTCGTTCGGTCTATTAAAGAATATTTAGATGCTATCTTATTCTTCGGGAGAACAAAATATTGAAAGCGGTTTGGGGGTTGCTAATGTTCCAGTAATAGCTCCCCATACGTAATCAACTCAAAGGTTTATCCGTTAAGTTCATGACCATCAAATAACCGAGGGGAAGGTTCACCGCAATCAATTCACTCCAAGAATGTTCACCGCCATTAAATAACCACGTTGAACTGATCGGAAAACGTCGATGTTTGTGTTATTGCAAAGTCAGAAGTCAGCGTGACTGAGGGTTTCAACTGTGAGTGCACCGACCGAATTATTGAGACGAAAAGAGAGACTAACTTGCAATATTTCCTAACGCAAATTGGTGATTCTTCTGTGTTTCTGGATAAGTCATGTGTTTATCCCAACATGGAGACAGCGAACTGGAAATAGTTTCTATATCTGGTGGAGATATCTTTCAAAAGGGAAAACGCTGCCATGAGTCTGTAAGCTGTACCACGTTGTTTTGTATTTCTACAGCGATCACAGATCATAAAATTGGAATTACAAAAACAGATCTAAAAAGAAAAAAAAGGAAAATACCAAACATCTCATCTTGAAGTTTATTTCTTATCAACACTGATTACAAAATTGTTCTGTGGAGTGTTTTATCAGAGGACGGAATATGTCGCACTGAAATCCGAAAGCACATTGGGATAGCGAAAGAACCCTTCCAAAAGCTAAGCACAGTATTAAGAAACAGAAAAAACATTGTTAGGAACAGAGAACATCAGGTGAAAATCGTATTATAGAAATGGAGATGACGTACAAAAAAAAAAAAGACAGTTTCCTTATAATTAGAGAACATGGAAGAACAAAGAGAACAAAGCGCGCCATAAAGTTGGAATATTTAGAAGAAATCCCACTATACAAGAAATAAAAATAAAATAAAATACCAAACACCTCATC
This sequence comes from Acanthosepion lycidas, assembly GCA_963932145.1. NCBI lineage: Eukaryota > Metazoa > Mollusca > Cephalopoda > Sepiida > Sepiidae > Acanthosepion > Acanthosepion lycidas. Next base: position 21,635,241 of record OZ010607.1, read on the forward strand.
TTAAAGGATAGTTCTTATAAACACTGATTACAAAATTATTCTTCGGAGTGTTTTATCAGAGGACGGAATACGCGACATTGAAATCAGAAGGTGCACAGATATAGCAAAAGATGCCTTCCAAAACCTAAGCAGAGTATTAAGAAACAGAAAAACCTCATTAGCAACAAAGAACATCAGGTGGAAAGTGTCTTATAGAAATCGAGATGACGTAGAAAACAATTGCCAATGCTCTATTTGGAGAGTTATTAGAATAATCAAAAAAACGTTACTGGCAGCCAACCGCTTATGAGAATGTATTCTTCCCGACAGGCTTGTTCAATCTCAATCAAGAGTGAGGCGATTCTGAGAGAATTAGAAGTCCCACCAGGATTCATTATCTTAAATCATTTATAACGCTTCAAAGCTTAATCTAACAATTAGACAATTATGCCTTTACGTTCTTTGGACAATATTGCTGTTACACCCGGTACAAAAACAGAGCGGGTTGTAAAACAATATCTCTTCTCACCGGACTTATTCAATTAATACAGCGAGGCAATTCAAATAGAATTAGAAGTGCTGCTAGGATTCATTATTGGCGGTCACCATCTTAACATAAGATGACACAGTGTTGTTAGCAGACACGGAAAAGAGACTACAAAACCCCTACAAAAGATAATGAAGGAAAAGAAGAAAAAAAAGATTAAACATCAACTGCAAGAAGACAGAATGTATGGTTGTCGGCAAAAGAATGATCCCAAAGTACGAATTGCAAATCGGAGATACCAAAATCAAACAATATTTACATTATTCGGACTATTGTCCTCATATTTGTCGCCATATTTATTACAACGTTTCGGCCGTTCAGTATCTGTCTATATTTCTGAGATGAGGTATTATGCACACTATTTACATTATTCGGACTATTGTGCTCATCTTTATCGCCATATTTATTACAACGTTTCGGCCTTTCAGTATCTGTCTATATTTCTGAGATGAGGTATTATGTACACTATTTACATTATTCGGACTATTGTTCTCATCTTTGTCGCCATATTTATTACAACGTTTCGGCCGTTGTACGCTCCGGCCTGCTTCAGGTGGTTAGAATTTCGAACTGAACCCTTTATTTCGATCCCTGGGGTAGATTGTTCTAGTTCCACGTGTCATGTTTAATGGATGTCAGTTATCAGTTATCTCCTGGTAATTTCCACCCTGAAAGTTCTCCACTGCCTTAACCTGGTATTGAACTCACACTCTTTGGGTCCTGTCACTGGATCTAACTAACGCCTTTATTTACTTTGCCATGTGATTAGTGAGCAAAATCCGGAGGTGCATTGGGATAGCGAAAGATGCCTTCCAAAACAGCTAAGCAGAATATTAAGAAACAAAAGAAAAACATCTTTAGGAACAGAGAACATCAGGTGGAAATTGTCTTATAGAAAGGGAGATGACGAACAAAAGAATTGCCAATACTCTTAACTTGTACTTGAACACCAAAGAAGACAGTTTCCTTATAATTGGAGAACATTAAAGAACAAAGAGAAGATCATCAGCGCGCCATAAAGTTGGAATATTTAAAACAGATTCCTTTATACCAGAAAGAAAAACAAACGTAAAATACCAAATCGCAAATGTTTCGAATGTACTTGACACAAAAAAGAAGAATTGTTAAAATATATCTGAAAGGAGCGAAGTTATACAAGAATAGAGGGAAATTTGACTGCAAAGAAAAGTAACTCCCCATTTTAAAATACTTATAATTTTTACAAGAAATGGGGATGAAAGGAAAGCGTTTGGCATCAAGTTTTATTTAAAATTCGCTATAAACACCAAATTTCGCTATAAGCTTTTCAAGCCGTCCAGGAATCGGATCAAATTTCACCAGGAACTCTTGTGGTATGGAAGACAACTTGTATCCACCCATCGAGTTCTTTCAAAGTCTTTGGTATAATAGACTTGCTCCTTTAATCAACCACAAAGAAAATTGAATTTTTTATGGCTTATCAACCTTTGTAGGTTTCTGTCTGTTTCTTTTCTTTTATAATTTATTTATTAACTATAGTTTTGACAAGAAATTGCGATAAAACAATGTTTTCAATTCAAAATTCACATCTTAAGCTGTTCCTATTCTTAACGACAATTGATTTTATCTTCTTCCATTTGATGATTTGTTAATTTATATCCCCCTTTCCTAATTTAACACCTTGTCTCAGAGTTCCTACAATTTTCTCCTTCAAAGAACTTTACCAAATAACAAAACCGTCATCCCTTGAAGACTTTCAAGAACAACAGCGATTAAAGTACACGGTAAATGAAAAGAAACTCCTCATTTTAAATACGTATAGTTCATTTACTAACTGTAATTTTTACAAGAAATGAATATGAGAGGATATTTAAAATTCGACATGGGCACCAAATTTCGCTATAAGATTCTCGAGCCGTCCAGGAATCGGGTCAAATGATTTCACCAGGAACTCTTGTGGTATGAAAGACATAACTTGTATCCGCCCATCGAGTTCTTCCAAAGTCTTTGGTATAGCAGACTTGCTCCTTTAATCAACCCCAAAGATAAAAGTCATACGATGTTACGCCATATCAACAGGGGTATGTCGGTCTGTGTGACCTACAGAGAGGTCCTAGCTATTTAACCTATAGCTTTGGGGTAATAGTTTGATTCATAACTTCTGCAAGAGTCAGTTAGTTATGTGCCACACGTGATACACGCTTAGGGGACCATGTATCTTTCGATACATGAGTGAGGAGGCCGATTTTTTCCTGCCGTAGTTTGCCATTTCTTTCTGCGGTAGACCAGTTGCCATCAATGGCTTGGGACCCAGTCTGTCCTGCTATTTACCCATAGCTGGGGGAAGAAAATATTCCATACTTTTACCGATGGTATTAGCATGTAAATGAATGTAATGGATTAGATAGATAGATAGATAGATAGATGTGAATCGACTGAGATAGATAAATAGATGTAAACATACCGAGATAGATCAGTTATGTGCCATGCGTCATACACGCTTAAGCGATCATGTATCTTTCGATACATGACTGACGAGGCAGATTTTTCCCGCTGTAGGTTGCCATTTCTTTCTGCGGTAGACCAGTTGCCATCCAAGGCTATAGAACCCGATCTGTCTTGCTATTTACTCATAGCTGGGGGGAGAAGCTTCATACCTTTCCCAAGGTTATTATCACGTAAGTGAATAAAATAGATTCAACTGGAATTCAAAGTCGGCTCTCCGATTCCTCAGAGCACTTGTGCGTGAATGAAAGTTAACGTACCCGACTGCAATTCGAAATCGGCTCTACAGTTTCTTATTTCGACGCGTTACTAATTACACCATCTGCATATTCAAACTTACAATACCAGTCACCTATCTATCGACCAGACTCGACGTTGATTAACTAAAAGAATGGGAATCAGTGTTTGAACGTGGTAAGACCATAAGCCTATATTAAGGGTAAATGCAAAAAAAAAGATATTTAATGGTGTATTTGAACTTGAACTTCCAGTTGGTTATGAACAAATGTAAAGATGATGTGAAAGACGTCCATGTATTGAAGTGACATATTGTGGAATGATGTGAGCGAGCGAGAAAACTTACTGTCAGAAAAGAGAAACACCCGAATGACATTGAAACAAACAACAATACGAGTGCAAGAGAAGAACTTAGAGGAATCCGAAGAATCACTGGAAACAGAATAAACAGAATTGAAGAAAATGAATCGTAATCTAAACTTAAGAAATGAGAAAGCTTACCAAATATTTCCAAGTAATAAGATTTGGTTTTGTTGGTTCGATTTGTTTTACGGCTTACAAGATTTTTATTGCTGGTAATAATTTTTTAGTTTATTTTACAACTTATCAACCTCAATGGATTATTTAATGCCGACAAGTTTTTTTTTTTTTATGCTGCTAATTTTTTTTTTTTTTTTTACTTTTTTATGGCTTTTTATTACTGCTAATATTTTTTGATTTGTTTTACGGCTTATCAACCTCAATGGGTTATTTGATGACAAGTTTTTTTTATTCCTGCTAATATGTTTTTTGTTTCTTTTACGGCTTATCAACCTCAATGGATTATTTAATGACGACAAGAGTTTTATTGCTGGTAATTTTTTTTTCTTCAAAAATATATGGCTACTAATATTCTTTTTCAAAAATTGTATAGCTGGTAATATTTTTTTTTTTTTACAACAAATGTATTTCTGGTATTAAAAACCGATTTTTACACTTTCATTTTGTTTTGACCTCAGTTTAGGTGTTAACTATTTGCCCATAATTGGGACCTTAACATGTGCTACCACACCGGGTCAGGGTGGACCCGGGAACATCAACAATTACGATGTGGTTCCACCTCCCGATCAGAGGTCTTGCTGTTGGACGTAGTTTATTATCTTACCCAGGACGGCAAGTAATAAGAGAAAGTTAACCATTCATAACAAAGATTAGATTGTGGAGAGGAGAGAACGATCTGAGATAATTTATAAAGTCCCTGGCTCCAATTTCGACACTCATCATCTGACTCGAAATGGATCTTGCGACCACTCACTCTAGAAGCACCTCCGCGTATCGAGGTGTTCTATTAGTTTGGTGCAAAAAATAATGACGTAATTATGTCGTTTTTTTGACGTTAAAAAATACGTCAAAAAACGACATTATTACGTCATTATTTTTGCACCAACCTAATATTATAAAAGCTAGATTTCTTCTATTTCCAGCTTTTAAGGGCTGTCACGTAGCTGAAAACACCTGGTATTCTCCAGCGGTGACCCATCTAACAAGTAACCAAGCTTGACGTTGCTTATCTTCGGTAATCGGGCGAGAACCAGTGTTTTCAACATGATATTGCCGGAAGAACAGATTGATCGAAAGAAGAAATAAAGAATGCAACGATGTGGATGCAAAACTGATAATTTGCCGAATCAGACACCCTTAACGCTGAATATATGGAATGCACACTAGACAACATTCGAGAATATATAACTCCCATATTCAACAGTACATGAGTGACAATTTCCATCGGGAAATCAATTCAGACATCCTTCTTTCCGTTTCAAAAACCTAAGCCAAATAAAAAAAAAATGAACCATGCGAAAATTCGCTTCTTCTCATCTTGTTCAAGAGGCTGACCATTATTCTAGAGTTTGGAACAGCATAAAAAGTATCATTCCACCTGACCAAACTGCATATCAAGCCGGGCGTTCAACAATTTAACCACTCCTAGCAAATAAACTTTTAGAAATAAGAGTCTCATTGGCTCCAGTTACTACAAATTATTCTTGGACATGTTTGATGTCAAAAAACTTTGATACCGTAAAAAAAAGAATTGCATTAAAAGTCATTGGCTCCAGTTATTACAATTTATTTTTGGACCTGTTTGATAACAGAAAACTTTGATATCGTAAAAAAAGAGAATTGCAGTAAAAGTCATTGGCTCCAGTTACTACAAATTATTCTTGGACATGTTTGATGTCAAAAAACTTTGATACCGTAAAAAAAAGAATTGCATTAAAAGTCATTGGCTCCAGTTATTACAATTTATTTTTGGACCTGTTTGATAACAGAAAACTTTGATATCGTAAAAAAAGAGAATTGCAGTAAAAGTCATTGGCTCCAGTTACTACAAATTATTCTTGGACATGTTTGATGTCAAAAAACTTTGATACCATAAAGAAAAAGAATAAATATATCCAATATGGAGAAAACATTCTACAATCAAATGAGCTTCACTTGTTTAGCATACCTACTAACACGACAAATATAAACATCTGAAATGACTTTTTAATCATTTCTGGCTATTGTGCAAAAAGAATACATTAGTGCAGACTTATCTATTTTTAATCTGGCACGGGTACTAATGAATTAAATTATTTAAACAAAATATTCTCTTGGGATAAAACTAAAATAATTCTTGTCACGTAAGATTTTTTACTGACAATGAAATGTTTGAACTAATATCTATTAGGTTGGTGCAAAAATAATGACGTAATAATGTCGTTTTTTGACGTTAAAAAATACCTCGAAAAACGACATTATTACGTCATATTTTTGCACCAACCTAATAAAACCTATTCCTCCTCTGTTTAAACAAGAGCACAACGCGAATTATAACAAAAATGAGATCGACACTATACCAAAGCCTCCTCCCCTCTCATCATTAGCAACAACGATGGAGGAACGCCTCTTGCATAAGAACGATTACTATTGAAAGGTTGCTTGGTTGATTTTGTTTACCGGCATAGCAATTTCTATGTATTATTTATTACCGAAATCTACATATTTTGAACCCAATTTTATGGCTCTAAATTATGTTTTGAATGCATATGTATGCGTTCAACTACAGTTAAAATACAGGGTGTTTCAAAAAGAATACGCCAAAATTATTACGCTGTTTTTTCAGGTCTATAGCATTGTAGTGGACTGAATCAGTGGTTATTTGATAGAGTACTTATCAAAGTTTGATTGGGTGTTAGTTTCACCGCTTCTGGTGGAGCTGAATTATGGGAAGATCAATCAAAATGGCGACTCCTCAGCAGCAGGCATTATGCGTGCTTGAGTTCGCGAAACCAGACGCCATTGTCACGGTGCAGCGTGCTTTCATAACAGAATTCGGCATTGATCCGTCCCATCGTGAGAGCATTCGACGGTGGGTTAAACAGTTTAAAGAGAGTGGGTGCCTGTGCAAAGGAAAGAGTCCTGGACGACCACGTGTTACAGAGGAGCAAGTGGAGAGTATTCATGATGCATTTGAGAGCACGTAAGTCCGTACGTCGAGCAAGTCTTCAGCTTGCCATCCCTCATACCTCTGTCTGGCATGTGTTAAAGAGACGATTACACATGAAACCATACAAACTAAGCCTCGTCCAAGCACTTACTAATTATGACAAGGTGATGCGGAGGATATTCTGTGAGTCAATGCTGGAGATTGAGGAAGGTGATGAAACTCTCTTTTCACGTTTAGTTTTTAGTGACGAAGCGAATTTCCATTTGAGAGGCACAGTCAATCGTCACAATGTGTGCATTTGGGGAACAGAGCACCCAAAACTGGCTATTCACTTTACTGCAAGCAGATTCGAATGACTTCATTTTTCAGCAAGATGGAGCACCACCCCATTGGCATCTCGGGGTTAGTGCTTATCTGAATGAAAACGTGCCTCAGCAATGGATTGGGAGGAGAGGTGCTAAAGACCTTGCTCTCTGTGTTTGACCTACCAGATCCCCGGACCTCACTGTGTGTGACTTTTTCTTGTGGGGGTATGTTAAAGACCAAGTTTATGTTCCAGGACTTCCAGCAAGTATCGATGACTTGAAAGATCGAACAACAGCTGTAATCAACACGATGGACCTTTACATGGTGAGGCGTGTTTGGGAGGAATTCTCATATCGGCTTGATGTTGTCCGCGCTGCCGGTGGTGACCATATTGAGCACTTATAAAACATGAAATGAAACTTGAATGTATATACAACACATGTGTTCATGCTAGAGGTTTGTAATTTTTTTCGTTTTTGACACATCACGTGATGATTTTGGCGTATTCTTTTTGAAACACCCTGTATATTATTGGCCATTTCATTTAATTATCTATTGTTGATATATGTCTTGTCACCACTGTCAAGCGGAGGAAAAATGGTGTGGTTTGGACACATTACAAGGTACAATACCCAAGACATTCATGCAAGCCACCGTTAAAGTTACACGTATAATAGGGCACCAAGGCAAAACATTGGTTGGACAATATCAAACAATAGACAGGTATGACTGTAACAGAATTGCTGATGGCTGCCGTTGATAGACCGTTGTGGAAAAGAGTTAGTGTGACTTCTGCATTCGGATCCGCCCTGCGATTAAAAAAAGTCAAGGGGATTATGATGATGATGATGATGATGATGATTGGTGGTAATTTTACTATAAATCAGAGCGCAGAGTTTTAATTCCAGTCAGGTTTATTGCATTCACTTATACACAAAGATCTTTGGGAAAGTTATGAAACCTCCTCTTCTCCCAAAAGCTGAATTAATCCGTAGGATATGTATCAGGCAAAGAATTATTATCTCTAAAATATTAAAATAACATGCAAAAGGTTCTTAAGCCGTAAAAAACAAATCAATCAATTCATGATTAAAGCCAATTGAAGCCGACTGTGCCAATATAAATGTTATCTATAAATATAAAACAGAGATGTCTGTGTGTATGTCTGTCTGTGTCATACCTTTTCATTCGAGATCCATACAACTGATTTTCATCAAACTTAGCACTTACATTGTACAATGTAAGAGATAGGTCCTTAGCGTAAAAAGTCGATATTGTTTTTAAATCAACAATCGATAAAGCTGATCAAAAATCGATAAATTTAACTATTTCCTCCGATTTCGTTCAAATTCGGTGTGTAGGTTACTTACATAATGACGATCACTCATTTTTGTTTCCCCGCCATTGCGTTTAGCAAAAAGCAGCGAAAAACGAAAAGTCGACTTCAAAACAAATTGATTTTTACACAAGTTTTAAACTGAAAACTCTCTCAATTTTCAAGTAATCTAGTACAAACGTCACTCAAGTGTAGCCAACAATACGTTGGCTGTTTAACAGCCATATAACTTGGTAATTGAACCCACTTATATAGTGAAAACCAGCGTAAATAGCGAAAAATTGCGATTTTTACTGGTTTCTTTCTTTTTTTTCGCTGTTCTTTCAACCAATTTTCATCAAATTTAACAATTGCTTTATAAATGTATCCTCTTTTATATCCCTGGCAACAAACTGACAAAATGAATTTTAAAAACTCCAAACTAATTGTGGTCTGAAGTGTGTCTTCATGTTGTCTGTTTTACCCCTTCATGTCCTCGGCTAACTTCGATTGAAAAAATACAGACTACTTCTGTTATATCAGTAACTGCATTAATTCAAAATGTTTTTTCTTAATGAAACTACTTTAAAGTAATTGATGATAGACTCTTACATCTAAACATGATGTTGTTTTTGCTCCATTTTAATTGAACGCTTTTTTCTGATTGACCAGCTGGATACGGCTGCTAGTATTTGATGTTATAAATGCAGCATCTTCCCAAAAAGAGAACCTAGCCTCGCAACCATAACATTGGAGTCAACATAAAAGATTGGCCATGCTATAATTTATTTAACCTAACTAATTTTACTTGAAGATTTCAAAGCTGTTGGATGCTATTATAAGTATTCGGTTGGATAAAGATATCTGAATAGCCAAATGTCAACCTCGATGGGTTACTTAATGCCAACAACATTTTTATTGCTATTAATATTTTTTTTAGTATTTTTTATGGCTTATCACCCTCATTAGGTTATTTAATGACGACAAGTTTGTTTGTTTTTATTGCTGCTAATATTATTTGGTTTGTTTTACTGCTTATCAAACTCAATGGCTTCTTTAATGCCGACAAGATTTTCATTGCTGCTAATATTTTTGTTTGTTTTACAGCTTTTCAACCTCAGTGGGTTATTTAATGCAAGTGTGTGCAAGTTTATTAAATATAACATATACTGTGCGAAGAGAGAGTGAATAAAGACGTCAATTTTTATAAATGAATGTTTACTCTTCAATAGATTTCATGTATATTTATATTCGAAGAAAGCGCATTGAAATTTGTATTTATGCAGAAAACAAATACTTGTAATTGCCTCTCTACAGCACTAGGCTAAAGATTTATTGATCTACTTACTTCTATGTTATTTTTGCATCATGTCGGCTCAAATAGCAACCCCGAGCTGACTCCGGATGAATCAGGTCGGCTCTTTGAAAGAGTCTGGCTACGCACCTCTTCATTGGAAAACAAAGATATTCTGACATGGCTAGGAGTGCTATAGTTCTTATTGACATACGTCAGCCAATGAATTAAAGGCTTTTCACCCTCCCCTCCTATACACTGTTGTCTTTTTACTTCATCCGGTTTAGACACGACCTACTTCCACCGGAATCAATAACGAGGTAAGATGGTCACTTACTTGCATAGTTTAATCCAAATGTTTTATATGTTTTAAATACTAATCTCATAACAATATTAACTCTTTAACTAAATCCGTCTCTCACTCTCTCTCTTTCTCTCTCTCTCTCTTTCTCTCTCTCTCTCTCTCTCTCTCTCTATATATATATATATATATATATATATACATATATATATATATATATATATATATATATATATATTATTAATATTTAAATTAAGTTAATATTTAAGGGGATGAGGGAAAGGAGAAAATATATGTGGACACAGAAAATAAATTAAGCTGACCCGGTCGAGATAAAAAGGGGACCACAACAAACTGGGGAGGTTGAGAATCTCAACTTGGATCATGACCAAAGATGCAGCCGGGAGCAAGCCGAGAAGAACACTTACATTAACTAAGTACATAAAGCTTGTCTAGCCTAATCAGGAGAGGGCTCCACAAGAAACCACCTGATGTGATATAGGTTGACCTAAAAGAGAAAATCAAGGCTAGGTCCGTTCACACGAACCAAACTCGCCTCAGTCACCCACATTTCGCTAAAGGCTGTCGAATGCAAGCGTTTTCTATCAGTTCTAATCTTCATCTTGAGCTGATGCTCAAAGAATCGGTTCAGATCCTGACGAGAAAGACGGTTGCCTCGCAAGACTTCCTCCAGTTGTGTCGTCCAAATCACCATTCGGGCCGTGGCCAGCAGCGGTAGAAACACTATTCGTTTCCCTCCAGAATATGGGGGCGACACATTGTCACACGCGTATGCACGATAAATGACCACGAGATTTTCGGGAGCGATACTAGCCGTCAACTCGCCGACATGGTCCTTTAGGAGGCGCACCCGAGAACAATGGTAGAAAGTGTGCGAAGCCATTTCTTCTAGGCAAAGGTCACATTGTTCAGTCAGGCAAATCCGCCAACCCCTATATGACGGCATTGTCACTGAGAGGCAGCCTATTCCGAATCAGCCGCCAGGTAAACGAAAAAAAACAGGGTTACTGAGGTAATCTACCGCAAGCGCCTAAGACCAGAAAGAGCGAAACTCCTCCTCTGACACTAGTTCACGATAGAAGACACTCGGTGGAGGAATGATCGTCAAGGCATATCGACACTCACGAAGAAAATCCGATTGATCCCGGGGTTTACGACGGCGCTCAACCCGTGAGATGAGCTGAATGATAGTAAAGAAAGGGAAGATGTCCCTTACAATCCCCGCCATGATCGAATCTCCTGTCAATGCGCAGCGTAGGAAAGCCAGCCTTGACACGAGCTTGTGACTCGCCAACTGTAGCATTCACAGCACCCCCATGGCACGGACGTTGTTCACAAACTTCTCTGTCAACCTGATGCTTGCGTCTCCTCCACAAAATGGAAGATAGCAAGCGCTAGATCGCCTTCTTATGATATTTACAGAGAGGAAGTACAGACAAGCGATAAAGGACAGGAGGAAAGACGTAAGTCACACGCCTCCGCCCTGCCCTTCACAAACAACTTCCGTCGGCACCAAATATGACCGGCTGCGTCGACTTTTGCCTGTACTTCTGACCAATTTTTCTTCAGCTGGAGGTCGGGTCCAAACCACACTCCAAGAATGTGGACAGGACCGTGCGTCCAACCAAAGGGCACCGGAAGTTCGATCCCCTCCCAGGCACCTAGCTACAAGCCAGACGATATGCCGCGGTTAATCTTGGCCCCTGTCACCTTTTCGTACCGATCAAGCGCCTTCAGTACCACTTCAATGTCGCTTTGGGGCGACACGCAAGTAGTTACGTCATCGGCGTACGCAGAAAACCTGGCACGAGCCCCTTCAGGGACAGCGGTTCCACTTATGCCCGAACTGCACGCCTTGTCCCTTAGCCGGCGAAGGAGAGGCTAAACACCAAAGCGTAAAGTAGAGGCGACAGTGGACAACCCTGACGAACCGACCGAGACAGCTCAAAAGCGTCCGACAGCTTCCCGTTCACCTGTACCACAGTACTGGGGGAGCGATACAGGAGGCTAATTCAGCGGCAGAAGTCGGGTTCGAATCCGGCGGCCTGCAGGATAGCAGCAAGGTAGCGATGGCCAACCCTATCAAATGCCTTGGACTTTTTTTTTAAGTATTTCACCCCAAGCAAGGCGGGAAGGCACTAGGACGCAAGGGGTTACAGAAAATATAGAGCGAGATCAGATAGGAATGATAGAAGAGAGTATCAGGAGAAGTCTCAAATTGATTAGTACGGCCTCATCGTCGTCTTTTATACCCTCTATGATCGTGCGGATTAGGTGAAGGCGGCTTTGAATTGTTCGGCCTATCACAGCGCAAGTTTTCTCCGGACCCAAAAAGGGACTCGGCAACTGATTCGTCAGGATCTTGGTCAAAGTCTCTGTGTTTAGCGGTGTTATGGGCCTATAATCGTCTAAGTGCTTCCAACACCCTTGCCCTTTTTCAACAACGTGATCACACCCCTGGTGAACCGGTCAGAGACGGGCCCCTGGCGGAACTAGTCGTTGAACACAACATTCAAAATCGGGATAAAGATGTGTGACAGCCTCAAGTACAATTCAGAGGGCAAACCATCCAGACCGGGCGACCTGCCTCTGCCGACCTGATGTCAGGGGGCATGTGGTCGCAGAAATTGTTTTCCTGCTTGTGTGGCACAGTGCAGATTCATGTTGCCAGACATAGGGTCTTCCTGCAGTCACCTACTTGACCCAGGGTAGTACTACCTCACCGAGGCACTGGATGTAGTCCTCCGTGTTGAGTCTGAGGCCCTCACCAACAAATTCGGGAGTTCTTTTCTTATCAGAACGATCAGAGTGAATTTTCCGAGCTTATGTACATTCGTAATCATCATTAGACTCATCTAACTAATTCCGAAGCATCTCAATTGTCCTCAGATTGACATCAAAACACTCTGAAATGTTTGTATTGGAGCTTCCGGTGCGAATGCCAAGCAGTACACCATGCCGTTTCCAAATTTCTAGCAGAGTGAATTGAAACATGGTGCTCTTTTTCTCACAGTCGGTGCCCAACTGAACCGACTAGACTGTGTAAAACAAAAACAAACAACGCGCATGCGCGAAATTAAAAATATAATTTGCGATAATTTACCCATCACATTACCTGTACATATTTACAAATAAATGAATAAAGATAAAATAAAAATCAATCTTCACCGACGCATTTAGTTCACCTTTTGTCTTTATATATATTGTCTTAATTTGTATACATTGTTTTTAGTTATATCATAAATTTGCATACACCGACACACAAAAACAGAAACAGAAACTTATAGACAGTAGCTTATGTACATCGGTTTATTGTTTTTTTGTAATAAATTTATTTTAGTCATGGCCCCTTATTACACATCTCCATCTCACCTCAGTACATTTTTCAATTTCCCCGTTTGTATGTATGTTGTTTTTTTTAACGAATCTTTCTGAAGAAGTATTGGATAAAAAGGTTACTTTTAAAACAATGTATGTATATGTGCGTGTGTGTGTGCGTGTGTGTGTGTGCGTGTAAAAAATGAGTAACTACCGACACCGAGGTTCGAGCGTGACACTCTCGACTTATGAATATTCTTTCCGCTAGGTGTATAAATAGAGGTGTCAGGCTACTGACTACAGTGATTATTGAGTGATTATTGAATAAAACTATCCCGTCGAATTAGTGTAAATTATTGTCCGTCGATGATTTGGGTTTTGGTTTAGGATTTAGCGGACACGATACTAACAAGGTATTCATTGAAATGGTTATCTTTGGTTGACTTTTACTTCTTTCTTCTTGTTAAGTATTTATTTGCAGTTGTAATTAAATACTGTTTTATCTAAACATTGAAGTCTTGAGTTATTGAATTATTAACGTCACACACACACACACACACACACACACACACATATATATATATATATATATATATATATATATATACACACCTAATAGTTGGCCACTTGTATTTGAGGATTCCTGTCTACTAGGGCGCCTGGCCAATCCCTAATTCAGACGCTTGCTCTGCCATATTTCTGTTTGTTCAACATCCACAGAGCCCACCTGTGGTTTATACTGCAACTATGCTGAGCAGACCTTAGTTACAGTTTCTGGGAAAGAGCGTGTTATCTAGCGTGATCAACAATCTGAACAAAACCAGCACACTCAAACCCTCAGTCACGATGACTTGTGACTTCGTGCTAGCACAGCTATCAACGGTCCCCAAAGTGTTCCGTCTTCCCATTTTCACTTACAAGGCTTGGGTCAACCCATGGTATGGTTTTCAGGCACTTTCCAAAGGTTCAGCACGCTGGGATCGCCCCCACCCTCCAGACCGATAACATCAGGAAGTCTCCTTCCTAACAAATCAACCGTGGTGAGATTTGAACCCGAGTCTTATGGTCACAAAACGAAAAATAATGGAACATGTGTTTTTAAGAATATTTATTTAGTGTTAATTTACTGGTTTGGCAGTCTTATCATTTTCAGTGTGTGACTATGGCATCTTATACCTCACATCTCGCTGAGTTTAGATAAGTATTTCCGTTTAAGGGGCTCCGATTGCCATGTATTTAAAATGCAATCTGCTTGGGTGATTATGATCACCTGATCAGACATAGCCATTTTTGTGCCCAAAAATGATGATCATAAAATCTTTTATCAAAAATTGGGAACGGAATGTTTCATTGAGCATTGCTAATCACAACAAAGTCTTCATGAAAAAAAACTAGTTTTGTAGTCTTTCCCACACAGTAACGCCTTGTGTCTTAGTGGCTTTATTGCCTTGCTAGGGTGAAATAAAAAAATAACCCATTAATGCTCACCATCCCGATTTTTAAACGGCTGGGATTGATTATTTTTCAAATATATGTCGCCAAATAAAATACTTAATAGTTTACAACAGAAATGTCAATGCCGACTGAGGTCTGTAATATGAATGAATGAGAACTTGACAAGAAGTGTAGATCATGTGAGTAAGAAATATAGATAGCCACCGACAAAATGTCAAGAATTTAAATGTTCGTGGAAGCGCTCACACGAGAGTCTGTTCCACCAAGTGATAATTCTTGAGAAAAATATGTTAGAGTAGAACTTCATTCTTTTGAACTTCCTCCCTTAGAATTTCATTCTTTTGAACTTCCTCCCTGGGAACTTTATTTTTTGGAACTTCTTTTTTTCAACTTCCTTCTCTGAAACTTAATAAATTGGATCTTCCTTCTTTGGAACTTAATACTTTGGAACTACTTTGGAAAATAATACTTTGGAACTTCCTTCTTTAGAAATTCTTTGGAACTTCGTTCTGTTGAACTTCATTCTTTGGAACTTCATGCTTTGGAGATTCCTTCCTTGAAACTTAATACTTTGGAACTTCCTTCTTTGGAACTCCTTTGGAAAATACTTCTTTGGGGCTTAGTTCTTTGGAACTTCCTTCTTTGGAACTTACTTCTTCGAAACTTCCTTATTTGGATCTTCTTCCTTTGGAAGTTAATACTTTCGAACTTCCTTTTTTTGGAATTTAATAATTTGGAACTTCCTTCTTTGGAACTTACTTCTTTGGAAAGTACTTCTTTGGCACTTAGTTCTTCGGAACGTCCTTCTTTGAAACTCCCTCCTTTGGAACTTAATAATTTCGAACTTTCTTTTTTGGAATTTAATACTTTGAAACTCCCTTCTTTGGAAATTACTTCTTTGGAACTTAGTTTTGTGGAATTTCATTCTTTGGAACTTACTTCTTTGGAAAGTACTTCTTTGGCACTTAGTCCTTTGGAACTTATTTCTTCGGAACTTCCTTCTTTGAAACTTCCTCTTTTGGAACTTAATACTTTCGAACATCCTTTTTGGAATTTAATACTTTCCAACTTCCTTCTTTGAAACTCACTTCTTTGGAACTTACATCATTGGAACTTACTTCTTTGGAACTTACTTCTTTGGAATTTCTTTGGTACTTCTTTAGAACATTCTTCTTTGGAATTTCCTTCTTTGGAACTTACTTCTCTAGAATTTTTATTCTTTGGAACTTCCTTCTTTGGAACATAACACTTTGTAACTTACTTCTTTGGAACTTCCTTCTTAGGAACCCGGGGGAAATTATTCGACTTCATCGCAAGCGGTAAATGTTTGAACCGAATGGAGCTCATTAGCAGTCGAAATAGCGATAGGTTAACGAGTCTTGCAGTATTCTGTATGCGGTAAACTGAAAAATAAGATGCAGACGAATAGATCAAGTAAAACATCTTGAAGCTCCAGATCTTGGGATAATCAACTAAAAGCTATCAGAATACCTTGTCACATCTGACACATGACACAATGCAGAACAGTCTATTTCCTTCAGGCCGTCTTCGATCGTTGGCTTTTATTGAGGGGAATCGATAATTGCTAACATCACGGATAGCCGTCCAGAAAAAAAATATCATTAAATTAATTGCTATTTTTACGCTATAATTGTGTTAATCTTTTTTTTCTTTTTGCCTTTCAGATGTAGATTCGATGTCGTTATTCAATCAATAAAATCCAATCAATAAAATCTAGATAATGATTTGTGTCTTAAATACGTAGGTGTTGGGGGGTACGTGTAGTAATTATCAATAACTATGAAAACAAAGAGAGATGAGAAACGAACAACAGGAATACCATACTCTGAAAATCAACTACCATCTTCCTGTGTCAAGAAGGCAGGGCATTACTCGTGATAGCTTCAGTCGCAGATATTTAATCAGAGTGGACTTTCTCTTAGACTAGTCGGCACGCAAGGCTGAAGAGACCAGTCTGCCCTACTATTTAATTCTGAGCTGTAGCGAGGAGGCATGAATCCATACTTTTCCCAAGGGTATTTGCGCGAAATAAATGTGACGAAATCGACTCGGCATTTCTCGTTCGGAGCCGCTCTCTATTGCACCACTTGCACATAAATCATATATATATATATATATATATATATATATATATATATATATATATATATAAAATTAAGTAATTCATCAAGTCTGATTCAGATTCGATGAATTACTTAATTATAATTATCTCAAATCCTCCTAATAATTTCTATCACTGGATGTACAAATTAAAAAATAATGTGGATGTACAAAACCAAAAATCAAAAATGGCGACAATTTACGCATCGCACTCTGTATATATATATATATATATATATATATATATATATATATATATATATATATACAAAGAAATAATCACACGTAGAATCAATCAGCAATATTAATGCTATTATTGGCGACATCCATCGCTAGTAGTGTATAATGTTACGTATAATTATACACTACTAGCGATAGATGTCGCCAATAATAGCATTAATATTGCTGGTTGATTCTATGTGTGATCATTTCTTTGTATATAAATTATATGCTGCCTAATGTTTTATATATATATATATATATATATATATATATATATATATATATATATATATATATATATGCCCACACAGTGAGATGGATAAATTGTCGCCATTTTTATTTTTGATTTTGTACATGCAAATTGTTTTTTTTTAATTTGTCGACTTTAGTAGGGTCATTTGGGCACCCTCTGTGAGAACACCATGACGCTATCCACTCACCCAGAAATTTGGAAACAACATGCCGTACTACTTGGCCTTCACACTAGAAGCTCTAATACGAAATGTCCGAGTGTTTGGGTCTCGATCTAGGGACAGTGCAGATGATTCGGAAAAAGTTGGATGTTATATCCTGTCAACATCATTGTTTTTAGAGTGATCACTAGCGATGGCGACGTTAAGCCTCTATTCATCTTCCCACAGGGCCTCTGGTTCAACACGGATACCTACATCAGGTACCTTAAAGAGGTAGTGCTGTTCTCGGCTAAGAGAGTGGCTGCTGGAAGACCCTATATCTGGCAACGGGTCTCTACGCCATATCACACAAACAGGAGAACCCAGTCATGGCTGCCAGGCAATTTCAACGAGGACATCTTCCCTTACATCTGGCGACGTAACTTTGTGGGCTGCAACCCCGTTATTAAGTGTGTGGCGCAGTTGAGCTAAAGACCGACAAAACGCCTTGGCCGGTGTAAGTCCGGGTCCTCGTCTTCGACCCTGCCGCCAAAGGTATCCCTATCAGGAGTTTAGAACTCCTGAAACATCGCCTACATTTGCCTTATAAATATGATTTTTAAAGATTAAGGTTTCTCGTCAGGGATCAATATCATAAAGGACTTTTTATTTACCATATTTAACCTAATACAAGACACGAGATTCCCTCAAGATAGAAAGAGTAACAATAGACAGGATGTGTGATATTAATGGATGAGAACGTGTTAAAAAGTTAGATCATATGTAGTCTAGATCTTGTTATTTTATTTTCTATTGTGAACTTTGTTTCAATGTGACAAGCTAACAGTACTGGCAAAAACATTGGTAACCTAATGATACTGACCATAAGCATTACGACTTTATAATATTGAGCAAAACCTTGACCAACTAACCATATTGGTCAGGACTTTCATGGTCTAAATATACCATAAAGAACTTTCAAAAACTAGCAATAGTGGCAGAACTTTCACAACTTAAACATACCGGCTATGAAATGGATGACATGATGATACGGCCCACAGACTTGACTGCATAACATTACTGAATAGGAACATAAGGAGATGACAATACACACCAGATTAAGTATATGCTTAAAGGCCTAATAATGCTTTATCAGAATTTTCACTAACAATACAGCTAGAACCTCAAAGATCTAACAATACAGACAAGAACCCTGACAACCTAATAAATATAGCCCAGAATAATTTGGGCCTAACATTACTTTATCAAAATCTTGACTAAAAATACAGCTAGAATCTCAATGACCTAACAATACAGACAAGATCCTGGACAACCTAATAAATATAGCCCAGTATAGTTTGGGCCTAACAAGACTTTATCAACATTTTGTCTAACTAACAATACAGGTAAAACCTCAACGACCTAACAATACAGACAAGAACCTTGGCAACCTAATAATTATAGCTTTGATTAGTTTGGGGTTAACAATACTGGTCAAATCGGATCGGTCTCTTTAAATTTAATCTATCTATCTATCTATCGATCTATCTATCTATGTATGTATGTATGGGTGCGTGGCCGAGTGGTTAGAACGTTCGCTTTCTAACTATGAGCCTCGGGTTCTAATCTCTATACCTGTTGATTTGTCAAGAAGTAGACTTCCTGGCGTTTTCAACGTGCGGCACCAGTGGAAATTGACTGAAAACTATACCACGATTTGATCCAAACTTTGTGAGAGAAAATTGGGTAAACGGAACACTAGGGGTCCGTCGATGGCAGTGCTAGTCATAAGTCATTGTGACCGAGGGTTTGTACTGGCGTTGTTCAGATTTTTTATCATGCTAGATAACACGCTCTCTTCCAAAAACTGTAACTAAGGTCTGCTCAGCATAGTTGCAGTACAAACACAGGTTGGCTCTCTTAGTGTTGAACATACAAAAATGTGCCTGAGTGAGCGTCTGCAGTAGGGATTGGCTTGTCGCCCTCGTAGACGGGTATCCTCGAATACGAATGGCCAGTTTTTATCCGTCTATCTATCGTCTGCATTCCTCTTCAAATCTGACTTATCTGTCTCAGTTTGTTCAGCACGAACAAAGTTTATCGCTATCTATGTCTACATCTTGCTTCCTCCATTCACTAATAAATCAAGTGAAAATAAACGTAAACATATTAGTTGTATCGATTATAGATCCCTAGAATTCAGAAACGACGCGTAACGCAATAACTGACTTTTAGATATAACCTTGTCATTGATTACTCTTTGTCGCATTAGGAAAATTCTTCAAAAATATTTGTTCGAATTGTAAATTGTTTGAATGACAAATTAATCGAAAGGACAATTAGACTAAATCATAATTATTTGAAATATCTATATCTGAAAGACATATGTGGTCTTACATTGGAAGGGTCATTGTTAATTTACTTAGAGCTAATATTACCCTTCAAGGCTAGCAGCAAGTGTCGTGCAATAGAGAAATTCTTAGACACTCTTAAAAGAGAACAGGACTTGCAAGAAATTCATATTGCAAAAGTAAGAGCAGGTTGCCAAAATATTGAGCACCAAGAAATACTGTGACGTAAATGGAAAACTTAAAAACATTAGTTGCATCCTTTTAACGAGTACTCTTCAGTAGTATATTATTTGTGTGCAGTATCATATAACTTAAGCTGATAAGGATTTTTCTTACTAAATTTTTTTATTAATGATATTTGTGTTTCGAATAATTATAATTTTTTTATTTTTACATTTTTATTGCAATAAAGAATTTTGCATTTCGACTAATTATCATTTAGTATATGTGTCCTTTCGACTGATTTTCATTTAAACAATTTACAATTCAAATAAATGTTTTTCGAATAATTGTTTTCGAACAATGTGTAGTATCAAAAGAGAGAAAGAATGGACTTAAGGAAGCTTTATTCTACTTAGAATGATTGATAACAGCGTAGTGAAAGGATTCTCCAAAGGGAGGTAATCATAAAACAAGGGAGATTACCCCTGATTACTTTATCACGCATATTCACTTTTTTTCTTTATATACCAACAAAATTAAATGATTGTTCGCATTAAATTTCAAACCTGTTTTGTCATGAATTCTTTTCTTGGTTTTCAATAGTAGACCTGAATTAGGCACCTGGCGTGATATAAGAATTACATAATACCAAACTATAACTGACAACATTTAACCAAAATTTACTTTGATTACCTACTGTCACTTTAATTCCACTATACATTATAAGACATTTCGTTATATTTCCTTATATATTAAAGAACGAAAATATCTGTTTTCATTTGTATATCTACAAATTAATATGTTTTAACCGTACGTTTCATTCTCTTTCAAGTCTATTTTTTCTTCCAACAAAGAAGAGAGAATTGAAGCCATTTAGTTAATGATTAGAAGTCTTAGTTGAACAATTCAAGCAAATAGAGAACATTTTTATTTTCCATAACAAATATTTATTTTATTATACACTGATTTACTCAGACTAGTGTAAGTAGGTGTGTCAGTCCCATACACATTTTAATACAGATTAACCTCTCATGTTAAATTACAAAAGACAGATTGAATGCACTCTTGAACCTTCAACATTTTATTTTACCCAGTCTGTTCAAATCCTATCTATCTATCTATCTATCTATCTATCTATCTATCTAATGACAATTCTCTTATCTATCTATCTATCTATCTATCTATCTATATATCTAATGACAATGCCTTATCAATCTATCTATCTATCTAATGACAATGCCTTATCTATCTATCTATCTATCTGTCTATCTATCTATCTATCTATCTATCTAATGACAATGCCTTATCTATCTATCTATCTATCTATCTAATGACAATGCATTATCTATCTAATGACAATTCTCTTATCTATCTATCTATCTATCTATCTATCTATCTATCAAATGACAATGCCTTATCTATCTAATGACAATTCTCTTATATATCTATCTATATAATGAGAATACGCTTATCTGACTATCTCTATGTCTGTTAATTGTATATATATATAGATATATTATTTATTTATATATCTATCTATCTATCTATCTATCTATCTATCTATATATATATATATATATATATATATATATATATATATATATATATATATATATAATTATATATATAATGGACACTCCCGTCGCCTTCGACGTATGAGGATAACAGGGGAAACCGCCAGAAAACCCACACAAGTGATTTGATTAAAGTGGTGAAGGCTTGTACAGAACCATCCACACTTTTCGGAACTATTGATACACTTAGTCAGTGCAAATAAATGCCACAGACGAAGCAGACAATAGACCTCAGGCTTTTCGTGTAAGAGTTTTCCATCGACCAGACTAATTGTATTCTATAACACTAAACAGGCTGTTCAGCCCTAGTAGGCGCTATTTACCCATAGCTGGGACACCAACACGTGCTACCACCCCGATCAATCTATATGTTAGTTTTCTAATTCTTTATCTATGTATCTAATTAGGACTTTTTTTAATTATCTATCAAGGTCTTTTAATTATCTATGTATCTATCAATCTCTATATAACTTAATCTATCTATACCTTTTAATTATCTACCTGCTGCAATTTTTCCAATGTGCTCTATATATCTATTTAATTCATTACTATATATATATATATATATATATATATATATATATATATAGTAATGATGCAATATGCTAATCTATATGGAATTTCGAATAGGATATAGATCCAGGGAGATCTATTATTATTAATTAAAAAGTATCAAACACTTAAAATCTCATAGATAATATTTTTTTTTATTTTCATGAGAGCTCCCAAAATAGCAGCTCTCAATCTTCAAGACCTACAAACAAAAAACAAACCTCTACAAGCCTAAAACAAATCCTGTACAAGACCTACAAACGGATTTGTTTGTTGGTCTTGAAGATTGAGAGTTGCTTTTTTTTAGAACTCTAATGAAATAAAAATTATTACTTATGGGATTTTAAGTGTTTGATATTCTTTATTTACTACTAATAATAATAAGAAGAAATATATATATATATATATATATATATATATGTGTGTGTGTGTTTAAATCTATCCTATTCAAGTGTACCCTATCTACGTATGTATCTGACTACCTCAGTCTGTTCAAATCTCTCTTTTCTACGTATGTATCTACCTACCTAAGTGTTGTGTCGGAAACCTACTACCCCTCTTGAAGATGAACTTGTCTGTGAACAAAGACTTTAAATAATGGCATGTCAGTTGACATGAGGAGAGACAGAAAGACAGAGAAGTTCTTTCTCTCGGCGACTGTCGAACTCTATGCATTAGCATAGAGGAACCCGGACGAAGCTTTGCCGAAGGGCAAAGTTTCGTCCGGGGAGGTAGACAGGCCTTGAACCCGTCTAGGCGGGTTCAAAAAGGCTATATTTTTGGCCGAGCCTACGGGCTCGGAGATACCCACATTAAACCGGCCTTGTGCCACATTTTATCCTCGTGGGTGGATAGATAAATACAGAGACAGAAAGACAGAGAAGTTCTTTCTCTCGGCGACTGTCGAACTCTCTGCATTAGCAGAGGGGAACACGGACGAGGCTTTGCCGAAGGGCAAGGTTTCGTTCGGGGAGGTTGACAGGGCCTGAACCCGTCTAGGCGGGTTCAGAAAGGCCATATTTTTGGCCGAGCCTACGGGCTCGGGGGTACCCACATTAAAACGGCCTTGTGCCACATTCGATCCTCGTGGGTGGATTGATAAATACCGAGACCGAGAGACAGAGAAGTTCTTAGCTGAGCTAGTTATTGGCTACTCAGGTGATTTCTGTGCCTTTTTACCAGCCTATTAAAACCCTTTTTATTGTTAAGTGTTATTTGGCGTTTGTCTCTACTAACCCCAAATCAACATCATAACACTAAGTCTGTTCAAATGTCTCTTTTCTACGTATGTATCTGCCTACCTAAGTCTGTTCAAATCTCTCTTTTCTACGTATGTATCTGTCTACCTCATTATTTTCGAATCTCTCTTTCTACGTATGTATCTGCCTACCTAAGTCTGTTCAAATATCTTTTCTAATTCAGTCTGCTCCTACCGTCTTCATTTCTTTAGTTCACTTATCTTTCTTCAAAACGACGAATGAATATCACGAGCCATTTCTCTCAACGGTCGTTCTTATCCTCTTCAAAACGCAGACACAATCGAAATTTTGGCGAAGCCCTATCCTCGCTCCAAATATTTATCGTCTTCATGTTTTGTTTCTGCTCGGTAAACAATTGATGAATTCTCGCTCCTAACTAGCGAAAGAAAAAATTCCTGGCTTCACACCTACCTTCGACGTCTTAAAGACGAAATGTTGTTCTTGCTATAAAAAATAGTAAATCGGAAGAATCGATCGATGAAGTTCCATGATTCCATTGTAGGTCTGGTATCAATTCAGGAACGTATATTGGTTACGTGTCTTTCGGCAGGAAATAGCTAAGGTTGTTGAATATTTCCAAACAAAAGATCACGATTGCAATGACGACCTACTTGAAAAATGAACGTGCTCAGGTAATAGTCTGTGAAATTGGCTTGTTAATGGCAGTAGTGGGATTTGAATCCGATGATTGAAATACAGTACAATTTTCAACGTTAAAGATTTGTTGGTCAGGGAGAATGAGGCGAAATGGATTTTATATCTCTCACTTTCCCAGGTAATTTGGTGGTTGAAAATGAGTCTAGTGCGTAAGACAATATGGCTACCACGGTCTTCTTAATATTGAAGGATTATCATATTATTTTGATAGGATTAGACTTCCTGATGTTTCTATATGGAGGAAAAAGCAATATGCATATTGATGCATCTGGTAGGTTGATGTACAACATTTATTTCAGGAACAGGGGCGTTTATTTATCTTCAAGTGGAACCAGCACATTCCTGAAGCTCTTTGAATCTTGCTTCATTCCGAAGCTCTGCAAATCGAGAAAGTTTTAACCAAATCTGGAAAAAATCAGCGATTATTTATCCACTTACTAAATGCTGCGACCAATGGGGGTGGATACCATCAAGGCTTTGAAAATGTATTTAAGTGGTGGAGTAGCAAGAAAGAGGAAAAGCAAAATTCTCACTGACACACCAGTGACAAATCTTCTATGTCAACCAGGAAAACGTGCACTGATAAGAAAATCCCGAGTGGTGGGGGGGGGAGGAAAGAGGACAAAAGAATTGGAAAAGACAAAGAGCAAAGTCTAAAAGAGAAGAGAACCTATCAGCTAAGAAAAGAAAGCGCCAAGGAATTAAAAACAGACGGAGATGAGTGGGACTGCATTTATTGTCGTGGTGGGTATGGAAACTGTCAGCATTGGGGGGAGTGGATATAGTATTCAGGTTGTGGAAACAGGGATTATGAGAAATGTTTGTTTTTATTTGCCAGTGGTGCAAGTGCTCGAATGAGTAAATTATGCTTAATAGCGATTCCAGGTGATGTAAAGAATATGCATACACCTGGGTTCCCCTTCACAGTAATATGATTGGCTGGTGTCAGCCATAAATACAAACTGATGTGGAGGTACAGGATGACGCCTATTGGCTACGCCTATAGTCTTCACCTTTTGCCTACCACTACAACGAGGACCAGTCTATTACGATTACCTGCTAGATTGTCATACCCAGTTACAGTAGTTCAAAAACCACTTTGCTACTTCGAACAAATATATCCCTTTTCGGGACATATCACGAGAGTGTTGCGGGGGGGGGGGGTTGTCGCTGGTTTACTAACACATTTTTATACACTTGAAATTCCATTTTGAATTTTCTGGCCTTCTTTATTACTGAATAATGTTTCTTATTTATTACATTTTCTTTGACACAGATCATCATCCAGTTTTCTGTAGTTTCCAGATATTTTTGAAGACAGATCGTTGTGTTTCTTTAAAACAATTCTAGTTGAACTCATCCTCTCCCTCCTTCAAGTCTGGACACATAGAGATGAACAACATTGGCCTTAGGATGATTAAGTGGCAAGTGATAAGCCCCCTCGTTTTGGCATCATTCTCTCAGGTAGGGTAAGTTAATGATATTGAGACTGTATTGCACCCAAAAAGGGGACATCATTTTTTTCTAACTTTCCCCTTTTGTATATGCTTATGGAACCCCGTTCATGAATTGTATAAAAATGCCATAGATTACTTAAACTCAGAAATTAATTCATTTTTCGTGCTCGGACCGGCTCTAAATTTTTGAATTTTTGTATTCACGTATATTAACCAATCAGCAACGTAATATAAGGCGCGCGGTTTTCTTTGAATTTGCAGACGATTAAGATTTGTTCTATGAAATTTTGGAGGCTCACTTCAGAATATGATTAATAATATTTTACCTCCTTAAAATATATATTTAAAAATTGGGAGAATATTTATTAACCAATCAACTTGAGATTAATAAACCTTTTTTTTTTTCTGGGACCCATGCTTCGTTATAAAAACGAACAATTTTAATTCGCTAGTTTAGTTTTTTAAGTTAACCTTTGACCAGGATGTCCGTTCGTTTCTGATGCAAACAAAACTGAAATTTTCACACTTAATTACTCACATTTTTCGTATATTTATTCGAGTATATAATATTACAAAGAAATCCTTAACGATATTGACACATAAAAAACATACAGACTAAGTTTGTTTACAAGCCTCAAAAAAAGTAAATTACCTCCTTGCTTATTCATATTGCCGACTACTAAGATTTATCTGCATTCATGAACCAACGTAAATCCGTGAAACTCACATTCTCATATATAGACATGTCCCATCCAACCATTTGGCAAGCGATTAGCTCCTTTATTCGACAATGGCTTTGTTGTTGTTT
This sequence comes from Acanthosepion lycidas, assembly GCA_963932145.1. Classification (NCBI taxonomy): domain Eukaryota; kingdom Metazoa; phylum Mollusca; class Cephalopoda; order Sepiida; family Sepiidae; genus Acanthosepion; species Acanthosepion lycidas. The sequence goes on from OZ010607.1 coordinate 21,661,522, forward strand.
TTTACTACAATTATTTCTGCATTCTAACAAAGCCTATAATTTTTCGGAAATCAAGTATGTTCAATACATAAAACCTGTATGAGCAGTTTATGAATATTCACAAGATCTTTTGCTTATAGAAAAGATGATTTCAAACCATCTACTCAATTTCTTAAGTAAAAAAAAAAATAGGGAGGACTAGACAAGTTAAGTAACTGTAACGGCATTATATATAAAGAGGGCTTTTTTTAGCTTCCTTCGGGCTTTCTTTCCCCAGTGTTATGTCCGTGTTATTTTTGTGCTATTTTGAATAGTAGCGTTTATTCCAAGCCTTCGCTAGTTGACATGGCTGGAATACACATCAGCGTCCTTTGAAAAAAAAATCTTTTAAACCTCCATTTCCACTTTTAAATAGGGTGAGGTTTATAGTAGGAGATAGGTGTTTTATATACAGGGTCTCTCTTATAGTGAGATGTTTCCGGTAATGTAATCTATGTATAATTTTTGTGTTTCGACGTAATTTTTTCTTTGCGTTCTTGTAAATTGTGAGTAGATAGATGGGGTTTTTTTATGCCACTTTTATCTGAAGTGATACGTGAGGCGTCTACTCAAGGATGTGCTAATAAGCCTGATATAGGTAACTGATTTATAACAAGAAACGCAGTTTTTTACTAGACAGTTAATTTGATATATATATATATATATATTAAAGACATTTTTATATATATTAAGAAATGGACAAAGTCCGACAATTTATTTATTAAAGACATTTTTATGTTTAACGTTCTTTTTATAGATACAAGTATTTAAGTAAATGCTCTGTTTATAATAAACAGTATTAAATAACATTTACCAGCCTAATTTATTTATTAAGGACATTTTTATGTTTAACGTTCTTATTATAAAAATGTCTTTAATAAATAAATTGTCGGACTTTGTCCATTTCTTAATGTATGACGTCATTTGTTTACATTTGATACGCCATGAGCAGTTATGAATGTACGAGATTCATGGAAGATTGAAGTTTATAAGCAGTAAATTCGACCTTGCCTGCCGAACGCTCCTTTGTGGCCGAATCGGTTAGGCACGCCCGGCTAAATGGCGGTTCCGTATAGGATACAGGTTCGAATCCTGTCAAAGGGCGAATATTTTCTATGAAAATTTCTCGGACATTCAGGCCGGTAAATGTTATTTAATACTGTTTATTATAAACAGAGCATTTACTTTTATCTATACTAAGAACGTTAAACATAAAAATGTATTTAATATATATATATATATATAATGGTGCTCAATAACATGGACAGGGTTGTATAATGTAAGACAAAGAAATGATCGTATTTTTCTTCGTTTTAAAATAGGTTTTCGTGAAAGATATTTTTAAAGTTATATCGTGATTTGCGTGGTACGGAGCATAGTCTCTTACAACAAGAATTAATGGCATCATACTTGAATTTTAAACATACTTACACAGCAACAAACACAAGACAGACCTTTACGTATTTAAGTCATTTTTTTTATTCAAATCGAATAAAAGAATATTGACAACACTTAGCAGTACGTCATTTCCTCTGTTGATATATCGTGACAGACTGGTTGGAAACCATTGTTTAAATTTTTCTTCTCGAAAGAAAAAAAAAATTTTAAAACTTTGATTCTTTATGTACGTGCACTTTAAACCAATGATTTCCAACGTGGGGTCCAGGCCTCACTGGTTGGGCATGGTAATATTTTGGTGGAGCATGTGTTGTCATAATTTTCTATTATGTTTTGAAAAAAAAAATACATATATATATATATATATATATATATATATACATATATATATATATATATATATATATATATAAAACATACAACGTGTGTTAGCACGTCAGATACCCTGTCTTCATCAGCCGCCGAACAGGGGTGATATCACGGTTTCGGTGACTATTTAACTGTCTTTTCGTTTTTCTTAAATTTTTCTCTTTCATGGACACCATAGTATTTGGAGGCTTGTCGTTATATAGGAATAAAGTGTCGCTGCTGACACAAGAGTTTGAACACAGATCACCAGACAGCAAACACGAGCGATCCCATTTTGAAGAAAAATTGAAAGGGAATGGATATATGGGGATTAGTGTGGTGTCTAAGTGATCATTCTCCCAATTATATCGGAGTGTGCTATTCAAACTCTCTGTCCCCGGGAATAGAGAAACCGAGACGTGGCTGTGCGGAAGGACTGAGATTCGCTTACGGTGGTTGACAGCTACCCCAGACCGTTTTTACGGGGTCTACATGGAAATTTGCTCGAACTTACGAGCTTGGTTAACCCACAATAAACATGACCGTGTGCCGCATCCGGCCGCGTGGGGCGGTTAGTAAATATCTCACTCTCCGAATTACTTCGGAAGTATGCAGATCGAATTCTCTGCCTCCGGGCAAAGAGGAAGCCAGACTAGTCTATGAAGAAGGGCAGAGTTTCGTCTGGGCTGGTAGACAGCTACCCGAATACGTTTTTACGATGTATACGGGGAATTTTTGCCCGAGCCTACGGGATCGGATACCCTTCTATTTAGCCTTGTGCAGCATCCAACTACATGAGGCGATTAGTGAATATTTCACTTTTCGAATTGCTTCGGAAGTGTGCTGGTTAAATTCTCTGCATCCAGACAGAGAGGATCCCCAATCTAGACTATGTCGAAGGGCAGTGTCTCGTCTCAGGAGACAACTAATCTACCCCATTTTTATGGGGTCTACAGGGAGTTTTTGATCAGATACCCCACAATAAACTCAGCCTTGTGTCACATCCAACTGAGTGGGGCTGTTAGTGAATATCTCACTATTAGAATTACTATTCGGATCACTGTCTAGTGGTTACTATTCGAGTGAGTATTATCGAGCAAGTACTATTAGTGCGAGTGATGCTCGAAGGCGTCTGACATCAGTATTGTTCAACGGTGTTAATATAGTTGTATCTACAATTACAAAGTCTCTACTACAAAGAGCATTACGAAAGTGACAATGAGTATTCGCTGTCATCACAAAATGGCAACGAGTGTTTGTTGACATTACAAAACTTGTTTATAGACCAAGTTAATGACCTTTTAAATTTTCCTTTCGGTGAATTCCAGTAAAATTTTGCATATGTAAGTATTAAATATTACAGGGAGAAGCACTAGAATTTTAGTACCAAAGTGGATCAAGGCCCGAAAATCGGTTGGGAACCCATGCTTTAAACAGACGTTCTAGAAATATATTGATTTGATTACTTGTCTATTAACTTCTTCGTAAATAAACTAGTTTATGATAGTATATTTAGAAAAAATCCCTGTTAGTACTTATGTGTCATGGTCCATAACATCTATCTATCTATCTATCTATCTATCTATCTATCTATCTATCTATCTATCTATCTATCTATCTCAGTCAGTTCATTATTGTCACTGGCCCTTACCTATAACTACAGAATGAAATCTTCCTAACACTATGTATACTACGCCTCTCAAGAGAGAGGGTGGAATCGAGTCGAGCTGAGAGTAGTTCACTCCAAACCAGACTGACAGTCATACTAACACCTTCCACATCTTGTATTATTATTTCGTGTAATATACCTTCGTTATTTCTACTCTTGTGTTCGTGTTGTTCTTCCTTGGTCCTAACCTGGACCATAACATTATGCATTGTCTTTCAAGGCGTAGGTCTTTTTGACTCAAGGTTTAAAATACATTGTCGAGGCGGTTCTATTCATGGGAATTTTGGTTAGGTTTATTGGTTTATTTTGTTTTACGGTATATCAACATCAGTGAGGTTATTTAATTCCGACTAAATTTTTAGGACAAGTTTTTTATGAATAGAATATGTAGTAAACGTTTTTCCAAAAATGTGTTGCTCCTATTTTTAATATAAAAATCTATTTTATACTTTATAGTTTTTTGACTCCAGTTTTGGGGTTAACTATTTGCTGGGACCCGAACAGGTGCTGCCACATCAGGTCAAATTGGACCTGGGAACAACAGGAATAAAGACGTAGTTCCATGATTCACAAAACCTCCTGATCAGAGGTCTTGCTACCGTATGTAGTTTATCGTCATACCTAGTATGAGAAAAGTTGGGTTTTGTTGTTTCTATGAAAATCAAATGCAGCACAGTTGTAGATAATACAAGAATATGTGGTAAATACATACGCTTAAATGACGCCAATGATTTCGAAATTTAAACTAAATATATCTAATTCTCCGGCTCAAATACCTCAGCTGATTCAAGAATGGTTTCCAAGTCGTCTTGGAGTTGATGCAGGTAAAATTTTATTTAAAATCGATCTTGCTGATCTGTATAATTCAATAGCATTCTACTAACTTTTTCTAGTGTTAGTTTCGATTATAAATAATATTGTGCATTTGGTCGACCAAATCTGGCTTGTCCTGAAGGAAAGTCATATGTAACGTATTGTTACTTTCCAGGCCATAACAAAGAAGGACATCTCATTCTCAGAAAACAGCTATTATATAGGAAGAGCATCACAGATCTATTTAAAAATGTACCTTTGGATACCTTACTCTTCATAAGTGAAGTGGGGCTTTACCCTAAAATATGAGGATCTGATTAGTAACTCTTTATTTGAAAATTAGGCAAACTGGGACCATAGTGCCCCCACAAAAAATGGAGTGGGATATGAATTGTTTTCCCCTTGTCACTGCTATTATTTAAAATACTTTTTCTCCTCAGGGCTGTTTATTATTTTACAAAGAGATAATTTGAATTGTAATAAAACATATTGTTGATTTCCCAAAAGGAATGGGAATGTATATTTATTTCTGTTATTATCCGGTTCCTTGTACCAGGGTGATAGTCCAAGGTAGAACCAATAAAGAAGAACACGGATATGGAACAACACAGATATATTACAAACAGGAATATATACAGAGAAATAGAAAGGGTTAGTATGAACAATCAGGTTTAGTAGTAATTGTCTGAACGCGACTGTTTCGGACTGCCTCTGACTCGACTGACTGACTCGCTCTGACTGACTGACAGACTCCTGACGCACCTCACTCCAGACTTCAGACTGAATGGTATTTAGTCACCCCCCCCACGAGGGCATCATGTGGCACAAGGCCGGTTTAACGTGGGATCTCCGAGCCCGTGGGCTCGGCCAAAAATATGCCCTTTAAACCCGTATAAACGTGTTCAGGGTCGGTTTACCTCCCCGAAAGAGACCCCCCCTTCGGTGTAGCCTCCTTCGGGTTCCTCCTCGCCCGATGGCAGAGAGTTCAACCGATCAGCCGGTCAGCGGGTCGCCCGACTTCAGACTGAACTCCCTGCTTCCTCTTGAGGCGCAGTATTTATTACGTATGGAATAGTCCATTATGTTATTATGGGTAAGGTCCCATAGCAATTTCTGACTGTTACAGAAATTGTGGCACAAGGCCAAATGGAAAGTGGGAAAAGGCTGGTCATCAAAAGGAGTGGGAATGACTTCAAGTTTTCCTACACCACTCTTATAGACAGGACAAAAATGCATGCTGAGATATTTTTCTTAGCCAATTAAATGGGACGGCTCGCTTTTTGACATGACTCAGTCCAGATCTCCTGATTCAGGCTTTTTAGGCTGACTTGTCAAATTCTCTGCCTTTGAGTTGACAGGATACCTAGAAGAGGCTATGTCTAAGAGCAGAGTCACGTCGGGGGAGGTAGACAAGCCAAACCCAGTGTATGCGGAGTCTACGGGGAATTTGTCCCAAGTCTACGGCATCGCATTTGCCTCACATAAAATAATCATCTCGCTAGGTGGGGAGGCGAGAATAATAACCTCAGTTCAGATCTGTCGATTCGGGTGGTTCGGGATGACTTGTTGAACACTCTGCCTTCGGGCAAGTAGGAACCCAGAAGAGGCTATCCGAAGGGCAGAGTTACGTCTGGGGTGATAGACAAGCCAGACTCCGTGTATGGAGGGTCTACGGGGAATTTTTGCCCAAGGCTACGAATTCGTCCTACGTAAAAAACGGCCTTGTGCCACATTTTGCCTTGTGGGGAGGCTAAGGTAAATAACCTCAGTCCAAATCTGCCTTAACTACTAGACAGACCGACTGCGTTCACTTGTCCGGCCTTGCTTTTGAGTACAAACATCAACTCATTTTTTTTTTGCCTTCTTACAAATTTCGATTTTCTTTAACCATATTGTTTACTTGCTTGCATGATTGTTACTGTTTCATCTTTTTTGACATTTTTTTCTTTTCATTGCAAACTTTATTAATTCTTGTTCGTGCTATGTATCTTGGATTTTGACAATGGCTTCTAATTCATTGCATATGAAAGAGAATGTATACAGATCCCAAAAAAAAGGACATAACACATGGACTTAGAAAAATCTACGCCCGGTTCGAAATTCCAACGTATATCCCCTGAAGAGAGGCGGAGAGTACAACGGCCGAATTGTCCTGAACATTCCTTTAAAGCATTTCAACCCGAGCAAGGCGGGATGCCACTAGCACACAAGGGGTTACAGAGAGTGGGGCGAGAGTAAAGAGGCGTGATGGAGGAAAGGATGAATAGAAGTACAGAGAATAAATGAACGTATCTGAAGATGTCGATGGACTTTACATTTGAATATTTGAAGATTATAGCTATCAGGGAAGCAAGTGAAAAGAAAGGAGTTCCACTGACGGGAGGTGCGGATTAAGAAGCTGTTGGAGTAGAAAAGATGACTATATTTAATCATCTCGACACTAAAAGGGTAAGACCGAGATGCCAGCCTAGTAACACGCTTAAATTCATGCAGTCTGGGAACTAGCGAAAGTAGCTCGTCGTAGCAGTTACCGTGAAAGTATTTGTAGAAAAGACAGAGAGAGCAACTGTATATTGTTTGAACCAGATCAGAGCCAATCACATTGCATATCGACTCTGGATTTTTCGAGGACCTTAAGACGAACAGCGGGGGCACTAGACCATATATGACAGCAGTATTCTATGCAAGGAGGAATGGATGATTTATAGATTAGAAGGATGGACTCGGGTGAGAAAAACTTTCTGGAGCAACACAATGAACCAACTTTCCTTTCGGTGGATTAAGCTATTGATTCACTGTATTTGTTCCATCTCAGGTCAGCGGACAGTTTGAGACCAAGCAGTCGCAGAGAGGTGCTCTCGTGGAGTTGAGCATCCGATATTCTAATGGGATGCAATAAAGAATAGGACAACAGTGAGAGAAGACCTACCAGGATACATTATTGGCGGTCACAATCTAGACAACATAAGATATGCAGATGACACAAAGTTGACAGCAGACACACAAAGCTTATTTATTTTTAATAAGATAAATCGTAAAGAAATTAATTTTTTAATGAAGTAAAAAAATATTCACTAATTAAAGTTTTAATCTTTAAAAATTACTTTTATTCAGTTCTAAAATAAAGTTATGTTTTTTTTCTGGCGCTCAGTTGTCTCAGACCTGCATTGTCCCAGTGCACAGTCGGCGGTGGTGAGTTGGTGGTATTGAGGCGGCGTGTTGGGTTTTCCTGCACCATTATTTAGGGTCTTATTTCTTGGAATAGTTGGTAAAGTCTTCTGATTATTTGTTCAAGTCCAGTCTTTTCCTGATTATGAATGCCTATATCATCGGCATATATCCCTAGTTCTCTGCACATTGGCCCCGTGATGGGGAAGCGGTTTTTTATTCCTAGACTCGTTTGCGATACAGTATGGAATGCTTAAATGACAAGTAGCCATCTCTTTATATCTATGCTTGTATATGCTCAGGGTATAGCCTAAGAAAAGATTACATATACAGAGGCTCTCATTTTCTTCCTGTCGTACTTCTGAAAAGGTTTGGGATGTTTCGATATTGGAGTCCTCACCAGATATACGATATTAAGTACCCACATAGTACGTCTCTCAAACTTAGACATTCAGTGAATTCGGGGCTTGAAAGGTGGATTCTAATACACGAGAAGAGTAAGTCTGTATTGGTGTGGCTCTATGCTGCTGTGAAGTCTACATAGCAGATATAAAGTTTTCTATTCGAGAGGTAAGCAATTTTATGGTGTTGTTTGATGACATATATGCCATAATAAGAGACATCGAGACATTCCCTGGAGGATATAACAGCAGACTAAACAGAGAAAGACGACTTTTCATAGCGACGCTGAACAGGCAGACATCAAATAAACATAAAACTGAATTTTATTAAGAACTATAGCAATAAATATATGACTCAAGTAGTAACAATAACGAAAGATGTCTTATTAAAACAAAACTTCATTTTAATGAAATAATTAGGGAAAATGTTTGTTCTTTAAATGCACCAGTCCGTTCAGTCATTCGCCTTTAGCATTTCATAAAGCAACTTCTGTAGTTTCACAGTATTTACTGAACATCGTTTTGTTAAATCCAGTTGAATTACTGAATAATCTTTTTTACGGATTATCAACCTCTTCAAAGTTATTTAATGCCTAAATATATTTTTGGACTGTAAAATGTTTTTTCGATAACAATAATTTTTCAATGGAAGTCATACTATTTAACCCATACCTGGGGGACAAGTGGCGGATTCATATGTTTCCCAATGTTATTTGCACTTACGTGAATATAACCAACACGACTAGAATTCGAACTCAGATCACCCATTTCTCATTCCAAGCTGTTATTCATCACACCACCCACACACCCAAGCTTTCAGAACATTATATTTCTGAGTAGTCACTCATCTAGGTACTGACCACGTTCAACGTTGCTAAAATTCGGTGATTGAACGAGACTGGTGTTTCAACTTGATAAGGTCATAAGCCCTTTATACCACTTGTATATCTGAACTTACAGCACGCGGTAATCCAAGCGGTTACCCATCTTGTTATGGTACCTATTCTATTGTAATGGAATCTCCCACAGATAATAAGTAGCAGTGGCAAGTTCGGCTCAGTGGTGTTGAGCGAGTCAGACATTGAAGTACCAACCATCACAACTAGATTTGTTGCATCATTAACTCTTATTTCCAAGTTCCTAACGTTTTGTACGCCGAACCTAATTTAGGACGACTTATTAAAATACAAGCCTCCACTGTGAAAACTACTCTACAACACATCTAAATACTGACCAGGATCGACGTTGCTTACCTTTGGTGATCAAACGAGAATCGGTGCTCTAACGTGAAATGTCTAAGTTTCTTAAATCCAATATCGTCAAAAATGACCTAATTGTCCCTTCAAGCAAATGTCATTATTAAGAATTCCCATGAAACACATGAGATATTTGACTATTCTGCTGTGTGCAGCATCTCTTCTGGATGTAGGCGATCATGGCTCTCCACATTTTCCTGTATTTTGCAGCTCATAATAAATTTTGTCTTTGTTATTTCTCCTAAGACTTGCTCTGGCAAACTTTTATTGAAACTCACTAATTATGTGATGCGTTGTTTTCCTTTGTCCTTATTGCTTTCAGTTTGTCCTGTGAGCCTCAGATTTTCCAAACCTTCTTTTCTCTGTGTCATAGAAATTTTAACTCTCTTCTTAATAGTAAGTAGAATTTATTTTTTGTTCCATTTTCTCTAAAACCGTGTTTTTGCTCACATATTCGTTCAATGATATCCTGAGGATCCTTGTTCAAAGTATCTTTTCTTTATCCCTGAGAAAATGTTCTTCATTTTCTGCCATATAAGAGGACAGATATCGTGTAAAATTTTTTTATGTTTCTTAAGAGGTTTTAATACATCTTTGACTATCCCAATGCTCTTTTAGATTTTATCCTGTTAAAAGAATTCCCAGAATAACTTAAATTAATATTTTCTGAATTGTAGTAAAATTTAAACCTAAATCGCTCGTCACCTTCCTTGTGCCGAAATATGCCATCCCACCTTCAGCAAAACGAATAATCCAGTTGATCCTTCAAGCATTTGTTCAGTAACAGGTTGTCTTGTCTCTACCAATGTCATAATTAAGAATTGCTATGAAACACAGGAAACATTTCATCTTCTATGTGCAATGTCTCTACAGGATGTAAGCGTTTATGGCTCTACATATTTTCTTGTACTTTGCAGCTCATAATAAATTTTGTTTTATTTCATTAAATTATCCATTAAGATGTTGATATGCCATAAAACAAAATAAGCGAAATAAATTTACCATTTGACCTTCAATATGTCCAATGAGTGTCAAATTTTCCGATGGCCTTTCTGTTAAATTTTTTTTTTTGATGATTCATTGCTCACACGTTCTTTTCTTGGTATTCTTAATGTCTTCCCGTAAAACTACATAACTGTTACCTCAAGTCTCTTCTACTGAGAGAGAGAGAGAGAGAGCTGTTCAGTATGCGCAACTATGAAGAAATATGAATTGTTTGAGGAATATTTCACTATTCTAATGTTCTTGAAACCAATGATAAAATTTAAGATGAATTGAAACAAGTGTGATAATCTTTAAGTGACATGCTTGGAGAATATGCTGCACATAGAACACTTCCATCCCGTTCCCCAGATGTTTACTTTGTCTCATTTCCAACAACTTGATGTGCATTACTACGCATCTAAATTGCTCATCGACTTTCTTGCTCTGAAATATGTCATTCCACATTCACCATGCCGAATGACCTAACTGTTCCTTCAAGCATTCATGCAGTAACAGGTTGTCTTGACTCCATCAATGTCATAATTAAGAATTCCCATGAAACACAGAATTTTTCCTCTTCTTCTCTGTGCAGTGTCTCTTCAGGATGTAGGCAATCATGGCTTTCTACATTTTCCTCTACTTTACCAACCTTTTACTCAAGCTCACAAGTTATGTGATGCATTGTTTCACTCTGTCCCTCTTGCCTACAGTCTGTCCTGTGTGCATCAGGTTTTCCAAGCCCTCTTTTCTCATCGTGTCCTAGAAATTTCAACTCTCTTCTTGATATTAAATAGAAGTTTCTATTTTGTTCCCATTTTCTCTAAAACCTTGTTTTTGCTCACATATTCGTTCCATGATATCCTGAGCATCCTTCTGATGTTCAAAGTATCTTTTCTTTATCTCTGAGGAAATGTTCTTCATTTTCTGCCATATAAGAGGACAGATATCGTGTAACAGTTCAGCACTCTTTGTTTCTAACAAAAAAATGTTTTTTATGTTTCTTAAGAGGTTTTAATACATCTTTGACTATCCCAATGCACTTTTAGATTTTATCCTGTTAAAAGAATTCCCAGAATAACTTAAATTAATATTTTCTGAATTGTAGTAAAATTTAAACCTAAATCGCTCGTCACCTTCCTTGTGCCGAAATATGCCATCCCACTTTCAGCAAAACGAATAATCCAGTTGATCCTGTGTGCATCAGGTTTTCCAAGTCTGTCCTGTGTGCATCAGGTTTTCCAAGCCCTCTTTTCTCATCGTGTCCTAGAAATTTCAACTCTCTTCTTGATATTAAATAGAAGTTTCTTTTTTGTTCCCATTTTCTCTAAAACCTTGTTGTTGCTCACATATTCAGTCCATGATATACTCAGCATCCTTCTGTAGAACTGCATTTCTGTTGTCTCAAGTTTCTTCTTTATCGTTGAATGTGTATCAAATTTTCCAAGCCTCATTACAGGCTACAAAATATTCTTTTTGTTCCTTTTTTTTCCTTGCTATAAAATATCGATGCATTTACGTTGTTCATTATTTAGACCATGGGTCGGCAACCTTTTGCTATGTGTCAACTTAAAGTTTTAGAATCATTCAACAGCAGACGTATTTTTACACAAGTCATGGTCAATATACGTGTTCTACAATATATTTTATATAGTAATATATAATATATATATTTTAGTATATATTAAAATTGAAACAACTAAATATCTTCTTTGCGTTGTAGTAGTTATTGGTTTGGACTTCGTGATGTCATTGGAAATTGCTTGGCGTGCAACGTGTAACACGCGTGCCTTAGGTTGCCGAAACCCTGGCTTAGATAAAAGTCTTAATATGTGTGCATGTATTCGCGTGTTTGCTTCCCTGTGTGTCAATTTTAATAGTGTTGCTATGTGTGAACTAATGTGTGTGTTTTGTGAGCGTCAGTATTTCGGTTTATATACGGAAATAGTGTGTATTTCTATGCGTGAATGGTTTTGATATGTGTGTGTGTTATGTGTCGACTTATGTGTGTGTTTAGGTGTTTGCCGATATGTGTTTCTAGTATCAAACAGTTTTTGCACCTGTGTGCATTAATGTGTTAGTGTATGTTTGAACACTCTTGCGCGCGTGCTGTTATTTTATGTGTACAGCATTGATGTGTGTGAGCGTATGTAGGAACAGTTTTGATATGTACGTTTACGTGTATGAATAAGGTTGATATATATATACTACTGTGTACGCGTATAGAGTTAATATGTGCGTCTATCCGTTTCTGTGAACAATGCTGATATGTGTGTGTGTGTGTAAATAGTGTCGATATGTACGTCTAGTACTGATGTATGCGTATATATAGGTGAATAGTACTAATGCATGTGTGTATTTTACTAAGTACCCACGTTTTGTGCGTGTATGCGTGCTTCCGTGTGTCAACGAATAGTTTATGCGCAAATGGCGCGCCGAAATCAATTAGCCCCGGGGATGATTTTCACATACGGTATCCCTGAGATAACAATCCTTCTTTTAAAGGTTAAGCATGGATCAAGCACGTTTCCGAACGAGGGAATTGTAGAGTCCTTTATGACTACTAGTCTTCCAGTATTAAAGACATCCACTTCAACTTCTACACGACTTAAGGTATCTTAATCTGTTTCTAAGCAGTTTAAATCTTTATCTAAATTCATATTTAGTAAAGTCAAAGATTACTGAAGTCATACGTGATATCTGTCCTCTTTTACGGAAGCGAATGTGTTGTGGTAAACCCTCTTACAGTAGAATGAACTCTTCCTCCTCTTATAAATGCTAACTGCGAGAGTCGGTTGTGGGGAATGTAGACGCAATGCTAACCTGCCGTTCGGACGTACACTGCTATCTACTTATTACTAACACTCTTGCTTTGTATATATCTTCAAAATACTTGTTCAACCTATCTTCTTGTTGACCATGTTCACCATAGTCTATGAATATAGAATACAGCGCAGTACGTAATCTGTTCAACGAAACAACGTTAAAGATTAACACTCACGAACAAAAGTTGGCAGTGAGTATTCGGGAAAAAAAACATGGCTGCCTTTATACACGTTGCATTGAATATTTTAAGCCTTCTGATTGGTTAGCCTTCTATTGGTGAACAATAAAATGAGTCAGCTCATTTTGGCTGGCTCACTAGTACCCAAAAATTCCAACACCTTCGTCTTCCGTGTCTTTCTTTCTGGCCCCCTAAACAAGCCACAACAGAATGTTAGACGGTCTTTTCACAGATGATAAAGAGTCTCTAGGCAACGGAGGTATGGTCCTACAGAAGGATGATAAAGATACCATATGCTGAACATGTGAATAAAGATGAGATTTTGGAGAGGATGCAAACAAGAACGAAGAGACAGCTGAAATTTCTGTGACACGTAATGATAAAGGAGGCCTTAGAGAATCTGATACTCATAGGGCGCGTAGAGGGAAAGCAACGCGTTACATACCTAGCGGACTTAAGCAAATGGATGACAGAACACGGTTTGGGAGAAGCAGCCAAAGGATAAAACATATTTAGATCTTAACCAGAGCGATCACGATGAAAATATTTATAGAAAAGACAGAGCGGAGCTTCTTCTTCTTTTATGTGCCGTGTTCCTTCAGGACGTAGGTGATCATGGCTCTCCACATCCTCCTATCCCTTGTAGTTCTCAATATGTATTGTCCTTTTGTTACTACTCTCAAACCCTGTTAAATCCCGCTAGATATGTCACGCGTTACTTTCCCTTGTTTCTTTTCACTTTATCCGCCCTGTGAGTATTAGATTCTCCAAGCCCTCCCTTCTCATTACGTGTCCCAGAAATTTCAACTTCAGTGGCTTTATGGTCTTGTTTGGAGTTAAATGATTAAAAGTAAAAATATGTTTCTACAGAATGTTCAAGTATTCATATAATTTTATAAATTAATTATTCTCTCAACAAAACATTTTCCATCGTTATAGGAATTCGGAAGCCCAAAACACATAGAATCATTTGGTAATGAGAAAAAAATACCTCAAAGATAGTGCCTGGAATCTTGACTATTTAATTCCCCCATGGTTCTTTGAAAGCAACGTTTACTTACCTGCTTACCATTTTCTGCTATCACGACCGTTGCACCGGTTTTCAGAGGTCTATCATATTTTTTATAATTTATTTTGTTTATTGCAGTAGTTTTCATCAATTTCTTTGGAAATTTTCTTTTATTCAGATTAATATCAAATTATCATTCCTTTGTTAACAAAATATTTTCTCGGGTTTTCGAAAACTTAACACTATCTTCCGGCAAAATAGTTCATACCGTAATTTGGTCGATACGAAAGTTTTCAGCATTATATGACAAAAATCATTCATTGATATACAGGGTGTCCATAAAGTTCGTGCGAACTTTTAAAAAATTATAACTTTATTTGTATTTGCAATAGAAATAATCTGTAAAAAAAATGTTATAAAGTTTAATGTACTTAGTTTTAGGTATAGCTAAAATAACTAATGTGATTTCAGGCATTACTGTAAATCAGTTGGCAAATGTTTTTCGTGAACTGCAAAATCGTATTACCCTTTGTATTGCTAAGGATGGAGGACATGTGGAAACTTAAATAAAATTTCAATAAAACCTTACAAAATATAGATTTACTTCTTTCTAATCCTTTTTCCAAATTATTTCTATCGCAAATACAAATAAAGTTATAATTTTTTTAAAGTGCACACGAATTTTATGGACACCCTGTATATGAATGAATTTTTAGATTACTTTACCAGCGCTTTATGACCCACTGGGTCACGTGTACTTGACAAAAGACGCTAAAAGTCCACAAAGAAAACTCCAAAAACAAGCCCGACATACAGTCTCGTTAACCTAACTAAAAGTGAACAAGATCAAATAATACTAAAAATAATTACCGTAAATGGCAGCTACGAGTCGACTTAGATGATTATTAGCTCAAATTTGTTATCCCAAAATATACGGTAGGTTACTAGTGGCCCAAACAATAGGCTACCGGTAAATGAAATTAGGCTACAGTATACGATAACTCCATAGTCACCCCTCTTACTTGTATATTGACACTATTATATAACTGTTATATAGTTGTATAGCAAACAACCTGTAACCCACATTGGCAGGCGCAATGTTGCTCTTCTGCAGTTCAGCATCCGCCATGTTGATGGCAAACAGGAAAGGTTCTCTTTGGTGCTTACATACAAGCATTTTTGTTTCGCGGGCGTTGCAATTTACATCATCATCATCATCTTGCGGCCTCAGCCGAGATTGAACTCACTACACCTCTACAATATTCCCTATCTGCCATAGCACCTAAAAGATCTTCCTTAGGGATCAATGTGTCTCGTTTTATCCTATCTGGAAAGGATAACTTGCGTGATCGATTGTCTAATGATGGGTGTTAGACATTTTCATGATGGTCGTCTTCGAGTATAGAATCCAGAGGTTGGCAGTGAATATTTCGGAGACAGTAGGAAAGCGTAGTTCAGGTTCGCAGTGGATATCTTAGCAGAGCGTAGTTCTTCCTTCTATCCTCTTCGGCTGTCAAGTTAGCACTGGTCCTTCCGGTAGGTTAAACAAAGATGGCCGCCTTTATACACGACGAATACAATGTTCTGCGGCTTCTGATTGTTTAAGCTTCTATTGGTAGACTATAAAGGAAGTTGAGTCATTTGGATGTGCTCACTAGTTATACTCATATATATCCAAAAAACCGTAACAATGCGTGCCTCCAGAGTACAAATGATGACACAAGTTCATCTGTGGCACGTGCACAATGCCCGGCGAACTGGACACGTCTCTTACAAACTAAAGTTGATACTCTCGGCAAGTCACCAATATATCAATGATATGCAATTTACAAGCCATTCTTTGCACGAGTTAACAACTGACTGTAGGTACTTTTCGAGGGCAGTTGCCAAGTTTGCAACATTTAAAATTCGTTAGGTCTATGGATAAACATATTAAAGTCAAAAGTCGAATAGATTGTTCTACCGGGCTGTGACTGTTCGCAACTGCTGTCGGGTTCCTCTCTGACTTTGGGCAGAGAGGAACCCGGACGAGGCTTTGCCGAAGAGCAAAGTTTTGTCCAGGGAGGTAGACAGACCCTGAACCAGCTTATGCGGGTTCTACAGGAATATTTTTGGCCATGCCTACAGGCTCGGAGATCCCACGGTAAACTCGACCTTATGCCACATACACCCCACGTGGGTGAGGGGTTGTTAAATATTAACATATTAAAGTCAATATCAAGTCCTATAAAATATTAATAATTTAGATTACAGATCATAGTCTTTATTCTCCTTATTTATAGCTGTGACAAATTGTTTCATCAGACCCAGTTTTAATTGCAATTAAAGAAAGAATACTTTCCGGGGATCCAACAGCGGCTCCCATTTGACATTGTTTATCCCCATACTAAACTTGGCAAATTGTGACAAGTCCCGCCTGCGTTGTACAGTCTCTGTTGTCTTAAAAGAAAATTGGTAAAGCCGCCATGAAGACCTATCAGGAAGGCAGCCATTTTGAAATCATTAATAACTTCCTATCCTTACTCTTCATAGTTCAAGGCATCTAGCATAATTTTGACACTGGTGCGTTCCTCTTTGAACTGCACCGAGTGAGCCAGGGGAAGAGATAGATACATGTTCCCATTAAGAAGCCGCACTACTTTCTGAGGATCCTGGATGGGTTGGCGTTGAAGAGGCGCCACTTGCTGGGGGTTACAGGCGATTCCAATTGCCGCGAACAGATTGTGGCAGAAGTAAAGCCCATATTGCCGGGTGATAAAAACTGAAAAATGCAGATGACGATTTCTCTGACCTGCGACTTGCAAACTATCATCTGGCAAATTCCGCTGCTTGACACTCGATGTCAAAATCTCGGTATTTGTCTGTGAGTGACCATGATCTCTGATCGGATCGTTCAGATATTTTTGACTGGGGTAGCATGGGCTTCTTTCATAAGCTCCGCTTCTGTAATCTGGATCAATGACTTCAACCTCTTCTGAATTTCTGTTCTTCTTCTGAAGACACTTGCTCTCTCTTTGGAGGTGTGAGTGCAGGGAGCTCAGGGGAATGTGCTACTGGGGCGATGGATGACAGAAGGTCTGGATATATCATAACAGGCGCATTCTTACTAACTCTGGAAGGGCCGACTATGCAGAAATAGCTCTCGCTTGAGTGCTCTGTCGGTTCCCTACGAATTCGTGGGTCTGCGAATTTCAAGGATCTATTTTTACCTCTGTGCCATCCTGCAAAAGAGCAACATAAGAACATGAGTATAAAAATACAAATATATTTTCAACCAATGTTATTGAAAAATTCTAAAAATATTATATTATTGATTTTTTAATTTTTTTAAATCGTGCGCTGGCGGTGTAAAATTCTGACTTTGGACCCCAATTAATGTAACAAATACCACAAAGTAGAATCGACAAAACGACATATGATTCTGTTATGGTCCGGTTCCTTGTACCACGGTGATAGTCCAAGGTAGAAAAAAGAACTTGAATACAGATATGGAATAACACAGATATATTACAAACAGGAATATATACAGAGTAGAAGAGTTAGTACGAACAATTAGGGTTAGTCTCGACCAGTATCACTATTCCAATGTCTTGCAGTAATTAAACTCGACTCTGTTTCGGACTGCCTCTGACTCGACTCTTGACTCGACTTGAACTACTGACTATATTTAGTCACCCCCACATAGGCATCATGGTGCACAAGGCCGGTTTAACATGGGATCTCCATTGAACCCGTATAAACGGGTTAAGGGTCCGTTTACCTCCCCGAAAGAGAATCCGCCCTTCGGCGTGACCTCGTTCGGGTTGCTCTCCGCCCGAAGGCAGAGAGTTCAACAGAAGAGCCGGTCAAGAGTTGAACGACTGACGATAATCAGTCACCCCGCCACAAGGGCGTCATGTGGCACGAGGCCGGTATAACGTGGAATCTCCGAGCCCGTTTTCTCGGTCAAAAATATGCCCATTGAACCCATATAAACGGGTTCAGAGTCGGTTTACCTCCCCGAAAAAGACTCCGCCCTTCGGGGTAGCCTCGTTCGGTTTCTTCCCCGCTCAAAGGCTGAGAGTTCAACCTAACAGCCAGTAAAGACTTGAACGACTGACGATATTCAGTCACCACCACCCCACTGGGGCATCATGTGGCACAAGGCCGGTTTTTTAACGTGGGATCCCCGAGCCCGTGGGCTCGGCCCTAAAATATGCCAATTGAACTCTTAGAAACCGGTTGAGGGTCGGTTTACTTCCCCGAAAGAGAATCCGCCCTTCGGCGCCCTTCGGATTCCTCCCCGCCCGAAGGCAGATAGTTCAACCGATCAGCCAGTCAGGACTTGAAAAACTGACGATATTCTGTCATCCCCAACTGGAGCATCATGTGGCACAGGGCTGTTTTTAACGTGGGATCCCCGAGCCCGTGGGATCGACCCAAAAATATGCCATTGAACCTGTATAAACGGGTTCAGGGCCGGTTTACCTCGACGAACGACTGACGATGTTCAGTCACCACCACCCCACTGGGGCATCATGTGGCACAAGACCGGCTTTTTAACGTCGGATCCCCGAGCCTGTAGGCTCGGCCCTAAAATATGCCAATTGAACACGTAGAAACCAGTTGAGGGTCGGTTTACCTCCCCGAGAGAGAATCCGCCCTTCGGCGTAGCATCCTCCGGATTCCTCCGCGCCCGAAGGCAGATAGCTCAACCGATCAGCCGGTCGACTGAGATCAAGTTGAACGACTGACTATATTTAGTCACCCCGCAACGTGGGCATCATGTGGCACAAGGCCGGTTTAACGTGGGATCTCCGAACCAGTGGGCTCGGTCCAAAAATATGAACATTGAACCCGTATAAACGGGTTCAGAGTCGATTTCAATGGGGCATCATGTGGCACAAGGCTGTTTTTAACGTAGGATCCCCAAGCTCGTCGGCTCGACCCAAAAATATGCCATTAAACCTGCATAAACGGGTTTAGGGCCAGTTTACCTCCCCGAAAGAGACTCCGCCCTTCGGCGTAGCCTCGTTCGGGTTCCTCCCCGCCCGAAGGCGGAGAGTTCAACAGCCGGTCAAGACTTGAACGACTGGCGACATTCAGTCTCCCCCCCACACACACTGGGGCAACATGTGACACAAGGTGTGTTATTTATTGTGGGTTCTCCGAGCCCGTGGGCTCAGCCCAAAAATATGCCCATTGAATACATATAAACGGGCTCAGGGCCGATTTACTTCCCCGAACGGTTTACCTCCCCGAGACTCCGCCCCTCAGCGTAGCCTCGTTCGGGTTCCTCCCCGCCCGAAGGCAGAGAGTTCAACCGAACATCCGGTCAAGAATTGAACGACTGGATCTTTGCCTACTCCTGAGGGGCAGTATTTATTAAGTATGGAATAGTCCATTATTATTATTATGGGTAAGATACCATAACAGATTCAAAAGTAACTTTTATTCTAGGATTAGAAGAGACCACAAAAAATTTCGAAGTGAGCAGTTTTACGCGATATGAGTTTATACTGTAAATTACTTTCACGAATCCGCCCCAAATATAGACTCCCATCATATCTTCGTTATATGGTCCTTGTTAGTGTCGTTCCAAGTCTAGTATATACTGGTGGAAGCGCTCGCCTTGCTCCGGTGAGTAGACCCTCATGTTATCTTTGAATTTATCAAGATGAGCGTCAAGGATATGGACTTTGAGGCACATCCTTCAGCTCATTTTACCGTAGTTCTTCAATAGGGTCTCAAATAGCGGCATGACCTTGGATTCCCCAGCGAGCATCCAACCTCTGCGACAAACCTCTTCCACGCTGCTTTCTCCGTCCTAGCTTCTTGGGGAATTCCTTGCACTCAATGATCTTTATTTGTAGTCCGATGAAACCACCGGCTTTGACTTTTGCTACAAACAGCTTAGGAAAGAAATCTGGAAGGTACCTGAAGGCTGCAGAATCCTTATCTAGAGCTGTGACAAATTGTTTCATGAGGCCCAATTTTAAGTGCGGTAGAGGAAACTACTTTCCAACGGTTCCAACAGTGGCTTCAATTTGATGTTGTTCCTGCTCACACTGAACTCTGTCCGCTGCGGTCAGTCCCGCCTGTATTAAAACAATTTCAATGGAAAGGCAACAGAAGACGAAGTTGCGCGGCTAAGAAAAGATTTACCAAAGAATCCATCGTTCTTCACTAGAAATGTTGAAAAGAAATGACAGAAACACTCGTTCTGACTACGAGCTGTCAAAAAGAATTGCAGACAGGATGAAACCTTTTAGTGATGGAGATTTCTTTAAAGAATGTATGTTGAAAGTAGTGGATGTTATTTTTCCAGAAAAAAAAAGGAAATTATTTTCTGAGATAACTCATCGGCAAGATCAGTAACAAAGCGAATTAAAAAAACTGACAGCCTTTCATCATCGCCTTTCACGAATCAGCCACAAAAATGGCCTCCCGTCATTTTCTCGTTATATGATCCTAGGTAGCTTCGTTCAGTATATTCTGATGGAAGCGTTCACCTTTCTTCTCTGAGTACGCTCCCATGTTATCCTTTAATTTATCAATTGCCGTAGACAGCTTAGGGAAGAAGTCTTAAAGATACTTGAAGGCAGCAGATTCCTTATCTAGAGTTGTGGCAAATTGTTTCATAAGGCCGAATTTGCTTTTGTGACCATGATAATGATATTTCAGAAATTTTCTTATTCCCATCACTCAAAGTAGAAGCAAAATGACATATATTGAAAAGTAGCATTTATTCTAGGACTGCACAAGAGAGGCTACAAAAAATTTCAATGAGAGCAGTTTTACGCGATATGTGTTTATACAGTAAATTATTTTCGCGGATCAGCCCCAAATAGAGCCCTCCGTCATGTTTTTTGTTATATGATCCTTGGTTGCATCATTCAAAGGAAATTCTGACTTTGGACCTCATTTACTGTAGGCAATACCACAAAAATACGGAATCTAGAATACTGAATATACTTTATATTTCGTAACTTATGGCTCTTGCCGCCAGTGATCCTGTATAGAAAACCTTCATCATTATCATCAGGATAATAGGAACATGGTAAAGCAACTTGCTACTTCAAGAAAAAAGTGCTACCGAGTGTAGTATATAGCCGTATCCAGGACTGGCAAACTTTTTTAATTGATTTCTAATTGACTTTTTAATTGTTTTTAATTGATTTTAATTGGTTCAATGGATTTTAATTGGTCTATTAATTGTTTTTTAATTGCTGACAAATCTTTTTTTAATTGGCTTTTAATTGTTTTTAATTAATTTTTATTTGTTTTTAATTGGTTCTTTAATTGTTTTTTAATTGCTTTTTATAAATTACGTGCTACCGACCGTAGTTTATCGCCGTACCCAGAACTGGCAAACCTTTTTTTAATTTGTTTTTAATTAGCTTTTAATTGTTTTTAATTGATTTTTTTAAATTGTTTTTAATGGGTTGAGTTGTTTTTTTAATTGTTTTTAATAGCTTTTTATAAATTAAGTGCTACCGACCGTAGTTTATCGCCATACTCAGAACTGGCAAACCTTTTTTAATTGTTTTTTAATTAGTTTTTAATTGTTTTTAATTAACAATGCCGGGGCCCTAACGGCACTCATGACAAAGCATTATATTAATACAGATAAGAATAAGAATAGGCAGCTCCCAAAAGAATAAATATCAAAAATTTAAAAGAAGAAAAGAGAAAACAACGATTGAGACCGATATTGTCAATACTTTTTTCCTTGAAGAAGTACGCCCTCTACCATGGTGCTATTCTTCCCCATCATATTGAGCACAAATAAATAAAATAAAATACAACGGAAATGATTCACCGGTGTGTATTTTTTTTTATTTATTTTTTTAATACCTGTCATCTTTACAGCTATTTTCATCTTGTCCGGATATGTTACTCTCATTCCGGTGAGCTTCCTTGCTGTGTGCGCATTATATGCCCTCTCCGGCTACACCCTGAACAACTTGGACTTCTATGTGAGTATAAGAGTCCCTATTTTCTCACACTACAGTCACCGTCCACCTGATTGAGTGAATGCATATGAAACTGGCTGTTGTTATTGGTCACTGTCCACATTAAATTTGATTTACAAATATATTAAGCTCTACCATTTAATATGGCATACAGCACTATTTTTTTCTGTCTGCAATCTTAAGAAGACTCTCGTGGGAGCTGCTTATATATATATATATATATATATATATATATATATGTGTGTGTGTGTGTGTGTGTGTGTGTGTGTGTGTGTAGAGAGAGAGAGAAAGAGAGAGAGGCAAATCCATTTTAGATTTCGGTTTTTGCATCATAGCGGCTCAGACAGCAAACCGGATTTGACTCCGGACGAGTCAGGCCGCCTCCTTGATATCGTTGTGCTACTCACCTCAACATTGCAAAAAAACAGAAAATTATCTCAACCAACACTGCCGGGAGTCCGACCGTTCTTATTGATATATATATCCGTCAGCGCCAGCCAATAAAAAAAGGCTTTTTACATACCCCTTCTATATATTGGTGTCTCATTACTTCATCCAGTTTCCATTCGAGTTATACATACACACACACACACATAAACACACACACACACACACACACACACACACATATATATATATATATATATATATATAACTATGAACCTAAAGAGCCAGAGAAACCTACCTAGGTTTCACCTAGGCGGATCGTCAGGACCCTGTCGATCCGCTTAGGTGAAACCTAGGTAGGTTTGCCTGGCTCTTTAGGTCCATAATTAGATTTGCTCTACTTAATGTATTGAGCACTTTGCTTAGTCATTTTATTTTACTCGTGTCGGAGTTTTTTTCTTTGGACTTTGAGCTTGAATTCTAGTCGATTGTTTTCGTCTGAATTACATGTTCTTAGTTCTTTCTTTTTTTTTATTCCTTATTTTTCCTTGGGTATTGGTTTGTTCATTTACAAGCCAATACACCTAAGGTTTTTCCGGACGAGTATAATAACTTATATATATATATATATATATATATATATATATATATATATATATATATATATATATGTCTATGAGGGGTCATCTCGTATCAACCCTGGCAATGATTCCATTATAAGTATCTCAGATTCAGATGAATTTTCATTATGCAATACCCACCCTTGGGAATTGGAAAACCTTAAAATATAAACTTCATTTGAACCCTAGTGCAGGAGTTATGCCCTCTTGAAATTGACTTCGATTTTCGGGTCGTCGCTAGTCAATAGCATGATTTGTCGACTTTGAAGCTTTTGTATCTTGGGAAGAGATCAGGCTGAATGTTCATTTATACCCAAATAAGGCCTCTCTGTTTACCAATGTTATCATTTCATTTATACTTACAACTTACTTATAGTTAGAAGCCATAAAACATATATCATATGGCCATCGTTACACATCTCCTTTTAAGTTCCGCTTTTACATTCGTCTCATGAATTCGACATAATAATGATTTACACTAAAGTCCAAAAATAAGATATAAATTCCGGTTTTATATCAGAATGGAAAAACATACCAGCTTACACTGGAGACAATAATCTTGAAATGTGAAACTAAGTTTACAAATACTAAAATTCTATCTGCCTATATTTCTGAGATGAGGTATTATGTACACTATTTACATTATTCGGACTATTGCCCTCATCTTTTTCGCCATATTTATTACAACGTTTCGGCCTTTCAGTATCAGTCTATATTTCTGAGATGAAGTATTATGTACACTATTTACATTATTCGGACTATTGTCCTCATCTTTTTCGCCATATTTTTTACAATGTTTCGGCCTTTCAGTATCTGTCTATATTTCTGAGATGAGGTATTATGTACACTATTTACATTATTCGGACTAGTGTTCTCATCTTTGTCGCCATATTTATTACAACGTTTCGGCCTTTTAGTATCTGTCTATATTTCTGAGATGAAGTATTATGTATTTACATTATTCGGACTATTGTCCTCATCTTTGTCGCCATATCTATTACAACGTTTCGGCCGTTTTACGCTCCGGCCTTCTTTAGGTGGTTGGAATGTCGAATTGAACCCTTTATTTCGCTTGCTGGGGTAGACAGTTCTATTTCCACGTGTCATGTCTAATAAATGTCAGTTATCTCCAAGTTCTCCACTTAACCAGGTATCGAACTCACAACTCTTTGTGTCCTGTCACTGGATCTAACTAACGCATTTATCCACTATGCCTTGTGTCCTACCCATTGCATTGTGGATTAAAGTGTGTAAGTTCAATGCCAGGTTAAGGCAGTGGAGAACTTGTAGTGGAGAATTAAGAATCGATTACTGATAATTGACATATATATACAGGGTAAGTTAATATTACTTGCTCGTGTCTTTGTGTCGCAGAAGCAGTTCAGACAGAGATGGTGGGGGGGGAACTAGAGCAGAAATCGAACTCTGTACGGAAATTTAAGGATTTGATGCCAACATCTCTACTTGCCTTAACACGTATTCATTCCGCAATCACTTTGAATAGGTAGACATGGCTTTGTAAAAACGTCGTTAAACACGATTGTGCTCATGAAAAGTAGGGGCAAAAGTCTGTACTCATTTCAATTCACGCGCGTTGCTCACATTAAGTAGTTTATTTTGAAGACATTGAAATAATAAAATCTAACATTTGTAGTGACCACACTATGTAATTATATGTTAAGTGAATCTACATTGGCCACCCACACAAAAATCAATTTACTTAATGTTTACTTAAGCTGTAAGTATTCGAAAAAGTACTTTCAGGATTAGTATCTGTGGTAATTTTGAATTATAATACAAGTTTTCACAGTTAAATTACCGCAGTAGATTGTAAGATACTGATCTGACCTCATTTCCATGACAAAACAATAATTCATTTCCGTAGAAAATATATTTTCCTGGTTCATCAGCTCACATCTCTAGTTAACTTTTACTTAATTATTTAATTAATATTTGTGCTTCTTTTACATTGAGTTCTTTGCATCACATCCTCTTTGGAAATATCCACACTGATTAGCAAACCCTTCATTATCTTACTATATATATATATATATATATATATATATATATATATATATATATATTTGAAGAAATATCATTTTAAGATATATTTACGGGATAAATGCTCAATATCAGACATAGAGCATATGTAAATATAAATATAAAAGTGAACATTGAAGTCAACTCTCAGTGGCGACAGGCTGTTTCATGTTAGACGCAGTCGTCAGGCCGCGAGTGTTGAATTTTTTCTCGACTATTTATATATCCACAATACACCATTGACCCATATATATAAATAGTCGAGGAAAAATCCAATACTCGCGGCCAAACAATTGTGTCTAGAATGAAACAGCCTGTCGTCTCTGAGTGTTGACGTCAATGTTCACTTATATATATATATATATATATATATATATATATATATATATATATATCCAAATGAAGAGAAAACAGTGAAATAATAAAATCTAACCTTTCTAGTGAAGACACTATCACTATGCAATTATATGTTAAGTGAATCTACAGTGGCATGTAAAAGAAATGCGACAACCACACAAAAATCAAGAAGTTGTACGTATTCGACAAAGTACTTTCAGTTTTAGTATCTGTGCTAATTTTGAATTGTAATACAAGTTTTCACAGTTACATTACCGTAATAGATTGTAAGATACTGATCTGACGGCATTGCAAAAAATTGCACATAGGCATCAGTTAACGGTTATTTGCCGACATCAACAAATTTTCGCATTAAATAATTAGCATAAATATTAAATTTCATAGTCTAATAAACAGTTTAAAAGTTTAACCCAATCATAAGATAGAAAAACCCTTTATGAAGTCGTCAAAAAACAAATTGTAGTTCAGTGCGACGCGTGTAAGTACGAAACAGCCCTTTAGAAAAAATAAAAGGATAAAAAAATAATAAATAAATAAAATAAAACAAAATTCTCTAGACACTTAACGACATATTATGGTGCCAAAAGCAATCTTTCGCTGTGACTGACCAGACGATGTGCGCACATGAATTCCATCATTCACTTTGAAATGGATACGCCGACCCTACCTCGGATTGACCTCTTTCCGAAGGTGAATGATATGTGGATAGAAATTAACTATTAGGTCGCTTATCGGGATGGTCGGCATAGCCGTTTCCATAGTAAGTAATTTTGCGAATGAACATGCTTACAAAGATGCGAAAATTTCAAAATTGGTTATTCGTAAATTTTCGCTTGAGGATGTAACAGGGCTTGATACTTTAACTCAATTTAATTTTAATAATTATATTGAGGTTTTCGGCTCTCGTTTTTGAAACATGAGCACTCTTATGTAGCGAAGGAATCATATTTTTTTTTAAATATTAATTTTAATTTTAGCTCTAATTCTGTATGGAGCACTTTTTTTTTTAAAATAAAAACAAAAACACTAAAGAACTCCGGATTATTTACCCTACATGTTCTTTCCTATTTTTCTACACACACACACACACACACACACACATATATATATATATATATATATATATATATATATATATATATATACGCACACACACACACACACACACATATATATATATATATATATATATATATATATATATATATATATATATTGAAAATATTTTGGAAGGTACAAAATTTAATTTATATATATATATATATATATATATATTAAGACATTTTTATGTTTATACATTCTTATATATATATATATAGTAAGGTAATGAAGAGTTTGGTAATTCTAAAGAGGATATAACTGTGAGAGCTCAATGTAACACCAGAGCAAATATTAATTAATTAAGCAATAGACAACCTTAAGGTTCCATGACTATAATTTATTTTTCTAGAAAATATATTTTTCTTGGTTCATCAAAAATTATTTTGTGACTAACCTTTGCCACCTCTTACAGACCACGTTCTGTCATCCACTTGCTTAAGCCCGCCAGGAATGTCACGCGTTGTTTTCCCTTGTCTCTGTCTCTCCCTCTATTCGACCCGTGAGTACCAGATTCTCCTGGCCCTTCTTTCTCACTATGTGTTCCGGAAACTTCATATATATATATAGATATATATATAATTATTTATTTAAAAATGGGATTCGAACCCGCTACATAAGAGTTCTCATGTTTCAAAACAAGAGCCGAAAACTTCAATATAATTATTTGAATTAAATTGAATTAAAGTACTAAGCTCTGTTGCATCTTCAAGCGAAATTTTTGGGAATAACTTATGTATATGTAATTATATTTATGTTCTACTTTTGTATCAAGCATTATTCTTTTTAAATAATAACAAAAATACTAAAAAACTTTGGATTATTTACCTAACGAGTTCTTTTCTATTTTCTATATATTTTTCACACACACACACACACACACACACACATATATATATATATATATATATATATATATATATATATATATATATATATATATATATATATATATCGTATTTTCAGAGTTACTCAGTATATGTTTTGGTTTTTCGTCATTATCCTCTCCCCTTTGACTGGGTGCGGTCGTAAAGTAGCTACGGAACTGACTGAATGCCCAGTTCCGACCACATATATTTTTAAAGCCGGGGAGGTATCCATTTAAAACGTTGGCTGTTGATCGGGTCGATTTGTGGCGTATCATTATAGGCGCTGTTAAAACCACAGAAGTAAAGTTGTCTCCATCAAACAGAGGAACACTATCAATGACATCACAGGCAAAAAAAAAAATATGCATCCTCTGCTGTCGATCAAAGATTTTTTCGAATACCCTAATTGAGGGGGGAAAAGGTGTGCTCCACGGGTGTTGATTTAATCATCCACATTAAAACATATCTACCACGAGGAAAACCGACGACTTTTCAGTGTCAATTACTGTTCGTTTTCTTTTCATTATTATTATTATTATCTGTCCTTTGACTGGGTGTGGTCGTAAAGCTGCTACAAATACGCCTCTGGTTTTCAAATCGGATATGTGCAAAGAACAGTTCAGTGGCTCAATTACGAAACGATTTTACCGAATTTATTTCCTTCTACATATCGGCTTTAAAATCCTGAATGGCATTTATTTATATATAGTGTGCCATGGCCAAGTAAGCATGTTGACCCCCGCAGTTAACTCCCCCGCCCTTCAATCTATGAAGTCACATCACGCTAGAAGGTCGTTGAGACTACAGGGTGGTTCGCCGGCCTTTGACAGGTCTTGTTTTAAACCCTACTAGGTAACACTCCACCAGCCTCAAAGAAAATCGCCTGGTAGAGAATGAGATTTAGTCGCCGATGGGTTTTGGTCTTCATCAAATTTCAAACATCACCACAGTATCGATTATGCAGAGCCCTACATCCGGCAGCAAGGCCTCTCATCGGAAGATTGGAGGATTGTGGGAGCGTGAAACCACCGCTTAATTGCGGTGGTTCCCAGGTTTTCTCTGACCTAGAGTTGTATTACCTGTTAAGTAAACTCCGAAGCAAAAAGAAAACACCATGAAAGTATAAAAATACATATTTAGGGTAAAATTACTAACAATACCTTTTACAGAATAAGTACCAACAATACAGTTTAACTGTAGTTCAAGGAGAGTACAATCGCTTTGAAAACTCTGTAGTTGCAGCTATAAAATTCTGTTTAAAATATTTAGCTTTCAGTATTAAATAAACGATAGAGATTAATATCCCGCGAAACAAAACCATTGACTATGCAGACATTTATTGATCTGAATGGCTAATGTTCGTAAGTCAGCGCCGAAAGACATTTTTCAGTTGGTTGTGACAACAGTGTCACTATACTAATCTAACGGAAGCTTATGCTCCAATTTAGCTTCAGAGAATTGGAATATGACAGAAGGGCTATCGCCGACCATTTCAAGCGATACAAGGAAAGATCTGGTCCATTTTGAAGATGTGTAATATATTCCCTAAGCAAATAAAAGCAATTTAAAAAAAAACAATTTTTAAAAACCAATTAAAAAAATTAAAAATCAATTAAAAACAATTCAAAACCAATTAAAAAGAATTAAAAGCCAATTAAAAACCAATTAAAAAGGTTTACCAGTTCTGGGTACGCTCGGTAGCAATGCCTCTGATCGGAAGACTGGAAATCTTGAAGAGCGCGAACCACATCTTAATTCCTGTTGGTCCAAAGTTAACTCTGGTCCGGGGTGGTAGCACCTGTTATGTCCCCAGCTATTGGCAAATAAAGCAAAACACTATGAAAGTATAAACAATACATTTTTACAGTAAGACTTCCAGCAATACATTCTATATAAAACAATTACCAACAATACATAGTTGTAGTAAAATTATCAACAATCCGTATTTACAGGAAAATTACAAACAAAATATTTTTAAAGTAAAATTATCAGCAATACATTTTTATAGTAAAATGACAAACAATACATTTTATAGCAAAATGACCAACAATACATTTTATAGCAAAATGACCAACAATGCATTTTATAGTAAAATGACTAAAATACATTTTATAATAAAATGACCTACAATACATTTTATAATAAAATGACCTACAATACATTTTTATAGTAAAATGACTAAGATACATTTTATAGTAAAATGACCAACAATACATTTTATAGCAAAATGACCAACAATACATTTTATAGCAAAATGTCATACAATACATTTTATAGTAAAATGACCAACAATACAATTTATAGTAAAATGACCAACAATATATTTTTATAACAAAATGACCAACAATATATTTTATAACAAAATGACCAACAATACATTTTATAGGAAAATGTCAAACAATATATTTTTATAGTAAAATGACTAAAATACATTTTATAGTAAAATGACCACCAATATATTTTATAGCAAAATGACCAACAATACTTTTTATAGAAAAATAACCAACAATACATTTTATAGCAAAATGACCAACAATACATTTTATAGTAAAATGACCAACAATACATTTTATAGCAAAATGACCAACAATAAATTTTATAGCAAAATGACCAACAATACATTTTATAGTAAAATGACCAACAATACATTTTATAGGAAAATGACCAACAATACATTTTCGATCAACCAAACAACCAATATGAAAAAACTTTTTCATGTCATTAATCCATATAAATCCTACAATTTCTTAAAGAAATCAAACTTCATTCCAAAATATAATTTCAAAAAACTACAACATAAAACAGATATATCACCACCTCTAGTAATTTTGTCCACATGAATATGTATATGTAAAAAAGCTGAGTATCATCTACCATGTATTCAATTGTGAAAGCAGAATAACATTTTTATTACTTCAAAGCTCCCAAGAAAGGGAAATTTTGACATTAGACCACTCTTAAGGAGTTGATATGTAGTTAAACAGAAAAATCAAATGAAATAAAACATTTGCTGTTGATCATGTTCGTAAGAGACGTGTCTGCATGGACACGGATCATAACACAAAAGCCAGATTGGACCAGCAAGCAGTGGAACACCGTCAGAATCCTTCCTCTGTTACCATCAAAGCTGTCTTCCTATGCTATACTTGCGAACAAAGTGCGCTGTTCTCGTGGTAATTTAATCAGCAACATGAGAAACGATCAACCGCGGCTGTGGCTTCGCCTGAAAAGACGGTCTACTATCGACCAAGACGGGGCTTACAAAGCGGTAGATGTTGCCTTTTGTGTTTCACCACCACGGTGGAGCGACTCTTGAGATTCCTTACCAGGGGGAGAAGGATTGAATGGGAGGTAGACAGTTACCTGAGCAGCCCGTCTCCTCTTTCCACACCATTTGATTCCATTGGAGGGAAGCCACCGATAATACTCGGTACCGACATTAACTATAACGCGACTAAACGCAACGCCTCGATGCTTTATCTTCAGTATTATTCTCAAAAGTTTTCTCAGGGCTGTGTATGACTGCAAAGTAATCAGAGTTTAATCATCAGAGTTACTCTCTTCTCTGAGAGGAAATGTACTCTCAGGTTGGCAATGTAACTGATTTACGGCATCTCTTATGCCCAAATGGTCACTTACTTACATTTGCTTGATGCCGGCTTCACCCGGCTATTTAACAGGTGTAGAGGTGTATCCATTGTTTCCTGTTTATGATTAGGTTTCCAGTTCCTTCTAATGTCTTCTCAACTTCTTTCACTCCGAGTAACCCATTGTAACTTAGTGCCACTTTGCCTTGTTTGGGGTGAAATTATTTAGAATAAGGAACCGACTAGGTGAGATGCTGTTTAACTCCGGTGTTAGGACGAAAACACGTGTATTCAAATTGCTTTGACCGTATATTTCATCGATCTAATGACTGAAATATGAATATCAGTCGAATGAGGACGCTTTCTGCGGAAAGTAGATCAAACGCGGAACAATAAAACTGATATCGATTATTCATGGGCGTCTTCAGTGTCGTGCTAAAAACGGATGTTATTGATTTTGATCAATAAACTGGGTTTCAGGGTGAGGAAAAGGAGCAGATAATGGTAAACAATTCTCCAATAAAAGACCTTTTTTTCTATATTTCCGTATTATTTAATAATTGGCACGATACATCGGAATTTCTATCAGGCCATTTTAATTTGATAAAGAAAAATCAACAACTCATTTATCAATTATCCGATATAAAACCGCAATAATTGTGATAACGTTATATAAAACGCTTTAATCTAGTGAAAATCTAGTATACTCGAATAAAAAGTTGAAAAGTTTCACACCAAACGTTGAGAATCAAAGATATAAATCTCGTTATCTATCTGTCTTTGTGAATATGTCATGTAAAATCTCTCGACAAAATTCAGCCATTGCAATAATCGAGAGCTATTCAAGGTAGAGTGATACTATTAAAATTGTTAGGATGAATGAGTTGGGATATGAATAAAAGATTTTGTTTGATGGAGGTATTTTTTACAGCTTATCAACAGTTTCTCTGTATTCATTACGAAACATTGCTAAAGAATTTTTATGTGCTTCTTTGTTTAAATCATGCATTTATCATTGTGATGCTTACTTCAAGATTTGGTTGCGTTGATGCCTTTAGCAAACTCTTGAGCGACAAATCGGTTGAACTCTCTGTCTTCGGGCGGAGAGGAACCCGAACCAGGCTACGCCGAAGAGCGGAGTCTCGTTCGAGTAGGTAAACCGGCTCTGAACCCGTTTATACGGATTCAATGGGCATATTTGTGGGCTGAGCTCACGGGCTCAGAAAACCCACAATAAATAACCGACATTGTGTCACATGTTGCCACAGTGGGGCGGAGACTGAATATTGTCAGTCGCTCAACTCTTGACCGACTGTTCAGTTGAACTCTCTGCCTTCGGGTGGAGAGGAACCCGAACGAAGCTGCGCCGAAGGGCGGAGTCTCGTTTCGGGGAGGTAAACCGGCCCTGAGCCCGTTTATACGGGTTCAATGGGCATATTTTTTCGGCCGATCCCACGGGCTCGGAGAACCGACACTAAATAACCGACCTTGTGTCACATGCTTCCCCAGTGGTGGCTGAATATCGTCAGTCGTTCAAATCCTGACCGGCTGTTCGGTTGAACTGCCTGCCTTCGGGCGAAGAGGAACCCGAAAGAGGCTACGCCGAGGGGCGGATTCTCGTTCGGGGAGGTAAACCGGCCCTGAACCCGTTTATACGGCATATTTTTGGGCCGAGCCCACGTTAAAACGGCCTTGTGCCACATGACGCCCCAGTGGGGGGGGGTAACTGAATATCGTCAGTAGTTCAAGTAGAGTCAGTCAGTAGTTCAAATCGAGTCAGTAGTTCAAGTTGAGTCAAGAATTGAGTCAGAGGCAGTCCGAAACAGAGTCGCGTTCAGACAATTACTGCAAGACATTGAAATAGTGATACTGGTCGAGACTACAATGTTCTCTATACTAAACCTGATTGTCCATACTAACACTTCTACTTCTCTATATATATTCCTGTTTGCAATATATCTGTGTTATTCTATACCTGTGTTCGAGTTCATCTTTATTGGTTCTACCTTGGACTATCACCGTGGTACAAGGAACCGAACCATATCAAGTAGCGAGTTCGATCCTCACTTGATACCCAATGTGGCAATTTCTGAAAAATATATTAATAATATGAAAGAATTCAGTAAAGAAGCCGTTATATAGGTTCACAGCCATATCATTGTGATAAAAGAGCAGTACTAAATCCACGTATTGTTTTTTTTCTGTTCAACTAATGTTAAGACCTATCCGAAAAGGAGTTATGCCCCCTGATCACATTAGTTCTATTATAAGCCACCAGTTCCATTTATTGCTTCTCTGTATACATTACTAAACATTGCGAAAGAATTTTTATGTGCTTCTTTGTTTAAATCATGCATTTATCATTGTGATGCTTACTTCAAGATTTGGTTGCGTTGATGCCTTTAGAAAACGCATGTTAATATTCTGCAGGTTTTTTTTTCCTTTATATTTTCAACGCCAGCTTCTTCGGATATTTTATTGTTGGCCAACCGACATTCTTTGTTTGTCATCGCTTTATTTTCCCGATTCTCTTTTTTGTAACACATCTGGAGAGATTTATTCTTGTCCTTTTCTTGACAGAGATTACATTTTGTTTATTTCTTGATCTGCTTTCAACTTTCTGTTTTTGCCGTTATTTAAAGCTGAAACATATCTGAGATTATAAGAATTATTTTTTGATTAAATATTGCATTAATGTTATCTTGAGAATAACAATGATTTTCCTAGATACAAGTTCTGTTATTTAACCCATAGCTGGAGGACGAAGAGATGGTTTTATACATTTCCTGTGCATAAAGGAATGTGAAATGGAAGAGGTGATAGAAAGTGAAGTTTAATGGATAAAAGATATAGATACTAACTGACGTTTGATTTGAGGAGGTCAAGATTGCAATGTACAGGGAAACATCCATATGGAAGTTTATTTCACAAACTTTATTATTATATTTGGAATACCGAGGAAATGAGTGTGATTCGGTTCCGTGGAAGTAACATGACATATTCTAGCAATAATTGTCTGATTTGAAGACACCAAAGAATGGAATTCTTCAGAAAATTGGCCGTAGAAAAAGTCATAGAAAAGTAGTAGCCGTTTGTCTCTGTGAGAAAGAAGCTGCAGCATGTAGAATATATATCTCCCATTTCTGCAAACCATCTAATGCAAATATTGACAGGCATTTTTTGAATTTATTCGTCAAACATTTTAATCATAACAACACATTATAAAAAATTTTAATACAAATCTCTAAAAATTAGTTATTCCTACACAAACAACATATATAATATTATTGAATCACACAACAATAAAAATTAAAATCATTTTATGACAGCAACATATCAGATAACAAGGCCCGTTACTATTGTAGAATCAAAGCCAGCTGTACAGTTGGAGGTATTTGTAATTCAGAAAATATTGTATCCCAAGCTACCGTCGTTCGAAAAGAAAATATTAATGATAAAAAAGTATACATCGGTATGTCTGCTGGGAGTTGGAAACAGAGGTTCCACAATCACGAGCACCCCTTCTCTGACGCTGCTTTGATGCAGCAAACTACTCTCTCTAAACATTTAGAGATTTAAAGATAGAGGTTTCACCCCACAGATCAAATGGGATATCAACTGCCAATCACAAACTCCCAACAACTTTCGGAATAGATACAATCAGGAAAAGATCCTAAATTAAGTACAATCCTAAGGTACAAAAATGCAGGCCAAATGTTGAACCAAAGAAATTAAATTATTTTCAAGTGTCGTCATAGAAATAGATTTAAATTACCCTAGAAACATTTACTTTACCGGTAATCCACTTGCGAACTGGGTTTTTAATTATATGTGTACAAGCATATATCTGTGCCTGTGTCTGTATGTATATATGTATTGGCATATGTATCTGCTTGTCACACATGTATATATGGACCTGTAGATGCATTTTATTAGCTATATGATTATCATGCGACTGCCTACATCATATATATCTTTTATTTTCTTTACCAGTATTTTTTGTTTTTATTTTTACCATTATTTGTTATTATATATTTTATGTTTCATTTATTAATTTATATTTTTAGTTTTTACTAATACTACTATTATTATTATTAAAATTATCATTTATTATTACTTGTTATATATACTTTTTCTTATATATAGAGATATGTGTATATGTTTATATATATATATATGTGTAAGTGTAGAAATATATGTATGTGTGTATATATGTGTGTATGTTCCTGTTTATATATATATATATATATATATATATATATATATATATGTGTGTGTGTTTTAGCTTTTTATCTTCATATTAATATATATAATTTTTTTATATGTATATTATATATTTTTATTATTATCATTAGTATCATGATATTGATGGTTACGTGATGATGATTTTGTTTAAATTGTATAACTTCCAACTCCTTTTCGAGAATATCTGTCTACTAGTACGGCTAGCCAATCCCTATTGCAGACGCTTGTTCAGGTGCATTTGTGTTTATTCAAAATCCACAGAGCCTACCTGTGGTTGATACTGTAATTATGCTGAGCAGACTTTAGTTACAGTTTCTGTGAAAGAGCGTGTTATCTAGCGTGATCAACAATTTGAACAACACCAGCATGATCAGAACCTCGGCCACGATGGCATGCGACTTCGTGCTACCACTTTGTTTAAATAGACACCATTTCAATTTCTTCTTCTGTGAACTTTCTTTGACACTTTACTACCTCTTAAACTCCCCTTTATATTAACTCTTTTTTTCTTTTCTCGCTCTTCATAATGTAATTATATGTGTACATGTTCTTTCTCTTCATACTCCACTTCAAAAAAAAATTTTCTAGGTCATCTTCTTTTTGCTATTGTTTTATCCTGTATTTTTTATTCTGTTTTTTTTTTTTTAATTTTTTAATTTCTTT
The DNA here is from genome assembly GCA_963932145.1 of Acanthosepion lycidas. Lineage (NCBI taxonomy): Eukaryota > Metazoa > Mollusca > Cephalopoda > Sepiida > Sepiidae > Acanthosepion > Acanthosepion lycidas. Next base: position 21,697,408 of record OZ010607.1, read on the forward strand.
TTATCTTTCCATTTCATAAAATGTAGTTGGTCTGATTAGATGAATATGCTTATATTCACCGAAGTAAACATATTATGATTATGGATTTTAAAGTTTTTTCCTAATTATTCACACACACACACACACACACATATATATATATATATATATATATATATATATATATATATATATATATATATTGTAAAGGAATATGCTTGGATAAACGAAGAAAGTAAAGAAATCTTCAACAAGCCTCTACAAATTTAAATATTTTTTTTATTATTTACTATTACTTTTCTTTTAAACTGAAAGAAAGAAATTTCAAAGAATCTTTGCGAAAACAACTTCGCACAAAATATTTTCGTTTGTATTTATTTACAATACAACCGAATTAAATGCGTTAGTATCGAAAAAATCAGAATGCGTTTACATATGAAAATGAGTGTATGCCGTATTTACCTAGCTGTATGTATACGTGTAACTTCCGCGCAGTATCCGATAATCAGTGAGCTGTGTTAATACTACTGTTTACGTTCCGTATGTTTTTTTGTGTCAACATCGCTTCTTTTTTTTTTTGTAATATAGTATACTCGAATAAATATGGCATATGTGACTAATAAGTTAAAGTTTGAGGATTTCAGCTTGCATAACAACGAACGACAACACTAATCAAAGGTTAACTGAAAAAACGTATTCTTTTACAACCAAAACATCGGCTCCGGAAAAAAATATTTTACTAAATTAATAATTAATAAATATTTTTAAATTTTTAAATATCTATTTTAAAGAGGGAAATTTTGATACAAATATTGTCAGCAAATTTAAAGATTACCGAGCGATTCATATGACGTCATTGATAGGTTAATATATACGAATACAGAAATTTAAATCTGAAGCGGATAAAATGCACAAAAATAAGTCAATTATTCTGTTAGCAAGTGTTAGTAGAGAATAGGGACTATTTAGTGATAGCATTAAAATACATAGCATGTTACTATAATTCTATAACGGAGTCCCATACACATATATATATATATATACATAGTCGATAGGTAAATTGTCGCCATTTTATATTTTTAATATCGCACATGCGCGTTGTTTGCTTTTTTTTTATTTTTGATTGCACAGTATAGTAGGGTCAGTTGGGCACCGTCTGTTGGGAAAAGAACACAATAACGCAATTCACTCAGTAGCCAAAAATATGAAAATGGCATGCTGTTCAGCTTGGCATTCGTTCTGGAACCTCAATTATGAACATTTCAGAGCTTGGGATGACAGTCTGAGAACAAACACGGTAAGAGTTGGTTGAGTCTAAGGGTGATCATAAAAGAACAGCAGCTCGGAAAACTCACTCTAATCGTTCTGATGAGAAATCAACTTCCGAATTTGTTGGTGAGGGCCTCAAACCCAACACGCAGGCCTACATCAAGTGCCTTAACGAGGAAATGCTTACCTGTTTCAAGAAGGTGGCTGCTGGAAGACACTATATCTGTCAACATGATTCTGTACCATGCCACACAAGCAGGAGAATCCAGTCATGGATGTCAGACAATTTCTGCGACCACATCACCCTTTATATCTGGCCACCTCTCTCGATTGCAACCCCCTTGATTATTTTGTTTGGGGTACAATTGAGCGAGAGAACAACAAATCTTATGACACGAAAGATGAACTGAATACACGGATTATGACAGCATTCACCGACTTAAAGAGACTGTCCAGAAGAGTTCCTGGAGATTTCGAAGTTGTTTGGTATTTTAAGACATTTTTGTATAATTTTAGTAAATATATCTGGTAAAATTAGATGTCAGTGTTATTTTTATTTTTGCTTAATTTAGACGACAATTAATCCATCGCAACCTCTCTCTCATTATATATATATATATATATATATATATATATATATATATATATATATGACAATAGGAAAACTAATAGCTGCTAACGCGTTTCGTTCAATGTGGACTTTCTCAAGGCAAAAAACGAAATGAATTTATTTAAACAAATTAACTAATAATAACAAAAACAAAATGTCCTTAGCACAAAAACAAAATGTCCTTAGCAACTGGAAGACTTTAGAGAACGCTATTTTCATACTGTTAACTGAAAATTACGTCATTTGCTGTCACGTGTGGAGATATTGTTATTATCCTTGAGAGTGCCGCCATTGAATATTACCCAAATATTAATCTACGCTTTTTCCCTATTTTACCTTTCTTAACAGAATTACTACTCTCCCAAACAGACGTACACAACAATATCGTGAAATCAAAAGAAAATGGTTGAATCCGTCAACACAGCAATAATAACAATATTTCCACATGTGACAGTAATTGACGTAATTTTCAGTTAACAGTATGAAAATAGCGTTTTCTATATTCTTCCAGTTACTAAGGACATTTTGTTTTTGTTATTATTAGTTATTTTGTTTAAATAAATTCATTTCGTTTTTTGCCTTGAGAAAGTCCACATTGGACGAAACGCGTCGGCAACTATTACAGTTTTCCTATTGTCATTTATATTTATAAATATTATCTTTTTCTACAGGTTAACACTGAGAAATTTTCATATATATGTGTGTGTGTGTGTATTTATGTGTGTGTGTGTGAGAGAGAGAGAGAGAGAGAGAGAATGAGTGTAAAGAGGATATAGAATCCAGACAAAGTTTATTAATTTGACAACTGGAAACTGTTTTATTCACTTGAATACAGATTTCTGCACTGTTAGACGTCTTACTCAGATCAAAACGAAATATACGTGTGTGTATAAAATAATGTGACACTCAAATCTGAGTCCTGTTCTTCAACCATTGGGCTTGTACACTCGACTAAATGACTTTGTGATTGTTCAGTATGTTTTGTTTCGTTTTTTGTTTTTTTATTCTCGCCGTATCACGACTTGTATGAAAAATGTCATTAAGAATTTTCTTTTTACAAGGATGCGTTTGTATTTTCTGTGAAAGAGGAACATGTTACTTTCTTCTATTCTATTTCTTTCTTTTTTTCTCCTCGTTCCGAATTTGATTTCATTGTCTTGTCTTTAGAATCAACTGCTGTTCTCAATTAATAAACGAAATCTGAAAAGTTTTATTTCTCTGTTTTATTCCGAAAAGGCAATTTTTGAAGAAAAACAATGGCACAGGTCTCTTTTTTGTTCTTTTCCTATCTCGTCAATTGTGCATATTTTATAGTTTTTATACATGCGCATGAATTTGATAAAAAAAGTAGTTCTTCATAAAAACGGAAATAAAAAAAATTAAAAAAAAAAACTGCCTATTACGTTTTGTCCCTTCATTTTTTTTTCGCTAAAGCAAATATCAGAACTAATATATATTTTTTTCTTCATAGTAAAATAATTCTGTCGGTGAAGTATTTCCCTGGTTTTCTCTGGCCCTACACCACGATTCAGGGAAATAAAATTCCATTTCAGCTCAACAGAATTTCATTTTATTAGTTTGATGCAAATATTTCCAGCGTTTTTCTTTTACAAAAAAAATCCTTTAAGTTCATAGCATCATTATTCAGTTAGGAATACATTTTCTCTTCCTATCCATGATTTTCGACATATTTCAGATAAAGTCCTTATCCCATCATAATACGTTGATGTAAAATCCATTAACAGTTTTTTTTACATTTTTTATTCATCTAAATTCATTGGCGTCATTGTTAAGTCATCAAATTATTTTCGCAGGCTCTCTATATTTGTAACTTTCTTCTTTATCTTCAAATCATTGTAGACCTTCGCCCCACTCTACCTTTTTCTTCTTCTTCTTCTTCTTCTTCTTCTTCTTCTTCTTCTTCTTCTTCTTCATTATTATTATTATTATTATTATTCCTCTGTTTCTTCTTTTTTTCTTCCTCCTCCCCCTCCTTCTCTTCTTCTTCTTCTTCTTCTTCTTCTTCTTATTATTATTATTATTATTATTATTATTATTATCATTATTATTATTATTATTATTATTATTATTATTATTATTCATCTTCTTCTTCTTCTTCTTCTTCTTATTATTATTATATTATTATTATTTTTCTACTTATTATTATTATTATTATCTTTATTCTTCTTATTCTTTTTCTTTTTCTTTTTCTTCTTCTTCTTCGTCTTCTTCTTCTTATTATTATTATTATTATTATTCATCTTCTTATTCTTTTTACTCTTCCTTCTTCGTCTTTTTCTTCTTATTATTATTCCTCTGTTTCTTTTTTTCTTCATCTTCCTCCTCCTCCTCCTCCTCTTACTCTTCTTCTTCTTCTTCTTCTTCTTATTATTATTATTATTATTATTATTACTACAACTATTTTCTTTGCTTTCTGGCGTTTACACATTTCTTTCCGGGTCCCACCCAGGGACCTAAGGTGAGAAATGGCATCATGACACTTTTCACTGACAAAAAAAAAATTTTTAAAAAATAAATAAAATAAAAATTACATAGATAAAGCCCTTCGTAAAGTGTGGGCTGTACTTGTCAGAACAATTTTTTGTATCTCCTTGAGGCATGGGCTTCCAGGAATCCCTGCAATTAGTCTACTGCAATCTTTTCCAACCAGTCCTAGGGCTCCAACTACAACAGGGATTGTTTATGTTCCCATATGCCACATTTTCGAGATTTCTATTTCAAGGTCCTTGTATTTTGACAGCTTTTTGAATATCTTCAAAGATACATTGCAGTCAGCAGGGATTGTCATATCAATAAGGAGGCACCGTTTTTGTTTGTGGTCTTTCATAACAATATCTGGGCGGTTGGCCTTCATTGTTCTGTCAGTGTGAATTGTGTAGTCCCATAGAATTGTAACAGGTCCTATCTCCGTAATCGGGTCTGGGTGGTGTTGATACCAGTTTCTTTCAGTTTCCTTCCCGTAGAAGTTGCAGATTTCCCAGTGCAGATATTGGCCCACTCTGTCATGTCGGGTTTTATATTCAGTGGGTGCCAACATCGTTCAACCTGATACAAGATGATCAATCGTTTCTGGATATTTATCATAGAATCTGCATTTTGGGCTGACACAATATTTTAGTATATGTGCTTGATAATTCCTAGTTAGCAAGCATTGGTCCTGCGCAGCAAGGATAAAACCTTCAGTTTCCGCTTTCAACCCTGCACTGCGTAGCCACTGATGGGTACAGGTTTTGTCTACATCAGCTTGCTTGATACGGGCAGAGTATTGGCCATGAAGCGGTTTATCTTGCCATCGCTTCTGTATCTGGTCGGTTGCATTCGTCTTTGCTGTCTTTTTTAAGTATTGTGCAGTTTCAGCCGGTGTATTGTGCTGTAGTTGCATCTCTACGCCCATTTGAAACTCCATTTTAAATTTGTTGGCTTCTTTCATTATGCTTACTACTTTCATGTTCCTTGACGCATACCATCATCCAGTCTTCTGTATTTTCCAAGTATCTTTGGAGGCCAATTGTTGTAGCTTTGTAGGACAGTTCTAGTTGAACTAATCCTCTGCCTCCTTCGGATCTGGGCACATACAGACGATCAACATCAGCTTTGGGATGATGCATGCGATAGCAAGTGAGAAGCTTTCTCGTTTTGCGTCCATTCGCTTAATTTCAGCTATGGTCCAGTAAAAGAAAATTAAAGCTGTAATGCACCACTAGGACAGCCAATGTGTTTATAGCTGATATTCTATTTTTTGAGTTTAGTTCAGTATTTAGTATCAGACGTACACGCCTGTAGTACTCTTTTCTTATTTTTTCTTTCATTTGGGGGTGTTGTATGCCATCTCCTTCGCTAATTCCTAGGTACTTATAAGCTTCATCATGCTCCAAATCCCTAATCTTTGTGACGAAATCTAAATCTATTGAGGGTGTTTCTGTAATTCTACCTTTCTTGAATGTTACTTTTGCACATTTATCTAATCCGAAGTCCATACCTATGTCGTCACTATTATTATTATTATTCATCTTATTATTATTATTATTATTCTCACCATACCATTTCCTCCTCTTCCACCTTCCTCGGTACGTACCCCTCATAATCGTCTTCCTCCTCCTCCTCTTCACAATCCATCCAGTTCAGTCCTACTCCTTACCTCCTCCTAATGAGAATCTACGTCCTTCTTCTCTCCTCATTCCTCATTCCTTTTCACCCTTCCTCTTTACCTACTCACATCCAAGTATTCCTCCTTCTTCTTTTCTTCTTCTTCTTCTCTCTACACCCCTTCTTCCTCTTTAACCCACCTCGTTACCTACTCCTTATCCCCCTCTTACTCCTCCTTTTCTACACACTCTTTCTTCCTCTTCAACACACCTTGTTACCTAATCCTCCTTCTCTGCTTCTTTTTCTTCTTGTCCTCTCCACACTCCTTCTTCCTCTTCAACCCTCCTCGTTGCCTACTCCTCCTCCTCCTCCTCTTTCTCCTCATCCTCCTCTTTCTCCTCCTCCTCTTCAAGCCCCTTCTTCCTCTTTAAGCCTCCTCGTTACCTACTTCTCCCCTATTTTTTCCTTCTTTTTTTCTTCTCTTTAATCCCCTTCTTTACCCTCCTTGTTATCTACTCCTCGTTCCAATCTTTCTTCTTCTTCTTCTTCTTCTTCTTCTTCTTCTTCTTCTTCTTTCCACAACTTTATTTCTCTTCAACCCCCTCGTTACCTAGTACTCATCCCCTCTTCCTCCTCCTCCTCCTACTTCTTCTTCTTCTATGTGCCATATCCTTTCAGAATGTGCGATCTACCCACAAGCTCTTCTCCTTTGTATCAATTCGCAATGTTTGTCTTTTTGCGATCTCTCCTAATCCCTATTTGCCCAAACATTTACACAATCTCATTCTTCTTCTATGTGTCGATTTCTTTCTAGACGTGTGTGGTTCATGGCTCTTCACCATTTTATATCATTTGTAGCTCTTAGCAATTTTTTGTTGTTTTGCTATCTTTCCTAATCCCTGTTTGCCCAAACATTTACACCATCACATTCTTCTTCTTCTATATGTCGAGCTCCTTCTAGACGTGTGTGGTTCATGGCTCTTCACAATTTCCTATCATTTGTAGCTCTTAGTAAATTTTTTGTCGTTTTGCTATCTCTGCTAATCCCTTTTTGCCTAACCATTTGCACAAGATCTCTAGGCAGACCATTCGCTGCTTTCTCTTGTCTCTGTTGCATTCAATATATCTTGTGAGTATCAAATTCACGAATCAATCTTTTCTCATTATATACCACAGAACTTTCAACTGTTATCCTTTTTATTACCATTTTCTCTAAAACTTCCTCTTTTCTCACATGTTCAGTCCATGGTAATATCAGTTTCTTTCTACAGAAGTATATCTCTGTTGCCTCAAATTTCTTCTTCATCTAGGATTTTATTGTCCAGCATTCACTGCTATATATGAAGAAGGATATCTTTTTCTGATATATTCATAGCATCATTATTCCTTCATCAATGTATTTTCCCTGGCTTTATATGATTTGAGCCACATTGCGACTAAACTGCATATTTCATCCTATTATAGTGGCATTCTTTCATCGTCGATGAGACCACGAACTGCCGCCAGTCAAACGGAGGCTGCCTCCAACGCGAGGCACCGTGACTTTTGGGCTTTAAACTCACCTGACTTCAAGTGGAACTCGTACATAGGAGCTATCGCTGGAGATGCAGGTAAAATAGTTGGCACCCTGTACCGTTCCGATACGTACCTGACTCCTAGTGTTACAAGGGCCAGATCAGGCTAAGAATAGGGTACTGTTGTCATATTTACGGGTCGGTGAGCTGCCTGGACCGCACTTTACAGCTTTCCAAAGACGTCTCCAAGTCTTGGCGGATACCGAATTTTTTCCACTCCCCAAGCTCTTTACTACAGGCGGGGTGTGGTAAGGCACGTGCTGCCCTATCACTACGTTCATGCCGCTATTTCTAACCTTCACGACAATAAAACCGTCATGACACTTACATGGTAGCAAACCAGTCACATTCACTCCGTATTCCAGCGGTGAGAAATTCTATTCGAACAGATGATCTCTCGAACCGAGTAGTACAATCTTAAATATGGCTAGGAACCCCAATTGGAACGAATTATGAAAAGTATTCAAATCTTGTTTTTTTTTTAAATTTGGTGAATCGTAACGCAAGTTGGGGGGGATAGCCAAAACTATGCAAGTATTTTTTTTATTAATTGGTGGCTAGAAATATTAGGTTGGTGCAAAAATAATGACGTAATAATGTCGTTTTTTGACGTATTTTTTAACGTCAAAAACGACATTATTACCTCATTATTTTTGCACCAATATTATAGTAGTTGGGTCAAACTGTGAAAAGTATGTAAATCTCATTTTTTCTTTTTTTAAGTTGGAGCATCGTAAAAACAAAAAATCGCTGTTTTTTTTTGTGTTTTTTTTTGTTTTTTTTAGCATAATAACAAGAAAAATCGACGCAAAAACACGACCGTTCTTGTTTTGTTCCGTCAGAGAATGTGTCACTTTTTTAAAACGAATCCAACTTTCTTGATATGGCGAAATGCAGTTGAGATAACGATTTCCAAACTTTTAGCAATGGTCAAAAACATTCGTTTATTACCAATGATGGCAGGCAAAGCGTCTTCATATACGAAGCCTGGCTTAGTATAAAACCGAAATTACAAAATCTTCCGAACTACATTATGACATGTCCAAAAACTGTAGTACTACACATATAAAGCATCTGAATGCTTTTTGTTGTATTTCCGACGCTTACTCTTGTCCGAAATTCAAAGAACAAAATATGACGAAATTGTTAAGGGTAAGAAGAAAAATTGTTATAGGCATAAAATATAACAGACTAAAACCTGTAAGTAAACTTCAAAACAAAAAAAAAACGTCTATTTTGAGTGAAATAAATAAAACTGATTCTCGCTGGTAATTTTTAGTGGTGAATGCAGGGCTACATTGGTTGAACCTGATCACTAGGCGAGAGATTGCAACCTTAATGGGAATAGTCATCCAATATGGCCTAGGCGACTACAGTTGGAAGGTTCAGTAATATTTTTGGACTTGTATTGTAAGGCGTATAATATTGAATTTAAAGAAAATGCGGAATTTTATTGCAAGTTCTTCGACAAAAGTATTTTTTTAGGTTGAAAAGGTCATATCCAAAATTGGTTAACGATAGCTGAGTATATTTATTCAAGACAATGCTCTTTTACATCCTGCTGACTGTCGCAGACATTGCCAAAAAATTATTTTCAAAGACGCCAAAATTATTGAAAGACACTTCATTTTTTTTTCTTCGGATATTAATCTGATAGAAAACGTGTGATCCATTAGTAGGTGTGGCGTATACGAGAATGGAAAACAATATTTAATCAAAGAAGAAATGTATGAAGCGTATTATATGTCTCACTCCAGTTGGTACCAGAATAGACCTTGCACTTAACCTTTCATTTAATCCAGGCGCATCAACAAGTTGACCTGAGAGATCACCTCCTAACCGCCAGACGCAGATCTAAGCTTCACTCGATTTTAGTGGCTGCACCCAAGATTTAAACACGTGGACAACTCAGTAGCGCCTATGATGCACACTCATGGTGATAAAAACCCTATGTCAGTTAAGTATATAAACACAAACCCTATGACAGATAAATGTATAAACACAAACCCAGGAGAGGAATAAAAGGTACTGTATTTGACGGCATATAAGCCGCAATTTTTTTCTTCCTAAAAATATCATTTAAAATTCTCCTGCGTCTTATATGCCATATGTAGGTTTAAAATTCGCGATAGTCGGCAGAAATTAGCTGCCTGGCAACTCGTATTAGCTTAGACTTTAGAGTAACTTTCATATACCTACTACCATTATTTAAAAGGCTATAATGCAGATTAAATGTGTTATCATTCATAATATATTAATTTCATCACGTTTAATATTAGTATTTTATTTCACTAAAATTATATGCAATAAATTCAAATTATATATTTGTAAAATATATTTATTTCATTAATATTTTTCTTGCGATAACTTCCGGTTGCATTGTTAAAAATACAATCAGAATTTTTATATCCAAATTATTCCACTAAGACGTTTACAAGACGCAGGTTGTTCAGATCATATAAAGGAGATAATAAAGTTTTTATAGGCTCGTGTTCTTTTTTCCTATTATTTTTTATTTAATTGTAATCATGGCGTATTTAAACAAAATAATACTTCATAAATATACCCTAGACTGTACTGCTGAAATTGGGGTGCGTCTTATACACATGTGCGTCTTATATGTCATCAAATACGGTAAGTCTCTTATATCCTAGCAAGATTCAGAATCCACCTTGGGAGAAGCGTACCCACCCACCTTTCGTTACATCGCACGACCGTTACGCTATGCCCTAACCTCATAAATAATGGACTATACCGTTTTGATCACATGGAAAGAGAGGAAAAGTCACTACATGATTTGTTAGAAAATGAAAGAAAGAACGAATGAACGAACGAACGAACGAAAGAAAGAAAGAAGCGAAGACAAACGTAGAAAGAGACAAAAAGATTAAGCTGATAAAAATAGATACTACACTTTGATCTTGGCGAAAAGGCCAAGAAGGGATTGCATTTTCCTGACGCCGCACGTTGATCATTTTAATGTGGGAAGCCCACGTCATTTCCAAAAATACACATGCCCCCGCAACCGACGGTAGAAGTACCTCCCCTCTTTAATAAAATAAGTGAGGTAATACTGCGAGGATCTGCTTCAATAATATACCTAGTTACTGTTCAAAGACAGAGACACAAGTGAGAGATGAAATGTAGTTTATCCGCCCGGGGACAGATACTTCACTTTGATCCCAGCCAAAAGGCCGAGAAGCAATGATATTTTCCAGCGCTCCCACGTCGCTACTGTATGTGACACAAGGTCGAAGTTTAGAGTGGGTTTACCTGCAATACTGTGGAAAAATTGCCCAAAGCCCTAAGGCACCGGGCAATAAACGCAGTCCCCTTCTGAATGAGACGTACTACCTTGGGGAAGGAACCTGGGGCTTGGGTTTAAACATTTTGGGCATCAACAACCTCCGAAAAGGCTGGGAACCGATAGCAACAACGATAAAAGCAACATTTTTCAAACGCACATTTATCGAACGACAGACAGAGAACGAATACCATGAATAAAATAACAACGTCTGCTGAATTACATTTTAAATTATTATTAAGACAAATGTTCGTAAGACGGGGATTTGGAAAGAAAGAAAGAAAGATAGATAGATAGATAGATAGATAGATAGATAGATAGATAGATAGATGTTTTTAACCTCCTGCCATTACGTGATAAATGATTAACTATTCTGTTTTGATTGTGTAGAAAAACAAAAGACATAGGTTCCTTGGTTTCACTGATAAAAAAAGGAAGGAAGGAAGAAAAAAAAAGGAAAATAGATATATATATAGATAACATTAAGATAGATAGATAGATAGATAGAATAACATTAAGATAGATAGATAGATAGATAGATAGATAGGTAGATAGATAGATAGATAGATAGATAGATAGATAGATAGATAGATAGATGGATGGAAGTGATTAACGTCCTTCCAATACGTGTTAAATGATTAACTATTCCGTTTTGATTATGTAGAAAAACAAAAGACACACGCTACTTGATTTCATTGATAAAAAGGAAGAAAAAAAGAAAGAAAGAAATAAAGAATGAAAGAAAGAAAGAAAAATACATAGATAGATGTGATTATGTTACTTGGTTTCATCGATAAAAAGAAAGAAAGAAAGAAAGAAAGAAAGAAGTGTTTAATGACTGATTCAGATGAATAGAAAAAGTTTTCATTAACTTCAGAATAAAGATCAATTAGAATATTAAAATAGAAAAACCGAGAAATTGTCACGCACCTTTCGAGTTATATCCAACGTTATGTATGGCAAATTTTGTCTCGTTTTTTCATTAGTAATCTAGGAAGATAACAGAAATGATAATTACGCCTATAACGTATATACCTCGGATATAATAACGTATGTTTTAATATTATATTATCATATTATATTATTATTTATTATAATATGAAAATATAATATTATAATATATACTTATTACAACATATAATAATGTATATATTTATATTAATAATGTATATATAATGTATATAATATATAAAGTATAATTAGACATAACCGTATAATGCGAAAAATAATTAGTAATATAGGAAACATAATTATACTTACAAAGTATATATCTCGTATATAACGTATATAATAACGTATATATTTGTTGTAACCTAGGGAAGGATATTGAATAGAATAATCTAACGAAGGTTGGTAATGAATTATAATACTTAGGACCTTAACAACACATATAAGATTCGCCAGCGGCGCGTAGAACTAGACAACCGCTAGAAGTGAGTCAAGTGAATTCCACAATGAATCTCAAACTCTAGGATAACTACACAAGGCTGAATATAATGTGGGTTATACGAGCCCGTAGGCTCGGCCAATAATTCCCCGCAGAACACACATAAAACGGGGTATCCCGACACGAAACTCTGCCCTTCGACAAAGTCTCATCTGGCGATCAATTCTGCCCTAGCTGGAGAGGAATCTCCAAATCGATGTTTACTCGTTCCCCCACGAGAACGAGATGTGACACAGGGTCATTATAAAGTGTCGACCCGAGCGCGTACAGCAGGGCAAGGGACAAAAATTGCCCCAGCCCCCGGAACCGTCGGTTGCGCTGGGCTCGGCGCGACCACCATTCCCTCCTTCCTGTCAGCTGTTCCCCAGGGCTGGGCACCTCTAAGTATAATTTTCTCAGTTGCCCCTCTCTCCTTTGACAGAGAAGCCCCTGAGCATATTCTGTCCAAAAACAGAGACGCATCTGACAGATGATGAGCCATCACAGCTAAAAGGCCAAGACTCAATGGAATCTCCAAATCAAGACCACGGCGGCTCTGTCCTTTGACTGAGAAGCCCCTGAGCGCACTTTGTCCAAAGACATAGACGGATCTGACAGATGATAAGCCATCCCAGCCAAAAGGCCAAGACTCGATGGAATCTCCGAATCTAGAACACGGCCCCTCTGTCCTTTGACAGAAAAGCACCTGAGCGCACTGTGTCCAAAGACAGAGACGCATCTGACAGATGATGAAGCCAAGACTCGATAGAATCTTCAAATCTAGAACACGTTCAGTATTCACTACTGTAGTTATGGGAATGGGGATATACCCATTATTGTCCGTAGGTATGCTACAATATTAATATTTTGATATAGTATTATAATATTATTATATTATAATGTCTTTATATTATAATAATATAATAATAAATATATATTTATTATAATTTTAATGACGTATATATATATCATATATAATATATTATCTATAATTATTAGGTTGGTGCAAAAATAATGACGTAATAATGTCGTTTTTTGACGTATTTTTTAACATTCAAAAACGACATTATTACGTCATTATTTTTGCAACAACCTAATAGATATAATTGTATAATAAGATAATATAGGTATATAATGGAAAGAAGCGCTAAAAGTCATGAAAGAATCTCAAGACTAGAAAGGTTAACAAAATAGAGACAATATGAGATCCGTTGACGATAATAGTAAACTCGGAGAAAATTTGACCAAATGAAGACATTGTAAATAACGATAAGTCCTCCTTCGAGAAATTTAACCAGAAACTATCGATTGATTACTATTCATTTTATGTGGAAAGCTCTGTCTTACATATTAAATTCTGACAATATATATTATGGAAGAATATTTGTCTTTCTTTTGGTTTAATGGACCTTCGTGTAAAATATCTTTTTATTGCTTGTCAAGTTTTTCAGTTTTCAATGTCTTTATTCCATACCAATTTTGCAAACCGTTCAAAAAGCATTTATGCATTTTTCATATCAAATGCTCATGATTCCATCAGCATATATTCCGTCACAGTCTGCTTCTGGGAATTTGGCCTAATATTGATTTCTTTGACGAAATAACTTTCTTTATACAATTTTCCCACCATCGACTCTCGCCGCAAAAAGTAAAAGAGGAAAGAAAAGAAATCCATATATATATATATATATATATATATATATATATATTGAGAGGGAAAAGGCAATAAAGAAAGGCAATAATTTTGAAAAAAAGTCAAAATAGTATTTTTTTTCAGTCAGTTATTATGTCTTAATGGAGAATTGGAAGTGGTGGAGGCGTAGACAGAAAGACTTTCGGCAGGTTTTGGTTGTACTGAGAGAAAATGTACCAATAATGAAAGCATTTAATAAAAATAGATGGAATTTCAAAGAATGTAATTTTCTTCTTTCCTCAATTATAAAATAGCTAATGACAATATTACCACCATACACTTTGTCCACGTTTTTAAGAGATTTTCCAGATAGATAGATAGATAGATAGATAGATAGATAGATAGATAGATAGATAGAAATTGTGGCAGATAGCAAGAAAGAAAGAGAAAGAAATAGATAGATAGATAGATAGATAGATAGATAGATAGATAGATAGATAGAAATTGTGGCAGATAGCAAGAAAGAAATAGAAAGAAATAGATTGAGATTGATAGATAGATAGATAGATAGATAGATAGATAGATAATGAGAAGACTAAGAGATAGATAGATAGATAGATAGATAGATAGATAGATAGAAATTGTGGCAGATAGCAAGAAAGAAAGAGAAGAAATAGATAGATAGATAGATAGATAGATAGATAGATAGATAGATAGATAGATAGATATAAATTGTGGCAGATAGCAAGAAAGAAAGAGAAGAAAGAAAGAGACTGAGATAGATAGATAGATAGATAGATAGATAGATAGATAGATAGATAGATAGATAGATAATGAGCCGACTAAGATAGATAGATAGATAGATAGATAGATAGATAGATAGATAGATAGATAGATAGATAGATAGATAACACTGACATATATTTACCAAATTGAAACAATAATATCTTGAAATATGAAAGAGTAAATTTATTTAATAAAATCGCCATTGGCTTCAACCACGGCCTCCAGACGACTTCAAAATATCCTCCAATTATTCTGGATGGTTTCCTTGTTTCAGTTGGTGCATAATAAAATAACCGCTGCCTGCAGTTCGTCTTATAAGGAGATTTATTCTCTTTTCACTCAACTGTGCTCCACACATAATTATCAAGGAGGTGCAGACTGAGGATGTAAAGGTGACTTGGTCGCAAGAATTGCCTGACAGTCATGACTGGGTTCTCCAGAAGGCACCTTCTAATTATTTATTACAAAAATTTAAAACTACTAATCTTGTAGTTAAAAACAATAATTTACCTCTTAGAACAAAATTAAATTGAACTTATATTATTTAAGAATTTAAATGTCCATTAAGGAATTGTATTCCTAATCAATCAAATTTTGTAAACAATTATAAAGGCCACACTACAACATGTTTGACACGAAGACTCACTCTACATCTTTCTGACCATAGCTCAGTTAGGTCTTATTTAAATACTCATGGGTACATGACGGACACATGACGCAGCATACGTACTTGTTGACAAAACTGATTTAATAGCATCGCGTCTACATTTAAAAAAAAGGTTAAAAGTTATGGAAGCCTTATTAATTAAAACAAAAACCTAACAATCAATCATACCAGGAATGAACAGGGTAACAATATTTTAACCATGTTTTGAGAATTAAACATAATATAAATACATACATACATACATATATATATATATATATATATATATATATAACAATCTATTTCTTGTTAACAGTTAATATATTTCACCCTTGAAAATGGCTAAATGTATAGACGAAAGAGCTTGGAAAGAAAGAACAACTGGACAGTTTTTATATAACTTATCCTCCGAAAAGAAAAATTATAAGATCACATGTGAAATTGTATAAAAAAAACTAAATCAAGGCACCTTGTCTGTCATATTCACTGAAACGTGCATGAAAGGATTTCATCCTAAATACACAAATATATATATATACATATATATCTATATATATATATATATATATATATATATATACATGTATATGTATGTGTGTGTGTGTGTGTGTATGTGAATGTATATTGTATATTTAAGCAGCAATTCTTCATTTGTACATGTTTCATTAACGACAACAGAGAAGCTACTACTATTAAGCCATTATTTAATTTTTTGTGTTCGAACAATTCATTTCTTTTCTGGGCAAAGAGTGTGTAGAAACTATCGACTATAATTTTAGCCATTATCAAGGATGATTTTATTTTTGCTTTTTAATTGGATGTATGGGCTGTGTATATGTTACTTGTACGTAGTTTCTTATGTAAAAATTGTATGCTATGGCAGTCAGTATGGCGTTTATATAGGACGTATATAATGCGTTAATATTTTTCCTGTCGCGCGCTGAGTGAGAGTCTCTGACATATCACATCGGTCGAGTTTTGATCCCAGTTTGAAGCAATCGCCTGTCTATCCACACTGATGAGCTGTGATACAGCGAAACAGTCTGTCCGTGGAGGACTATATATAATATATGTGTGTGTGTGTGTGCGTGTGTGTGTGTTAACGACATAAGGAAACTTTATCTTGCCGACACAATGCAGGAAGGATTTTATTTTGTCACAAGTATTTATATACAAGACAAAAAATGCTACACTATTTACATTATTCAGATTATTGTCCTCATCTTTGTCGCTATATTTATTACAACGTTTCGGCCATTGTACGCTCCGGACTTCTTCAGGTGATTGAAATGTCGAAATGAACCCTTTATTTCGCTCACTGGGGTAGATTGTTTTAGTTCTACATGCCATGTTTAATGGATGTCAGTTATCAGTTATCACCTGTTAATTCCCCTCTCCAAGTTCTCCACTGCCTTAACCGGGTATTGAACTCACACTCTTTGGGTCCTGTCACTAGATATAACCAACGCCTTTATCCACTGTGCCATGTGTCCTTTTTTAGGTGGGGGGGGGGGTGATAGAAATATTTAAGTAAATGCTGTGTTTAAAATAAACAGTATTAACGACATTTACCAGACTGGATGTCCGAGAAATTTTTATAGAAAATATGCGCCCTCCGAGAGGAGATCGAACCTGTATCCTATAAGGGACCGTCAAATAGTCTGACGTGCCTTAACGAGAGACACAGAGGAGCGTTCGGTTAGCAAGGTCGATTTTACTGTTTTTAAACTCATTTCTCCATGATTTTCTCTCATCCATTCATATTTGCTCAATAAACATAAACAGAGCATTTACTTAAATATTTGTATCTATAAAAAAGAACGTATAAACATAAAAATGTCTTAATATATATATATGGCGTCACACATTATGAAATGGACAATGTCCGACAATTATTTTAAGACATTTTTATGTTTATACATTCGTTTTATAGATACAAATATTTAAGTAAATGCTCTGTTTATAATAAACAGTATTAAACAACATTTACCGGCCTGCATATCCGAGAAATTTATACAGAAAATATTCGTCCTCCGACAGGATTTGAACCTGTATCATATACGGAACCGTCATTTAGCTTGACGTGCCTTAACCGATTTGGCCACAGAGGAGCATTCGGTTAACAAGGTCGATTTTACTGTATTTGAACTTCAATGTTCTATGAATCTCTCACGTACATTCATGTCTGCTCAGAGTGTATCAAATGTAAACAAATAAATCCGATAATTATTTTAAGACATTTTTATGTACATTATACGTTCTTTTTATAGACAGAAATATTTAAGTAAACGCTTTGTTTATAAGAAACAGTATTAAACAACATTTACCGGCCTGAATATAAAAGTGAACATATAAGTCAACACTTAGAGGCGACAG
>OZ010607.1:21720117-21880117 GCA_963932145.1 Acanthosepion lycidas
ACCTGTGTCTGCTATTCTGCGACCGTTATCGTCGCATAGCAATCTTCTATATCAACATTTGATGGAGAATATGTTTGTTTAAATGTCCAAGATGGCTCATGTAAGTTGAAAGCTTAGCTCAAAAGAACAGCATAATAAAAAATATATATAATATATATATATATATAATATATATAAAAATAAATATATATAAAAATAAATGTTGGACAGGTTTTGTCTTATATATATATATATATATATATATATATATATATATATATATATATATATATACATATATATATATATATATAGATAGATAGATAGATAGATAGATAGATAGATAATATTATTGGTTAATATACACACACACACATATATATATATATATATATATATATATATCTTAATGCATATACATACAGGCACACACACACACACACACACACACACATATATATATATATATATATATATATATATATATATATATATATATATATATATATATATATATACATAATATCCAAGAGCATAGAATCCAGGTAGAACTCAATGTCTAGGACAGAGTAAGAATATAATAAAAAGGCTGAAACGCTAATATTCCATGGTTATAATTTATTACATTGGAATCGTAATTATGATCCAATTCATCAGACCTACAAATTCTGAAATTTGTAGGTCTGATGAATCGGATCGTGAATACAATTCTAATGTAATAATTTATAACCATGGAATATATATATATATATATATATATATATATATATATATATATATGCATTGTATTTTATGCCATGTTATTTGTGTCATTGCTTTTGTTCCGTTGAAACTGACGGCGGTGTTGGGTAATTTATTATTAATAATGATATGATAATAAGTAGTAGTAGTAGTAGTAGTATCTGTAGTTGTTTGCCTTGTGGCGGCGGTGGTGTGGTCGGGTTAATGTTGACGTCATATTTTGACATCAGTTCCATACGTAATCTTGTGAATAACATAATAGTATTGAGATATTTTTCTCTAGAACCGTGTCATTTAGTGGCTTCTAATGAGAAGAGATGGGAAGTGGAGGGAAACAAACAACTGTAATGCATGAAAGCGGAAGATGGAAAAAGAAAGGGCGGATAACTTGGAAATTCACGCTAGAATTTAGAAAAAATGCACACGTTTTTATATAAACCTAATGGAGGGAAAAAAGTGGCATTCTCATAGAAATAAATAACGATATGAAAAGAGTGCACATTTGAAAAGAAAGAAAGAAAGAAAGAGAGAGAAATACTGTTACTATAAAAAGAAAAAAGAAAATATTGCAAATCGAACGAAGAAAGAAAGAAAAAAAGAAAGAAATAAAGAGAAATACTGTGACTATAAAAAGAAAGAAATAAATTGCGAATCGAACGAAGAAAGAAAGAAAGATAAGAAAAGAAAAGAAAAAAGAAAGAACAAAAGAAAAAAAAGAAAGAAAGAGAAATACTGTTACTATAAGAAAAAAAAATATTGCGAATCGAACGAAGAAAGAAAGAAAGAAAGAAAGAAAGAAAGAGAAATACTGTTACTATAAAAAGAAAGAAATAAAATATTGCGAATCGAACGAAGAAAGAACGAAAGAAAGAAAGAAAGAAAAAAATACTGTAACTATAAAAAGAAAGAAATATTATATTGAGAATCGAACGAAGAAAGAAAGAAAGAAAGAAAGAAAGAAAGAAAATACTGTAACTATAAAAAGAAAGAAATATTATATTGAGAATCGAACGAAGAAAGAAAGAAAGAACGAAAGAAAGAAAGAAAAGAAAAGAAAAAAGAAAGAGAAATACTGTTACCATAAAAAGAAAAAAAGAAAATATTGCGAATCGAACAAAGAAAGAAACAATGATTGAATGAAAGAAAGAAAGAAATATAGATAGATAGATAGATAGATAGATAGATAGAAAACTAAAAGGAATAAAAAAAGAATGAAGTAGAAAGAAAATAATGTGAGCAGACAGAAAGAAAGATTAATTGATTTATTTTTATGGCTTATCAACCTCTTACGAGTTATTTAAAGATAGTATTTTTAAATTGTAAGGACGTTTTTTAGGAGGCACGGTGGAGTGATGGGAGGAATCGGAGAGCCAAGTTTGAATTCCAGTCGAATCAAATGAACCCTCTTCTTCTCCCCACAGCTATGGGTAAATAGCAGGACAGACCTTGGATGCCAACTGGTCTACCGCAAAAAGAAATGGAAAACTACTCTGGTAAAAAATCTGCCTCGTCAGTCATGTATCGAAAGATACATGATCGCCTAAGCGTGTATTACGCATAGCACATAAATGACTGACTGAAGAATGTTTTTGGAGATAATAATTGATTTACTGATACAAGTCCTACAAATTAACTCATAGCTGAAAGGAAAAATGAATTCATACCTTTCCATAGGGTATTTGTATGTAAGTAACGAACCC
Source organism: Acanthosepion lycidas (assembly GCA_963932145.1). NCBI lineage: Eukaryota > Metazoa > Mollusca > Cephalopoda > Sepiida > Sepiidae > Acanthosepion > Acanthosepion lycidas. The sequence goes on from OZ010607.1 coordinate 21,722,538, forward strand.
AACTGGAATTGAAACTTGATTCACTGAATTCAAATTCCAACCTGTGCATTCAAGTTTACAGTACCTAGTATCCCTTAACGGTCACTCATATAGGAACTGATCATGCATGTTGCTGCTTAACTTTGGCCTTTGATTGATTGATTTGTTTTTATGTCTTCCCAAAATTTTGCAGGTTATTTAAAGTCATAAATTATTTATAAATTGCAAGAATGTTTATGGAGATAATAATGATTTATTGATACAAGTCCTACTAATTAATCCATAGCTGCGGGAAGAAAAAATGGATCCATAACTATCCCAAGAGTATTTGTATGTAGGTGAATATAACGAACACGGCTGGAATTGAAATTTGATTTTACGATTTCAAATCCCGAGCCGTTATCCATTGAAACACCAGTACATCAATGCTTAGAGCAGCTGGTATTATCAAACGGTTATCCATCCAGGTAATGACCAGACTGAACGTTGTCTAGCGTAGGTGATCGTAGGAGTAGCGGTGTTTCAATGTGATGTGAGCGTAAACTAAAGAAAGAAAGAAAGAAAAGAAAAAAGGAAGAAAGTAAAAAAAGGGAGAAAGAAAGAAAGAAAGAAAAGAAAAAAGGAAGAAAGAAAAAAGGGAGAAAGAAAAGAATGAAAGAAAAGAAAAGAAAAGAAAAAAGGAAGAAAGAAAGAAAAAGGCAGAAAGAAAGATAGAACGGAAAGAAAGAAAGAAAGAAAGAAAGAAAGAAAGAAAGAAAGAAAGAACGGAAAGAAAAGAAAAGAAAAAAGGAAGAAAGGAAGAAAGAAAAAAGAAAGGAAGAAAGAAAAAAGAAAGAAAGAAAGAAAGAAAGAAAGAAAGAAAGAAAGAAAGAAAAGAAAAAAGGGAGAAAGAAAAAAGAAAGAAAGAAGGATAGAACGGAAAGAAAGATAGAACGGAAAGAAAGAAAGAAAGAAAGAAAAGAAGAAAGAAAGAAAGAAAGAAAGAAAGAAATAGAACGGAAAGAAAAGAAAAAAGGGAGAAGAAAGAAAGATAGAACGGAAAGAAAGCAACAAACAAACAAACAAATGATTATTCAAAATAGAAAGAAAGAAAACATAAAAACTGTTGAATACTGTAAATAAAAAAAAACAAAAAACGTAAGAGACTAATGGGAATAGAAAGAAAGAAAACACAAATGAATGAAGACAGAATGGAAAGAAAGAACAAAAGAAAGAACGAAAAGAAAAATTAATAAAGAAAGATACAACGGAAAGAAAAAAGAAAGGATAGATAGATAGATAGATAGATAGATAGATAGATAGATAGATAGATAGATAGATACGAATAGCTAGCTAGCTTGCTAGAAAGAGATAGATAGATAGATAGATAGATAGATAGATAGATAGAAAAGAAAGACAGAATGGAAAGAAAGAAAAAAGAATGAACGAAAGAAAAAAGAGAGAGCGGAAAGAAAAATGTAATAATGAAGAAAGAACGAAAAGAAAATAGAACGGAAAGAAAGAAAGAAAGAAAAATAAAGAGAAAAGAAAGATAGAAAGAAGGATAGAAAGAAAAAAGAAAGAAAAAAAGAAAGAAAGAACAGATAGATAGATAGATAGATAGATAGATAGATAGATAGATAGATAGATAGATAGATAGAACGTAAAGAAAGAAAAAAGAATGAACGAAAGAAAAAACGAAAGAGCGGAAAGAACAAAGTAATAATGAAGAAAGAACGAAAGAAAGAAAGAAAAAAGAAAAATAGGGCGAAAAGAAAGAACGGAAAGAAAGAAGAAAAATAGAACTGAAGAAAGAAAGAAAATAGGGCGAGAAGAAAGAAAGAACGGAAAGAAGAAAGAAAGAAAGAAAGAAAGAAAGAAAGAAAGAAAGAATGGAAAGAAAAAAGAAAGAAAAACAGAGCGGAAAGAGAAAAGATAGAAATAATTGCTGTAAAGAAAGAATGAATTCGAGAATGTAAACGAAAGCAAGGCGAATGAATCACCGGAAAAAGTAAAGAAAACATTGCTGTTATATAAACAGCATTTTGGTGACCCTACCGTAAAATGACGTAAATGTTATCGAGGCAGGGTGGCTAATTGCATAGAGGTGGGACACGCAACCTGCCTCTGCCAAGTCAATTGTAATTATTTTATTCAAGGATGATTAGATGCCAGTCTCAATATTTTAGGAACGATGGCAGATAGCCTTTAAATTGAACACGGCTAGAAAACACTTAAAAGCTAACAAACCAAATTAGTCGAGCAACAATAAGAGGAGGAACTACTCTCAATAAGCGTGTCATTATCGACACAAAAACTGCAGTCACGACTGCAAAAGCACCAGCAGCAGCAACCCCAACAATATTTCTTTATAATTGTCTTATTCTTTCAGCAATCTCTCATTGAATGCATTTTTCTGGGTTTTATTGGTGCTGTTTTCATTATTTACAATACAATTAAATAGGAAAAAAACATTAACAATGCATTCCCACAGTAAAAATCATTTACAATGCATTTACGCTATATATAAAGCCTGCCTTAATTCTTGGCCAGTGACAATCTCCCAATTACAACGAATACCTACATTAAAATCATTCTCAAAGAATGACCAGTAAAAACATTTATAGGGCAATTTTATGATCAAGGTAATTTCTATACATCCTTCTTCTTGTTCTTCTTGTTCTGCTTTTTTTCTTTTATGTGTTGTGTCCCTTCAGCACGTGGACGATCATGGCCCTCCACACTTTCATGTTCTTTGTAGCTCTCAGTAAAATTGAGTCTTTTTGATCACAGAGGGTTTTATTTTTTTTAGTATATATATATATATATATATATATATATATATATATATATATATATATATATATATATAACATCTTTCGGATTACACATATTTCGTCCTAGTGTTTGCCTATGTATGGGGAAAAATTGCGACCTGAAGATGACAATTTCAAATTGTTGAAAGTTCTCAAGTGTCTTCTATCTGACAACTCGCAAAGAGAGGATCTCATTATTCAAGAAATTGATAGTAAGTTAATGTCTCATTAAGTCTTGTTAGCGAAGTGATTTCGCCATTAATCACGTTAACATTGCTATTTAACTCTTAGTATAAAGTATTTCTTCATGATGTGCATACATATATACATATTCATACACACAACTATTTATATATACCCGTATACATCCATATATGTATATGTGCACCGTCATATACATTCGCACGCCAGCACACACACACACACACACACACACTCACACATACACAGCGTCTATCTATATAAGTTTGTTGAGATCTATCTCGATAATATTTTAATCAATTCACCCCAAGCAAGGCAATAAAGCCAATAATACGCTACGGGTTACTGAGTCTGAGTGCATACGAGAAAAAGAAAGTGTTATTAACGCGAGAGAACAATAAAAGAACTGGAATTAAGAAGATAAGGATTAACGATTCAATATTTTAAGGATCAAAGTTGACTGAAATGTACGACAAAGAGAGTCCCGGAAACATGAAGTGCAAGCGAAGAAACTGTTAGCATAGAACTGTCGGTTATATCTCACCCTTTCAACCGTAAGATGATGAGACCTTGCCGCCAATATAGTAGTATCAACTTACTTATCTACCTGTTTTCATATCTATCTCTCTATCTATTTATAAAGTGGAAGGCTCATCAGAACAATTACCATGAAAGCTGTTATGGGGTCCACCCCTTTTTCATATAAGTGGACTCTACCAAGTGTACCTGGACTGCTGCCGTTAAATACCCAGAGTTATAGCCGGCAGTCGGTAGTCGGATACTGAGAGGATATACGGGAGTGAGAGGTAACCTCTTGTATAATAGAAGTCAGTTACAAGCACGTAGACTCTAAGGAAGTCCTACTTCGAGACTGTATATATCTATCTGTATTTGCTACTAACCACGTTCCTGGACTTACTAACAGTATTACTGTTTGTATGATTGTGTAAATATATTTTATTTCTTATATTTAATTATTGCGTTTGTCATTACTTGGAGACCGAATTCATCTCGGAATGCACAACAAAAGTATTTCTACAAAAGTCACGGGCGCCTAAAAAGTGACAGAAGCCTAAATGCCAGGTCAAGACTCATAACATTGCAGATTTTTCTTTTTATTTCATCAAGAATTCCTAAATACGTAGCAGAAGCACAAGACCAGATGTGACACCAATATTCAATTCCTGGACTTCTAAATATGTAAGATAGATTCCGGCGAGAACAAATTGTCCTGCTCGACACAGTGAGCCAACTTTCCTTGCGGCAGACCTAGCATGTAATTCACTTCATGCCAGAGGAAAACGTTACATGAATCACTCTCCTGGGGGTTAGCATTAGCCATACTGATATAAAGTAAAAACGGTTATCTATAGCGATTAAAAAAGAGTTGTCTTGTTTTGGGGGAGTTACAATTAACAAGTAATTTCTTGCCTAGTCCTGCCATATCTCTCTCTCTATATATATATAAGGTTGGTGCAAAAATAATGTCGTTTTCTCACATAGTAACATATGTGAGAAAACGACATTATTTTTGCAGCAACCTAATATCTATATCTATATATATATATATATATATATATATATATATATATATTTATCTCTTCCTATCAATTCCTTTATCTATCTATCTATCTATCTATCTGTCTGTCAGTCTGTTTATATTTATCTACATTTCTTTCTATCGATCTATATATCTATCTGTTCACATCATTGTATGCATCTATCTCAATCTCTTCATCTCTCTCTCTCTCTCTCTCTCTCTCTCTCTCTCTCTCTCTCTCTCTCTATTCCTATCTACCTGTCTATCTCAGTCTGTTCATATCTATATTTCTTTCTATCGATCTATATATCTCAGTCTGTTATATATCTATGAATCTATGTATCTCTCTCTCTCTCTTTCTGCATATATATACGTATATATATATATATATATATATATATATATATATATATATATATATATATATATATATATATATATATCAGTCTATTCCTATCTATCTAATCTAATCCTATCTATCTATCTCAGTCTATTCCTATAGAAGTCTATTCCTATCTAGGAAGGAAGTGTGGGTTTGGAAACAGTGACTATTACGGCTAATAAAGCAAAACTCAATATATATATATATATGTATATGTTCATATGCATCTATCTGTTACAGTTTCTTCCTATCAATTTCTTTTTCCATCTCTCTTCATTATCTATCTCAATCTATTAGGTTGATGCAAAAATAATGTCGTTTTCTCATATAGTAACATATGTGAGAAAACGACATTATTTTTGCACCAGTCTAATATTTATGTCTATCTCTATTTCTTTCTATCGATCTATATATCTGTTAGTTCTTGCCATTCTATGCATCTATCTCAGTCTGTTCATAAATCTCCCTCTCTATCTATTTCATTCTATTCCTATCAATCCATTTCGCTCTGTTCATATCTATCACTGTTTCTATCTATCTACCTATCTATATTCAAATCTATCTAGTTACCAATCTGCCTATTTCTAAGAAATAAAGAATCAAATAAATTAAAACTTTCGCCGAAAAATAACTATTTGCACTCCAGGCCCAATAATACTGACATCAATTTTAACAGTCTTTAGTAAAATAAATAGGATTGTATAATATTTCCATCTCTCAGTCGGGCGATGTATTATTCCTGTGTGCACTTTTTGTTATAGGCAAAACTCAAAGGTTAAATACAGATTCTAATTCCTATTACCGATTCCATCATTCTCCAGAGCCATGAGCTGGATATATTTCGAAATGTTATCTTTAAAAAATAATCCTAAAGAACAACAAATTTCTAATTCCGTGAAACTTTTCTGGTGGGATTAACCATACAATTTCTTGCGGTATCCTTAACGCACGCACCATTTCTTATTAGTTTAAAATGGCGCAAAGTTACAAGTCTATTGTATCTGGGTTTGCTATTGCGAAGCACCTGATAAAAAATCATCAGTATGCTGTGGCGTAATGGAAGAACTTGTTGGCCGTTTTGTGAAGATCGCAGCCAGGATTTCATTTGAAAGTGCATTCGATAAGCATCCGGAACATTCGCCGTAAACATTTTTGCCGTATGAAAACTCGCCTCAGGAATTTTCACCGTAGGAAACTTCGCCGTGTAGGATTCTTGCCCTAAGACCAATTTCCCCGCATATTTCTTTTTTTTTTCGATACAGGATGAATGATGTAGGTTTTTGATCCTATAACTTCGCTTATTAAAATGTTTGAATCGAAGTAGATGCTTGACATATTAAAAAAAAAATGCGGCAAAATTGTCTTACGATAAATGTCCTGCACGGCAAAGTTTTCTACGGCGAAATTTTCTGAGGCGAGTTTTCCTACTGAAAAGATGTTTACGGTGAATTTTCCTAGAACCCATTTGATATTTTTTTATTATTTTATCTGTGTAAGGTTTCAATCACCAAAGTTAAGCAACATCGATCCTGGTCAGTCCCTAGATGGGTGTCTGCTTGGGAATGCCAGATTCTGTATGCTTGGAGATGAGAGTTGGTTAGTGGAGGATGAAATTTTTCAACCGAGAAACGATGATAGCGGAGGAAGCATTCTGTTTGGGCGACGGTGCTCCTTCTGTTCAAAAAACCGGGGAGGATTGTGAATTATTAATATTAATACAGCAGAATGTTTGTTTGATACATAGCTTTACACCAAATCTTGTTCCCTGTAAATAGCGGGAACCTTTATAATATCACGATATTTTTAATTTTTTAGGACCTGAAAGATCGTATATTACAACTTCTTTGCAATTGTGAGCAATGTCTGCTTTTTTAAAAAAAAAAACTCCCTCCCATTCCCTGTTCTTCTATCCAATTGCAAAACGTCTGATTCCCCCCCCCCTCTTGCTTGTGTGTGTCACATTTTCCAAGTTTTCTTTCCATATTATGTCTCTTTCTCATTTTATTTGGTTGTCAGATAAATTTGTTCGTTGCTTTCATGTTTTTTTTAATGTAATTCCATTTAACACGCAATATATTTTTGCCGTAGCATTGTATCGCTGTCGGCGGTCTATTCTTGGTTTAAAAGTTTAGTTTATGATTTTGTATTATTCATTGAGTTATTAAAATTGCTGATGAATAATCGGCTTAAAATAAATGAAAAAATGAACGAATTTATCTGACAACCCAATATCTTATATTACAGTGTACAATGCAGAAATTCTAGTCTAAATGACGCAAAAATGAAAAAAAAAAAAACACGGACATCTTATTTTAACAAATATATCTACCAAAATTACACAAAATATCTTAAAATACTAAGTAAATTTATTCATTAAAATCGCCATTGGCTTTACTCACGGCCTCTAGACGATTTACTACAAATCTTCTGAACAGCGTCTTTGTTTAAGTTGGTGAATGCTGCCATAATCCTTGCTTTCAGTTCATCTTTAGTGTCACAAGGAGTTTTGTTGGTCTCTCGATCAACTGCGCTCCACATATAATAATCAAGAGGGTTGCAGTCTGGGAAGCTATGTGGCCAGATGTAAGGGGTGATGTTGTCTCAGAAATTATCTAACAGCCATGACTGGGTTCTCTTGCTTGTATGGCATGATGCAGAGTCCTGTTACCAGACATAGGGTCTTCCAGCAGCCACCATCTTGACCGAGGGCAGCACTACCTTCTTGGTTATTAAACTGATTGAGTTGGATGGATCGTTATTATTATTATTATTATTATTGTATTTCTTTTTTATTATTATTACAATATTAAAAATAATACTATTATTACTTTTAAATCTTATTTCATTTCAAAATGCTATTCAATTTTTTTAAACAAAATTTTTAAACATTTAAAATTTGAAACTTTAGATTTTAATTAAAAACTTTTTAACCCCTAATAGTTATTCATAATAATAATGTTAATAATAGTAATATTATTTCTTTATATTATATTCGCATTATATTTATTTCCTGGCTTATGTTGTTGACAAATTTTAAATGCTTAAATTAATGTCAAACGCTAACAGCCAAATATGTAAATCTGTTTTTTTTTTTCAAATTAACCGCAATATGCCCATATATGTTAATTTATCTTTCTTTTTCCTTTCCTTTATTCTTTACAAACTCTCTATTTCTCTTTCTTTATCAAACCCTACTTCCACTTCCGCTTTCTTATATCTTTATTTCTTTTTTTTTTCTCTCGTTTCCATTAAGATGACGTATTAAACAGGTCAATGTCCTGTCATTAACCCCCACCCTTATTCTTAAATATCTTAGTAAAAATAGATTTAAAAATATTTCTATCTCTCTCCTCCTACTCTAATTTCGACTATGCCTGTCATACTCCCCCCACTCTCTCCTATCACCTCACAGCAACTTAAAACTACCCATCAAATGCTTGTAAGGCTGCTACATGTAAATTTAATACAATTATTCACTCTTGGAAGTGCGGTCTGATGAACCAGGTAAAAATCATAATCCTGGGGGAAATAATACACCTTTGGGATTATCCATACAGATTTTTTTTTTAAGCATTTCACCCCAAGCAAGGCGGTAAGCCACTAGGACGCAAGGGGTTACAGAAAATTTAGAGCAAGATCAGATAGGAGTGATAGAGAAAAGGATGAGGAGAAGGGTAGTGGATAGATCAAGGCAACTGGAGATGTCGATTGACATTACACTTGAATAGCTGGAGATTACAGCTCTCAGGGAAACTGGAATAGGGAAGAGAGTTCCACAGGCGAGAGGTGCGAGACATGAAGCTATTGGAGTAGAAGAGACGGCTACATTTAGGAGTTTCGACAGTGAGGGGCTGATAGCGGGATGCCAGCCTCGTAGGCCGCTTGAACTCATGACGTCTGGGAACCAGCGAATGCAGTTCCTCGGAGCAATTTCTATGAAAGTATTTGTAGAACAGACAGAGGCGACGGCGCGTCTGTGAGAAAATGACTGTAGACGAGATGCCAGAGCAGGGCCAATTATATTGCATACCCGCCTCTGTAGCCTGCCAAACTTTTCATTATTAAATATTATATATATATATATATATATATATATATATATATATATATATATATATATATATATAGGTAGTAACCACATTTCAGGGGACAAGGTAATCCGTAATAAACTAAGAACAAAAACAACAGGATTTTCCCAACCATGTAACAACAAAAGAAGTTTATGTTGCAACCATATTAAACACACGAATTCATTCACTAGCTCAATTACTAAATCTACTTTCAAAATCTACCACGATTCTAACTGTAGAAGTCATAACATAATTTACCCCCTAGAATGCACACTATGCCAGAAACAATATGTAGGGAAATCTGAATAGCCCTTTCACTACAGAATTAACAATTATCGCAATCGAATTAAGTTGACTCCCCATGAAAAATCATTGCCTGTAGAACAACATTTCCGCCTGGAAAAACACGATTTCAAAACCCATGCCAAATTCACTATAATGGAGAGAATAGAAAAGTTCAGAGCAGATAACATGAGAAAGATTTTAGAGTTCCATGAAAATAAGTGGATACAACGTCTAAAATCTTATCCAGCCGGGCCAAACCATAAATTTAACACTATAGATAGTACTAATATATAACTTTACAAATCAAAGCCTACCCACATTTCTCACCCACACAAGACAGACATGATTACAGAGGTGTTGCGGCCTCACACTTATACACACACCCACACGAATATACACACTTACACACATCATACTCACTCACTGCCCAATGAGTCAAATGATATCACACACTCACAGCAATACACACGCTTACATATATCATACTCACTCACTCCCTAAGAACCAAATAACACACACAAACACTTAACAGACACATCCCCTCTCCAGAACCAATAAAACTGTCAAACTGACCACGGGAATTCAGAGAAGCATAGATCCATCCAGCTCTTATTTCAAATAACAACTTAAAAGAGACTGTTTGACCAACACAAGGAATGTTAAAAGATTCATGTTAAAAAGATTCAAAAAATAAAAAAACAAATGAAAACTGCAGACAAAAGTTCATTTTCTCCATCAAGACATTCATTTCTGTAGTTTAGTGCTACCAGCAAGCAAAAATATTTCTTCTCCCGATGATGGACATTTTTGGCGAAACTAGTCGAGGAATCTAAATGAAATAATAATAAAAAAAAAAAAACGAAAGAATATTAATCAACAACCCAGTGTGTCTGAAGATTTTAATTTTTTAATATTTATTTATTGTTCAATATATATATATATATATTACTGAACTCTCCCGTCGTTCTTGACGTATCAGTGTGACGCAACTCAGTTCCTAGAAACGAACAACCGTAAAAATCATTTGATTATTGTGGAGAAGCTTTTGTGAAGTACCCACCACACTTCTTGAAAAGCCGTGTGCCAGAAGGTCCCCAAACGATCCTCCGCATGTTTTGACTTCAGAACTGTCGTACACCAGTTGCCATCCAAGGCTATAGAACCCAGTGTGTCCATAGCTGGACGGAGAAGAGTAAGATTAATACATTTCCCAAGGGTATCAGCATGGAAGTGAATGTAATGGATTCGACTGGAATCCAAACTCGGCTTTCCAATTCCTAACCATTAGCTATTACACCACTCTTTATTTATATATATATATATATATATATATATATATATATATATATATATATATATATATATGCACGCATATATACACACACATATATAGATATAGATATATATACACATATATATATACACACATACACATGCATATACATACACACACTTACACACACATATATACACACATACACACACATATATATATGCACACACACACATATATATACACGCACTTATATATATACATTGACATATATATATATATACATACACACATATATATATACACATATATATGTATACACACACACATATATATAGACACACACACATATATATATAGAAACACACACACATATATATAGACACACACACACATATATATATATATATATATATATATATATATATATATATATATATATATATATATATACTTTTTGTTTTACGAATATAAACAAATAGAAAAGATAAAGTCCACTGGCTAAAGACATTAAAACAAAAAGACATCCTTTTACAGAGAATTGTTCGAAGTTCCTGCACAAGAAGTCAATTTGAATTTTCTTTCTTTTATTTTATACAAGACAATGCCTTTTCATATATTGCAATGCTAAATACTGTTCCTCCTACCAAAACGTTTCCCAGAGACACCAAATTGATGAAATGGGCCTTAGATTCTCCAATTATTAATTCGAAATGTGAAAATCGGAAACAATAAAAGACTAATTGTCTAAAGACATGAAAACATCCAAACATCTTTAGCTGAAGTCCAAAGAATTTTTCTAACTTCCAGCTTAAGACTTTTGTCTTATATTAATTCTTTTTTTGTACAAGTCACAACGGAAAATTTTACGCTAAAGAGGTATTAGTCCTTCGCGTTTTACATTTCTGACTTTTGCCTAGATTTCCAAAAGAAAATTTTCAAGCTAGAAATTTATACTCCAATGTAAAATGAGAGTAAAAAATATAAAATCTTTTGGCTGAAAATATGAAAGCAACCATCGACCAATTGAGAAATATTTAAGTTGGATGAAGAAATACAAAAATCTAATTTCGTCTTATTGATGAATGGAGAACTACATTGGATGAACCAGAAGACGACAAAGATCAGTAGAGAATATGAAGTAACCGAAAAGTTTATAATTTATTAAAAAGATATTTTTAAAACTTTCTTTTTCATTGGCTTTATTGCTCTCCTACATGTCATCTGAATAAAAAATTTGAAAAAAAAGGGTGCATCTTTGTGTCGCTGTTTCTGCGTTAACGTGTCTTTCACATGGACTACTTCTGAGCGAGTTAATATCGCAGATTTTTATTATTATTATTCTTGAACAAGATGGAGATATGAACAGACTGTTATAGCCTGGCAGATAAATGAATATTAACTTACTGCAATAGATAGATAGATAGATAGATAGATAGATAGATAGATAGATAGGTTAAACATAATGGAATAGATAGGGTGATCTGTTGTCTTTGTTTTTCCAAATTATTTAGGACAGTTTTTCACCGCTGAATCCGAAGATAGATAGATAGATAGATAGATAGATAGATAGATAGATAGATAGATTAAACATATTGAAATAGATAGATCTCAGTTGTTGTTTTTCCAAATTATTTAGGACAATTTTCACCGCTTAATCCGAAGATGACATTCGTTTTTTCGATCATGTCATGTTTTTGTGCTAAGTTTAGTTTTTAAAAATTCTATCTTCTGATTAAATCGATTAAATTTTTGTGATATTATCTATTGAATTTTGTTAATATTTGTCTTATGAAATAAGTTTTTTTTTTCTAACACAATTTAATTATTAAATCTCACAAACATCGATTACAATAAATTGAATTGCATACATTGATAAATGTAAGTACATGTAAATTACATGTTACGTGATCATTGTTCAAAATGTAGGGCTTCAAATTCCTTTTATTCGATCCCTTAGAATGATCAGCGGCAGGAGTGTCTCTGTTCAATGTCCAGCAGTAATCAGCCATCATGATTTCATCCCAGCGTGCCTGATACGTGATCTCCATCCCTTTCATGTTCTGATGAAACCTCTCACCGTGTTCGTCGCTCATTGATCCCAGATGCTAAGAAAATCGATCCATAATGAAAAATGATAAAGGCAAGGCTTCAAGAACCCCAGAAACTGTAACACGAGATGAAGTGGAAAAATCAGGCGTGACTGACCACATATGGAAAGAAAAGTGAGATCACCACCCTCTGTGGGATCAGTTTGAAATCATAGACAAAGAACATCATTGGAAAGTTCGTAAACTTAAGGAATCAGGACATATGCTAGGCCACAAAAATCTCCTGAGCCGACCAAGCATAGAAATGAATACAATATGGGGACTAGTAATAAGGAGTGCCACAGAAAATCGATAATAACAAAGAAAACTGCAATATGAGCTCTAGTAAAAATATGAAACAGCAAAAATTGAAGCATGAGCACTGGTAAAAATGGTTGCTGAAGCCAGAAAGTAATACTCAAAGACAAATGGCACAGGCGATAAAGGCGTTAGTTAGATCCCGTGACAGGACCCAAAGAGTGTGAGTTCAATACCTGTTTAAGGCAGTAGAGAACTTGGAGAGGTGAGTTAACAGGAGATAGCTGATAACTGACGTCCATTAGACATGGCACGTGGAACTAGAACATCCTCCCCCAGCGAACGAAATAAAGTGTTCAGTTCGACATTCCAACCGCCTGAAGAAGGCCGGAGCGTACAACGGTCGGAACGTTGTAATAAATATGGCAACAACGACGAGGACAATAGTTCAAATAAAGTAAATAGTGTACATAACACCTCATCTCAGAAATATAGACGGATGTGAAAATAAATAATGCCTTTCGATGCGCATGTTGCATCCGAGGTTTCTGAAAGCAGTCATGTTGATGACAAGTTCTGCGTAGTTCCCGCTGTTATTGCTTCCAAGAAATTTCTTCACGACAATAACAAAAGCCTTCCATTCTTACAGCTCTACTTCGTGCATTGAGTTTTCACACTCTGGATCCTTGAGGAGCTGACGGATTTTTAGGACCATCAAAGATGTCATCTATCAACTTCACCATCGTCAATCCTGGAAAATCCTGGCACAAATAAGTGAAGCAACCGCCTTTCTTGTCTACAGCTTTGGTGAACTGCTTGATCAGACAGAGCTTGATATGCAGCGGTAGGAAAAGTATCCTGTCTCTGCCCAGCAGATGCTTATTGTCGAATTCCGTGGTTCTGCAAAGCATCAGTTCCACCTGAATAGGCCTGTCATTTTTAGTGTAATGCTGAGCAGTGTCTCTACTGTCCCACATGCACAGAAAGCATGGGTACTTGGTGAAGCCGGACTGTTGTCTCAACAACAGGTTCGTCATCTTTAGATCAACGCAAATAAACCACACTTGCTGATAATAGTTCATTTTCGCCAGCACATACCTCATTGCTTTATATTTCTGATAGTGTAGTCGAATGAACAAGGGGTATCCGAGGGGGGACCGAAAAATAAACGGAATCGTTTTCATAGTAGTTCAGGCTTCGACTGCTAGATACCACTTGAGGCAACCCTAAGGCATCAGTGTGCCAACTAGTGTCATCGTGGAAAGAAGTACAGATCCGTGGTTCACATTTATTCTGAAGCGCTTCACGCCTTTTCGTCTACTTTTACCATGGCTGAAGGATACCTGTCGTAAACTAAAAGAACAGTTAGAAGTTAATCCAGACCATTTTTCGAAGGTCACCCTGATGACGAAAGCTGGTGGTATGGCTACGAACCGGAAACGAAGCAGCAATCAACTCAGTGGAAGCATCAAACGTCATCACGACCCCCAAAAAAGCGCGTCAAGTGAAGTCCAATGTCAAGACAATGCTGATTTGTTTCTTTGATGTAAAAGGAATTCTCCACAAAGAATTTGTTCCTCTTGGTCAAACTGTTAACTAGGCTTTTTACATTGAATTCCTGAAGCGTTTGCGAGACAAGATGAGACGAAAACGCCCTGACCTGTGGCAAAGTGGAGGGTGGGTGTTGCATCACGACAATGCGCCAGCGCACACCGCCTTGAGTGTGAGACAGTTTCTAACCAAGAATGGCATGACCCCACTTCCCCACTCTCCCTATTCACCCGATCTCGCCTCCACCCCTTCGACTTTTTTTGTTCCCCCGAATGAAAGAAGTCCTCAAAGGAAAAAGCTTTTCAGACGCGGAAGAGGTTAAGAAGAAAACGCGGAGTCATTAAAGACATAACTTCCCAAGAGTTCCAGAACTACTTTGAACAATGGAAAACACGTCTGGACCGGTACATTGCATCAAATGGAGAATACTTTGAAGAATATAAACGACAATAAATGAATAAAATTATATGGCACAATTCCGGTTACTTTTGGGTCCCCCGCACCTCGTAGAGGCAAAGTTGCCCTTATGCAGCAGAACACTTTTCACTGATCGCTTGCTGCAGTCAATGAACTGTATCCAGTCTTTGGGTTTGTACGGTGTCTAAAGGCATTCGCTTTGCGGTTTGGTCAATGCTGCTGACTCGTTTCTTGATAGTGTGTGTGGAAGTGAATGTGGTCTTGAATATCAGCAGTTGGAGTGACATGGCCCTTTAAGGGAATCTGAGAGATTCTGTCGATTAGGTCAAATATCTTGATTTTTATACCGTTATTCATGAGAAATTAGAGCTCCTGAATTACACTATTTTACTTATTTCTAATTGGCTCTAAAAAGTCACCTGGTGTGCTTACTACTACGTACGTGTGATATTTTGGCAGTATACCTAAATTCTAATGACTAATAAAACAACTTTTCTGATTTGTATTTTCTGATTACTTGCATTAGTAAATTATTAATTTTATGATTATTTGCATTAGTAAGAAGAGAGAAAATTTTATCGCAGAGTATTTATAGTGTTGGAGAGCATCCCCCTATGAATAGTTTCGAAAATTAGGAGGAAATAACTTGATACGGTACTGCTCGTAATTTGACCTTTTAAAAAAATCCCACGACATTCATTAAATGAATAAAATCATGTAAAAACAGAACATAATGTTAAGTAATGACATTAATTTTATGTAACAAGAATTCAACCTGGAATATACAGTTGCTTGAAATGTATTGAATGAGTAATGCTTTTTTTCTCTGGTCGTTAAAAAAGTTCTTGTGTATAGTATAAACTGTATTGCGTATGTATGTGAGAAAGGTGAAATGTCATTATGAGTGTGTTTGCGTGAGATATGTGTATGTAGTAGCAATGGGTATAAAGAAGATAGATAGAATTAAGATATTACCATAGACGACGGCACTGAAGACATTCCGTTTGAGGTTTGGTCAAATCTGCTGAGTCGTTTCTTGATAGTGTGTGTGGAAGTGAATGTGGTCTTGAATATTAGCATTTGAAGTGGCATGGCCCTTAAGGGAATCTGAGAGATTCTGTCGGAGAGGTCAAATATATTGATTTCTATACCGTTATTCCTGAGAAATTGTCGCCTGAATTATATCATTTTACTTATTCCTAATTGACCCTAAAATGTCAACTAGTATGCTTACTACTACGTCCGCGCGATTTTTAGCAGTATACCTAAATCCGAATGATATAAAACAGCCTTTCTGATTTGTATTCTATGCTTTATATTGTACATTTTAATTGGTTTGTTTTGAGAGGAAAGTAATTTATTGCATTTTATTAGTTTATAAATATTTTGGAGGCGTGTTTTAATATTTATGCGGCTATTTTTGGCTGAAAATACTTCTGATTGGTTTAAATTAATGAGTTTATAAATAATATAATAATTAGTTTTATTGTGTGAAATATGTTGCATATTTAGATATTGTTATGGATTCCGAGATGAAATCCGGTTTCAAATGAATGACAAACGCAAGAATGAAATATAGCAAATAAATGTATTGACGTAATAATACAATTGGTAATACGGTTAGCAGATCCAGAAATGCGGTTAGTAGCAATAATAATATATATACAGTCTGGGAAATTCAGTATCGAAGCAGGACTTCCTTCTGAGTCTACGTGCTCGCAACTGTGACTTTTACAAAGCGGTTACATCACACTCTTAGTCTCTCTATTACTCTGCCTCTTCCAACTGTATCACTTCCGACCTCCGGGTATTCGCTGACAGTAGTATAAGTACACACTGGTCGAGTCCACTTGTATGAAAAAGGGGTGGACCCCATAACATAATGGACATGACAATATAAAGAAAAACGTAAAAACAGCATGTGTTCATAGTTCAAAAAATTGACCTGATTGAGCAAAACCAATGTGATTTTTGAATTTGGCACATCAAAATTATGCTAAATCAGCTAAAATAAATTTTAGACAATAAATTGGATGATGACTAGATGGTACATCGAATGTGATTAGAAATTCCTCCATCTTCCATATTGGCCCAATTCAAAATTGTTTCTCCTTGCATATTTACTAAAAATTTATGGAATTTTAATATTTGGAAAAATGATTCTAACCCTTATTTCAAGAGGGAATATTAAGAAAGAATTCGTGAATGGTACATTGAATTATACTGGAATATTTGAGATGTACGCACTTTATTGTGTGTTATTTGTTTATAAATATTTTGGATGCGTGTTTTATTTGTGGAGCCATTTTCCGCTGAAAATATTTTTGATGATTTAAAATAAATAAGTTTATAATTAACATAATAATTAGTTTTATTATATGAAATATGTTGCATATTTAGATATTTTAATGGACATGACAATGTAATCAAAAACATAAAAAAACATATGACCATAGAGCAAAAACTTGACCTGATTGAGCAAAACCAATGTGATTTTTGGATTCAGCACATCAAAGTTTTCCTAAATCAGCTAAAAAATTTAAACTATAAATTTGATGTTGACCAATGATTTTCGAGGACGATACATTTAATGGAAGTTTATCCAGCGTGGGTTACTGAGATACGGAGTCTGTCTCCTTTCCCCAAAAAGTGGATATTTGGCAAGACGGCGATCTTAGCCATGACACTCCTTCCATCAACAATAAAATTCTTGGAATTGCCATATTAGTAAATTCAAAAAAAGCTCTCACTTAAATTTTCAAAATTCAATCTTAGCGTTGCGACTGCACGCTCCACAATTTTCGTAAGTGTTAAGAATATCACACTTCAAAAAAACATATTTCGACTTGTATTACATTTATTTTAGTCTCGGATGTTATCAGAATTTCACGCAAAAAGAATAATAATACCCATGCCTGATGATGGTAGAATGACCTATCGAAAGGATTGGCATATTTATAGAACATACGGAGCATCTAAAAACAAGGATCGTATCATTCAACGGGTGTTTAGTGGGTTAATATTTTTTTAATTTGTTAGCGAAGTGAATTCGCCATTTATTACATTAAAAATTTCTAATTCATTCTTTGTATAACTGTTGTAATATCAATTATACTGCACCAATCATAAATTATATTCTGTCTTGCTTGGGGTGAAATGCTTAATTTAAAAAAAAATAACATCCGTTTCCATTTTTTTCGTATGTCCTCGTTGTCCACATGAACTGTACATATCATTCACAAAATACATCCGCAGAAACATATTTCTTCGCCCGTTACCCCTATGCTACACACCCGAATCCTTTATATACGATCACAAATCCCGTAGGGCCACCACATATACTGCAGCAATAGAAGTGGTGTTTCTTGGGCAAGAGAGCCTGACACATCCATACTGAATTCAGTGTTTTCCTCCTCCTAGACCAAGGCTATAGAAGTCTGCCCTGCTATTTTTCCTATAGGCCAAGCCAGGTATAGAAACTAGTCTATCCTGCGATTTTAACCATAACAGAAGAAGAGTATCCAAACATTTCCCAAAGGTATTAGCACATAAGTGAATGTAATGGATTCGACTAGAATTCGAACTCGGCCCTCCGATTCCTAAATCTGAGTCGCTGTCCACCACCTTTTGATGCATGTTCATATAAATTTCTTTCTTTTACATCACGATAACAAAACACTGTCAACATTGCTTAAGTTTATTTTGTATTTAATTTAATATTCAGGAAATATTGACTATAAACTAAAACATGAAAGGTTCAGAGATTTTTTTTTTTTCATTTTTCTGTTTATTTGTAAGTTAAATATTGAATCGACTGAAGCCAATGTTTTTCATGGCCTTGTTTTGTTTATGAAAGATAAATAAAGCAATTAATGGACATTTTTGTAAAATATTATCTCTTTTTACAATAACCGTTATAAGTTTGCTCCCTGTGCCGCGCCAGGAAATTTTTCTTCCTGGAATCTATACTTCAAATATACAAATCAACCATTCGTCCTTGCATGGAGTATTGCTGCCACATATGGTCTGGGGCGTCTTCTGTTTACCTCGGAGTTCTTGACAACATCCAGAGGCGGATATGTAATATAATTGACCCTGATCTGGCATCTCGTCTACAGTTACTCTCTCACGGACACGCCGTCGCCTCTCTCTGTCTTTTTTACAAATACTTTCATGGTAATTGCTCCGATGAGCTTCTTTCACTGGTTTCCAGACTTCATGAATTCAAGCGTCCTACGAGGCTGGCATCCCGCTCTCACCCTTTCACTGTAGAAACTTTTAAATGTAGCCGTATCTTCTACCCCAATAGCTTCATATCTCGCACCTCTCACCTGTGGAACACCCTTCCCTATTCCAGTTTCCCTGAGAGCTATAATCTCAAAATATTCAAATCTTCTGCAACCCCCTGCATCCTAGTGGCATCCCGCCTTGTCCGGGGCTTAATGCTTAAAAAAAAAAAGAATAGTAGGCAAATGTGTTTTAGGAAAATTTATAAGTTTTTTTGTTTTTTTTTAAATCATTTCACCTCAAACAAAGCATGATAGTCACTAAGACGCATGAGGTTACTGAGTGTTAGAGAATACGAGGCAAAAAACACTATTAATGAGAGAGAACAATAAAAGAAAAGGGTTCAGAGAGACAAAAAATTAACATCGAGCCTGTTCAACTATATAAACCCATGAGATCTCGATGCCAGTTCAGTACTGTACTTAAAGAGTGATATTTATTTGTAATTATTTACAAAAATCAGGCACAAGGCCAAAATAAGGAATTGGGAAAAGGACGGTTTTCTTCTATCTTAGCTAAGTTTGCTTAGCTAGCCACAAACTCTGACCGAAACATAGGACAATATTTCTAAAACCAAAACAACGCATTCGCACTTACCTTCCTTACTACATTCACCATAACACCTCATGTCTCCATGAAACCCCTAACGAGTCCCCATATGTACAATTCACTGTCTTTTAGTGGGGGGGGACTAAAACAACAATTTAAAAACTAGCCCCAATGAGTATTTGCAATAACGAAGAGCTCATTCGAACAATTAATATGAAAATATTATGAGTTTCGATTCCGAAACGTGATCCATTACACCACCCGCACACTCAAGCTTACAGCACTTGCTCAAGCGGTCACCTATTTAGGTACTCACAAGTACTGTTTTTTTTTTTTTTTGTTTGTTTTTTTTTTTTCATCTTGACTGGATGAGCTTTACTCTTTATCCATGGCCGTATTTATTTTATCCTACGTTCTCCTTTAATGAGAGATCTTCCTGATTTTGCCTAAAGACAAAATACAGCGTCTTCTCTTAATTCTTTTAAGGTTTCACGGATCCAACTAACATTATCCTTTTATTTTATGTATTTGGTTTGATATTTTATTTTGTTTAGGGATTCATTCCCTCCCCGCTCATTACGTACCCTCGATAGATTTTTATATATAGAATTTTATAACCGTTAATTTTTATGTCATATGGTGTTCTTGTAAGTCCCCTGAGCGTATGCAGTATTGTGGTATATGAACGATTGAATGATAATGGATAAGTTCTTTTGGTGGATGTGCAAATCTTAATGAGTAAGATAGTAAGTGATGACCAGCCTCAGAACCCCCACCCCCATTTTCGGCCTTGTGCCACAATTGTACTTTATATACAGTATATCTTAACAGGTTTCGACGCTAATTAACTTCGGTGATCGAACGAGAACAGGTGTTTCAATTTGATATAGACGTAAGACATACTACACAAACAGTAAAGCTTAAAGCACTTGGTATTCTCAAGCGATCACCATCTCGCTACTGATCACACTAGACGTTGCGTAACTTTGATAATTATACGAGAACCGATGTTTCAACGTGATATGGTCGTAATACAACCGACCACCCAAGCTTACAGCACCTAAGCGGTCACCCATATTGGTACTGACTAGGCTTGACGTTGCTTAACTTTAGTGATCGTACGAAAAACGGTATTTCATGCTATGGCTGTAAGCCATAGTATTCATTAGATCTTCCTCGATCCCAAACATTTCTCAGAAGCATAAAACTATTAACCTTTTCTGAAATCGACTACTTTATTGCCTAAAGAGTTATATGCTCTTTGTTTGACGAATTGGGAGAAAAAGGGAAACATCCCATATGCCTTATATAGTAAAGTAACCGACACTCTCTAATATTGTGTTGCAATCAATGTAGGAAAACCAACAAGTCTGAATGTTAAAATCGTGGAGATTGCAGCTAAAAATTCGCCAAACAAGCAATCCCTACAAGTCATGAGAGTTTACAGATAACGAAACATAATTTATGGGAAGCCGTTATCACTTACGCGCTGAAAAAAAAATACGTACACAGTTTGTCGAAAGACAAATTGTCGAAACACGAAATGACAAAAAGGCAAAATGCCGAACAAAGTATAGAACAAAATGTCGAATGAACTAAATACCGAATATAAATCCGAATTATCACGTTTAAAATTTGCAGGATTAATAATTGAATTTAGTAAATAAACTGAATTGTAAGTTAGGCCCCTATTTAAGTCCCTAATGAATGAATATATATATATATATATATATATATATATATATATATATATATATATATATATATATATATATATGTTAACATTGGAGTCAACACTCAGAGGCGACAGGCTGTTTCATGCGGGACACAATCGTCAGACCTGTCGCCTCTGAGTGTTGACTTCAGTGTTCACTTTTATATTTATATTTACATACACTCTATCTCTGATATTGAGCACTTTATCCCATAAATATAGCACACAAAAAAATTTCTTCACACACACACATATATATATATAAGAAAAACATTAATAATAAGTAAACCCCCTAAGTCGGATCCCTAACCGATGATTACAGAGGCTTAATCATTTTTAAGGTTATTATTTAATAAACGATTCCAAATCTAAGTAATAAAAAGCTTAGAATAGCTTTATTGATTATTTGATCCCAGTGTTTAAACCCATGTCGATATTTTCGTTGTTACTTTGTTCAACATTTTCTTCAAGAAAGGGATTCCTGGTAGCCCATACCTTAAAGAAATTGTATTCACTTGCACCGCTCACACATTATGAAGAGTTTTTTCTATGTAAAATGATTGTGATCTTAGGTTGACTCTCAATATCTCTCTTTCTCTCTCTCTCTCTCTCTCTATATATATATATATATATATATATATATATATGTTTCTTTTTTTCTTTTTTTTTTGAGAAAAAATTGCCAGTGAAAAATGTCATGATGTTATTTTTGACCTTAGGTTTCTAGTTGGGACCCGGAAGATAATGGGTATATATCAGAAATCAAAGGAAATAATAATAATAATAATAATAATAATAATAATAATAATAATAATAATAATAATTTATGTTTGAAGATACTCAAAAAATATTAAAATACAAGGATCTTGAAGTGGAAATCTAAAAAATGTGACACATGAGGACATCAATAAATATAGTTGTAGTTGGAGCCCTCGGTTTGATTAGAAAACGTTTCAATAGATTCAAGAAAGGGATTCCTGATAGGTTATGTCTTAAAGAAATATAAATGCTTGTACTCACAAGTACATCTCACACATTAAGAAGAACTTTATCTATGTATAATATGTGCGGTCATAGTTTTTTTTTTTTTTTTTTTTTACGAAAATGATCAGTGGAAAATGTTATGAAGCCATTTCTGACCTTAGGTCTCTGGTTGAAAATGTGTATTCAACAGAAACCAAAAGAATTAATAATAATAATAATAATAATAATAATAATAATAATAATAATAATAATAATACCTTTCTGAATTGTATTTTATCTTGACTGTCTCATCCTTCAAAATAAGTGTGATCTAAGATGTTTTGTTTTTATGAAAGTGATCAGTGGAAAATGTCATGAAGCCATTTCTGACCTTAGGTCTCTGGTTGGGACCCGGTAGGAAATGTGTATTCAAGAGAAATAAAAGGAAATAATCAAAATAAATAAATATGATCTGCATTTGTTCTCTTAACTGTAATAATAGCTTTATTCTTTCTTAGATAACGTTTTCTTAGATTATATTTGTTTCATCGAAACAACTTCTAATGTATTTTCAACAATATGTTACACCGCCATATTTTATTTTTCCAGTACAGACGAATGATTTGACTCTTTCTTAGATTTCATAGCTTCTTACGATAACAAAGCAAAAACGGCACACCATAACTAGAATTTAATTAGTACAATACTATTTAAAATAGCCTAATATGCTTTTAATCATTTCACCCAAGCAAGGCATGAAAGACACTAAGTCATAAGTGGTTACTGGGTGAAAAAAGTAAGAAAAAGAGAAATATTTTTAAACTCAGAGAACAATAAAAAAGAATTAATCAGGAAGCCAATAGATAATGGCTGATATAGCACATAAACTTTTGTAGATTAAAATTGGGTGGAAAGCATGGAGCCAGAAGAGAATTCCACAAGCGAGAAGTGCATGAAAAGAAACTGTTAGCATAGAATTTACGGTTGCATCTCGTCAATTCAGCTGTAAATTGATGAGACCTTGTTGCCAATCTAGTACTGCGCTTAAATTCATGAGATCTAGGTATCATAGCGAGGAATCCATCTGAATAATTACTATGAAAGAATTTATAGAAAAGGAACAGCGAAGTAACTTTAAGGACAGCGGGGGGTACTGACAAAAACCAAGATGCACGATCAGCGCCAATAATATTGCTGATTCATATAAAAATAAATAAATAATAATATTAACAAATCAGTAACAACAACATCAACTTACTAGTCGTTCTGCGTATGACGATAAAGTACAACCGCGTCCTGGGTAAGACGATAAACTACGTCCAACAGCAAGGCCTTTCATCATAAGGTTTTGAGGAGCGTGGAACCATATCTTAATTGCTGGTGTTCTCAGGCCCATCCTGACCCGGAGTGGTAGCACCTATCAGCATCCCAGCTATGGGTATATAGTTAAAAAAAACTGTCAAAACACTATGAAAGTATAAAAATAGGTTTTAATACCAGCATTTAAAAAAAAAAAAGACATTACCAGCAATAAAAATCATGTAGGCATGAAATAACCCATTGAGGTTGATATGCCGTAAAAAAAAACAATCAACTCACTAGTAAGCTTAGCTTAGATGTGGCACAAGGTCGAAAGTGTAGAGTACACAGTGAGGATCGAAATCACTACGGAGTTGTGCGTGATCTAACGAGACATGCTTGTTAACCATTACAGCACGTCAAAGAGCTGACATTCATAAAGTCTAGGTAACAGAGAGGAAAGTTTATAAGAATAATATACTTTCTAATTACAAGAGTGTAATAATAGAAAAGGCCAAGAGAACCAATATTACGACTGTGGAAAAGTGACTAAAGTCGAGATGCCAGATCAGGACCAATATTATGGCAAAATAAATTAGTTTCCAGACTAAATTGAAGAACATAATAATAATAACAAGACGTCTACCAAACAATAATACATTCAGATTGTAGTAATAATAAATGTGTATATATATTGTAAATTTACAAACAATATTGGGTCAAGGCCTAAGAGGGAGTGGGGTGAGGCAGATCGTCACTGACTATCCAAAACCAAGCTAATCTAATTCTCGATCTATTCATTCATCACAAGAACACGCCCCTCTTCAGCTAATCCTACATTTACCAAAATACAACATACTCACAGGAGAACCTACTCAAGCACCATTATGTAAACATTTATGGATATTTTTTTTCTAATATAAAATTTATGTATCATGAAATGAGATGGGGTGATTCCTATAACGAAAAAAAAAACAACCAAATATTCGCACGAAAAGAAATATAATTAAGTAGAACCCGTCCAACTCACAGAAAAATAAGAGCGTCCGCTGTATTCTGTCGATAGGGAAAATCAAGACTTTCAATTACTAAAGGTGAAGGAAGAGCAAAATAAATAGTGGAGTGGGAAAATCAAAAGTTGATCAAGTCAAATAAAAGGGTGATGAAAACAAACTGGGGTTGTTGGGAATCTTGACAAGGACCATAACAAAAGAGAACGCCGGTAACACGTCGGAAACAGCAATTACTCACGTTAGCTACGAGAACGAAAAGAGTATAGTAATAATAAACGTTCCTTGCATTACCGCTCGCAGTGTTGTCTTTTTTTTATGCTCTTGTCATATGCAATTTTTTTTCAATGGAATGACGTCAGATTTTTTCAGCAAGATGGTACGCCTCTACGTTTTCATTAATTTTTTCTTTTTTTTTTGTGATTTCCACTTGCATTTTGATAGTTTTTTTCTTTCTTTTTTCTTTTTTTTCTCTTTCTTTTTTTCTTTTTTTTTGAGATTTCCACTTGCATTTTGATAGTTTTTTCTTTCCTTTTTTTCTTTTTTTTTTGAGATTTGCACTTGCATTTTGATAGTTTTTTCTTTCTTTTTTCTTTTTTTTCCTTTTTTTTTTGAGATTTCCACTTGCATTTCGATAGATTTTTTTCTATCTTGTTTCTTTCTTTTACTTTTTTTTTTCAGATTTGCACTTGCATTTTGATAGTTTTTTCTTTCTTTTTCTTCTTTTTTCTTTTTTTTTTGAGATTTCCTCTTACATTTCGATAGGTTTTTTCTATCTTTTTTCTTTCTTTTTTTTTCTTTGAGATTTCCACTTGCATTTTGATATTTTTTTTCTTTTTTCTTTCTTTTTTCTTTCTTTTTTTCTTTTTTTTTGAGATCTGCACTTGCATTTTGATAGGTTTTTTATTTCTTTTTTTTCTTTATTTTCTTTATTTATTTTATTTATTTTTTTTTTGAGGATCTTCACAGACAATTCTTATTATTATTATAATTACAGTTTTTTTTTATTTCTTTTGATTTCTGGTGTGTGCTCATTTCTTTCCGTGTTCCACTCAGATAGCATCATGGTATCATGACATTTTCAACTGAGAAAATAAAACAAAAACATATTTTACATAGACATAGCTCTTCGTAAGGTACGGACTGTACTCGTGAGATAAATTTTTAGTATTTCTTTAAGGCATGGGCTTCCAGGAATCCCTTCAATTAGTCTACTGGAATCTTTTCTAATCAATCCTAGGGCTCCAACTACAACAGGAATTGTTGATGTTCACATATTCCACATTTTTGAGTTTTTGATTTCATGATCCTTGTATTTTGATAGCTTTTGGAAGATCTTCAAAGATACATTGCCGTCTGCAAGGACTGCCATTTCAATAAAGAAGCAGTTTGTTTTTTTATTGTTGTTTTGTTTTCTAATCCAGTCTAATATCCTACAAGGTAATTTCTAACACTACTAAATGTTTTTTCTCAGCAAATATCTTAAATATGTTTTCCAGAACAGTTGTCGTACAAAAAATAATTAGACATCTCAACATTTAACATAAATAAATTAACGATCGTAGAATATCGATCTGGAAGTTGCGATAGAAAAGAATTTTTTCGATATTTGTATCAATTTCTTCTTTTTTCATTCCTATATATATCAACCATATAACAATAACATTTAACCAATATGGATTCAATTTTTGTTCGGAGATATCTTTGTTGCAGACAAACGGCACATCATAGCAAACTTTCATTAGCGCAATACAGCAATACCCTAACTTGAAAAATGAATCAATTCCCTTCAAAGATTTTAAAAAAGGAACCGGTCAACTATCTGATTGTTATACCGGAACATACCAATTCTATTGTTAATAGTCTCTCCCACAGATAATAAGTAGTAGTAGTAGCAGTCGCCAATGAGCTCAGTGAGTTGGTCTGATTTCAGTCTGAAATCGGACGACCGGCTGACCGGTTGAACTCTCTGCCTTCGGGCGGGGAGGAACCCGAACGAAACTACGGCGAAGGGCGGAGTCTCCTTCGGGGAGGTAGACCGGCCCTGAATCCGTTTATACAGGTTCAATGGGCATATTTTTGGCCGAGCCTACGGGCTCGGAAAGCCCACGTTAAAAAGGCCTTGTGCCACATGACACCCTCGTGGGGGGGTGACTGAATATCCTCAGTGAGTTGGTCTGATTTCAGTCTGAAGTCGGACGACCGGCTGACCGGTTGAACTCTCTGCCTTCGGGCGAGGAGGAACCCGAACGAGACTACGCCGAAGGGGAGGTAGACCGGCCCTGACCCGTTTATACGGGTTCAAAGGGCATATTTTTGGCCGAGCCCACTGGCTCGGGGATCCCACGTTAAACCGGCCTTGTGCCACATGATGCTCTCGTGGGGGGTGACTAAATACCGCTCAGTGAGTTGGTCAGTCAGTCGATGTCGGACATTAAAGTATAAACCACCACAACTAGATTGCTGCGTCATTAACTATTATATCAAGTTCCTAACATTTTGTACGTCGAAGCTTTGTAGGACCGACTTAGTGAAATACAAGCCTCCACTGGGAAAACTACTCTACAACACTGTTATTACTTTCCGACAGGATTATAATTTTTCTAAAAAAGAATTTCCAAAGCGAACATATTTTAAGGACCTGCCAATCGAAGTAACAAAAACGTGGAAAACTTAAAACTGCGATTATCCCTGTTGTGATAGGGTCAATAGATATGATAAAGAAGGGTACCAAAAATCACAAAAATAAATCATGTAAATTCTTTGACAAATCGGTATCCCAGAGCTGCAAAAGTTTACTCCTTGCGGAAATGCAAATATCATTGAAAGGATCCCTGGTAACCCATGCTTTAAGGGAATACAAAAAAATTGTACTCACAAGTTCAGCTCACACATTACGAGGAACTTTGTTTATGTAATATGTGTCTGATCTTACTTTTCTTTTTTCAGAAAATGGTCACTGGAAAATATGATTAGAACCCAGAAAGAAATAAGTATACTCCAGAAATCAAAGGATAATAATAATAATAATAATAATAATAATAATAATAATAATAATAATAATAATAATAATAATTAGATAAATGTGCAAAAGTAACAATAAAGAAATTAGAATTACAGAAACATACTTAATAGATTTAGATTTTGTAACAATGATTAGGGAACTGGAGCATGATGAAGCTTATAAGTACCTAGAAATTAGCGAAGGAGATGGCATATAACACCCCCAAATGAAGGAGAAGGTTAAGAAGGCAGTACTACAAGCGTGTATGTCTGGTACTAAATACCGAGCTAAACTCAAAAAAAAAAAAAAAACAGAATATCAGCCATAAACACCTTGGGTGTCCCTGTAGTGCAATACAGCTTTAATGTCTTCAACTGGACCATAGCTGAAATTAAACGAATGGACAGCAAAACGAGAAAGCTTCTCACTTGCTACCGCGTGCATCATCCCAAAGCTGATGTTGACCGACTGTATGTGCCCAGATCCGAAGGAGGCAGGAAATTAGTTCAACTAGAACTGTCCTACAAAACTTCAACAATTGGCCTCCAAAGATACTTGGAAACTACAGAAGACTGGATGATGGTATGCGTCAAGGAACATGAAAGTAGTAAGCGTCTTTACTCCGTAATGAAAGAAGCCAACAAATTCAAACTAGAGCTTCAAATGGGCGTAGAGATGCAACTACAGCACAATACACCGGCTGAAACTGCAAAATACTTAAAAAAGACAGCAAAGACGAATGCAACCGACCAGATACAGAAGCGATGGCAAAATAAACCGCTTCATGGCCAATACTCTTCCCGTATCAAACAAGCTGATGTAGACAAAACACGTATCCATCAGTGGCTACGCAGGGCAGGGTTGAAAGTGGAAACTGAAGGTTTTATCCTTGCTGCACAGGACCAATGCTTGCTAACTAGGAATTATCAAGCACATATACTAAAATATTGTGTCAGCCCAAAATGCAGATTCTGTGATAAATATCCAGAAACGATTGATCATCTTGTATCAGGTTGCACAATATTGGCACCTACAGAATATAGAACCCGGCATGACAAAGTGGGCCAATATCTGTACTGGAAAATTTGCAACTTTTACAGGAAGGAAACTGAAAGAAACTGGTATGAACACCACCTAGACCCGGTTACGGAGATAGGACCTGTTACAATTCTATGGGTCTACACAATACACAATACACACTGACAGAACAATCAAAGCAAACCGCCCAGATATTGTTATTAAAGACCACAAACAAAAACGGTGCCTCCTTATTGATATGGAAGTCCCTGCTGACTGCAATGTATCTTTGAAGTTATTCAAAAAGCTGTCAAAATACAAGGACCTTGAAATAGAAATCTCAAAAATGTGGCATATGGGAACATCAACAATTCCTGTTGTAGTTGGAACCCTCGGATTGGTTGGAAAAGACTCCAGTAGACTAATTGAAGGGATTCCTGGAAGTCCATGCCTCAAAGAGATACAAAAAATTGTTCTCATAAGTACAACCCACACTTTACGAAGGGCTTTATCGATGTAAAATATGTGTGTTTTTCTTTTGTTTTTGTTTTTTTTGTTTTTCGGGGTTTTTTGGGGAGTTTTTTTTTTTGTCAGTGGAAAGTGTCATGATACCATTTCTAACCTTAGGTCTCTGGGCGGGACCCGGAAAGAAATGTGTAAACGCCAGAAATCAAAGGAAATAATAATAATAATAATAATAATAATAATAATAATAATAATAATAAACAAAATTTAGAACGTGTTAGAAAGGATTAAAAATTTCAAAAAATAAAAAATACTTTGGTCCTTCATGTTAATAATAACAAACATTTTGAAAATAAAACTTTGTTTTTATTAAGTTTGTGGCTTTTTTCATTAAACTATGCTGTTTTCCGCGAAAAAAAGGAGATGTCTAATACAAAATAGTAATAATATTAAAACAATAATAATTATAATAATAATAATAATAACAATAATAAACAATAATAGGAATAACAGTAATAATAAAAATAACAATAATACTAATAACAATGATAATAATAATAAAATATAACAACAGCAGTAATAATAGAAATAATAATAGTAACAATACAGACAATAACAATAATAATAACCGATAATAATAATAACAACAATAAAAAATAACAACAACAACAACAATAATAATAATAATAATAATAATAACAAAAATAAACAATAATAACGAGAATAATAACAATGATAATATAACAATAATGATAGTAAGAGAAGGAATAATAATACAATGACAATTGTAATAATCGATAACAGTAACAACAATTATAATAAAGGTGAAAATAAGATGTCAATTTAAAAAAAAAATAGATTCATAATCGTGACGAAACTAAATATTGTCTTATTTCCATTTAGTAAGTTAAGCTTCGTTTGGCACAAGACCAGTTGTATGGAGCATCCAATAAGGTAAATGCTCATTACTCAATATTAAGGCCCACCCAGACATATTTGTTGACATTTATCCCATCCAGAGGTGCACAAAAAATAATAAAAAAAATGCGTTTAACATTTATTACTTTCCGAATCTGCCATTTATTTCCTTTTTGATAAAAGCAATTAGATGCTAATGTTAGACTCGTTAAAAATTCGGATCCCATGAATAAGATTGCAAGGGGTTAGAAGTCTTTTAAAAACAAAACGAAATTTCTTCGCAGGCGCATATCAATAATCGCAATTCCACCATGAAATTAATTAATGTAGAATCAGCTTGGTAACGTCATCCATTTGATTATGTATCATAGATTTAAGTTTATTTTGATGACACAAACTCGAACGTCATTTTGAGAAGATGGATGCGCGTCTATTAAATAAACTATTTCGACATCAGCAGTTCAGAACGAAACACAGACGCGACAGGATGTCCTTGTTTTATATTTTACTTGCATTGTAATAACACGACATTTAACTAATTATAATAAAAAGTAAGTGCATTTAAAAGCTTTTACTATAAGATTATGATAATGGTCAGTATTATTTAATAAGATACTTAAACATCACTTAGAAGAGGAAAACACTTTGAAAGAACATACATGAACGTTTGCCCCTATCATTTTTCATTTTGCTTTTGACTAGTGACGAAATATTAAAAGATATAAGATGCTGATTTTCTAGATTTCATTAAGTGTTTTATAATTGGCACCATTTACAAGGTTTAAAATCACTTTTTGTATAATTCAAGGTAAGATAATTGCTCATCCATTTTGTAAATGGCGGACCGCTTTTTGTGCTGCATTATTCAGTAATTGAACTACACAGAATAATTGGCAAGAAATCCAAACGTTTTAGAAATTCTTCGACAAAAGGAAAAATGAATTTTATGTCTTCCGATACATTAAGATTCTTGCAATAAATGAAAACTAAAAAAAAATGTCATTTGTTTTAATTTTTTTTATTTTTGTAGAAATCAATTTTTTTTAGAGATTACTTGCAAGATTGAGAAAAAAGTAAGTGACGTATTTTAATTTAAATATTGAAATAATTTCTTTAAATCAGCTTATTTAATGCAGATAGTAATGGATAAAGATATTTCTTTGAATAATTTCACCCCAAACAATAGAACAAAAGCTATCAGAATGCAAATGGTTACTGCGAGGAGAAATAAAAAAAGAGGACTATAAACGACCAGGATTTAAAGGAGACAGATGACGAGTATCAATTTATTTCAATTTTTGAAGATCGTAATCGACAGGAAAGCAGGAATCAGGAAGAGATTTCAGCAAGTACCAATTCCGGAAGAAGGAACTATTATTATGGAAATTATGGCGACAACTAGCAATTTTAACTGAAAATATGAATCCCATCTGCTGGTTTAAATTCCTGAAGTTTAAGTACCAACTAAGAAGGCTCATCCCTACAAATATTTGAAAATATCTACAGAAAGGACAAACGGAAAGCTATGTTACGGCGATGAGAAAGTAATTAAAGATTTTATATTATTTATTTTTACAGGAGATCTTCAACTTACGACAGATCTTCGTTCTTACTACAATGCGATTTTCCGTGTAAGTCTGAACTTAGCCCCGATTTTTCGTGAATAATCACTAACCTATACTAACGCAGTAGTAAAGTAATAATCTAGGACATACCAACACGTTTCTTTGACATATGTTAACATAATTAGGACTAAGAAACACAGGGAAGACATAAACATAATAGATATAACGAAACGAAATTGTTTTAAGCTTCTTGTATATTTATTGCCAGTGATGTCATTCGCTCTCGTTAGATGAGATGACGAAGCGTAAGATCTCGGTAGATGAGACGACGAAGCGTAAGATCCCAGGAGATGAGATGACGAAGCGTAAGATCTCGGTAGATGAGACGACGAAGCGTAAGATCCCAGGAGATGAGATGACGAAGCGTAAGATCTCGGGAGATGAGACGACGAAGCGTAAGATCCCAGGAGATGAGATGACGAAGCGTAAGATCTCGGGAGATGAGATGACGAAGCGTAAGTTCTCGGTAGATGAGATGACGAAGCGTAAGATCTCGGGAGATTAGATAACGAAGCGTAAGATCTCGAGAGATTAGATAACGGAGCGTAAGATCTCGGGAGATGAGATAACGAAGCGTAAGTTCTCGGTAGATGAGATGACGAAATGTTTAGATAAAGGCGTTAGTTAAATCCAGTGACAAATGGTGTGAGTTCAATACTTGGTTAAGGAGGTGGAGAAATGGCAACAAAGATGAAGACAGCAGTCTGAATAATGTAAATAGTGGACATAATACCTCATCTCAGAAATATAGACAGCTACTGAAGATTAATGGAGATTACGTCATAAACATCAATCGTAGAAGTTCGGGTCTCTCGTAAGCGAGGGATTATATATATATATATATATATATATATATATATATATATATAGATATATATACCGTTCTATGAATGGTTCTTGAATAGATTTTGAAGATAGAAGCCAGAGTATGAATCTTGGTACAATTACTGAAGGCCTGAATAAACTTTTTCCTCTCACCATTACTCAGTTGAGAAGACAGTGGGGCTGACACAAAACGACTTTAACCTATCCTCTTTCTAGCTGAATATCTCAAAGGTTTTTTCAATGATTCTTACTACAAATGGTGTGAAGGTGGCTAAACGTCTTCTCTGAAAACCCGGAAAAAGAATTAGTTTAGTGGCTTTTAGATACTAAACATTTTGTGGGATGGACAATTATGGTGTTACACGATTTGGACAATTTTGATGTTACACCCATATATATATATATATATATATATATATATATATATATATATATATTATATAATTTTAATATCTCGCACATATAGTGTTGGTATTAATAAATTGATTGATGTAATGCAACAGAACTATTACGTATATATTAATAAATATACGTTTTATTCCTTGCCGATAACACTACTCAGAGTTTCAGGAACAACACAATCTTCAGATGCTCAGTATAAAATGACCGTTACATAATTTTAATTTTAATATCTAGTTTTTGCAATGTTGTCGCAGTTATATATTATACGGGGTTTACATTTTACATTTTTTTTAATTTTAAAAATATATATTTGGCATTTAAAATAAATTTGTTTATATATGTAAAAAATTATTTTAGAGTTATGAATATATTTTATTAAAAAAATATAATTGACATTAAAAATTAATTTGAATCAACCTATTTAAGCAGATATTTATTTTTATGTCTACATGTAACCATCAATTCATTTCTCTTGTTTAATAAGCTAGGGTTATTTGTCATCTAATTCTTCAACAAGATATAAATTACATCTATTTTCTTTTCCCAATTTAAGATGTGACCCTGCCCATGTGACGATTAGTACCATTCTTTAATTGCCAGAAATATTTAGAGAGAGCAGTGCTGTTCTTGTATTTTTATTGATGATGGTAGAAACGAAATTTCCAAGGATTTGCAGAGTAACCAAAATAAAATTTAACATCGTTACTGAACTGTATGCCAGCTCGGTTTACAATATTAGCAGACATACATTGACCTTTATATAGACATCACCATTTCGCTAAAAAAGAGTATATTATGATGAAAA
This sequence comes from Acanthosepion lycidas, assembly GCA_963932145.1. Taxonomy (NCBI): domain Eukaryota; kingdom Metazoa; phylum Mollusca; class Cephalopoda; order Sepiida; family Sepiidae; genus Acanthosepion; species Acanthosepion lycidas. The sequence goes on from OZ010607.1 coordinate 21,756,262, forward strand.
AGACTCCAAACTTGATGAAAACAATTTTTTCTCGTTTAAGTATTTATGCTATTATTAAGAGGAAAGACCAAAGTATTTTTAATATTTTGTTACATTTTCTCATCCTTTTAAGAACATTCAAAATTTTGATTACAAGTCTTGTTTATCTTGTGTCAGCAGAAGTACCATATAAATAATTAATTTTGATGATGTCCGCCATTTTTTAGACCTTTGTAAAGAAAAGTTAAATTTTCCGTTTAAAAAATCATGCAAAAATAAATTACACCTTTTTTAGTTATTTGAGGAAAATTAGAAAATCTAAAGTGTGCTTAATGTAATTGGAAACAAAGTAAACATAACTTACTTTTTTAGTTATTTAGTAGAAAAATGTAGTTGAAAATAAGAGAAGCACGTCTTAATCGTGATGACTTGTTTTTGAGTTATTAAATGACAGTGACAGAGATGTGTTGAGAGCTTAGGTCAGGGGACGTTATCGTACGGAAGAACAAAAGTGACATACCTTTTTCGAATTTTAAGTGAACTAAATTATTTAAATAACTAGTAATTTGAAAAAAATTAACAAATACTTTCAGAAATGTAATATTTTATTGATTTTTTATAGCCTTACATTTGAAGAAGATTTACAGACAAATAAAATTCAAAATATTAAAAATAAAATAAATTGAAAAACTCATAACAGAGAGTGAGATAAAAGCTCATAAATAAGATAGGCACCTTATACGTACATCTCAAAGATAGGTATCTTATTCGTACCTAAGATAGGTGCCTTATTCGTACCTCTCTAAGATAGGTGCCTTATTCATACCTCTCTAAGATAGATACCTTATACATACCTCTCTAAGAATGGTACCTTATACGTACCCAAGATATGTACCTTATACGTACCTCTCTAAGAATGGTACCTTATACGTACCTCTCTAAGACATGTACCTTATACGTACCTCTCTGAGAATGGTACCTTATACGTACCTCTCTGACATGTACCTTATACGTACCTCTCTAAGACATGTACCTTATACGTACCTCTCTAAGATATGTACCTTATACGTACCTCTCTAAGAATGGTACCTTATACGTACCTCTCTAAGATATGTACCTTATACGTACCTCTCTCATTTATGAAATGTTACTTTTTTAATGTTTTAAATTTTTTTCCTTATTTTTAATATTAATTGTTATAACATGACAGTTATGAAAATGGTAAATTTTTGTATTAATTATGTAATCATTTATACTTTACTTATTCAGAGTCCTCTGACAATAGAAGTGTCAACATTAAAAAAAAAAACTGCTGTGCAAATGAAATCAGACTTCAACGAAGATGTCTAAAACCTGAAGTAAGCGGTTTTCATCGTTTCCGTCACTAGAATTGAAACTAAAACAGAAAATAATTAATCAATAATTGCAGTATCTCACTCATTGAAAAACAATAAATTAATTTTATTTAAAAAATTAAAAATATTTAGTGAAATAATACTTAGAAAAAATAAAAATTTTGAAAATCCGCAATGATCGTAGAATTCTTCAATACGGGCTAAACGGAAAGAAAACGTAAATGTTTCTGAGGGTACATTATTGCTTTCGGGTGAAACAACTCTTAAATACGTGACATTTTAATGTCATGTGCGATCATTCATTTTACGCACACGCAAAATAATGTCAAATTCTTTCTTAAACCACTGGCGTTTCGCGGAAAGTCTTTAAATTTACGATCTCTAAAGATAGATCGACTTAATAACAGCATCCCCTAAAGTTTACGGGTTGAAACTTAGATTTTAAAATATTTAACAACGTTATGATATTTTGTATTTAAAATTTAAAAAAAAAAACGAAAACAGTTCGTGTAAAAATTCAGTTTTCATCGGAAAATATTTCGGCTTCCACAATATTATCCTTAACATATCAATCCACTCTTCTGACTTTTCCATTTTCGGTCACTAAGAAAGGACTCCATAATCCACGTGCAGGCCTGGAAGTTTGAGCAAGGGAACATCTCCCATTAGCTAGGCAACTCTCTTTTGAATCTCCAGACCATTCATACATGTCTCCGTCTATCTCTCTTCAATTCTTTAAGCTATCTCTTCATTGTCTATCATTCTCCATCCTCCCAAGACTGTTGTGTACTCGATAGCATTTCTGATAATACAGACGGGGCTATCTCTCTACATCGGTCTACATACATATTTGTGTTCGGTGACTCTTAATGACCACAATACCAAAAGGCTTAGGCGAACTGGGTAAGACGTTAAACTACATATGCGTCATGGGTAAACGTTAAACTACGTCCAGCAGTAATGCCTCTGATCAGGAGGTTTTGAGGAGCGTGGAACCACCTCTTAATTGCTGGTGTTCTCAGGTCTACACTGCCCCGGGGTGGTAGCACTTGTTAAGTCCCAGCTATGAGCAAATAGTTAACTATTACCAGCAATACTTTTTGAAAAATTATTACCAGCAATTCAATTTTGAAGGAAAAATATTACCAGAAACAGATTTTTGACAAAGCAAAATATTACCAGTAATAAAAATTTTTGTCAGCATTAAATCAACCATTAAGGTTGATATGCCATAAAACAAAATAAACCAAACAAATCTAAACCAAAGAATGCATATTCTATTCATACGAATCTATCCTAAAAATGTTGCCGACATTAAATAACCCATTGAGGTTGATATGCCGTAAAACAAAATCAACCAAACCAATCTAAACCAAAGAATACATATTCTATTCATACGAATCTATCCTAAAAATGTTGTCGGCATTAAATAACCCATTGAAGTTGATATGCCGTAAAACAAAATAAACCAAACCAAACCAAATCGCTTAAACACTCCATATCTGACCTTCCTGGCATACAAACCTTTAAATTTTCAATCATTCAATCTCTCACACAAGTGGTTGACTTTCCTGAGTGTTTCCCCAGTAACCATGATGGTAAGGCTTCCCTTCTTTATTTCTGTTTTACCTCCATCCCCGAGTCTTGTCCTATCTCCAAGCTTTGTCGTCTTGCAATTCTGATAATGCCGTCGTGTCTATTGATGTCTCCTTCAACTCCTCCCTCAGTAAAGAACCTCCCATCAACAGAACGTCTTTCTGTTATAAATGAGCAGACTGGGAATCGTTCCGTGATTTCTTCTGCGATGTCCCCTGGAATTTTGTTTTCATCTCTGTCCAAAAATGTACATCTGAGGTCTCATCCTGGGTAAATGATGAAATCGAGGCTTTCATTCCTGGAAGAAAATATAAAGTGTAATCGCGTTCATCTCCTATGGTTCTCAGCTGCTTGCTCAGCTGCTATTGTCCACAGGAATCACTACTTCCATCTGTACCGTAGCGACATCTCTGATTTCAATAGACATCTCTATGTCACTGCCCCTAATGAGTGCAAGCGTGTCTTCAATAAAAAAAAATTACTCTTTGCCCGAAAGAATGAAACAACGTATTGCTTCTCACAAGTTTTGTTCTAAATATATTAGCGTCTCTGCAAGAGCGCGTGGAACAACAGCGAACCCACAATACCTCCATTATTCAACCAATTTGAGGTTATGAGTTCCTCAGTTGACAATGCTGAATGCTTTGATCGGAAATTCTCAAAAGATTCAATCTGGTATACCTACAACAGATACCCACCTCGAACTGTAGAAATGTCCTGTAGAAATGTACTCAGGAACAGGCTAGTGTACTCTCCAAGCTATACAACTACTGCCTCACTAGCTCTTGCTATCAGTTCCCAAGTAGGCATCGACGCGGACGACACTACTATTTACTCCTGCTTCAATAGTAAATCTGGTATCATTGGCAAAACTAACCAATCTGAGGTTGACTGGGGCAGGAAATGACTTGGAAATTTCAATGCCTCCAAAACGAAACTGCTTTCATTTACCCACCTCTATGAGTCACGGGATAAAAAAAACCATAGATATGAGCAGTGGAACGAGAACAGTCTACCCCCGTAGATTAAATAAAAGGTTTAGTTCAGAATTACCTGTATGTTACCAAGATCGTTATACACCTAATGAAAGTCAAAGAGAACAATTGCCGAAATGTTTTCACAATGACTGAGCCGAGCACAATTTTCTGTGTATAAATATTGTAAATAAGCATACACTTCTCAGATTTCGCTAAAACTTTGCTGAAAAAGATACTGAGAATTGTTACATCAACGTAATAATTGAATTACGTTGTCTAATTGGTGATGAAAAGAATCGTCCCTGTCTCCCATCAGAATGGCTGGTTCCCAACTCCTCGAAAGCACCTCATTACGCTTGCTTGGTCTCACATACATTGAATCAATAGCTTCATCTACTGCAAGGAAAGTTGGTTCTCTGTGTCGTACCGGAAAGTTTTTCTTGTCTGAGACCATCCTTCAAATCTATAAATCAACCATTCATCCTTGCATGGAATATTGCTGCCATATATGGTCTGGTGCCCCGCTGTAAGTCCCGAAGTCCTCGACAAAATCCAGATTATCTACGTTTCTTGCTTTGGAATGGCAATTACTACTGAAGTTTTTTTTTTTTTTTTTTTTTACTGATTTCAAATTTTATTATTATGTTTTTTAATATTTTCTTCAAGATTATTGGTACAGCTATAGCTTAGTTTTAGTGCGTTTCTATTAAAAATCTTACTAAATGGGTTATGTCTGGGGAAGTGTTTCTCATTTAAATGGAGAAGTTTCTGCTCTAATTTAGTACTAACCATTTGGTTAAATGGGGGTGTGTACCAAATGATATTTCTGTTTCTATTTTTATTCCTACTATAGCTGTTATGTTTTATATATTTGATGTCAGGGCACTCATACCCACCATCAAGGCCGAATTATAAAATTTACTATGCTTGTAAAAGACATCTTCACTGGCACAGTTAATTTAAAAGACATCTTCACTGGAACAGTTAATTGCTTATTCTATATTCTATGGAGGGTGGTTAGAATTTGGGTGGATATATATTGGATTGTCGTTTGTTTACCTGTATGGTTAGAATACATTATCAACTAGGTCTAATGTAACATCAAAGAAGTGTACTTTTTTTTAAAAAAAAATTAGTGTTGATCGTAACTTTAAGGTTGAGACTTTTAAATTCTCTATGTATTAATTTCTTGATTTTTCCAGCTTTAATTTTTGTCGAATTTTTCACCACCATAAGGCCATCATCTCTATATAAACCTATGTTATCAATGGTGGGCAGTAAGATTATATAAGATAAATAAACCAACAAGGTCGGAAGACTCGACAGTGTCTAAGGATCCCAAGGAAATATCGAATTGTTCAACAAAGTTATTCTTAATTCACTGTCTTTTTTATGTATAAGAACAAATCTTCTACAGTTCATATCAATGGCAAGCTCCTACTTGGAACGATCAGAGTACTGCCTGGCAAATTCCAAAGCTAAAGTGAACAGATCTCTAGAAATAGATGGGTAATGATACACAATATCAAACTGGATAAATGGACAATTCCTTTATCATTTATATCTGTCAACCAATTGATATCACATCTTTGGAATTAATCCATTGTACAAGTCCAAGGCAGTTTCTAATCACCTTGTTCACTCTCTCGATGATAATCTTGCATATTCTACCAATTTCTAGCCTGGTAGGGTTGATAAACCTGGTGGGAAGATTAACTTCAAAATCAGGTTCATGGTCTTTGATCTTTACATGGGATTCTTTAGTACAGAGATTGCAAATTCTGTTGCTAATTTTTTATTTGTAAATTATACAGGGTTTCCATAAAATTCGTGTACACTTGAAAAAAAATTATAACTTTATTTGTATTTGCGATAGAAATAATTTGTAAAAAGGTTTAGAAAGAAGTAAATCTGTACTTTTTAGAGTTTTATTGAAATTTTATTTAAGTTTCCACATGACCTCCATCATTAGCAATACAAAGGGTAATACGATTTTACAGTTCACCGAAAACATTTGCAAACTTATTTACAGTAATGCCTGAAATTACATTAGTTATTTTAGCTTTCAAATCTTCTAATGAACTAGGTTTGGTTGCATACACAATTGTTTTCGCATGTCCCAATAAAAAAAATCTAATGGAGTTAAATCTGGCGAACGTGGAGGCCATAAAATAGTCCACTTCTTCCGATCCATCTGTTAGGAAATTCCTGATTTAGAAACTCTCTAACACGCAGAGCAATGTGACAAGGAGCTCCATCTTGTTGAAACACTGTATTATAACATTTTTACAGATTATTTTATCGCAAATACAAATAAAGTTATAAATTTTTTAAACTCCACACGAACTTTATGAAAACCTTGTATTTTCACTTGTCACATTAATTTTGTCAACTAAAAAAATTTATTGTCTACTTTTCTATAATTTTTAGTTAAGTTTTTTTCTAATTTAAATATTGTAAACTTTAGGAGTAATTCTGTAGAAGTTGTCAGATTTGACAAAAACCTTGTCAGACGAATAAATGTCCTTTACAACTAAGTCCAGATGTCTCTGAAAACGATTTTTATAGTTGTGAAAAAAAATACTATCAATAATTTCTAATAAATCATTTTCAAAACATATAACTATTCGATGAATAATGCAGTTTTAGCATTTTTTAAAAAATAAATGCTACGAACAGTGTATTTTTACTCCATCTGTCCTTTCTCTAATTTGGATATTTCACTCCCATTACGGTAGAGCTTTCTCTACATTTATTTTTTGCATTAACACGGAAAAAAACTAACTTTGAAATCTATCTAAAGAACATTCTCAAGACAAACAAACGGGATTATTTTGTAAAACTAGTCCAGAAAACTGAGGATTTGCTAAGTAGGATGAGGTGGAAGGCTTATTTCTTCCATCATGATTTAATTTTCGAAAAAAAACATACCTAAGCCAATGCGCTTCCTCCTCTGAGGAACATTATCCTCTTCATGCGCTGTGTCCTATCAGGACGTATGCGATCATGACTCTCCACAATTTCATCTCCTTCTTGGCTCTTAATAAATTTTGTCCTTTTCTTACTTTTCCTAAACCTTCTTCCGCCATCCGTTTGCTGAATCTCACTAAGTAGGTTGTTAGCTCTAGATTGTTCTTCTGAGTGCGCAACGACTATTGGTTTGGTTTGGTTTATTTTGTTTTACGGCATATCAACAGCTCAATGGGTTATTTAATGCTGACAACTTTTTTATTGCTGGTAATATTTTGTTTTGTCAAAAATCTTTTTCTGGCATTATTTTTTTCCTTCAAAATTGTATGGCGTGTTGAAGCGATTTGGTTTGGTTTGGTTTATTTTGTTTTACGGCATATCAACCTCAATGGGTTATTTAATGCCAACAACATTTTTAGGATAGATTCGTATGAATAGAATATGTATTCTTTGGTTTAGATTGGTTTGGTTTATTTTGTTTTACGGCATATCAACCTCAATGTGTTATTTAATGCCGACAACATTTTTAGGATAGATTCGTATGAATAGAATATGTATTCTTTGGTTTAGATTGGTTTGGTTTATTTTGTTTTACGGCATATCAACCTCAATGTGTTATTTAATGCTGACAACTTTTTTTATTGCTGGTAATATTTTGTTTTATCAAAAATCTTTTTCTGGCAATATTTTTTTCCTTCAAAATTGTATAAATTGTAAAATTGGTAATAATTTTTTTCAAAAAAGTATTTCTGGTAATAGTTAACTATTTGCCCATAGCTGGGACCCTAACAGGTGCTACCACCCTGGTTCAGGATGTACCTGAGAACACCAGCAATTAATAAGTGGTCCCACGCTCCTCAAAACCTCTTGATCAGAGGCCTTGCTGCTGGATGAAGTTTATCGTCTTACCCAGGACGAGCAACGATGGGAAAACCTTTGAAAAAAGCCATGTTAAGTATACAAAAATCAAGAGAGATATGCGTATAGGTTTTAATATTAAATTCCTTGAAAATCTTGTTATTGGCTTGATCTAAAAAGCAATGAATGTGATCGCATCTGTCGCGTAGGAGAGGGCCTCAAAAATCTTAGCGACATACAAGGAGAAGTCATGACACGTTATACGGCATTTATGTAACAAACGCTAGAAAAGTCGCCCAACGTTGCCACATCTGTACTATTTGTTTATGGCGGACGGGTTACACATCCCACATTTTCGGTAGAAAGTTTATAAAAAGAGATAGTCATTTAACTGAAATAGCAAGGGCTTATCTTAATTGTAGGGGACTAATAGATCATAATATTTCCATTATATCTTTTTTGTTCTTAGTAAATTGCATTCACATTTTATTAGAACAGCATTCTCCATTAGCATAAAAGAGGCTTAAAATTAAACAAAAAACTGCTCACTCTACTCTCTATCTCTCTCTCTCTCTCTCTCTCTGTCACGATCAGTCATTCTAAGAGCGAGACCAGACCAAAAATGGAGTTTTGCTGCCATATCACTGGGCTGGAGCTACTCAATCCTAACTTCCCAGATTTGATAGATTTGAAAATCACTTACAAGTACGTATAAGCGATGATTCATTTTTATTCAACAACCGCATTACTAAAGACGCAACATCGCAGGCGCACCGTTAATCTATCGATATTTCCATGGAAAATGTTCAGACGCCTGTGTGGATGCTTCCTTGAGCTCTACAATCTAAATATCTTCAATTCAAGGGTCAATCGTTGTCTATCCTTCTTATCCTCACATCCCACCACCTCTTTCATACACAGCTCACACATCGAGTCCATTTTCATAGTAACGCTCTATACTACAATCTTGACCTATTTAAGTCAAGGGTCTATCGTTATCTATCCTCACTTCATATCACATCTTTTATTGGTATCATCCGCCTCATTCATCGTAACTATTTTGACAGTAAATCTCTACATTACAATCTTAATATCTTCAAAATGTTCTGTCGTTAATATATTTTCCCTGTCCAAGACCTGGTGTTTCATTCGTATCACATACCTCAGTCGTCGTAACCATTTTGACAGTAACTATATACATTACAATCTTAATATCTTCAAAAGGGTCTATTGTTATCTATCCTCCCTATCCTCATTTCATATCACCACCTCTTTTAATCATATCGCCCCCATCATTCACCCTAATGATTTCGAAAGTAACTATATACATTACAATCTTAATATAAGCAAAAGGGTCTATTGTTATCTATCCTCCCTATCCTCTTTCTTTAGTACCTCGTCTTTCATTCCTATCACCCACCTCATTCAACGTAACCATTTTGACAGTAACCCTCTACCTTAAAATCTTGACAACTTCAAATCAAGGTATATGTCTATATTTCTGTGATGAGGTATTATGTCTACTATTTACATTATTCGAACTATTGTCCTCATCTTTGACGCCATATTTATTACAACGTTTCGGCCGTTGTACGCTCCGGACTACATCAGGGGATAAAAGCGTCGGTTAGATTCAGTGACAGGACCCAAAGAGTGTGAGTTCAATACCTGGTTAAGGCAGTGGAGAACTTGGAGAGGGGAATTAACAGGAGATAACTGATAACTGACATCCATTAGATTTGGCACGTGGAACTAGAACAGTCTACGCCAGTGAGCGAAATAAAGAGTCCAGTTTGATATTCCAAACGGCCGAAACGTTGTAATAAATATGTCAACAAAGATGAGGACAATAGTCTGAATTATGTAAATAGTGTATATAATACCTCATCTCAAAAATATAGACAAATATCTATCTCACCCTGTTAATTTCTTTCTTTCTCAGTCTGCTATTATTTATCTATCTATCTATCTATCTATCTATCTCTTTCCCTTGCTATTCTGTCACATTACTCTCGCTTTCTCTTCTTTCATTGTGATCACTCTCTTTCTTTTTCTTTCTCTTTCTTTTCACTGTGGTCTCTGTTTCTCGCTTTTTCTCCTCTCTCTATTTCTCTCGCTCTGTTTTCTTTCACTGTATTCCTTCTCCTCTCCATGTCTCATGGAGAACTTGGAGAGGGGAATTAGCAGGAGATAACTGATAAATGACATCCATTAAACATGGCACGTGGAACTAGAACAGTCTACCCCGGTGAGCGAAATAAAGAGTTCAGTTCGACATTCCAACCACCTGAAGAAGGCCGGAGCGTACAACGTCCGAAACGTTGTAATAAATATGGCAACAAAGATGAGGACAATAGTCCGAATAATGTAAATAGTGTTCAAATCAAGGGTTAATTATTTATCCTGCTTGTCTTCATTATAATCACCTCCTGGATAGAATAAACCTCCCATTTCATTCATATCAAACACTACATTCAGTAATTCACTATCTCGAGTGGCTCTTAATCTATGTGTTCGGTGAACTTTAGTAAAAGTAAAAATCGAATGCCCCTGTGGGCCACAGAAAGGTTCGGATTACAGTTTTTAATTTTTTAACACCATTTCCTGGTAAAAATAAAATAGTAGCACAAAGGTTTCGGTCGTCAAACAAAAAGTGAAAAATAAATAAATTAAAACTGAAAACTGAATTGAAATTTTTAAAAATCACGTTTTTGTGACGGCATGATTAAATTACACGCCTAACGTTCAGACCCCTTATCTTAAAGTTTTGTCTCGCTACTAATTTTTTTTTTGTGTGTAAAATCAAAATCTTTACCTGGTGACGCCTGAATATCGACCAATTAGCAAACGACTCGACGGAATGATCACTGTGACACCCATTTATTGGCGACAGATATTCCAAGAGCCCGACAAAGGAGCAGAATAGATGACGAGATTATTTTTCTCCAGTGAACGGATACGCGACAAATGAAACTACTTTGTGAACGGCATAATGACATTTCAGTACTTTACTTAACATCAGGAGGAAACAGTCGAGATTTCTAGGGCACATAACGAGGAAAGAGGCCTTGGAAAATCTGATACTCACGGGACAGATTGAAGGCAAGAGAAAGACATCGAGTAACCTACACAGTGAATTTGAGAAAATAGATAGCAGAATAAGGTTTAGAAGAGATAAAAAAAAAGATAAAATTCATTAAGAGCTACGAATGGGAAGGAAACTGTTGAGAGCTGTGATCGCCAACGTCCTGAGGGACACGGCTTATAAAGAAGAGAATAAAGTCCTTCGGTAAATGCTCTGTTTCTAATAAACAGTATTAATTGCATTTACCGGCTTGAATGTACGAGAAATTTCGTAGAAATCATGTATCGTCCTACAGGAATCGGATCTATGTCACTACAGTTGAAGGACACATATATTCTTAAATATTTCTGTCTATAAAAAATAAAACGACAGACAAGGTACTACGGTCAAGCTTTTTATTTAATTTTTCTTGTGTTCGAACAAGAGCTTTCTTTTCTGGATAAAAAGTGTGTAAAAACTGTACAAATGTTTTATATTTCCGAGCGCTTTCGGCTATACCTTTAGCCATTATCAAGGATAATTCGATTTTTCAGTTTATTTGAGTGTGTGCATTATGTGTATGTCTTAGTGTGTAGTAGAGATGTTTGAATTTCCGAATACGGTTAGCACATTGTGGCCTTGTTCGTAGTTAATATTGTTAAGAGTTGTTTTTTTTCTTTTTTATTATTAAAGCTTCCATTATTTTAAATCTTTTTTTACAGATGGATAGAGTTATTATATTAGTGTTTTCTACGAGTATGTTTCTGATGGAGTCTGGTAAATTTGTGTGTATGTTTAAATGGGTTCTAATGGAGCTGTGCTCAGATAGGTGTAACGTAAGGAGTCTGGATAAGCATGTAGTTGTGTAACCGATGTAATTATTTATGAGTTCGTTTTGATCAGGAAAACAGTTCCTTAAGGGGCATTTGAACTCATAGATAATGTTCGTTCGTTGTAATTTTAACTTAGCTGGTGTGTTGTTATTTTTGAGGATAAGGTTAGCTGTCTTAAATTTTTTTTATAATAGATAATTAAATTGTTTTTTTTTTAATTCGGGTCAATTGGGGTAGTGTATTTCTTTATGTCTTAGTGAGGATTCGACTTGTTTGTAGTTAATGTGCATTTGGTTTTTTAAATAAATGTGTATGTAATTTTTGACTGTGCATTCACTATCTTTATTACTTGCTTTGGGGAGTAATAGTCTAATTTGGTGGTCTATAAGGTGGTTAGGGAAGCCGTTGTTGATTAGTGTTTGTTTAAAATTATTAGGTTCTTTGAGGAAGAGTAGTCGAAAGAATGAATTCTGGTGTGCTCTTTTTAGGAAGTTTTATATTACTGCTATTTTGTACCTAAGTGGCCATTCGCTTTTAAAGTTAAGGTGGCACGAGTTTTTGCTAGTGCGATTTTTATATAATGATGTAATGAACGTGTTTTTACTGTACTTTACTAATTTACATTTTGTTGTAGGTGTTTATCAGTCAATGTGGCATGAACTAAATAGTTCAATAAATAGAGTAATGTCTTAGTTGATATTCCGAAAATTTTCACGTCTCAAATTGTCATATAAAAAACGCACTCACATAAATTTTCAGAAAAATTCAACCTTAGCGTTGCAACTGCACGCCCCACAAGTTTGTATCCGTTATCAATAAAACATTTCAGGAAAAAAAATAAAAAACATATTTCGATTCGCATTATATTTTTTTGTCTCGGGTGCTACGTGAATTTTACCAAAACAAAATAATTTCCATGCCTGAAGATGACTGAACGTACAGTCGAAAGTACTTGCATACTTAAGGAAGACCTAATAGAGTTTATACTTTTAAAAAATCAGAGATCATAATATTCATTGAGTTATTGGTAACAATTCGTTAGCGAAGGGATTTCGCCATTTTTTATCATTAACTTTAGTAATTTACTTTTTGCAAGAATGATTCATTTTACTATAAACTGATCTGCACCATATATATATATATATATATATATATATATATATATATGTATATATATATATATATATATATATATATATATATATATATATATATATATGTATATATATATATACTAGGTAACCCAAAAAGTTCTGCCCGTTTTTCAGGAAAAAAAAGAAAACGCTTCACAGTATGTGTAACTTATATTTAGTCTTCGAAGTAATCGCCATCGGCATCCAGCATCTTCTGCCAACGTGTCTCCAGCTGTTCAATGCCCTTGCAGTAGAACTCGGGTGGGGGGTTGACGCAAAGAAGTCCATAAGGTCTTTGCGCAAGTCTGCTTCATTGGTGAAGGATTTCCCACGAAGATGATTATCCAGGGAGTGGAAGAGGTGGTAATCAGATGGCGCAAGGTCAGGTGAATAAGGTGGATGGCACAAAGTCTCCCACCAAAGTTGCTGTATGGTATCCCTGACCACTCGCGCGACATGCAGCCTGGTGTTGTCATGGAGGAAAAGCACACCTTTGCGATTTACCAGTGCTGGCTCCTTCTGGCGCAATGCCTGTTGCACACGTTTCAATTACTGCGAGTATAGGTCTCCAGTGACCGTTTGGCCCGTTAGTAGCAATTCATAATGAACCACTTGACGACCTTTCCACCAGACACAAAGCATAATCTTGTGTGTGTGCATAGGCGGTCTTGCGGTGTGAGGGACAGCATCCTGATGAGACAACCAATGTCTGGAACGCTTGGGAGTTTCATACAGAACACACTTCTTATCAATGGTAAGCACTCGATTGAATAAGGATGCGGTACGGTGGCGAGAAAGCAGCGATACGCAGGCTGCCACTTGTTGTCACTTGTGGACCTCCAACAGCGTTTGCGGAACCCACTTGCTCAGATTGTACGTCTTACCTAGGCGGTGCAGGTGAAGTCTAACTGTTTCATTGGAAACGTTGAACCGTCTTGCAAGCTCACCACACGTTAGACTACTGTCCTCTTCAAGGGCCGCCTTCAGGACTCCGTCATTCAAGACCTGTGGTCGTCCACTGCGAGGCTCATCATGGAGAGACAAATCTCCCGACTTGAATTTTCGAAACCAACGCCTTGCAGTACGTTCATCCACAGCACTATCCCCAAACGCTTGACATATGCAGCGACTTGATGCAGATGCTGATAAGCCCTGTTTGAAGTCGTAAATCAAACAACCCCCAACGATATCTCGAGACACTTCCATCCTTCTCACAGTTGTCCGGCTTATAACTGATGATCGGGCACGATACGCGTGTTTTTTTATAACGCCTGATGTTCCTACTTCCGGCTGTCCGAATTTAAAAACAATTGCTACACGCATTTCGTATATATTTCAAATTCATTCAATGACTAATAAAAAAAAAGACAGAACGTTTTTGGTTACCTTGTATATATCAGAGATAGATAGATAGATAGATAGATAGATAGATAGATAGATAGATAGATAGATAGATTTTATGAAGAAAGGCGGAATAGATAAACAAAGAAAACCTAAGTGATAGATAGATAGATAGATAGATAGATAGATAGATAGATAGATAGATTCTATGAAGAAAGGCGGAATAAATAAACAAAAAAAACCTAAGTGATAGATAGATAGATAGATATATAGATAGATAGATAGATAGATAGATAGATAGATAGATGAACAGATTGAGAGAGAGATATGTAAGAACAGATTGATATACATATGAACAGAGTGAGATAGATAAACAAAGAAAAACTAAGTGATAGATAGATAGATAGATAGATAGATAGATAGATATACATATGAACAGATTGAGATAGATAGATATGAACAGATTGATATACATATGAACAGATTGAGAAAGAAAGAAAACCTAAGTGATAGATAGATAGATAGATAGATAGATTTTATGAAGAAAGGCGGAATAAATAAACAAAAAAACCTAAGTGATAAATAGATAGATAGATAGATAGATATACATATGAACAGATTGAGATAGATAGATATGAACAGATTGATATACATATGAACAGACTGTGAAAGAAAGAAAACCTAAGTGAAAATAGATAGATAGATAGATAGATAGATAGATTTTATGAAGAAAGGCGGAATAAATAAACAAAAAAAACCTAACTGATAAATAGATAGATAGATATACATATGAACAGATTGAGATAGAGAGATATGTAAGAACAGATTGATATACATATGAACAGAGTGAGATAGATAGATAGATAGATAGATAGATAGATAGATAGATAGATAGATAAATAGATAGATAGATAGATATACATATGAACAGATTGAGATAGATAGATATGTAAGAACAGATTGATATACATATGAACAGTGAGATAGATAGATAGATAGATAGATAGATAGATAGATAGATTACATATGAACAGATTGAGATAGATAGATATGAACAGATTGATATACATATGAACAGACTGTGAAAGAAAGAAAACCTAAGTGATAAATAGATAGATAGATAGATAGATAGATAGATAGATTCTATGAAGAAAGGCGGAATAAACAAAAAAAACCTAAGTGATAAATAGATAGATAGATAGATATACATATGAACAGATTGAGATAGAGAGATATGTAAGAACAGATTGATATACATATGAACAGAGTGAGATAGATAGATAGATAGATAGATAGATAGATAGATAGATAGATAGATAGATATACATATGAACAGATTGAGATAGATAGATATGAACAGATTGATATTCATATGAACAGACTGAGAAAGAAAGAAAACCTAAGTGATAGATAGATAGATAGATAGATAGATAGATTCTATGAAGAAAGGCGGAATAAATAAACAAAAAAAACTAAGTGATAAATAGATAGATAGATAGATATACATATGAACAGATTGAGATAGAGAGATATCTAAGAACAGATTGATATACATATGAACAGTGTGAGATAGATAGATAGATAGATAGATAGATAGATAGATAGATAGATATACATATGAACAGATTGAGATAGATAGATATGTAAGAACAGATTGATATACATATGAACAGAGTGAGATAGATAGATAGATAGATAGATAGATAGATATACATATGAACAGATTGAGATAGATAGATATGAACAGATTGATATACATATGAACAGACTGAGAAAGAAAGAAAACCAAAGTGATAGATAGATAGATAGATAGATAGATAGATAGATAGATAGATAGATAGATAGATGACTGATTTCTGATTCCACGACAGAAAATCAATTATTCAACCATCTGTTCACCGCCCCATTAAGATAAAATGAATGTATCACTTTTTAAATGTTAAATCAAATACGCGGTGCAGTTCAATTGATATTATAATGAATGATTCATACAAAAAGTAAATTATTAAAGAACAGCAATAACAGTTTCATTAAATCATTATATAAAAAACCGACTTGGGACAGAAATAAAAGCGGCCAATGAGCACACATCTCCTAGCTAAGTTAACTTTAATGTAGAAACTAAAGATTCAAAAACAACCCTAAACTGTAGAAAAACTCATAAAAAAATTAACATGAAAATATTTACACTATTTACATTATTCCTCAAGGACACATGGCACAGTGGATAAAGATGTTAGTTAGATCCAGTGACAGGACCCAAAGAGTGTGAGTTCAATACCTGGTTAAGGCGGTGGAGAACTTGGAGAGGGGAATTAACAGGAGATAACTGATGACATCCATTAGACATGGCACGTGGAACTAGAACATTCTACCCCAGCGAGCGAAATAAAGGGTTCAGTTCGACATTCCAACCACCTGAAGAAGGCTGGAACGTACAACGGCCGAAACGTTGTGATAAATATGGCAACAAAGATGAGGACAATAGTCCGAATAATGTAAATAATGGGCATAATACTTCATCTCAGAAATATAGACAGATAAAGAAAGTATTTATGAAAATTATATGAATGTCAATGTAGGGAAGGGAAGAGTTGATAAACGGTTGGCAATTCTGGGTCAAGAACGCGGAGAAAAAGAGGTACATGGTGATTGATCAAGTAGTAATCAACACTTAGTTTCAAGAACAACCTAAAAGTACAGGGTTAAATGAGTAAATTGTCCCCATTATATATATATATATATATATATTTTTATTTTAGCGCATGCGCATTGTTTATTTCTTATTTTGTTCATTGCACATTATAATAGGGTCAGTTGGTTACTGTTTATGAGAAAAAAGAGCAACATGACGGAATTGACTCTGACTGAAATTTGGAAAACGGCATGCTATACTGCTTGATATTGATATTAGGATTATGGAAACGAAGTATTATAGCCAATGAGACAATCACAAGACAGTATATTATCATCGGAGTAATTAGAAAACTGCGCAGACATGAAACGCTCTAGAAGATTCAATAAATGATTATTCTCCTATGAATATGTAGATTACTTATTGTTAATATATTAAGTGTTCTTGACAATTTCTGAGATGAAGTATTATGTACACTATTTATATTATTCGGACTATTGTGCTCATCTTTGTCGCCATATTTATTACAACGTTTTGGCCGTTTTACGCTCCGGTTTTCTTCAGGTGGTTTGAATGTCGAACTGAACTCTACATTTTACAAAAACTACATTTTATCTTTCAATTATCTATATTTTCGAACAGAGCGCAGACCAGCTGTGTCTTTGTATTCGGGTAGAACGCAACTGGAAATATTTTTAAGAAGCCAGTATGGGAGTATTACCTGGTCTGGGGGCACTCAATCCTCTCTTTCCAGTTTTGTCAGGGTTCAAAAGCATCTAAGCGGTCTTGAGGGCGTTAGTTATTCCCTATCCTAAACACCATGTTTTCAGAGATACCACATCGCAGTTCTCTCGCTATTCTATCAGTATTTTCATTGTATATATTCCGGCGAGCTACATCCCTTAGTTTCACCCGTTCAAAACCGCTACGCCGCGTCCTGGGTATGACGTTAGACTACATCCGGCAGCAAAGTCTCTGATTGGGAGATTGGGGATTTTGAAGAGCGTACCATCATCTCTTGATTTCCGTTGTTCCCAGGTCCACCCTTACCCGGGATGGTAGCATTGGTTTGTGTCCCAGCAATTTGGCAAATACTACCCCAAACAAAATACTATGAATTTATAAAAATACATTTTATATTAAAAATACCAGTAATACATTTTATATTAAAGGACTACCAATATATATTTATAGCAAAATGACCAGCAATATATTGTAGCTCTAGCTGAAAATATTACGTTCTGAATATATTTAGTTGAAGCCATAAAATTGTATTCAGGTTGCGTTAGATTTCGGCATTTCATAAACCAGAGAGTTGTTGATATGCCACTAAAGAAAACCAATCAACAAACCAAGCCACGTACAAAGGATTAAATCCAAACCATTACTCTAAAATACAAACTCCCGAGAGGATGCTTCTCTGATCACTAATATTTTAATCTATTCAAGTTTAGGATGAACTGTTATACATCCTACATATCCTCATAATCTTCTCTTCCCATCCCCTCCGTTTATATCAATAAAACTATTTCATTCAATAGCTCTCTACTTTCATTGGCTATTGTCTATTAGGTGAGCAATGGTGTAAAAAAATTATTAGGAGGATTTCCATAAAGGAGGAACCGTTTTGCCAGTTGGCCCAGTCTACTTCACTCTAAAAGGATGGATTCTATTTGACTCTCTTCACGTTCCCCATTTTTCAAATCTAGTAGCCGCCTTCACGATTAGCTTATATTTGAGACTTGTTGTTGTTCAGGTTAGTTAAGGAGGAATTATCAAACGAGTGCCTAGGATCATTACTACGATTATGAATTTTTCTGTGTAGCTCAGTTTTGAGCCTTGAGTCAAACTACATTAGTCAAGGAGGAGTCGTTGGCAAACAAGTGATTTAAATCATTGCATTATAAAATACAATGGAATGCGAAATTGCTTTTATTTTTTTAAGTGAAATTTCTTGTGTGGACGCCATGACTTAATTCTGTCTGCAGCTGCTTTTACAGTTCAAATCATGGCGAGAAAAATCCCAAGGAGAAAAGGGCGATTGCGTGAGTAATTTGTTAACATTATGAAACATTATATTTGTATTTATTATTTATTTGATTTAGTTTTCTGTCTGGGAAGATAACGATTTAAACGTTTGGCGTTTTTATTCAATAGATCAGACAGACGTCAAGCTTAGTAAAACAGTTACCATGTCAGTCTGGTAGACCCTGAGTGTATAAGATCTTCATGGATGACTAAATCTTTTGTAGATTTAATCAGACTAAAGAAACTTCCTTTATATTAGTCTGGAAAGGAAATGTTTACATTTGAAGATGGAAAAGAAACAAGTATTTATTTTGTCTTCTTCCTCTTCTATTTTTTTTCTGTGAAGGTCATTTGAGGTATGTAGGCCTTATCCAAATCAGTTCTATCGATGCTTAATCGCTCAAAGCTATTGGAATTTGAACTCGGCTCTACGATCTCTCATATAGAGCTGTCCTCCATTACACCACCTGCACTTTACACATGCAAGCTTATAGCACATTGTATTTTCAATCGATCCCTTATCTAGGTACTGATCTGTTTCGAAGATGTTTAACTCCGGTGATCTGAGGAGAACTAGCGCTTCAAACTGATATGCAAGCAATCCGATTAATATATTTAATTAATATATTTCCCTTAATACATAATCTCTTCAAATTGGCAAAGGTTAATCAAGGAAGAATAGTTGATAAGCGAGTGATAAAGATCCTTATTACTCTAGTAAGTTTCATTTTCTTTGCAGAAATCAGATTTGTGTCTTGTACGAAACTTAGTTAATCAAGGAAGAATCGTTGGCCAATGTGTACTACAGATCATTACTACTCAAGCGGTTTCATTTTCTTCGGCGCAGACCAGATTTGCGCCTTGTACGAAACTGGGTTAATAAAGGAAGATTTGTTGGCAAACGTGTACTACAGATCATTACTACTCGAGCGAATTCATTTACTAGGCGGAGATCATATTTGTGCCTTGTACGAAACTGGGTTAATCAGGCAAGAATTGCTGGCAAAAGTGTACTCCTGATCATTACTACTCTAGTGATTTTCCTTTTTCTTGGCGCAGATCAGATTTGAGCCTTGTACGAAACTGGGTTAATCAGGCAAGAATTGCTGGCAAAAGTGTACTCCTGATCATTACTACGCTAGTGGTTTTCCTTTTTCTCGGCGCAGATCAGATTTTCGCATTGTACGAAACTTGGTTAATAAAGGAAGAATTGTTGGCACACTTGTGCTACAGATCATTACTACGCTAGCGCTTTCATTTTATCGGTGCAGATCAGATTTGCGACTAGTACGAAACTGATTTAATCACGGAAGAATTGTTGGCCAACATATGCTACAAATCATTACTACTGTAGTGTGTTCAATTCTCGCTTGCTCGATCTTATATGAGATGGTTGAAAACGTAAGCTTTGTGATTAATCATAACTAAGTTTTATTTAGCATTAAATGGAAGTGTTTTGTTACAAATACATCTGACTGAGAATTTATATTTGTTTTTATATTTGAAGTGTAATATTTTGTGTCGCCGGCGTGACTTCATTTTATCTGGAGATTCTTTTATAGTTCAAATCATGATGAGAAATGTCCCGAGGAGAAAAGACCGAGAAATTTGCGTCAGTAATTTGTTAACATTGTGAAACCTTCTATTTTGATTTATTATAGGGATGGCCAAAAGTAGTTTTACCCATTTGCAATAATGATAAATACAAATTTCTAAATAACATAACTTTTAATCATCGTACAATTATAATTTCAATGAAACAGTTACATTTTCTTTATTTTGGTTGGTATTCACGTGTTTTAGGCGCCATCTTCTTTTTTACCATTTATCTCTTTTTAAATCATTTAGAAATTTGTGTTTATTATTATTGGAAAATGGTTAAAGTGACTTTTGGCCTTCCTTGTATATTGATCGTACACTTGACTTCGTTACAATAAATCTAGATGATTTATCTCTTCAACTATCTCAAGTAAATGTTGTGCAAACTTTATATAATACATTTAAATGAAATTAGCTGTTTTTTTAGGCTTCTTATCCGGGTGGTGCAGTAGATGACAGCTTGGAATTGTAAATTGTAGAGCCGAGTTCTAATTCCAGTCAGGACTGTTATATTCACTTATGTGCAAATACCGCTGAGAAAGTTATGAATCCATCTCTCTCCCTCTACCGATGGGTTAACAGTAGCATTTGTATCAGTAAATCATTATTATGACCAAAAGTTTTTACAATCCAAAAATATTTTCTAGCTTTAAATAACTTCATAAGTTGTAAAAAAACTAATCAATCTTTTAATACTGTTTATTATTATTCAAATCTAATGGCAATCACCTTCTTCCCAATTTGCAGCATATTCCCATAGTAAAATTACCTGCCATGCATTGCTATAGTATAAATCATTCCCAATACATATATACAGG
Organism: Acanthosepion lycidas; assembly: GCA_963932145.1. Taxonomy (NCBI): domain Eukaryota; kingdom Metazoa; phylum Mollusca; class Cephalopoda; order Sepiida; family Sepiidae; genus Acanthosepion; species Acanthosepion lycidas. The sequence continues at coordinate 21,777,448 of OZ010607.1, forward strand.
GATGGCCAAAAGTTGCATAACCCATTTCCAATAATGATAAACACAAATTTCTAAATAAGATAATATTTATTTAATCATCGTACAATTATAATTTTAATATAACATTTATATTTTCTTTATTTTCTTGGCTATTCACCTGCTTCGGGCGCCATCTTTTTTACGACCTCTCTGTTTATAAACCATTTAGAAATTTGTATTATTATTGGAAATGTGTAAAGCGACTTTTGGCAATTCCTGTATTCATTTGATTTATTTTTTCCGTCTGACAAGAGAAACATATAAACGATTAGCTTTCTTATACAATAGATCAGACAGACGTCAAGCTTAGTAAAATAATTACCAAGTCTGTTTGTTAAACCCTTAATGTATAAGATCTTCGTCGATGACTAAATCTTTTGTAGTGTTATTCGGCATATGAAACATCGACCCAATTTAAAGTGAATGAAACATATGATAATATAATTATATGAAAAATTCAAAGAAAACACAAAGGTTTTTGTATAAAAACATTTGACTATACATATTTTATATTCGAAATTCTTAATAAAAGTTAGCATGTATCTACTTGCAAAAGACCAAAACCATTATTAATTTTTGTACTTATCTGTTTGATTCTTCACGAGCCCGAAATTGTATGTGACCTCTTTCTATACCTTCACAGAGCAAATTCACTTTCCCGCCAAGCGATATTTCGTACGGATCTCGTCGAGTCATGTGACTGCTTTCTTAATTCTCGTGAATATTTATAATTATTTCATTGTTTTCATTGGGAGATAACTTTTTTTGTCTCTCGCTACAGTAGAATTAATCATTTGATAAATCCTACATCGTTCACTAACATGACTATAATTTCAATATACTATGCACGTGACACTTTTCGGAAGAACATTTCAAGTGAAAGGATGTCTAGAATGATTTGCAGGGTACTGCTTATACTGAGCATTTCTTGTTCATATGCTTCTAGGTCGCTACTTATAGATTTTGCTCGATATTGTAAGCAGTGAACGAATCGTTTCTTTACATGGTGGGAGTTGAAGTTGAGGTATTGTCCAGTGAATGTTGGCTTGCCGCATATGGATGTCTTGAACTCCTGCTCTGTTCGAGTTGTAGTAAGTATATAATAGTAGCTGGACTCATCCTGGTGTGGCCAGAGTATGAAGGTCTCATCTACGTATCTCAGCCATAGGCAAATATATACAAGGAATACTCAAGAAGAAACGGCATTAGAATATTTACATTATTCGAATTGTTGTGCCACGAGGACATGGGGCAATGGATAAAGGCATTGGCTAGATGCCAAAGAGTGTGAGTTCAATACCCGGTTAAGGCAGTGGAGAACTTGGAGAGGAGAATTAACAGAAGATTAACCGGTAACTGACATCCATCGACATTCCAACCACCTGAAGAAGGCTGGAGCGTACAACGGCCGAAATAGTGTACATAATACCTCATCTCAGAAATATAGACAGAAACGGCATTAGAGACCACATTAATTAAGCCAAAACTATGGCTGAGATAGATGGAGGCGTGTGAACCGGGTAATAGGTGAATCTATCTACATCCATTGTGAACCAAAAAAAAATAAATAAATAAATAGCAAAAATTTCAGAGTTTAGGGAGAGACGTTAGAAATATAGAGTAGTAGAAAATCCAATCATAAACAGGAAACAAGGGATAAACCTCTACTCACGTTCAAAAGACTGTGGAGGAGTGTGAACCGGGTGATGTGTATATGTTAAAGTATAGAGTCGAAGTAAATATTTTAAAAATAGAGGAAACTCGATTCTAGACAGGAAACAAGAGATAAACGTCTACTTCTGTTCAAAAGGGTGTGGAGGAGTGTGAACCAGGTGATGTGGATATGTTACAGTATAGAGTCGAAGTAAACTTTTTAAGAAAGAGAAAACTCGATTCTAAACAGAATAAACCTCTACTCCTGTTCAAAAGACCGGGAAACTCTCGTGTGCTGTTCGATTTCTAAAATATTCGCATAATTCGAAATTGTATTTGAGATTGAGAGCGGTGGTCGGACCTAATATCGGAAGGTGATGGTTGCAAAGCATAAAAGCCATCCTCAATCTTTGTTCTCCGATTTAGCCTTATACCGTAGTAAGATTTACTCATAAGCCACATTTGATACGTTACCATCCTCTTTATCACCGCTTTGTCGTCCATTTGCTCAAAATCATTACATAGGGTACTCGCAGATTCCAGCTGGCCCTCTTGCCGTTGATGAGTCATGTTAATCTTACATTCCGCAAACACTCTTTCCTCATTTTGTGCCAGAAGTTTCAGTTGCCTCTTTCGGATTTAAAGTGTTTCTCTAGTTCCTACATTTCTCGGTGTTCACATGTTCTTTCCATCCTTCTGTAGTACCGCATTTCTGTAGTCTCGAAACCTTTCCTCTCTTGTAAAAAAATTGCCAGCAATCACTACCATATAGAAGGATTGATATGAGAAAGCAACTCAGTACTCTTTATTTCTATTGAAATTTGCCTATTTCTTAATACTTTGTTTAGCTTTTTCTATTACAGTGCGTATTCTGTGTCCTTTTCTATCGTCCGTATCTATACGAACGAATATAGTTAAAGTTATGCACCTGCCTAATTTTGTTGTTTCCTCTTCGAATCTTACACCTTCTGCCATCTCTTATGTTGGTGACCATTCTGTCTTCTCATTTATTAAAGGTTTTCTACAGATGGATTCTGAGGATATTATAGACAGATTATAAGAGCAATGACGAAGGTTTAGAGAAACATGGAAACAAAAAGAGAACTTATACATAACATCAAGAAGAGAGAGTTGAAATTGCTAAAGCACATTATGAGGAAAGAGAGTCTGGAGAATTTGACACTCACAGGACATAAAAAGAGGGAGAAAAACAACGCATAACCTACCTAGTGAGCTTGTCCAAACTCATGGTGCAACACGGTTTAGTAGAAATAACAAAAAGACAACGTATATTAAGAGATACAAAGGACAGGAAATTGTGGAGAGCCACGATCAGCAACTTCCTGAAGGGATAAAAGAAGAAAAAACATTATCTCTATCTATAAAAGGCAGAATGTGTGTGTGTGTGTGTGTGTGTGTGTGTGTGTGTGTGTGTGTGTGTGTGTGTGTGTGTAACGAATGCACGGTCGCAATTTTCGACGGATTTGCACCGAAATTTACATGCACATGCTCTAAGTTAGTGGCAAGGCCAAGACCGATTTTGCATTTCACAACTCCCATCGATAGAGGAAATAATCGATTTTTTCATGTTTCTACCGTAGTTTTCATGTAGTTTGCGGCCATTTTGTACTGGCCAGAGTGGGAACCAACAGCTGACTGACACGAATGTTAACTAGCATGCAAAAAAATCGATAGCTGCATTCGTCACAAGTGGGAAAAATTAAAATCTGCATGGGACTTTACTCCAATTGGCTCATTCGCTTGCTTAAACTCAACGTTGATTCTGATTCCGCAGAACTGGGTTAAGTGTGAAAAAGTATTTGTTGTTAACATTCTTTTTTCATTCGGTTTTTCCAGTTACGAGTTCTTTTTTAAATTGATCGTTTTGTGTTCATTTTGTTTATCTATCTATATTTCTGAGATGAGTTATTATGTACATTATTTACATTATTCGGACTATTGTCCTAATCTTTGTCGCCATATTTATCACAACGTTTCGGTCGACACATGGCACAGTGACAGGACCCAAAGGGTGTGAGTTCAATACCTGGTTAAGGCAGTGGAGAACTTTCAGAGGGAAAATTAGCAGGAGATAACTGATAACTGACATCCATCAAACATGGCACGTGGAACTAGAACAGTCTACCCCAGTGAGCGAAATAATGGGTTCAGTTCGACATTCCAACCACCTGAAGAAGGCCGGAGCGTACAACGGCCGAAACGTTGTGATAAATATGGTGACAAAGATGAGGACAATAGTCCGAATAATGTAAATAATGTCATTTTGTTTAGTTCTTTTTTTGTAACAGATTTAATGTTTAGCATAGAGCGTAGAAAAACATTCGCAGTGTGAGATAGGCAAGAAGTAAGACATGTAGCAACATCAGCAGGGCAAAGGGCACTCCTTTAAAGGCAAGGAAGGGCAAAAATATTTTAAGTCAAGATTTAGCGATTGCTGTATAAGTCATACAATTTTTGAATCAAGCACGGGCAACGCCGGGTCATGCTGCTAGTATGGAAATAAATGGTGGACATTCTTTTCAAAGATGAAGAGACTGCCCTTCTACACGAAGGATACTGTGGATACCATGTACAGGATTATGTGAACAATGACAACGTTTCAAAGAAAATGGAAACAAATAGGAATCTTATACTTAACATCAGGAAGACAGAGGCAAAAAAGGATCAAAACGGGCTTAGAAAACCTAATAAACACAGGATAGATTAAAAGCAAGAGAAACAGGAGAAATCAACGCATAACATACATAGCTTCGGTAAATGTATTGCAGAAAAGGGTTTAGGAGAAATAACAAGACAAAATCTTATAAAGGCGACAAGAGACAGGAGGTTGTGGAGAACCATGATCGTCTACGTCCTTAGGGGACATGAACCATAAAGAAGAAATATATAAACCGTAGTGCTTTCTTATTGATTTTCTTTTTTCTAACTGGCCTATAAGTTTGTAGTTTTTCCTTATACGTTTTCAATCAACACAGCATAATTCAAACATCTTTTCGGATCATATTTGTCGAAAATAAATCTTGGTAAATCTTAGGATAATCTCACTGCGTAAGTTAAATAAATCTGGAGAGAAAACATCTTTTCCCCAATTATTTTTCTATTTTTTTGGATTAGCTTCATTCGTTTAGCTATGCAGGCTTGTGGTTCCAAAATAAATATTATGGATTATCGATATATTCTTCCTATATATTTGATTTTTTTTTTTACAGTTTTCATAGAATGACATCATTTGAAATATACTTGGCCGTATTCATTTTAACAAAGGATTTTAGAGACGGGGTTTTATCATTATTGGCAGTATGGATAATGTCCTCATAGCTTTGTTATTTTCATAGCATTTCGGCTGTTATACTTTCCGGCCTTCTTCTGTCTATTTATCAGGGTGAACGTAAGGGAATTTCGAAAATCAAATAAAGCGTCTATTTCGTAATTTCATGAAAGCTACGCGGGTCGACAAACACCTGCAGAAAATCTGACAGCAAGAGATCGAGACCGAACTGGACGCTGAGAATCTTGACCGGGCCGTCTGTCCAGAAGAAAAGGTCCGAGAAGAGAAACTCCCTTCCACGTACCCAACCGCAAGCCAACAAACTTATCGCGTTTGATCTTGGCCCCTGTCACTGTCTCATACTCTGATTTCTTTACTGACATAGTCAAATCTCGGTGGTGCTCAACACGAGAACCGAAACTGCGAAGTAAACCTTCCAACGCAAGGACATAAAGCAAAGGCGAAAGCGGACAACATTGACGAATAGAGCGAAACAAGACAAGACGAAAGGCTCCAATCGTACCCAATTCACTTCCCCCAGCGCACTGGGAGACGCATACAGAAGTCGGATCCAGGTGCGAAAGTATGGCCTGAAACCAGCCGCCGAAAGGACAGCCACCAGAAATCGATGGTCCACCCTATCGAAGGCCTTGGATTGAACAACGCGGCTTCACTGTCGACTTGCTCAATGATCAAGCGTACCATATGAAGTTGTCCTGCATAGTCCTGCCCTTCAAAGCACGTCTATTCAGAGCCAATCAGACTAGAGAGGACAGCCTGTAAACGACTGGCTATGATATTGGCTAACATCTTACATTCTGTAATTAATATCGTTAAGGACCGAAAGTTACTTATCCCATTGTTCTTGTCCTTGCGTAACAACTTGATTACACCCCTGGTGAAGCGTTGAAGTATAGACCACTGCTTCAACCAGTTATTGAAAATCAATGCCAGCAAAGGAACAAAAACGGGCGACTGCTTCAAGTACCGTCCGTAGGATAGACCATCTAATACCCAAGCTTTGTCCAGGTCAACGTGTTTCAGCGCTTCTCACTTTTCTGTCTCTATGATGGAACCCTCGCATCCAGCCGCTTCAGCTGCCTCGAAGCAGGAAAAGTCGGCTAAACAGGCCTCGAACTGAGCACTGCGTATGCGTGTGTGTGTGTGTGTCACGAGAATAGAAAATGCAAAGTTGATAAATACAGTGTAACCCGGATATAAGATACCCTGATATAAGAGAAACACGGATATAAGAGAGATTTTCTCTGGTCCCAAATAAGAGCCTGTGTTAATGTATATAAAATAGACCAAACCCGGATATAAGAGACTTCTTCTCCGGTCCCGACAACTCTCTTATATCCGGGTTACACTATATAACTTTAGGTAAGCAGAAAAAGAAAGTAAAAATGAAACAAATGACCCTTAGGTTAGTTGGACAAATCGAAATAAATACTAATACAGAAAAACACGGCACCTGTGGAAAAAGATGAAGAAATGATAATTAATAATATATATATCACTTCAAATAAAGATAATAATTATGTCCTCCTTCACGGCAGCGAATACTGAACGGTCTCCTCAAATATGAAGAAGAGACTCGAGGCGACGGAGATGTTGTTCTACAGAAAGATGCTAAGGATATCATGGACCGAGCGTGTGAGCAACGATGAGGTCTTAGAGGGGGCAAACAGGCAGGAAATAAATATAATATTTGGAACACAATATTATGGCTTCAATTACCGATAAATTATATTGCTCGTTATTGTCGGCCTTTTTATATAAAAAAAAAAACAGGAAACAGGTGTATATCTTTGGTACCAAAGGAAAGAGTACTGAGCTGCTACATGACATCTGTCCTCCTTTACGGCAGCGAATGGTGGTCGGTCTCCTCAAAGATGAAGAAGAAACTCGAGGCAACGGAGGTATGGTTCCCATATTATATTCATTTCTACGATAGGCAAGCTCAGGAGATTTTTGTGGCTTAACTGATTCCTTTGTGGGTTATTTAAAGCCAGAAAATATTTTAACATTGTAAATTTTTTTTGCGGGGGTGGGAGATAATTATGAATTTCTGATACAAGTCGTACTAATTGAACCCATAGGTGGAGGGAGAAAAAGAGGATTCATAACTTTCTGAAGGATATTTCTTGCGTAAGTGAATATAACGAACCCAAATGGAATTGAAACTCGGCTGTCCGATTAACAATTCCGAGTCATTGTCCATTACACCAGCCACACATCTAAGCTTGCAATTGGTGTTTTGACCTAATGTGGCATCAAGCCCTTCTGTTTACACAGCGATGGCTTCGTAGACTTACTGAAAATCTCATGCACTTACACAATCCGTACATCCAAGCTTATATTAGGTTGGTGCAAAAATAATGTCGTTTTTCTTTTGAAGTTGAACGTCAAAAAACGACATCATTTTTTCACCAACCTAATAGAATCTGGTATGCGGTCACCAGGTTTAACGTGATGGGCATTGGTCGTGTTTATCAACAATCACTTACTCTTGGGTGAGGTATCATTCACCAGGAATTTGACCCTTTTGGGAAACTCTGGAGGGGATGCAATCGACTCGACATGTTACTCCTCTGGAAGGATTATGGTCACGACTGCTAAAAGAATAACATAAAATAGCTTCAGTCAGTCAGTTATGTGCCATGCGTGATACACGCTTGGGCGATCATGTATCTTTCGATAACATGACTGACGAGGTAGATTTTTTCCCCGCAGTAGGTTGCCATGTCTTCCTGCTGTAGACCATTTGCCATCCAATGTTATAGAACCCGGTTTGTCCTGCTATTTCTCCATAGCTGGGAGGAGAAGAGGATTCATAGCACGTAAGTGAATGTAATCGATTAGACTGGAATTCGAACTCGGTTCTCTGAGTCTTTAATCCAAGTTGCTATCCATTACTCTACCGTGCATCCTAGCTCCACGGCTCAAATTAAATGCTCAGTTTGACCTTTGTTGGAGTTTAACTGCGACTGATCGTTGAAGATATCAAGCGAAACCTTTTAATAATGAAAAGAAATACGATTAGACGCTTTTGAGGGCATTGGTTTTATTGTACCGGAAAGAAAACTTCTCGCCCTTCGATGAATTACTAAATTAATCAGAAAACATGGTATTGTTCTCCAGACAACAACGACAAGTAACTGTCCGAAATTAATGAATGTATCATGCAGGATGCAACATAAATCGTCGTCGTCGTTGGCATCCGTCCGTCTCGGGAGACGATGGATAGCGCAGTGCGCCTCGCGCCTGGTCAGGATGTATGGAGAACTAGGGCAGACCGGCAGTCTCTCAGGTAATCTCTCAGGCACTTCCCGTGTTGTGCCGATGTCTTGCGACGTCGCTGGAGTGTCCTCTCAAGTGTGCTGCGAGTCTGGGCGGGATGTATGGAGAACCAGGCTGTCTATTTCCCTCTCTAGGCCTTGCTAGCAGAGTCCAAAGGAGAGGATAAACCAATACAATTTGGGACCAGTGCGGCTGCAGGAGTTGCCGGAAGGTTGCACAGAGTGCCGTCCATCCGCCTTAGGGGCTCCAATCCGGGTTTCTATATGGTTTACCTCTTAGCTTTTTCTTCTCCCGAAGATTTCCACAAGGCAGTGGAGCTATTTAACCCATAGCTGGGGTTTAGTTCATGGGCACTAGGGCGTGTCCAGACACCGGTGGGCCTGCGTGCCGCATGTTAAAGGGACCAAACTCCTCCCCCGTTCCCTGGAGTTTAGCCACGAGGAGGCACTACATAGGGCTTGCTGATGGAGAGGCTATATACTGACAGGGGAAGACTTACACACTCGGCTCTCATTTTCGCATTGCTGCTAGCCAGCGGTGGTAACTGAAAGCGAGAAGCGACAAGCACTGCCACTACAAACTACCACACTAGACGCATCACAACAGCCGTTGAGACACAAATACACCCCACATTTTAAAGGTTGACAAAAAGGCCCAGGAAACTGCTATTACAAATCCTATTTCGCTGTTGCTTAAATAAAGGGCTACATTTTTTTTATCCATTTGATTTTTAAAATGACACCCTCCAAACTGTGTCACCTATTCGCCATAGACTGTTGTAGACGATTTCTAAAAATTTCCATCACTGGATGTTCGAGCGCTTTGGGGTCTTTTAATCACTGAACCTGTGGCCCTGAAATTTTCAACCCATAGGAGTATTGAATTTTTATCGGAAATAGCATCACTCCGATGTAACATAAAATGAGCCCGAAAACTTCCATGGGTTTTAATTACAGATTCACCAGTTATAAATCGTTTCAAAAACAGACACACGGTGTGGACCGTTCCATACCATGATGGTAACTAATCGTATCTGCGCAAAAATGGTAAGACATTAGCTAGATGTTGACTCTATTGCCACTATCCTAAACTCATTAGCACAACAAAGGTGACAGTTTAAATTATGGGAGATATTTCTGTCGCGCTCAGATATTAAAATATAAAGAAAGATGTGGGATAAAATACTTCAAATTTATTGATAAGAATGGTAGAAAATAGTTTCAAAGAATCAGTTACTCATAAGGACACTTCAAGAATTCTTTCTTCTCATAACTGGCATTCTCTTAGATCTACAAAGATAGTGTTGTCAGTCGGGAAAGAATGATTCAAAACAACATTGTTGAGTGTCTGAGAAATATTAGACGCTACATAACCAATATCTTCTTTTTATCGACTGTAATAATCACCATCAAACAAGACACTGTTAAATTCCCCTTGAGTGACATAAACAAACTATAGCTGTAATAAAGCGTCAAGTCGATCGGAGAAAAATATAAAAGTATATTACCTCACAGGTCTGGTTGATCAGAAGAAATTAAATTTGCCGTGAAATTATAGAAGCCATTTAAAAAGATCGTCTGAACATATGATGCAATGGGCTTGCAGTCAAAATAATGCCCAAAGACGACGCTCAGTCTTCGAATTCACCAACAAGCATAAATATCGAGTTTGTAATGCCACTTTATAAATATTTTAGCGTTTCTACGAAGAGATCAGTTTTCGAACCTCAACGAGATCGACTTGTCAAGAAAGAACATTTTTTTTTAAAATAACGGCCTCAGCAAATGATCACAGCGTGTAACGCCATTGTTTGGAAGCTATTAAAAGGGTTTACCCAAACCTTATGAGTGAAATTGTGTAGACGAAACTCTACACACGTTGTTGCTTGGTTTGGGCATCTTTGCTCATCCATACACGATTATGCGCCTCCCACCCAAACTGTAACCGACACCCGTTTGACATAATTACAATGTAATACACACACACGCGCACACACACATATATATATATATATATATATATATATATATATATATATATATATAGAGAGAGAGAGAGAGAGAGAGAGAGAGAGATTGATTGATTGATTGATAAAGGAAACTTTTTTCAGTAGCTGCTCCTGCTTAAACACACAGCTCTTCTTGTGAATTGAGCGCTCTGGTTGCTGATTTAACGTTTATATACATCACGTATATAATACGTTAAAATATGATTATCATTAAAAAAAGATACATCACGTATATAATTATAAAAGATTATCATCATTATTAAAAGATACATCACTTATATAATACATTAAAATATTCCTTTCCGCCGTGCGTCGATAGCTTATGTGTAGAGTCTCTGACTGATGACAAATCGGGCGAGTTTTAATCCTGGCTTGAAGCAATTGGATATCTAGCCACACACGAGCTGTAATACAGCGAAACAGTCTGTATGTGGACACGGAAACAAAGACACACAAACACAATAAAATATCTAAAAAAACCGCTAAACAAACTGACCTTCTTTTCCAGGTTTTTAGATAAGTCATATTTTCATCAGCCATAGTGACAACACTTTTGTAAGAATCACTGAAAAACCCTTTGAGTTATTCAGCTAGAAAGAGGACAGGTTAAAATCGTTTTGTGTCAGCAACACCATGTCTTCCCGAATGAGCAATGGTGAGAGGATAAAGATTATTCAGGCCTTCAGTAATGGTACCAACATTCATAATCTGGCTTCCTTCTTCAAAATCTGTTCAAGAACCATCAAGAGAACGGTGAATAAGTTTTTAAAAAATGAACAGTAGGGAGGAAAACTGGATCAGGCGCTCAAACAGCAAAAGCGATCATCATTTCAAATTAGAGTTAATATATTCTTAATATTCTGAGTCTAATAACTTTATAAAAATATCGGAGAATTCCAGTAAGATACCTTTAATCATTTCTAAGATACAACGGTTCAAGGCTTAATCTAAAAATTGGACAATTTTGCTGTTGCACGATTTGGACTTTTTGCTTGTTACATTCGGCATACATATATACATACATATATATAAACATACATATATATATATATATATATATATATATATATATATATATATACAGAGAGAGAGAGAGAGAGGTGGATGTATGGAGTGGCGGGCAATGTATGACTAAGAGGAAAAAGTTTACATGTGACGCTTTTCCTCCTTTATGACATCGCACTTAATTTGTTATGTTGGTGCGATGATGTGCAAAAGAACGAAACGCGTCACAAGTAAGCATTTTCCACTTTGTCATACATTATTGTTCTTGATATATATATATATATATATATATATATATATATATATATATATATCGTTATCTCATTTACACAAACACACACACATATATATATGCATATATATATATATATATATATATATATATATATATATATATACATAAAAAGTCAGTGTTATATACTATAAGATTGACGCTATTTTGACTACTAAAATGTATGATTCCTTCAAATTTGATGATGATGTCAAGATATGCCAGAGTGAGAGCCAATAGCTGGCTGCCACGAATAGACAGGAAGATTCTATTGGCCATCTTGAGAGCCAACACCTGACTGACACGAATGTTAACTAGCATTCTGGCATGCAAAAAAAATCGATAGCTGCATTCGTCACAAGTGGGAAAAATTTTAATTTGCATGGCACTTTCCTCCAATTGGCTCATTCGCTTGCTTAAACTCAACGTTAATTCTGATTCATTCGATTTTTCCAGTTACGAGTCCTTTTTTAAAGCTGATCGTTTTGTGTTCATTTTGTTTAGTTCTTTTTTCGTTACAGATTTAATGTTTAGTATAGAGCTTAGAAAAAATTCGCTGTGTGAGATAGGCAAGATGTAAGGCATGTAGCAACATCAGAACGGCAAAGGGCACTCCTTTAAAGGCAAGGAAGGGCAAAAATATTTTAAGTCAAGTGATAGCGATTGCTGTAGGAGTCGTACGATTTTTGAATCAAGCGCGGGCAACGCCGCGCCATGCTGCTAGTAAATTAATAAATTGCATGTGTACGAATATTTGTTTCTCTCCACTGTATATCTATAAAATATATGTTTATCTGGTAACTGTAAAAATATGTAGAACATTGCTACATTATTTCGTGGGGCGCTCCACCAAAAAAAAAAACATGATGCCAAAGTGTTGAAATTAAATTTTAAAAACGAATATTTTTTAAGCTTTTATTTAAGTTTTAATTTCAAGCTAACAGAAGAAATTTAATACTTCTAATAGGCAAAATACTTTTCTGTATTTCAATAACTAATTTAAATTGACTGTAAATAATTTCTTATTTCTGCTAAAATAGTTGATTAATGTCCTTTTTTAGTTGTTCATTACAATGTATATTTTTATCAAAAAAACTTCCAAAAATGGAAAATATTTTTTTCTGAAACTTTATTTGAGGAAGCTGATCTAATATTTTAAGACATTTTTATGTTTATACATACAAATATTTCAGTAAATGCTCTGTTTATAATAAACAGCATTAAACCACATTTACCGGCCTGAATGAATATTCGTCCTCCGCCAGGATTCGAACCTGTATCCTACATGAAATCGTCATATAGCCTGACGTGCTATACCATTTCCCTACAGAGGAAGCATCTGGTTCGCAAGGTTAAATTACTGCTTTTAAACTTCAAATTTCCCATGATTTCTCTTGCATGCTCATATCCACTGAAAGCATATCTTAACATAAACAAATGACATCATATATTATGAAATGGACTAAGTCCAACAAATAGTTTAATATATTTATTGTTTATATGTTATTTAAGTATTTAAGTTATTGTATTGGACAAAGGAATATTGGACAGCTGTGTCTCACGTATAATGTGCCTGATACTAACTTTGAGGGAATTGCCCTGAATAGAAATAACGGAAAATATTTGTGCCAGATTGATATCAGAAATTTTTAAATCAGTCCTATTGAACAGCGAAATGATGAAAGACAACAGCAAATAGTGTCAGGAAATATTCCTGTTGCTATGTCCTGAGATCCTCCCTGTTGCACAATATGTGGACTTGTATGCAGGTCACTAGCGGGACTGAAGTGTTATATATGACCCAAACATGAAAACTGAGTGAGCTTGTCAGATTCTCATACGTTGAAATCAACAGAAGACTCCATTATATATATATATATATATATATATATATATATATATATATATATATATATATATATATATAAAGACATTTTTATGTTTATACATTATTTTTATAGATACAAATATTTAAGTAAATGCTCTGTTTATAATAAACAATATTAAACGATATTTACCGGCCTGAATTTACCGGAGGACGAATATTTTATGTGAAATATATGTGGAAATTTATCGGACATTCGGGCCGGTAAATGTTGTTTAATACTGTTTATTATAAAAAGAGCATTTACTTAAATATTTGTATCTATAAAAAAAAAAAGAATGTATAAACGTAAAAATATCTTAAAATAATTGTCGGACTTTGTCCATTTCATAATGTGTGACTTCATTTGTTTACATTTGGATACGCCATGAGCAGATATGAATGTACGTTAGAGATTCATAGATGATTGAAGTTCACATACAGTACATTCAATGCTCCTCCGTGGCCAAATCGGTTAAAGGCACGTTAGACTATATAACGGTTTCGTATAGGATGCAGGTACGATTCCTGTCGGAGGACGCATATTTTCTACGAAGATTTCTCGGACATTCAAGGTGAATGTTGTTTATTATAAACAGAGCATTTACTTAAATATTTGTATCTATAAAAAAAGAATGTATAAACATAAAAATGTCTTTATATAATTGTCGAATTTGTCCATTGCATAATCTGATTTGAAATATATATTGTTTATTTTAAGTTTAAAATAACGCATAAATGCATTTTTAACCCGACATTAGCTGTTTTTTTAACCGACAGTAATTGCGTGGTCGTATTTGACACGATGATAGCAACAGATCTGATGTTGTTCTACGGAGACTTTATTTATAGGATATTATTGAAGAAAATAACGTGAGCACCGTTTCTATTTAAATTTTGAGTACTCAGGGAGTTTTAAAAATTAGGAAAATATTCATTGGAATCTAATGTTTTATTGAATTTTAGAAATTATGGCTTTAAATTTAATATAATCCTCACTCTTATTTTCTGATAATATCGTATACGGACACCCGTACTTACAAAAAACGGCACGTATATAGACTAATAAAAAGGATTTCAAATTATTTTCGAAAATATTCGTGTTTAATGATTTGTATCAAACTTTTCCATTTATGATTACTAAATATAGTGTTCACTTAAAAATAACGATATCATCAAAACCACTGAATTTAATACAGAATTTTAAAAGAGTTAAAAATTAATAACTTTTTCTTATTAAAATTCATTATTCATCGAAAAAAATGTTTTTGAGGCAATAGTGTCCCTGATATATCTTATTCATAAAGCAACTAAAAGCTTTTCTAATTAAACAATTTCAGAGTTTTGTGGCATTTTTCTTTTACGATTCAGAGCTGATTTTCGGTAAATAGTGTTTCTCTTAGAAAAAAAAAAACAAATTGATTATTTAAATTCTCGAAACAGTAAGTGAGGGAGGGTAACAGATGTAAAAAAAAACAATTATCAAGTATTTCTAACACAAATATTGATATAATAATTTAATTAATTTGTGAATAAGTTCTAAAAATTTAATTACAATCGAACAAATATTTGATTTTTGCAAGAATTCCCAAAACAATGTGTTTTCAACGCCAAAACAAAAGCAAAAAAAATCCCTATATTAACCTTTAGCCTACTCGCTGGCTCAATAAAAACAAGATTTTTAACCAAAACTTTCAACGCGCTAGAAAGGATTAAAACATTTAATAAAATAATAATAATAAAAACACACCTTGGTCTTTCATCAGAGCTTCTTTGACAAACCAGGTAGAAGGATTAAAAAAAAACTCTCCCGGATTCTTCAAAACACGAACTACAGAAGACTTCGACAAGCTGGAAAACAAAAGGCATTGTCGAAGTCAGAGAGAAGAAATGTCAGTTGAAAGCAAATTTTAAATAAAATTCCCAAACTTCAAGATTATGGAGAACAATTCCAAAAGCCCTTGAGAATTATACCATAAAATGACTACCTCAGAATAGGTCAAGCGACATAAAATTATCATTAACTGTTTCGACTATACGCCCGTTATAAGATGCGATATTCAGAAGTCCCTGAACTAGAACCAGCCTCTATAGCTAATACAAGTCATGTTATATATCTGATCGATTATTCTGCGATGGCCATCATAAATGAAGTCATTAATCCCCGCCCCCTCGCATTTTCAGATCTTTCGTTGGTATTCAGTTCGCCTTCAATGCTCATCACCTTTAAATGATACTTAAGCGAGTAACAAAGTACTGAGTTTAACATAAATGTGACAAATATACAGTTACAGGATGCGGAGGCTGGTCCAGGATGGCATACTACTAGTCAGAAGATTCTGAGAGCGTAGAAATTGTGACTAAAAGATTTCTTCTGTCTAAGTTTTGGACATTAGACCGGGATGGCGTGAAGACAGCCGCAAGAATTCTGAAATGTCAACACATCTACGCCAAACAGATTCCTTAGAGAAGCTATCCCACACGTGGCGAAATGCTAAGCCAAAGGTCGGCAACATACGGCCGGCGGGCTGGATCCGGCCCACGAAGGCCTTTTGACAGGCCCGCGAGCCTGATTACTAATGACTCTATTTTAACATGAGAGACGACCTTCAAATGAAATTTGTTATATGTCATTTTCCATAGAATGTCTACACATCTCATTACACTAAAAATATTAGACTATCTGGCAGTTATCTTTCATGAGACTTATTTTACCAATTTACGTTGCCTACGTTTAATGTCAAATAATGGATACATATTTGTTATGACCCTTGGCTACATTAAAAGATAACAGAAGCGAAAGGAACGATAAAGTGAAAGAGGCCAGGGAGGGACTGACATGCGAGGTAGCAGAAATCTAAAGACAGTTAAACATACGCGCATTATACATACATGTCTCATAAATGTGTTGATGATACCGCATGTGTACGTACGTAAGTGCATATGTTTGCAACTATTTGTACTCGTATGTATGGGTATATGGCTTCGTTTTTGTTTGATGTGTGTGTGTGTTTCGTTTGTGGAACAATTTTCAATAACAGTTTCAAACCTACACGTCATAATTTCATCCATTTCACTTCGGTTGATTTTTTTTCACTTTCAAGTATTTTGACGTTCCTTTGAGGAAAAGTAATTTTTGTTAGGTGTTTCTTTAATTTTAGATTTTCTTTTGTTTTTCTGATTTCTCAATGTTTATTTTTATTATAGTTTTAAATATTTAGGTTGACAGGTGGGGTCTGCATATGTAATTTTCCTTAATTTTTCATTAATGGCTTTCGTCCGGCACGCGACCCGTCATTATAACACGATCCGGCCCGTGGGGTCGAATGAGTTGCCGACCCCTGGGCTAAGCCAAAGAGTTGGCATTCCTTCCCCTGGAGATTTTGCTCCTGTTACTTCCTAGATGGATTATTGCTACCGTATATGGAAGGAAGCGTCTCCAGTCTTGATGTGTTCAAAATTATATACTTTTTCAATACCCTCTTCTTAATTTGTCCTTTGAGCTGAAACTTCCTCCACTTTAACGGTGACTTTGGTAAAAGTCAGAAGTATCATTTACCTTTAAATAATACTTAAGCGAGTAACAAAGTACTGAGTTTAACATAAACAGGACAAATATACAGTTACAAGATGCGGAGGCCGTTTCAGGATTGCATACTACTGGTCAGTAGTTTCTGAGGGCCTCGAAATTTTGACTGATGGATTTCTTCTAAGTTTTGGACATTAGACCAGAATGGCATGAAGACAGCCACAAGAATTCTGAAGTGTCGACACATCTACGGCGAACACATTCCTTAGAGAAGCACGTGGCGAAATGCTAAGCCAAGGACTTGGCATGCGTTCCCTTGAAGATATTGCTCCTCCTGTCTCCTAGAATTGATTCTAGCATGACTGTCCCTTTCGTATAATAAAGCAAATAAGAAAAAGAAATCGTTTTCGTTGATAGGATAGAGGCTACAGGCGAGAGGGAATGCAGCAATACGAGGTCTATCAAGAAACTATCCAGACCTTTAATCTTCGTGACCTACCTAAGGGAATGACATCTTAAACTACTTCTAAGTAGTCTGGCTTATGTTCAATATCCCCAAAACTGACCTCGTATCATGATATCTGTTATGTAGTACTTTCAAAGTGGAGGCTTGTATTTGTACTAAGTCAGTCCTAAAATAGGTTCGACGTACAAAACGTTAGGAACTTGATATAATAGATAATGACGCAGTAATCTAGTTGTAGTGGCTGATACTTTAATATCCGACTAACGGTCGTCCGACATCGACTGACTGACCAGCTCACTGCCGACTGACTTGTTACTCTTACTACTCCTACTTATTATAGGTGGGAGAGTCTATTAACTATAGAATAAGTGTGTTTCACTATAACAATATCATAACTGTTTGATCCTAGAGTTTTCTCCAGTCACGATGACCATATACACTCTCGGGAAGACTTCATACCTAAACCGTCTGTCGCGTTTCAAGTTCAAATTTAAACGGATGTCATATACGAAATATTTTACTAAAGAACTGGACAAAGAGTCTATATAGATTTCGGAATTATCTGACTTCTTCTGACAAGACTCAGATTTAACCAAAAAATGGATTATTGCTACCGTATATGGTCTGAAGCGTCTCCCGTCTCATTACGAAAGTAACAACGAATAATCGTTGCCATTTCCGTAATGCTCGTTTTAGTCGAGATTTTGTAATCGCAGATACAACTATAGTAACGCCGTTGAACAATACTGATGTCAGACGCCTTCGAGTAACACTCGCACTAATAGTACTTGCTCGATAATACCACTCCATATGTAACCACCGTATAGTGATCTGAATAGAGAAATAGTATAGTGAATAGAGTAGAGAATAGCGGCCCGTATAATAATAGAGGATAGAATAGAAATAGAGTTCCGAATAGTAATAGAGGCTAGACTAGAAATAGTGATCTGAATAGTAATAGAGGATAGAATAGAAATAGCGATCTGAATAGTAATAGAGGATAGAATAGAAATAGCGATCTGAATAGTAATAGAGGATAGAGTAGAAATAGAGATTCGAATAGTAACAGAGGATAGAGTAGAAATAGAGATCCGAATAGTAATAGAGGATAGACTAGAAATAGAGATCGTTAGTCGTCACGATACTTTCTGCTTATGCGTTTCGTCTATCGACTGAATCAACTTCATATATCCATTTATTTCACTTAATTCAATAATGGGATCGCCTGTATTTGCTCACTGGCGATCTATGTTCAAACTAAAGTGTCGGTAGCGACAATTTATTCCTATATAATAGATACTAGAGGGCACCCTGAGGCGGTGTAATGGTTAGCAACCTTGTCTCGCTAAAAGAATTACGACTGAGTAGTGAGTTCGATCCTCACAAGGTGCACCCTACTTTCGGCTTTGTGTCACATCTAAGCTACGCTTGGAAAAATGTAACCACCGTATAGTGATCTGAATAGAGAAATAGTATAGTGAATAGAGTAGAGAATAGCGGTCCGTATAATAATAGAGGATAGAATAGAAATGGCGATCATTTAAACGTCACGCTACTTTCTACTTCTCCGTTCCCTCTATGATCACGTGATTCACTTAATTCAATTATGGAATCGCTTGTATTTGCTCTCTGGCGATCTACTTTCACTTTATTCCTATATATTATGTTGGTGCAAAAATAATGACGTAATAATGTCGTTTTTGAGGTTAAAAAATACGTCAAAAAACGACATTATTACGTCATTATTTTTGCACCAATTTAATAATTAAAAGCGTGTTCAGTAAGTAGGTTAACGCCTATGACTTCTCAACTCAACTTATCAGCTCAGGGATAATTATCCCGTTGACGTTAGTATGGATTCGGCTTAGATTAAAGCACAAAGACTGTGTTGCGCTAATCTCGCATTTTGACTGTAATTGATTAGCTCTGGAGCATTCTATTGGATGAAATTTAAAATTTCGGAAAGACTTGCCTTAGATTATCACAGTAATGCCATCACCAATTACAGAAAACTTCATCAAACTCCTCTTTCATGATAGACATAGGCTTCCTAGGCGTCTTCTTAATTTGGCCTTCCATCTGAATATTCCAAAAAATAATTCTTCACTGTAGAACCATGTACGCCACCCCGAAATATCACTATACAATATATGTACAGCTGGCCACTCGTATTTGAGGATACCCGTCTACTAGGGCGACTAGCCAATCCCTATTGCAAACGCTTTCTCAGGCGCATTTGTTTTTATTTAACACCTGTAGTTTATACTGCAACTAGGCTAAGCAGGCCTTAGTTATAGTTTCTGGGAAAGAGCGTGTTATCTCGCGTGATCAACAATTTGAACAAGGCCAGCCCTCGGCCACGATGGCATGTGACTTCGTGTTACCACAGCTACCGACGACACCCAAGGGTTCCGTCGAGCCAGTTTCATTCACATGGTTTGAGTCAACGAGTGGTATGGTTTTCAGGTACTTTCGAAAATGCCGCAAACTAGGATCGATCCCTCCAGTCCGACAACATCAGGAAGTTTCCTTCCTGACAAATCGACCATGGTGAGATTTGAACCCGGGTCTCATGGTCAGATTGCCTGAAGATAGATTTCCAGCGCAAAACTGTCCACTATAATAATGTAGGGTATGGAGCCACTGTCTCGGTACATGAGATGCTGCTACTGTGGTTTCTATATTAAATGTTTGTTTAACACACCCAACCGACTTCGGATTCAGAGTTGTCCTTCTCCTAGACCGGGTTCCAACCAAGGATAGAATTGAGCAATATTCAACGTTGGTTAAAATGGCACTGCACAAATACATATTTTATGTAATCTTTTACCAATGGCCTGTACATTTGAATGCCTCTAAAATAAGGCTGCTTTCATTTAATCACCACAGAGAACCTTTTCCGCCTGCCCTCAGCATGGCTGGTAATAAACTCCAAGAGAGCAAAACTCCACACCTTCTTGGCTTCACGTTTTCCACTGACATGAAGTGAATCAACTATATTGAGTCAATTCCTAAGTCTGCGGTGAGGAAGTTTGGTTCGCTCTTTCGTGCCAAAAACTGCGGATCCATTTCGTACTTTTATTAATCTTCGTCCGTGTATTGAATGCAATCGCCATACATGATCTGGTGCTCTTACTGTGCACCTCTAGGTTCTTGACAAAATGCAGAGAAGGGTCTGCAATACGATCGGTCCCAACTAGGGATCTCGTCTCCAGTCACTTTCTCACCGACATGACGTGGCTTCTCTCTACCTGTTCTACAGATATTTTCATGCCGAGTGCTTTTTTCATGGTGCCCCGACTATATAAATTAGTAACAAGGTCCCCAACCTTTTACCGTTGAACGAGCTAGATGCAAACACCTCTTCAAGTCTAACATTTTTTTTCACGCACTTCCCACCTGGGGAACTCCCTTCCGATTTCTTGCTTCCCTGATAACTACAATCTGCAACGTCAAGGACCTTCTTCTGTCTTCTTGAACCGTGTTCATTTTTTTATCATTTTTTATCATCAAACATCCCCATTTCTAATCTTCTCAATCTCATTTACTTTCACTTTCATTTTCACTTTCATTTTCACTTTCATTTCCAACCCCTGTAAGCTGCAGCTGCATTCTAGTGCCATTGTCTGCTTGCTTGGAGTGAAACAATTAAAAAATTGATACGTCCAAGTATTTTAAGAGACGATAGAGAACGCGAAACAGATTTCAGAAAGCGTACTCGTATAGCAAAAATGTATTCCAAAAAACGAAATGTCGTTCCTCAGTTAACGGCCGGGTTCTGTCACAAAGGCCCGGTTGCTAAACAAACAGCTCGATAAGCAAAAGTAACAACTGACGGATATTCAATTCATATTACATTTATACTGGATTTGTGTCAACCATCTGCAGATAGCTTTAATGTCACTTTCGAACCATTTCTTGGAGTTCTAATTCATTTCGAAACCTTTAACATTACAATAGTATCCTGAACAGTGGACATAATAAACATATTCGAAAAGGAGTTCCGTAGTCTATATATTAATTCGGTTTGCAGACTGAAAATATATTACTTATTCTTTGTTTTTGCTTCATTCACTCTGCCGTTGTAGAGAGTTTTTGTTTTCTCGCCAGAAGGAACTTATTTATAAGTCTACATTTATTTGAATATTTCAGCCACCTACGGTATGTTCCTCCTGCTACATATTTAGAGATTCGTGATGAAATCAAAACAAGAATATGCAAAGTTATTGCTCCTGACTTGGCATTCCAGCTTCTGTCGCTTTTCCGCCCCTTTAATGTATCTTCCCTGTTTCTTTTCTATAACGACTTGCATGCTAATTGTACGGATGAACTTTTCTCTATCGTACCTAGACTTAGTTTAAGTACTAGATTGGCAGAAAGTCCAATCATTTTAAAGCTGAATTGTTTAGATTCAGCCGTAAGTTCTATGCTAATAGGTCCTTCTATAGAACTTCACGCTTCTTGCTTTCCACCTTTGAAAATGCAATGGCAATCGTTAGTTATTGCCTTCTTGATCCCTATTCTTTTATTGTCCTCACTCCTTAATAATTTTTCTTTTTATTTCACACTTAGTGACTCCTTGTTTTTTAGTGGCTTTATTGCCTTGCTTTTTTAATTTTTTTTTTTTTATTTTACGTGATTTTTTTAGATGGTCACATGGAGTAAGTCTTTAATAAAGGATTGGATTATTAGGAAACAAGAAATTTTCTTAAGGAACAAATAAAACGGTAATGGAATATCAATCCAAATATATTGTAGTGGATGTTAGAAAATTTTGAAACATTTTTTTAATTTTTTTCACACCAAGCAAAGCGATAAAGAAAACTAACATACAAGAGGGTTACTGAGGGTGAATGGAATTGAGAAGACTTTAGGATAAGGAACTGAAAGCCAATACAAAACAAGAGATAAATCTCTACTCCAGTTCAAAAGAAGCTGAAGGAGTATGAACCGTGGGACAATGTTCAGCATTTCTTGAATTATTTAATATCGAATAGGGCCAGTGCTTTCTGCATTCTGTTGAGGTTTCTTCTAGACTCGATGAATTACTTAATTATGATTATTTCAAATCCTCCTAATTATTTCTATCACTTGTATATCCTTGCTTGAACTGGCTTCTAATGTTCTGGATGGATAGCTTGCGTATAGTAGTCGTAGCTCGTGAATGCACAGTTCTATGGGTAAGGGAAACGTGTATGAGTTCCATTACGGGCTATCTGATCGAGTGGCGCTATATCGAGTCTAATTCGTTACCTCATCGTTGGTACAGTTGGTAATTCATATCGTAACGATTCAGGTTTCAATTCTCGGTAGTGATGAAACCCAAATATAGGACGAAAATGCCGTTCAGTGCTTTCTGCATTCTGTTGAGGATTATTCTAGGCTCTACGAATTACTATATGATTAGCCTAAATCTCAAAAATAATTATATATATATATATATATATATATATATATATAAAATATTAGGTTGCTGCAAAAATAATGACGTAATAATGTCGTTTTTTGACGTATTTTTAACGTCAAAAGACGACATTATTACGTCATTATTTTTTCACCAACCTAATATATATATATATATATATATATATATAGATAGATAGATAGATAGATAGATAGATAGATAGATAGATAGATAATAGTTCTTGCTACGGGTAAAGAAAACTCGGACGAGTTACATGGAGCGGCACTATATTGAGACTAATTGGTTACCTCTTCGTCTCCGAGGTCCGTTTGTAAAGTTGGTATGGCGTGTGCCTCCTATCGCTCTGTTCGTGTTTCAATTCTCGGTAGTGGATGCGCACAGATGGTTAGTCCCAAATATAGGACGAAACGGCGGTCCAACCCTTTCTGCATTCTGTTGAGGTTTCTTCTAGACTCGATGAATTACTTAATTACGATATATATATATTAGGTTGGTGCAAAAATAATGATGTAATAATGTCATTTTTGACGTTAAAAAATACGTCAAAAGACGACATTATTACGTCATTACTTTTGCACCAACCTTATATATATATATATATATATATATATATATATATATATATATATATATATATATATATATATTCGCTTTACATCTTTTCTGGATACACTTATTTCAGTAATTCGAAGCTTATTTAACCGGGATTCTCTATGGCTGAACTGTCATAGAAAGTCAGGTTTAATGACGGTCCCGTATGGGATGCATATTTTCCTCGAATATTCAAGCCGGTATATGTAATTAATACAATGTAATTAAAGACAAAACTGGGCATTTACTCAGATAAGTCTATCCATAAAAACCGTAAACAGGAAATGTATTAAAATATTCATCTGATTTGATTTATCCATTTCATATGTGTGTGTATATATATATATATATATATATATATATATTGAAGCGTCGAGTAATACCATATAGCCAATAAAAGAACCTATTAAGTTTTACAACTGAGGTATGTTAACTAATTTTGTTGATTAGTGTTTGTCTGTGAAAAGTTATATGGTTAATTCCTATAGTAGGCAGAAAGATGGACACTGGTCACAAGGCTGGATACACAATCAATAAAATCAAGCAAAGTTTGTTGTTCGTTTTTTTTTTTTTATTATTAATTAAATGAATTATTTATTGTGTCTCCTGGAGTAATTATTTTTCTTCTTTTCAATGAATCTCAATAAATACGGAATTGCTATACAGATCATCTTCGTATCATACGTATATATATATATATATATATATATATATATATATATATATATATATGTGTGTGTGTGTGTGTGTATGTGTGTGTGTGTGTGTGTGTGCTTGAGACATATATGTGTGCTTGTAATTAAAGACAGACAAACAGTGCATAATATTGCTACATTTGTAAAAATCACGTAGTAGAAATACAAAAAAATATTAATGAAACAGAAGAAATTACTTTAAAATCTAGCGTCAAATTAATATGTTCTGGTTTTTATAGCATTTTCAGTCATAGAAAATTCACATTCGATTGCCACTGTTTCGTCCGCTTAAATATCGACAAACAGACTATAATTTCTTTGACTGCTATAAAAAATATAAATCTCAGAAAATACTTCAACATAATTTTATAGCTTGCTTGCTGACTTTGTATAGCGGCCCATCAACACCTGTATGGGTGCTGTAATGTTGAAATATATATATTTGGAACATTATTTTATGGCTTTAGTCAGTCAGTTATGTGTGATACACGCTTAGACGATCATGTATCTTTCGATATATATTGATGAGGCAGATTTTTTTTTCCGTAGTATGTTGCCATTTCTTTCTGCGGTAAACCAGTTGCCATCCAAGGCTACAGAACTCGGTCCGTCCTGCTATTTACCCATAGCTGGTGGGGAGAAGAGGATTCATACCTTTCCCAAGAGTATTAGTACGTAAGTGAATGTAATGGATTCGACTGGAATTCGAACTCAGCTCTCTGATTCCTCAATTTGAGCCGCTATCCATTATTCCACAGTTAAAATATATTGTTGGCCATTTTGCCTAATAGGTATCGTGGTAATTTTACTATAAATATCTATTGTTGGTTTGTTGATTTTGTTTGTGGATATATCAACCCCTTTGGTTTATTTAATGCAGAAATCTACAAATTTTGTGCATAAATTTATAAGTTTCACTGTAAAATTATGTTTTTTTTTAGGTATACGTTTTATAGATCATAAAATCTATTGTGAGTAATTTTACTATATAAATGTGTTCTAATATTTTTTTAGTGTTGCATTGATTGTCATTTTGCTACAAAAAATCTATTGTTGATCATTTCATTATAAAAATGTACTGTTGATTTTTTATTTGGGGTTCACTATTTGCCCCTAGCTTGAACCCTAACATACGACGACGGGTCAGCGTTCACCTGGGGACAACAGCTACTCAGAGGTAGTTCCACACTACTCAAAATCTCCAATCTCCCAATCAGTGATCTTGCTGCCGGATGTTGTTTATTGTCATACCCAGAACCGTAATTTTTAGCGTCGATACTAGTGTTGATTCCCTCTGTACATCTCGTACACCGCTGTGAATACTGTACAATTGCCTCGCGGATGAAAGAGAATATTGAAGCGATAGAAATCTAGTTCTGTTAACGAATGTTAAGTAAATCATGGAGAGAAAATGTGTCATAAGGAAGTCTTAAGGAAAATTGGAATCTATACTTACAATCTGAAGGAGAAAAATGTCTTATTATCTGAGACCATTTTCTTCCTTCCGTCAACACGACTGATGCTAACCTCCAGGAGAGTGACTCAGTACACCTTCTCTAGCTAACATTTTCCCTGGCATCAAGTGTTGAAGTTTATATTGAAACAATTGCTAGGTCTGCAGTTAAGAAAGTTGGTTCACTGTATTGTTCTAGATAATTTTCCTCTCCAAAATCTATCTTTTAAATTCATAAGTCGCCATTGTTTTGAATACTACTGTCATTTATAGTTCTGTTCTCCTGCTATATATTTAGAGATTATTGATATAATCCAAAGATAAATCTGCAGTATTATTGGTCCTAACCTGCCATCTCGACTTCAGCCACCCTCCCATCGCCGAAATGTAGCTTTCCTGTGCCTTTTCTATAAATACTTTCATGCTAATTTTTCTGACGAAATTTATTCTATAGTACTTAAACTTTATGAATTTAAGTACAGTCCTAGACTGGCGGGAAGGTTTCGTAATTTTTCAGTGGAAATGGCTAGATGTAACCATAAGTTTTTGCTAACTGATTCTTCTATCGCACTTCTCGCTTGTGGAAACATCTTCCGGCTTCTCAGTTAACATTGATCTGCAAAAATTTAAGTATAATGCCAATCGATATATTTTGTCTTCTTAATTCTTGTTCTTTTATTATTCTGTCTCTTTAATAGTATTTTTTTCTTTATTCACATACTCTTTAATACTCAGTAACCCCTTCGTCTTAGTGGCTTTATTGCCTTGATTGTAGTGAAATGATTAAAAGACAATACATTGCCATAATTGGGACTTCAGTAACTGTTGTAACATAGGAAGGGTTACTGAATGAGGAATAACCAAAACGGAGGTTGGAAATGAAATGGTAATCTTTATAACATCAACAAAATACAGTACTCGCCAGCGTCGTGAAGTAGGTAAACCACAGATAGTGGTGGACTACTTATCATATTGCCACCACTTATAGTGTCCAACATATTTGAGTATTGGGACATAGGCATTAGTGTTCATAGGTACATAGGTATATAACAATAGTAAAAATCATTTGCAATGCATTTTTATAGTAAGAATCATTTGCTATGAATTTTCATAGTAAAAATCGTTTGCAATGCATTTTTATAGTAAGAATCATTTGCAATGCATTTTTATAGTAAAAATCATATGCAATGCATTTTTATAGTAAAAATCATTTGCAATGTAGTTTTATAGTAAAAATCATTTGCAATGCATTTTTATATTAAAAAATCATTTGCAATCCATTTTTATAGTAAAAATCATTTGCAATGCATTTTTATAGTAAAAATCATTTTCAATGCATTTTTATAGTAAAAATCATTTGCAATGCATTTTTATAGTTGTTGTAACCTTGAAAGGGTTACTGAATGAGGAATAACCAAAACGAAGGTTGGAAATGAAATGGTAATCTTTATAACATCAACAAAATACAGTACTCGCCATCGGCGTGAAATAGGTAAACCACTGATAGTGGTGGACTATTTAGCATATTGCCACCACTTATAGTGTCCAACATATTTGAGGATTGGGACATACCCATTAGTGTTCATAGGTACATAGGTATATAACAATAGTAAAAATCATTTGCAATGAATTTTTATTGTAAAAATCATTTGCAATGCATTTTCATATTAAAAATCATTTGCAATGCATTTTTATAGTAAAAATCATTTGCAATGCATTTTCAGAGTAAAAATCATTTGCAATGCATTTTTATAGTAAAAATCATTTGCAATGTAGTTTTATAGTAAAAATCATTTGCAATGCATTTTTATAATTGTTGTAACCTTGAAAGTGTTACTGAATGAGGAATAACCAAAACGAAGGTTGAAAATGAAATGGTAATCTTTATAACATCAACAAAGTACCATACTCGCCAGTGATGTGAAGTAGGTAAACCACTGCTAATCGTCGACTACTTAAACAGCATATTAACCACCTTAAAAAAGTGTCCAACGTATTTATCAGGCTTGGAACATACCCATTAGTGTTCATAGGTACGGTATATAACATTCTTCAATTTTAGTTTCGCCCATTATGGGCATTATTATATCCGTCATATGATAACCACGCAATTCACAACGGAACGGAATGTCTGAAAGGAAAAGGAATGATAAACAAGATTTGTTCCCAGAGAGACATTATGTACCACTCTCATCTGGGAAGAAAATGAGTAACTACCAACACCGCGGTTGGAATATGACACTCTGGACTTATGAATATATTTTTTCCGCTAGGTGTATAAATAGCGGTGTCAGGCTACTGACTGCGGTGATTATTGAGTGACTATTGTGCGGAATTATCCATTCGAATTAGTATGAATTATTGTGCGTCGATGATTTGGGTTTTGATTCAGGATTTACCGGACGTGAAGCCGAGCAGGGTTACTAACAAGATATTCACTGAAACGGTCAATTATCTTTACTTGACTTCTACTTCTTTGTTCTCGTTAAGTATTTATTTGCGGTTGTAATTAAATACTGTTTTATCTTAACATTGAAGTCTTGAATCATCCTTAATTATTAACGCCCACCGTACCTTACAAAAAACATTTCAAGAATTATTATTTTAAATGCTAATCGTAGAAATATATAAAGAATAAAAGTATAAAATAATTATGGAGTACATGAGATCATTTTGTTAAAAATATTTGAAAGATAAATGATATTAGAAATTGACTCTTCTGAACCGATAATGAAAGTAGTAAAAAAAATTTAAATAATGTTACAACACGAAACACTTTTCCTACAAATTTGAAAATATGTCCGCGTCCATAAAAAGTTCCGTTACAATCAATAAATAAGAAACAGATAAATGAACAAAATTATAGGCAAATGTTGTTAAAAATGTTTGAATGATAAATGATACAGAAAGAAATCAATGATACTGAACCAATAGTCAAAGATAAAACAAAACAGACACGAATGGCTTTCCTCACAATTTCGAAAATTACGCCTTCTTTAATAAAAAAAGAGATAGGTTGCAGTAATGAGTTGCATAACGGATCTGTGTGTGATAATTTTATAGTGAGAAGATTGTTGCACGGAGACAATTCCACTCTCTTGGCCTGGGAAATATTGACCCAGTGGCACGGAGAACCGTTACGAGGGGAGACTGCCAGGCTGCAGTGAATGACCAGGACTTTTTTACGTGTCACGTTCATGCTTTAGGGCGCTCCACAAGACTTGCCGCCACCGTTGGATTTAGAGGTGATCTCTTCCACTCGTTCCGCTGTGACAGTCTTCGCAGACATATAAATATAAGTAGAGTAGATTTACTCCTGCCAATATAGAAGTGATTTAACAAATACGATGTATTAAATAAGTTCTGAATATATTAATTCTTAGAGAGACATGCTAAATAAAATTTATTTGAAAAATAAAACAACCAGTGCATACCAAAATTGTACTTAAAATAAACAAATATATATTTTAATAATTAAAGGTTATAAATGCAAAATAATGTAATAAAAACTATAATAAACAAAGAAAAGTGTAAGAATAAATGAAAAAATAAATAATCAAGACTTCCATTTTAAAATACGACATCGTTTTCTTTGAGCAATGAAAAAAGACGTCTGTTCACTTCAACATCAGTATCAGATGTTGTATATGCACCCTTGTGCAAATTAATTGACACAATCGCTTTAGTTTCCTTCCTTTAACAATACGGTCAATTTTACACCCACTGAAGTGACATGGTGTAATCGATTTCTATTTTTTCCTCAAATTAGATTATTTTCATTGGTGTGCAGTAATATGAATCTATTTTCGGGGTGTATGATGAAATTTCATTACAGATTGACCAGATTCTCGATCGGATTTAAATCGAGAGAATCTTCGAGCCGGTCTATAGTGTTTTGATTTGCTCACTGGTAAGACTTGCCATTGTGTCCGTGCAGCGTTACAAATTTTGTACGCTTCCTTGTAATAACACCCCCGCAGACAATGTCTGTAGGACAACTAATCGATAGTCGAGAAATTGTGTATGAGCATGATGAAAATCTGCTGTAATCACAGATGACGCATTATTTTTCAAGGCCAAAAAACTTTCATCTTTCACTCCGAAAACCGATTCATATTACTGCACACCACTGCAAATGACTTAATCTGAGGAAAAACATAGAAATCAATTACACCCTGCCACTCCAGTGGGTCGAAAACTGACTGTATGGTGAGAGAAAGGAAGCTAAAGCGTTTGTTTCAATTAATTTGCACAAGGGTGTACACTTTAGTTTAAATCTTCTTGGTGAGAGCTGCCTTCTCTTATTTATAGTCTATAAAGAGGGATTGTCATTGGTCAGGATTTAAGGCAACTAAAAGTATTGCGAGTAATTTCACGACAGTGAGGCATTATAAATCTTTTGCCTATAGATCGTTATTAAAATTCAAAGAGAAGTTTATTTTGCTGGTCACGTATTATCACAAGCGTTAATGATGTAAAATTCTAGTCGGGAAATAAAATCCGCCTTGTGCATGGAAAATGGTGTGAGAGGAAGTGGAAATGATTCTTGGATATAAAATTACCGGACGAGCAATTTGGGACATTTTAGAAACAGGAAACACACTAAAATGGCAGTACATTGCTATAATAGTTTCGCGGTAAAACCAGGCATCGATTTATTGGCCGATTTCACTTTATGGTGGAGCTGTCAAATTCCATGGGGCGAACGCCAGTTGAAGAATGTAAATTTAGAAACACACTTACACGTTACTACAATTAGAGAAACAAAGGGGATGAGATTTCATTTTTATTGCCGCGTTTAGAAACAGAAAAAGAAGATGCTTTAGTATTGATATAACCAAGAAACTTATTCAAAATCCGTTATCTTTTATAGACAAAAATATAAGATCTCCCCTCATCTCTCTCTCACTCTCTCTCTCACTCTCTCTCTCACTCTCTCTCTCTCTCTCTCTCTCTCTCTCTCTCTCTCTCTGTGTTTTCCTGTGTGTATCCAACTAAGGCAGGTTAATTGTTCAAATGTTTTAAGAAATCTCTTTCTCTCTGTCTCTCTGTGTTTTTCTGTGTGTATCCAAATAGGACAGGATAATTGTTCAAATGTTTTAAAAACCAATCCACCTCTCTCTCTGTCTGTCTGTCTGTCTGTCTCTCTCTCTTTCTCTCTCTGTGTTTTCTTGTGTATATCCAACTAGGGCATGTTAATTTTTCAAATGTTTTAAAAAACTTCTCTCTCTCTCCCTCTCTCTCTTGTCTCTCTCTGTTTACCTGTGTTTATCAAAATAAAACAGGTTAATTGTTCAATTTTTTAAATTTCTTTCTCTCTCTCTCTCTTTCTCTCTCTGTTTTCCTCTCTGTGTGTATGTGTGTGTGTAGCCAAATAGGGCAGGTGAATCGTTCAAATGTTTTAAAAAACATCTCTCTCTCCCTCTGTGTGTATGTGTGTAACTAGAACAGGTTAACTGTTCCAATGTATTAAAAACCAACATTGCACTCAGGGTAAAAGCTGTGGTTTGATGTGCTAATTTCCGATAACAAACGTTAAATTTGTAACTTTTTATCATTTTCTAAGCCCTTTAGTTTTAAATATCGTTTGAAACATATATGCAGAAATACCTAACGGTTTTTACTTAGAGGCTTCAACATTTTACTATTTCAAGAATAAATCCAAATAAAGTTCATATAATTAGATACATTGAATGGAAAATATATTCAAACCAGAAATCTAATCATGAATCACCACAAACAAAATAATCATTTTTTTTTATTGTATTCGATAAGAGAAAACTGTAAAAATTGTATAAAGATTACAAAAAATTAGTCAATGAATACGATCTTACACCATTTGTTAGATCATAATTAATAAATGCAAAAAATAGATAAAAGTGTATATAACAGCATAATAATGTTGGGGAGAATTTATGATTCAAAATTTAAAAAATTTGCACATTTTATTGCTAATCGAACTACAACTACTGCACAGTATTACATTATGCTATAGGTAAATTAATTATAATCTTCGATTTAAGTAAATAAAGATTTTATTTCATGTCAGAATAATTTAGTGATAATGTGCTTGTGTCTTTATTCTTGTTCATATAAAATTTGTAAAGCTCCAGTAGTTAATGTAACTGCTATTTTGACACGTTGCGAATGTGCTGTCAAATTCGGCAGCTCCAATGCCGTTCAATTTATTAGAACATCTTGCAGTTCATTATTTGAAAAACCTTCTGCAAGCGAAGGTTCGCAAACTCCATTTTGTGAGAGGTTAATCAAATTTGATCAGTGTATCGTTTTAGCGTTGACGAATGTAACTTTTTAATATCTTCATTGATGGTTCGAACTCCTAAAACAAAATATTTTATATTGGTAAATTTACCCGTACTTGGCTATATTTTAAGCGATCGAATTTGAATGAAATCTTAAAATTAGTCTTGTAAATTGCCATAACAAATTGAATGAATAAATTTTTACTTATTTAATAAACATTTTAAGAGTCTCCTCCCCCGACCCTCCACTTTATTTGATTTCAACATTGACTAAAGAATAATGTCTGGAAGCAAGGTGAAAGCGTTGTGCTATAAATTTTGTAATACAACATTCTGTATTTCGGTCGACTGTCTGCTTTATTCTTTGTCATACTGAAGATGTACAGAGTAGTCTGAAAGTCTTGTCACCCCTACCAAAAATTAATGAGGCCAATAGAAGGATAAATAATACATTAATCCAAGGCACATGGACTGGATTCAGTTTATTCACTTTTATTAACGCTATCACACATCGAGAAGTTCTGGATGAACAGCATCATTTTCGTGTCAGCCATCTTAAATAGAAAATTATATTATGTGCGGGTGACAAGATATTCGAACTATCCATTAGATTCATAGATGAAATTACAAAAATATCCTTATAGGCAATCAAATGGAAGGAGGAAAAAGTGAGGGATCAGTTTTGTATTGTACTTTATAATTAGACACATCCCCCATTTCTTTATCCATTAGATTCATAGATGAAATTACAAAAAACATCCTTATAGATAATCAAATGAAAGGAGGAAAAAGTGAGGGATCAGTTTTGTATTGTTCTTTATAATTAGACACATCCCCCATTTCTTTATCCATTAGAATCATAGATGAAATTACAAAAACATCCTTATAGATAATCAAATGAAAGAAGGAAAAAGTGAGGGATCAGTTTTGTATTGTTCTTTACTATTAGACACATCCCCCATTTCTTTTATATTACTATCCATTAGATTCATAGATGAAATTACAAAAACATCCTTATAGGTAATCAAATGAAAGGAGGAAAAAGTGAGGGATCAGTTTTGTATTGTTCTTTAGTATTAGATACACTTGATAACTTTATATAATGTATATATAATGTGCTATATCAGTCATTGGACAAGCTGCGGTCTGTTTGATCTTTCTGTATAGTAAGCTTAATTTCATGAGGAACATAACGTTTCTTAAAATTTAATTTTGTTCTTGCTGCACTAATAATATGCATTTATATATATATATATATTTAAGAATCGTGTGTTGAGATGACTTTGGTAATATTCTCCTGAGGAGCGGTGCGGTTTAGTCAACCTCTGGTAAATGCATAAGACACTGTCAATTATCTATTTTTGAAGCATATGTATGAGAGAAAAATAAATCATGGAAAGAGCGAATAATCAGCCCATCTGGTCTGGCTGGAAGAGAGATCAAAGAGAAGCGAGTATTCAGCAGGTGGTTGGGTTTTAATGAGTGTGTAAACTGCCTTCGGTGGGACTTGGACATAGCAACGTGTAATACGATGAGTCCAGTAAGCCATGGGTATTGTATATGTCAGGCCTCAAGAAATTAGATTATATATATATATATATATATATATATATATATATATATATATATATATATATATATATATCTGTGTGTGTGTGATAACGAACAGAGTACAATTCCAACGTTTGTAACATGCAAAGTAGAACAATATATATATATATATATATATATATATATATATATATATATATATATATATATAGAGAGAGAGAGAGAGAGAGAGAGAGAGAAGACTGAAACACTAATATTCCATGGTTATAATTTATTACATTGGAATCGTAATCACGATCCAATTCTGCTGCTGTTGGTAACCCTCAATTGATATAGTCTGTTATTTGGTAAAGTTATTTCATTGTGGTTCTGCAAAACCAGGTGATAATGTTAAAAAAAAGTATGGTCTTTGCCAAGACTCCCAGGGTTTACTTGCTCAAAGCAATATTTACCCATGATCAGTATTTAGATAGAAGATTGCTTGGGAACATTGGATACAATCAACTTCATACAATCTGAATTTTGAATTTGTACTCTGTCCTGAACATTGAGTTCTACCTGGATTCTATCCTCTTAGAAATTAATATATATATATATATATATATATATATATATATATATATATATATATATATATATATATATATATATATATATATATAGCCAAATGAGAGAAGGAACAGATGAAGTAAAAATTCACAGTTCGTAGCATTTACTTTTACAAAAGTTCTTAATACAAAGTAGAGAAAATATAATATTTTATTATAATAAATTACAATAAAAAATATTTTACATCGCTACGCAAAAACTTTCATGTTTCAGTACAAATATTGTACTTCCTCAGGCGATGTTAGGTAACTTTAAATCTAATTATTCTAATTGGATGATTACAAGTTATCAACTATCGCTTGTGGAAATACCATCTTAGTACTGAAACATGAAAGTTTTTGTGTATCAATGTAAAATGTTTTTGTGTATCAATGCAAAATGTTTTTATTGTGATTTATAATAATAATAATAATATATATATATATATATATATATATATATATATATATATATATATATATATATATAAACCTAAAGAGCCAGACAAACCTACCTATGTTTCACCTAAACGGATCGTCAGGGAAATGACTGCCAAAAAGGTAAAAAATGGAACAGAATAAACCAAAAATAACCATGACCCCGTGACAAAAAAAAAAAACATAGTACAAACTCAACAACAAATTATAACATCATGTCTCATTGAATAATTGTGACAAGTATTGTCTACTTATTTTCAATAGGATCCTCTCATGTTCACGGAGAAGATTCTTAGTATCCTTATTAACGGAAGAGAGAAAATTACCATGCAGATACATATTCATTTATTCTGAGTACTTCTATATAATTACAATGTCATCATCAGAGTGTTGTTTTTCTCCCTAGGTCAAAAATACGGAGGGAGTAAGTATGTTGTAAGTCCTTATAGGGAGGAGTAAGGATGTGGTTAGTCTTTATAGGGAGGGAGTAAGGATGTGGTTAGTCCTTATAAGGAGGGAGTAAGGATGTTATAGGGACGGAGTAAGGACGTGGTAATTCCTTATAGGGAGGGAGTAAGGAGGTGGTAAGTCCTTATAGGGAGGGAGTAAGAATGTTGTAAGTCCTTATATGGAGGGAGTAAGGACGAGGTAAGTCCTTATAGGGATGGAGTAAGGATGTGGTAAGTACTTATAGGGAGAGAGTAAGGATGCTGTAAGTCCTTATAAGGAGGGAATAAGGATGTTGTAAGTCCTTATAGAGAGGGAGTAAGGATGGTGTAAGTCCTTATAAGGAGGGAGTAAGGGTTACATATTAAAAGGATATGTAGGCTAGAGTGTTGACCCTAGAAGAGTTTAATATTGTAGGATTTTAAAATTAGTTCAAATCATCTGATTTTGTGTTTTTACTTTTGTTTTTTTTACTCTTGTTCACAAGGCGCAAGTGCCACTCAAACTAGAGTGTTACTGAATGGAGATGTTGTCAGGAAGTATAGGGAGGGGTCAAAGGTTGCATATTATGAGGATATGTAGGATAGATAACGGTTGGTCCTCGACTTGAAGTAATTCAAGACTGTAGTTATCAGAGAAGCATATCCACATGAGTTAATTCCAAACTGCATAGGGAAGGAGGCTGTTTGAGTGGAACTCGCTCTTTGCCAATAGAATATGGCTGCAGTGGGGATTTAGTGTACGTACTATGGTGGTTCCAAGCGGTGGATTTTCTAGAAAGACGGAACCAATGAATATAGTTCGCCCAAACATCTACCCTGAAAATAGCGATAAGCTAGCAACGTACCATCTGTGAGAAAGTGGTTGAAGGGTTGAAAACAATTTATCACCCAAAAGGCCGCGCAAACGCTTCTGAATTCTGTCCAGTAGGGAATGAGGATTGGGCAGTTCCGATACAGATTTAACAGCAATACTCCATTTTTATTCAAATCTGGGTCTTGGGGAGATAGAGCAAGACAGGAGGGGTCAGGTACTTCCAGGAGGAGTACAGGGAGCCGATCATTCTTACACCGTTTTTACCGACGGATCGTATAGATGAGTCCCACTTGAGATCCTAAGTTGTTAAAGGCGAATTATATTTAAATCGCTATTATAGCCATTCAAAGCTTATTTCTAAATAATTTACACAGGCCTTTGAACCGTTAAACATTTGACTCTCGACTTGAAGAGGTTAAGCTTATAGTTTTTAAGGGAATGATGCGCTCATGACTAGTCCGTTCAACACTGTAAGAGTTATTTTCATTTTGTCTTTAAAAACAGACCTTTTGAAACAGTATATATACATATAATATATAGAAATAATACGAAAAAGGTCTGAAGAGTAAGGGCAGATAATCGGGCAGCTTCTTTGTGTTCTTGTTTTCTTTTCTTTACTTTTTTTTTCTTTTCATTTTACGGTGAATAATATTTTTGTCTTACTTTCAATTCCTCCACCTTGTTTAATATTAGATCCTTACAAAAGTTTGTGCCCGATTAGATATTTAAAAACAATTTTACATACAAAAAAACAAAATTATTAGTCAGAGAAATTGTCTTTACTGTTTTTAACAAATGTCTCCCATCCCTCTACAAGTTTGTTGATGACATTTTAGGAGACACTTCGTGTTTTCTTTTTTGTTTTTTTTTGTTTTTTTTGTTTTTGCTTTTTGTAATAAGGTTGTTAGGTAGTTTTAGACTGAGTGTACAGAGTTAATTTTTGGTCATTTAAATTGTTCTAAAGACCAGAAGATATAAAATCTGAGTTAGCCCAGTTAGGAGAATATGGTACGCGCCGGTGGAAGGGGGTTCCCGTTTCAGCTCTCCTACAGAGTCTGTTTTACAACATGCAATCTTGCATTGTCGTGGTGGGAAAAGACAGCTTTTCAATTATTCAGAATCGGCAGTTATTCTTGAATCTCTGCGTCTTCAATGGCGAAAGGTAGTTGAGATATCGATTTTCAAACTCTTGGCAACTTCTTCCTTCAAAGATTTTCTGTTTATTCTGCACGATGGTAAGCGGAACATCACCATCGACGTTGAAAGCTCGCCCGAAGCGTCGTTGATCGTTGAGGTTAAAATGACTCTGACGCATCATCTGCCAAACCACTTAATGACCGTTTAAAGGACAGGGGCACACGTGAAATAAACATTCTGAAGATTTTTGTAGTAATTCCGACGATTACATATTTCGGAAAATCATAGAACATACAATGTCGAAAGTGCAACTCCCCACCCCCATCTTTAAGGCATTTAATTTGTGATTAAAAACGCCAGATTCCACGAAGTTTGACTCACAAGTGAACGATGCAAGATTTCAATACAGAACACGCTAGTAACAAACGCCACTGCCAATTTTCGGTCATTTTATATTTACAATGAAAATCATTTCGAACGTTTGCAATGATCTCATATATTTAAACACTAACTTAAAAGCCATCCTATGGGGCGGTATTTAAGCTACCTCCGGCGGAGTGTTCTTAAGTTGGCCTTCTTCACAATAGAAGGGCGGACTAGATGCGATAGGCAACAAGAAACTACAAAATAAATCAAGATTGGTCGCTGCATTTAAGTACTGCATTAATATTTAAGCTTACCTCTTAAAAGTTCACTAAATTAAAAGACACTTTGATGTACATCCTAGGTAAGAGGACAAACTATATCCTGATAATGACGATAAAGTACATCTGCGTCCTGGGTAAGACGATAAACTAC
Organism: Acanthosepion lycidas; assembly: GCA_963932145.1. Lineage (NCBI taxonomy): Eukaryota > Metazoa > Mollusca > Cephalopoda > Sepiida > Sepiidae > Acanthosepion > Acanthosepion lycidas. The sequence goes on from OZ010607.1 coordinate 21,815,055, forward strand.
ATCGATGTCCTGGGCAAGACGATAAACTACATCCGCGTCCTGGGTAAGACGATAAAATACATCCGACAACAAGGCCTCTGATCAGGAGGTTTGGGCAGCGTGGAAACAGTTCTTAATTGCTTGTGTTCCCAGGTCCTCCCGGACCCGGGGTGGTAACACCTGTTAGAGTCCAAGCTAAGGGCAAATAGTTAACCCCAAACTGGGATCAAAGCATTATGACAGTGTAAACATAGGTTTTAATACCAACAATATATTTTTCAAGAAAAAAAATTATTACTAGCAATGAAATTTTGAAGAAAAAGTATTACCAGCAATAAAAAATCTTGTCGATATTATATAACCCTTTGAGGTTTATATGCCGCAAAACAAAACAAACAAAACCAAACAATTTGATGTTCGTAGGGACTTACTTTCCGTACAAACAATTATATTATTTCATGGGTGACTTTCGCTGGATTTTGCAATTATTTTCGATTATTCCCAAAATTATTTCCACGTTAAAAAAATTTGTCGCAAAAGATCATGTAAAAAATCGCCGAAAACTATGACAGTAATGAAAATTTATGGCATCCAAAATTTCAGAACGTTTTTAATTTGACACGGAGTCGGCCTGATTCGAAAATGGTTTGATATGTTGGGCTACACCAGGAGTAAAGTTGAAAATGTGTGACACAGTGACACACTGAAATTCGCATTTATTATATAGTTCTTACGTGATTACGGACCCTTTTAAAATATCTGTTTTCAAAGCCATAATAAAATTCGTTCGTTAAGAATAATAAAGCATTTATTTACATTATTTACATTATTCGGACTATTGTCCTCATATTTGTCGCCATATTTATTACAGGTGGTTTGAATGTCGAACTGAAACCTTTATTTTACTCACTGGGATAGACTGTTATCGTTCCACGTGCCATGTTTGATGGATGTCAGCAATCAGTTATCTCTTGTTAATTCCCCTCTCCACGTTCTCCACTGCCTTAACCAGGTATTGAACTCACACTATTTCGGTCCTGTCACTGAGGACATATGGCACAGTATATATATATATATATATATATATATATATATATATATATATATATATATATATATATATATATATATATATATATATATATATATATATATATAGAGAGAGAGAGAGAGAGAGAGAGAGAGGGGGGGAAAGAGAGAGATTATGAAGACTATTTACATTATTCGGACTATTGACCTCATCTTTGTCGCCATATTTATTACAACGTTTCGGCCGTTGTACTGTCCGGCTTTCTTCAGGTGATTGGAATGTCGAACTGAACCCTTTATTTCGCTCACTGGGGTAGACTGTTCTAGTTCCACGTGCCATGTTTTAATGGATGTCAGTTATCAGTTATCTCCTTAGGAAACATGGCATAGTGGATAAAGGTGTTGGTTACATCCAGTGCCCAAAACAGTGTGAGTTCAATACCCGGATAAGGCATTAGAGAACTTGGAGCGGGAAATTAACAGGAGGTAACTGACATTCATTAAACATGGCACGTGGAAGACGTCTGGCACCTGCATTGTTCAACGATGTACTATAGATGTATCTGGGATTACTACTACAACGACCAACACAAAAGTGGCAACGAGTGTTCGTTGACATCTCAAAGATTATGTTCTTATTTTAATGGAAGCCATTACTCGAAACCAACAAGGTTTTATTTAGAGTAAGGAATTAGTTAGATTTCTTTAACCTTCAAAATTGCATTGGCAATTTTATTTTTGTAGGTTATTTGAAGCCAAAGCATGTTATGAATTGTAAGAATAATCGCTTTTTTGGAGTTAATATTGTTACGGTTTTTTGGATATATATATGTATGACTAGTGAGACAATCTAAATGACTCAACTTCCTTTATAGTCTACCAATAGAAGCTTAACCAATCAGAAGCCGCAGAATATTGTATTCGTCGTGTATAAAGGCGGCCATCTTTGTTTACCCTACCGGAAGGACCAGTGCTAACTTGCCAGGCGAAGAGGATAGAAGGAAGAACTACGCTCTGCTAAGATATCCACTGCGAACCTGAATTACGCTTTCCTACTGTCTCCGAAATATTCACTGCCAACCTCTGGATTCTATACTCGAAGACAACCGTCATGAAAATGTCTAACAAATATGGCATTTAGATTTTTTCTTTTAAATAAGAATGATTTTTCCAGATACAGGTTCCATTAGTCAACCCATAGCGGGGTACGATATGGATGCTAATTAATGTAGATTCAAGTGTCGTGTTATCATTTTTTCCGATGTACCCAATTTATTGCAACAGTTTTGAGACTAATTCACCAACTAGATTTTTTAATTGAAATTATTATCCAACACAGTTGGTGATTTTTTTTAATCATTTCACCCCAAGCAAGTTAATAAAATTCACTAGGATGCAAGGCGTGAAATAAACAGAGTAAATAAGGCGTTCAAGAAGGAAGAAGGTGACGATTAACATTTAATTTAAATTTTTGAAGAACGTAGTTAACAAAAAAGGGGGAGGCTGAAAGCGAGTTCCATAAGTGAGAACTAAGGGAGAAGTCACTGCTAGCATCGTATAACACGACTCGATTCAGTGTCTTTCCTACGCTGGAGAGTATTGGCCCTGGTTATCTCTTGACCGGTTCGTTTCTTCATCTGCCCTGCCCACGTTGTGTTTTTTTATAACAGTGTAGTGAAGATCGAATTTTCGTCCGTACTTAAGAGCCGAATCGTGTTGACGGAGCCGTGCTATGAAAAAGGACAAGAATGCTTCCGCTGATGAAAATACAAACAGCATAACAAAAAACTAGCAACGCCGCTCGGTTAATTTTCATTTGGTTTATATAATAGTTGAAACAACAAAATTAACCCTTCCCGTTAAACTCTCTATCGTGACACTGTGTGTCTTGCTTCTAAAACTTGGAGCGAGTTAAAACATACACACAGAAATAGGTCGGGAATTCTCTACGGCATGTCACGTGGAGTTCAACAGCACTCACATCTGCTGTTGATTCGTCTCAACCCTTGCTCCAACTGCAACTGCGGAATTCAGCTAAGCGTTCGGTTTATATGCATCTCGTCCAAACCTTACCATCCCTCAAAGCTCATTACGTATTCATCAATTAATTATTTCTTCCAACGCCGGAGACCTGATACAAACCCTCAAACAAAGCTGTCAGCTATTTCAAAACAATAAACTTTGAAAAACAATAAACTTTGACAATCGCCTGTTTTCTCAAACAATAATTTTCCCTAAACAAAACTTGTGTGTTTAAAAATTTATTTCAAATCTGCAAAGAATTCTCTTTGTCGAATTCCAATGAATTATCTTTGTCAATTTACCAATATGACCCTGATAATTTCCTGCCCAGTTAGATATTTACAAAACTCGGCTTTGCGAATTCTTTTGGCCTTACCACAATTTGCTTCCCGCCTATCAATGACCTTCAAATATCAAAACAATCAATTATTTAAAGCAATAATGTTTCCTGATAATTAACTTTCTGCGCCTTCGAAATTTATTTAAAATCGACAAGAATTTTTCAGATTGGTTTTGCATTCCAGCTTTTTGTATTCATAGCAATCTTATTTGCTTTCTTCAGTTTATATTTTCAACATTCCAATTCAACATGGACTTAATTTTCCATTTGGCGTTTCTGTTTATCAGAAAAGAAGAAGAAAAACATTTTTTATCCAATTCTAGTCGGGGTTTTGAATCCTTTTATTCTTAATTTTATACTACCTGTCTTACAATAGTTATAGAAATGATGGTTACAATTAGCAATTTCAAATGTAAAATTATGAGACCTAGATGCCACTCAAGTACTGCATGAAGTCGCGGTAGGAAAGGTGCAAATTCACCAATACAAATAGCGTGAAAATATTTATAGAAAAGGAAAAGGGAAGCTACATTACGATGGTGGGAAACGATTGAAGCCGAGATGCCAGGGCAGAGCCGATAACGTTGTAGATTCTTCTCTGGGTTTTGTCAAGAATATTTAAATATATAGCAGAAGTACTAAACCAGATGTGGCAGCAATATTAGCTACACGGACGTATGGTAGACTTATAAATGCATCTTTAAGATGCGATAGAAAAATGTCTCACATTCTGTTTATGTGTTTATCTGTAATCTATACGTTGTTCTCATGCCGTTGTGGTAAATGGCAGAATTTGTGGCGTAAGAATCTTTTTTTCTCACTACTTCATTGATTTCGGATTCTTGTTTAATTTAAATGTTTTCATGTCGGCTTGTCTAGTCTTATTTTTAATTTTTTTTTTTAATTTTCTCAATATCCCTAGAGACATAGCAGAAACCACAGACAAAAGAAAATAATCAATCATTTAATGTTATTGGAAGTTTCAAGAATTTATCCAGAGTACTTTTACATAATGTTTAGGTAACGCCAAATATCAAGCAATTCCAGCAGTAAAATTATGAAACCTAACTGCCAATCTAGTACTGCGTTTAAATTCGTCAAATCTAGGTACCAAAGAGGAGGAAAAGTGTAGAACAGATGGAGATGAAAAGGGTATGAATGACGAAAGGGAATAAAAAGGAAAACTCTGTAAAATCTGATCATCATTTAAGGCGTGAAACTGCCAGTTTTCATGCAGTCTTGAATCCTGTATGCATCTGTAATCTATACGCTGGTGTCCTTTGAGGTGAATGGCAGAATTTGTGGCGTAAGAGTCTTGTAGTATCTGTAACCAATCCCGAGTATTTCTGAGCTGAGAACGCTGTACATTAATATCAATCAAGTATAATTCTTTTAATCATTACTTTTTCGCCCCAAGTAAGGAGATAAAAGTCGAAACTGACGATGAAAGAGAGGGGTGACAATAAAAGAATGGGATTCAAGAAGACAAAAGGTGACGATTGACATTGCATTTATATTTTTGAAGATCATACATGACAATTAAGTAAAAAATCGAAAGGGAGTTCCACAAATAATAATCGCAGAAGAAGAAACTATTAGCATAGAACTTGCGGTTGCAGTGATGCGACCTATCTGCCAATCTAGTAATATGCTCAAATTAATGAGGTCGATGTACGGAAGAGAAAAACCAATCAGAATAATTGCCATGAAAAAGATACAAGGAAGCCGAGTTTCGGCGGTAGGGAAAAGACTGAAGCCGAGATGTCAGGTCAGGACCGATAATGTTGCGTATTTTATTTTGGATTTTGTCAAGAAACTTTAAATATGAAGCAGAAGCACAAAAACAGATGTAACAGCAATACTCGATACACGGGCGTATGGTAGACTTATATTAGGTTGGTGCAAAAATAATGACGTAATAATGTCGTTATTGACGTTAAAAAATACGTCTAAAAACGACATTATTACGTCATTATTTTTGCACCAACCTAATAAATGCATATCTAAGATACGATAGATTTTAGCGAGAAAAAACTGTCTAGCTCGCTGTTTTATGTGTTTATCTGTAATCTATACTCCGTTTCCTCATGTTTCTTAGTCAAATTACAGAATTTGTGGTATAGAATTTTTTTTTTTTCAATACTTCATTGATTTCTGATTCTGCTTTAATTTTATGTTTTAATGTCTGCTTATCTAAACATATTTCTTGAGAGATGTTTTTTTTCTCTCTGTGTTTTAAGTTAATTTAATCCTGAGGTCTTTTTTCATTAGTATTGTAATGAATTTGGGAAGAGATAGAGATCAAAATATATTATATATATTATCCCTCTTGATTCCTTGGGGTACATAGGGTCGCAACAACACCTCCCCAACGGATGCGGTTCCGGGCGATCCTCTTCAGTTCGGCCCATGTCGTGCTGGATGCCTTCCCGGGGAATTTTCACCAGCACGCGTCATACGCTCCATTTTGGAGGACCCTTCCTCGGCCATATCGCTGTTTGAAGATATCTTTGAAGTTTCTGTAACAAACTAGTTTTTCAGTGAGTAGATTGTTAGCCTAGAGTACAACCTGAAACCTGGAGGACCAGGGTGTGTCTTTCGTATGGCTCCTACCCCGCGTCCGATGGAGAGGTGTTGTTGTGGCCCTATATTATGCCTCGCAACAACACCTCTCCACCGGACGCGGTTCCGGGCGATACTCTTCAACTCAGCCCATGTCGTGCTGGCTGCCTTCATTATGCGCCTGTAGTCTGTTTCCCTTATGCATTCCAGTTTAAGGCCTGCCGGGTGACACTAGAAGCATACTTGCAGTGTGTCCATCCCCATTTCCTTTTCTTGATGTCAATCTCGAATGGGGTTTGTTTGGTCCTGTCCCGCAGTTGGTCGTTGGAAACGACTTCCGGACAATTGATATTAAGGATGTTCCTGAGACATCGGTTGGTAAAAGTTTGTGGGTATTGGTCTCGGTTACTCGCCAGGTTTCTGGGCCGTAAAGTAGGACCGACTTGAGGTTGGTGTTGAAGATTCGGATCTTTTTGTAAAAGGAGAAAGCTGTTGATCTCCAGATTAGCAACAGAGATTTAAAAACGTGTCGGGCTTTGTTGATTCAGGACTAGATGTCTTTATCTGTCATCCCGCCATCTTTAATGATGACACTTCCCAGGTAGACAAATTTATTGACTTCCTTGATGTCTTGGTGTAGATCTTTTAGATCTTGTTTGTTGATGTCTTGTTGCTTTAGGTCTTGTGGATCTTGTCCTTCATGTCTTGTTGGTGTAGATCTTGTGGATTTTTGTCTGTTGATGTCTGGTTGTAGATCTTGTGGATTTTGTCCTTGATGTCTTGTTGGTGTAGAACTTGTGGATCTTGTCTGTTGATGTCTTGTTGGTGTAGATCTTGTGGATCTTGTCCTTGATGTCTTGCTGGTGTAGATCTTGTAGATCTTGTCTGTTGATGTGTTGTTGGTGTAGATTTTGTGGATCTTGTTCTTGATGTCTTGTCGATGTAGATATTGTGGATCTTGTCCTTGATGTCTTGTTCGTGTAGATGTTGTGGATCTTCTCAGTTGATGTATTGTTGGTGTAGACCTTGTGGATCTTGTCCTTCATATCTTGTTGGTGTAGATCTTGTGGATCTTGTCTGTTGATGTCTTGTTGGTGTAGATCTTATGGATCTTGTCCTTGATGTCTTGTTGGTGTAGATCATGTGAATCTTGTCTGTTGATATCTTGTTGGTGTAGATCTTGTGGATCTTGTCTGTTGATGTCTTTTTGGTGTAAATCTTGCAGATCTTGTCCTTGATGCCTTGTTGGTGTAGATCTTGTGGATCTTGTCTGTTGATGTCTTGTTGGTATAGGTCTTGTGGATCTTGTCCTTGATGTCTTGTTGGTGTCGATCTTGTGGATCTTGTCTTTTGTGCAACCTTATCACTGCCGTCTTCCAGATGTTGTTTTGGATGCCAGTCTTCTCCACTTCTTCTGCAACACGACTCAGCTTCTCCTGCGCGTCTTGTTGAAATATCCGATACACAAACCAATGGTAGACTTATAAAATCTTATTTAAAATACGACAGATTCTGACCAGAAAAAAACTGTCTAGCCCGCTGTTTGTGTATTTATCTGTAATCTATACAGTTTCGTCAGGCTTTTGAAGCAAATGGCAGAATTCGGTTACTGCTTTACTTTTATGGTTTCATGTCTGCTTGTCTAAGCATATTTGTTGATGCATGTATTTTCTCTTTGTGTTTTAATTCAATTCTCGGGTCTTCTTTCATTCATATTATTTGTATTGTAATGAATTTGGGAAGAAATAGAGATCAAAAGAAAACAAAAAAAAACGAAATTAAAAACTTTGTCGAAAGAAATGATAATCCATTGGTGCCAAATTTGGCGTCTCTGTCGCCAGAGGAATTATTTCACATACCATTTCAATTAAGTAGCATTTTTATCGACAAATCAACATGTTAACAAGAGTCGTTATATACAAAACTACTATAGTACCCGCTGCCTTGCTGGCGGCAAAAAGGATCAACTTTAAAATCTACATTGTTTGTACAACAACACTTATCAGAAAAAACAAATTACCTTAAATACCGAATGGCTAATAAAAATAAAGGCTGAGAAGGCCACAGTCTTTTCGGTTTGGTTTGGTTTGTTTTATGGTATATCAACACCTCAATGGGTTATTTAATACCGAGAAGAATTTTACTGCCGCTAAATTTTCTAAAATATATTACTGGTACAATTTTCTTTCAAAAATTTATTGCTGGTAATAATATTTTTTTTTCTTCAAAAATTCATTTCTGGTAATAATTGTTACAAAAATGTATTGCTGGTATTAAAATCTATTTTTACACTATCAGTGTTTTGACGCCAGTTTGGGGGTTAACTGTTTACCCATAGTTGGGACACTAACAGGTGCTACCATCTCAGGTGAGGGTGGACTTGGGAAGACCAGCAATTAAGATGTAGTTCCACGCTCCTCAAAACCTCCTGATCAGCGCCCTTGCTGTCGCTTGTAGTTTATCGTCTTACCCAGGACGCGGATAGTTTTGTTTTACGCTATATCACCCTGAATGGGTTATTTAATGCCAACAAGAATTTATTGCTGATGATAATCTTTTACAAGAATGTATTTGTATACTTTCATAGTGTTTTGACCCCAGTTTGGAGATCAGCTATTTGCACATAGCTGGGATCCCCTAACAGGTGATACCACCCCGGGACAGGGTGGATCTAAGAACAGCAAAAAAGCTCCTGATCAGAGGCCTTGCTGTCGGATGTAGTTTATCGTCATACCCAGGACGTGCAATCTTTCCGTGTTATCCACTAGCGACACAGATCTCCATTTTTATTGTATTCAAATTGTTGGGGTAGATGTTATCCAGACTGTGTATTAAGGTAATGTACTATTCTAGTGTCTTATTTCAGACTTAGTCAAAGTGAAGACTTATGTCTATGTGATTATATGTATATCAAACAGCACACGCACATTGCATAGTGCTGATATATGTCAGCTTACAGGCATATCACGTTGAAATACCGGTTCCCGTACGATAACACGAAAACTACTTCACAATAATGAACCAAGAGTCACATTTATTAAGCTTAGCTCAAGTTTGGCATCAGGTCATGCATGTAGGGTACAAATTGATAATCGACCTAAAAAACCAATGGCCTACGGCCATATAACGTTTAAACACCGGTTTAAACCCGTACAATCAACATCATGGGTGACCTGTTGGGAATCGCAGGTGTTGTAAGCTTGGATGGTCAAGTGGGTATGTCTTACGACCATATCTCTTTGTAACGTCGGTTCCCGTACGATCACCCGAAAACTACTTCACAATTATGAAGTCAAATTGATAAATGTTACCTTAGGTTTAGTATCAAGTCATGACGATCAAGCAAAGTTAAGTAATGCCGATCCTGATCAGTACCTAGATGGGTGACCGCTTCGGAAGATCAGGTGCTATAATTTTGTGTGCTGGTAGTATAATAGATACTTGCTTGGAATCGTTAATCGGAGAGCGGAGTTTCAATTCCCGTTGGGTTCGTTATATTCACTTACGCGGAAATACCCTTGGAAAAGTTATGAATCCACCTCTTCCCCCGCCACAAGCTATGAGTTTATTAGTAAAACTTATATAACTAAAATCATAATTATTTTCTGGCTTTAAATAACCTGCAACGGGTTGTTAAATTGTAAAAAACAAACCACTCAATACCAATACTGATATTTAATAAGATAAATGCAGGCATTTATTTTAGATTTATTTTAGACTTATTTACACTCTCTGGAATATAACTGTATAAAAGCTTTCGTGGCCACAAAGTGAGTTATCAGTTTATATGTTGATCTTAATATAGAATTGATCCCCCGCGCTACATCCACATTATAATTTCTTATTTCTAAATCAAAACGACTCCCACAGCTATGAATTAATTAGTAAAACTTGTATCACTAAATCATTATGTCCAAAATATTCTTACAATCTAAAAATATTTTCTGACTGGAAGGGTTGATGTTGTAGCCTACCTACGGACGCTAATAGGTATACCCCCATTCCCATAGTTGCAGTAGTAAATACTGTATGTTGGTCTGCAGTTGGAGATTCGTCGCCAGCTGTGCTGGTCAAACTCTCTGCCTGCGTGCAGAGAGAATCCTCAGATGAGGGTATGTCGAAGGGCAGAGTCTCGTCTCTGGAAACAGCTACCCGACCGTTTTATACGAGGTTTACGGGGAATTTTTGGCCGAGCCTACAGGCTCGGATAGCCCACATTAAATTCGGCCTTGTGCCACATCTGACCGCCAGGGGCGGTTGGTAGATATCCTAGAGTTGGAGATTCATTTTGGAATCCATTTGACTCACTTCTAGCAGTTGCCTACTTCTTCTAAGCGCCGCTAGCGAATCTTATATGTGTTGTTCTTGTCCTAAGTATTTTCATTCATTACCAACCTTCGTGTGATTATTCTATTCAGTAACCTTCCCTAGGTTACAACATTTTGGCGACGAAGATGAGATTAAAATTACAACAGTTCATAAGATGTAAAAAAAAACGAGTGAATCAATTCAAATCAAACCTATATATGCATATACATTACATACATTCAGGAAAAGACAAATGCAGACAGTGCATGGCTGACAGGGGATCAGTTCTTCTATTATAATATAGATTAATACTTGTCCGTGAAATGTCTTTATAATTCCGTTGTAGAGTTCAGATTTCGAAGTTAATGAGTGTTATGCTCTTCAGTAACAGTTTGACAAGGTATCAGCAAATAGTATTTTACTTATATTTAACTATATAGAGAGTAACAAATTTTCTTTTTTTTTCTTTTGCTATCTATTCTGTAGACTATCCTAATTCTGTCTATGATTTCCTCCCCACTTTAGACAATCCATTTTTCGTCTTCTACAAATAAAAAATAAAAAAAGATTTTTCATGTCTAGTAAGAAGACAGATAATGAAACTCTATCCAATCCTTCATTCTAACAATAGATTTGGAACCTATTTTTCAACGGTTTGAATCAATTTGACAGCGTCTTACAATTTTTGAGTGACCATTTGAGCTGCCTACATCTCAATCGATTAATATTCTGGCACTATTCTCAAATAGAGATATTGTTATTCAGATGACGGTTGTCTTCGAGTATAGAATCCAGAGGTTAGCAGTGAATATTTCGGAGACAATAGGAAAGCGTAGTTCAGGTTAGCAGTGGATATCGCAGCAAAGTAGCAGAGCGTAGTACTTACTTCTGTTCATCTTCGCCTGACAAGTCGGCACTGGTCATTCAGGTAGGGTAAACAAAAATGTCCGCCTTTATACACGACGGATCGAATGATCTACGTCTTCTGATTGGTTAACCTTCTATTGGAAGACTATAAAGTGAGTCAAGTCGTCTGGGCTATCTCACTAGTTACATATACACAAAAAACTGCAACAGATATAACATTTAGAAACCCTTAAAAACAGAGCGGGTGGTGCAGTGGATAGCGAATCGGTGTGAGAAATCTGAGAACCGATTTCGAATTCCAGTCGCTTACCTAAAATTCACTAACATTCAAATACCACAAAGAAATGTATAAATCCATACCTTTTCCCCCGATATGGGATAAATAGTATTATTTGTAATTGGAACAATCTATCAAAGGATTGTTTTTGCAGCTTTCACAAAATTGAATTACACCCTTGTGCAAATTAATTGAAACAAAACGAATAATTCCGTTATTATTTATTTTTCATATTTTTCCAATGAAACATGAACCAATGCACATGTTAGTATTTCGTATGTCCATTCTACACAATCTTTCCTTGCAGATCCACCACATATTCTCGATTGGATTTAAACAAGGATAGTTTCCGGGCCAATTTGTAGTACTTTGATTTGCTCACTGATAAGGCTTATTATTGTGTTCGTGCAGCGTTAAAATTTTCGTACGCCTTCTTGGATTAACGTTCATTGCAGACAATGACAGTAGCACAACTAATCGTCTGGGCGTGTTGAAAATCTGATGCAATCATGGATGACGTAATATTTTTCAGGGCCAATTTTTGTAAATAAATCAGTGTTATCGGTGAAAATTAATTTATGTCTCTATTGGATCATGTTATTTAATTCATGGCAATGATGAGTGAAAAATAATATCGCCCAGATGTCTGCTAAATCTGAAAGAAAAAGAAAAAACATCACTAGAAAAACTTAAATCTAAAACTTAATTCACATTTAAAATCGGTCCAAGTTATTGAAACAGCCTTTAGAAAGTGACTAAAAATGTGGTAATATTAAGAGGTTAAATCAGGAAATATATGGTGGGTGTAGCAGATCTTCCCAACCTTGCTCTTTATTTTCATGCTTAGTTATTAAGCGACGTTTCATTAAGACGGATCAAAGTCAACAGTAAATAAATCAGTGTTATTGGTGAAAATTTATTTATTTATTGGATCATGTTATTTAAGTCATGGCGATTATGTCTGAAAAATAATATCGCCAAAATGTCCACCAAATCTGAAAGAAAAAGAAAAAAAATCATTAGAAGCTTAAACTTAATTCACATTTAAAATCGGTTCAAGTTATTGAAACAACCTTTATATATATATATATATATATATATATATATATATGTGTGTGTGTGTGTGTGTGTGTGTGTGTGTGTGTGTGTGTATAGTGTGTTTCATTCAGATGGATTATATATAAGGGTGTTTCATTAAGACGGATCAAAGTCAGCAGTAAATAAATCAGTGTTATCGGTAAAAATGTATTTATTTCTCTATGGCAATTATGAATAAAAATAATATCGCCCGAATCGGTTCAAGTTATTGGAACTCCCTTTATATTTCTACATTAGTTTGGAAATAGCATCAAACATTAGGGATTTTCATTCTATAGTACCTTGAAAACGTATAGATACGTTGACACCAGGCATTGTTAGACGGTATAAAAACGGTCAACAACAGCGGAAGTGTTAACTAAATCATTTTAATCATTTCAGATGCACAAACGTAAGCTTTCAAACAGTTCAAGAGTTGTTGTTTTTTTAATTCCCGGCTATTATCACGTTTAATATTCTTGTAAGATTTGCTGAATCAAATTTAAGAGGTTGTAGGGTAATTGGACATGTTTAAAAGTAATTGGCAGAAATGTCCAGCAAACAGAATTGTCAGAGTTTCCAATAAACAACAAATGGAAGAAAATATCAGAGCAAAAATAATACTAAGCAAACAATATATGCAAGACAAATGTAGGCAAAACAACAGCAATGAAACAAAATACACTGTGTGCCAAATTATCATCGTGCTGATAACAAATATGGCACCAGTTTGTTTACATTGCGCAGATCAGTACGAAAATGTCTGTTATTGTGCAGGTCAGTGTTGCCAACATTGTGTGAAAATTTTGTGTGAATTGATTGAACGGTTTTAAAATATTAGAAAAAATTTATCTCGATAATAATTTGGCACGCAGTGTAGTTTCAAAAATTAAGAATGGTGTTAATATTCAAAAGGGATACAGTCACATGATCACAGCATTTTGACTTCGAGACAAAAAAGAACAAAAATATGGTGGATGAGACTAATTTTTTTTTTTTTTTTTTTTTTTTTACAATTGTGTTCATCCTGTACAAGGTTCGAGGCCCACTCGGAGTAAGCGGCTTGCAGAGTAAAAGACAAAATTTACGCCTTTTTTTTTTTAGGCGGGATACCGGTTAACCTTCGATTTCAACAGGTATGATTGTAATGATCGAGGAAGCAACGTCTTGGGAGTCGGTTCCAGAAGGTAGTTTTTCGAGGGAAGAAGGTACTTGAGTGGGACTGACATCCCACCAGGAGAATACGAAGGCAATGAGGGTGATTCCCTAAATTGTGCGTAGAAGGTTGGGTCTTAGGCCGTGAATGTTAGAATAGTGGAACTTGAGCACTTTCCGTGGAAATTGCGATAGAGCAAGTGAAAGGCTTGCGGCGATTCATCTGTTAGAGAGCGGTTGTAGGGTGGAAATAATTTGTCACGCACAAAGATGTGGAGACAATTTTGGACTCGACCGGGTCTAGAAACTGAAACTCTTCTCTCCATATATGGCTACAGTAGTCCATACCCGTACGGCTCTGTCTCACGGAAAGGTAGAAGATAGTACGAGGAGTCACGTACTTACTAGAGTATCTACAGGGAGCTGACCATATTTCCAGCATCTTTATAGATGGATCGTATGTAGGAGTTCCACTTGAGATCTGGGATGTGTTTAAGTCACAAGAGGCACTCAAAGCGTGGGGCCTCTCTGAGGACATATTGTCCGTGGCTGGTGGTTATTCAAGGTCCGATCGGCGATAATGGAATGTAACTCGTTTCGTTTTCGAGGTATTGATTGTGATCAGCCAATGTTTCCTCCACTGAGATATCAGAGCTAAGTCAGAGGGTAGAATCAGTTGCCAATCTCTGGCCATCTACGAATGTGAGTGGTTTGCTACGATGTGAATGGTATTGCAGGTCCTAGCCGTGGTGGTTAGAACTATCAGATCTAAGGAATGTAGTCCGTCCGAGCACTTTCTAGGCAAGTAGCGATAAGGTCACACCACTTACCTGTATATTGAGACACTGGCAGTAATTAGGGGTCTGATCAGCGATGATGGAATGTAACGTTTGGTTTTCGAGGTATTGAAGGTGACCAGCGATAAGGTCACACCACTTACCTGTATACTGAGACACTGGCAGTAATTCGGGGTCTGATCGGCGATGGCGGAATGTAACTCGTTCGGTCAGAGGGCAGAATCAGCTGCCAATCTCTGGTCATCTAGGAATGTGGGTGGATTGCTACGGGGTTAGTGGTATTGCAGATCCTAGCCGTGGAGGTTAGAACTATCAGATCCAATGAATGTAGTTTGTCCGATCACTTTCCAGCAGGTAGCAATAAAGTCACTCTACTTACCTGTATATTGCGACACTGGAAGTAATTTTTGGTTTTGCTTTGTAGAGGGAAGATAATGGTTAAGCCGAGACTTTTACAGGTATGTACGAGTTCCTCTTGAGGGCTGGGTACGGAGCCTCACGTAATTGGTGAATGTTCTGGGCCCGTGGATCTTATTGCCTCGGAAAAAATCCCAGCATGCATCATCACGAGTTATCTCTAAATTTGCGGAGGAAGTGTTTTTGCAAGCATTCCTTTAGAATTGGAACCGACACCGGTTAATTAAATCGAGTAAGATTTCCATAATGTCGAAAGGTAATCCATAATTAGCACTGTCACTAAGTGGAAAAAAAGTATTCCTTCAGTTTACACTACGCTTTATAACATGCAACGAAAGCAGAAAACGAATTGCTAACACTATTTACTTTTCTCTTTACCTCCTTTTCTTAAATAATATCGAGAAGTTTATGTCTATATAAATAACAAACAGCAAACAATAAGGTGCATATTCAATCGATTTACGTAAATCCCCTGACGCGCTGCTGATACAAATATTGCGTTATCCGCTAACGACATATCTTGCTAAATACATAGACGTTTACGCATGCGTATAATTTTCGGCAATCCCCGAGTAACATCTGGGAGATAAATGTATGGAGATTAGTAGACAATATGTCACCGGTGCGAAATCTCATTTGTAAATATCGTCATAAGGGTGGTATTATGAGGATCGCTGTCTAAGCAAGACATTATTATGTTTTCAGAGCATAAAATAAAGCATTTTTCATCGAGGGATATTTTCAGGAAGCAAATATTTACTGTCAACATGGAAATAAAAATTTAAAAAAACATGCACACACATATATATGCAGCTATCAATAATTATTAAAATGTACTAATATTTCTATTATAGTCTCTTTTCTTGTAAGTGTTTATTAGTAAGACTTATATCACCAAAACAGTTATTATTTTCTGTTTTTAAATAACCTGTATGGGATTAAAAAGCAATCACCCAGCTACTAATTAGCTACGCAGGCATTTTTTCGACTATCCCGTCGTATACGATGTATGAGGGTCAAGCAACTCAGTTCCTAGGAACCGACAGCCAGATGTATATTGGAGAAGTCTTTGTGCATAAACATCCACACTTTTTGAAGGGCCGAATACAGAGACCTGGTGCACTATGTGCCACAAGGTCCCCAAACGATCCTCCGCAGGTTTTGAATTCAGAGTTGTCCTTCTCCTCGACTAGTTGATATCCAAAGCTATAGAAACAAGTCTGTCGTGCTATTTACCCATAGCTATAGGGAGAAGAGGATTCATATCTTAACCAAGGTTATTAGCACGTAAGTGAATGTAATGGATTCGACTGGAATTCGAACTCGGCTCTTCGATTTCTCAATCCGAGCCGCTAGCCATCTTGCCTCCTCAGGCATTTAATTTAGATTACTTACATTCTCTGAAATATAACTGTACTAGCAGCATGGCCCGGCGTTGCCCACGCTTGATTAAAAAATCGTACAACTCACACAGCAATCGCTATCACTTGACTTAAAATATTTTTGCTCTTCCTTGCCTTTAAAGGAGAGCCCTTTGCCGTGCTGATGTTGCTACATGCCTTACTTCTTGCCTATCTCACACTGCGAATTTTCTCTAAGCCCTATACTAAACATTACATCTGTTACGAAAAAAGAAATAAACAAAATGAACGCAAAACGATCAACTTTAAAAAAGAACTTCTAACTGGAAAAACCGAATGAAAAAAGAATGTTAACAACAAATACTTTTTCACACCTAACACAGTCCTGCGGAATCAGAATCACCATTGAGTTTAAGCAAGCGAATGAGCCAATTGGAGTAAAGTGCCATGCAGATTCAAAATTTTCCTACTTGTGACGAATGCAGCTATCGATTTTTTTTTTATGCTAGCATGCTAGTTAACATTCGTGTCAGTCAGCTGTTGGCTCTCACGCTGGCCAATAGAATCTTGCTGCCTATTCGTGGCAACCAGCTATAGGCTCTCACTCTGGCCAGTGGAAAATGACCACAAACTACATGAAAACTGACGTAGAAGCATGAAAAATTCGATTCTTTCAACTATAGATGGGAGTTGGGAAATGTAAAGACGGTCTTGGCTTCCAGCTAACTTGAAGCATGTGCATGTAAATTTTGTGCAAATCTGTCTAAAATTTCGGCCGTGCATTCGTTACACACATACACACATACTGCCTTTTATAAATAGAGAGAAAAGCTATAGTGGCCATAAAATGAGGGATCAATTCATGCATTGTTTGTAATAAAGAATTTATCCCCATATTATAATTCCAATAATGAAGATCGCCGTGTAAACAAGTCAATATTATGTTTTTCAGGGGATAAAATTAAACATCTTTCATCGAGGAATATGCTTAACTGAGTAAACATTTAGAGAGCGCAATAAGTCCGTAGTGTACACTTTATAAACACCTCAGGAAAGCTAATAATTGAACAGTGTACAATTTATAAACACCTCAGGAAAGCTAATAATTGAACAGTGTACAATTTATAAACACCTCAGGAAAGCTAATAATTGAACAGTGTACAATTTATAAACACCTCATGAAAGGTAATAATTGAACAGTGTACAATTTATAAACACCTCAGGAAAGGTAATAATTGAACAGTGTACAATTTATAAACACCTCAGGAAAGATATATTTTATCCTCATTGTGTACGCGTGCTTTTGTACCACACCTTGCGTGTTTCTGAGAATCATATTTGTTGAGAAATTAGAAAATCATCGCTAGTGATAACCGATCCCACAATCTAAGACACCTGGCAAAAAAAACGTAGCTTTATGTGAAATTTAATTCAAGCTGAAATAAAATATAAACGTCGGACAGGTTTTGTCGGACATATATTTTTATCCTCTCTCTACCCCTTTCTATTCCCCATCTCTCTCTTTCTTTCATTATTTTTTTCTTTCTTTGCAGTTGTGTATCTTTCTTTTTGTAGCTACTTTTCATCAACCCATTCGCTTTGAACGTAGTTCGCAGAATGAGGGAAAGAAGGGGTTTCTTTGTAGTTTCTCAGCGCGGTAGCTTCTTTGTGCTTCATGTCAAACTTTTGCACACTGCTTCTCAATTGTTACACAAAAAACTTATATACACACACACACACACACACACATATATATATATATATATATATATATATATATATATATATATATATATATATATATCCTTTATTAAAGATAACAGACAAGGTACTACGATTGAGCTTTTTATTTAATTTACCTTGTGTTCGAACAGGTGTTTTCTTTTTTGGAAACAGTGTGAAGAATCTGTGCAAAGTTTCTATAATTCTGAGTGCTTTCGAATATACTTTTAGGAATTATCAAGAATGATTTCTTTCAATTTAATTTGTGTGTGGGTTATGTTTATGTCTTTAGTGTTATAGAAATGTTTTCTTTTCCGAACAGGGTTAGCACATCGTGGCCGTGTTCGTAGTTAATATACACCTAGTCAAATTTTTAAAACCTTATACAAAAGGGTAGAAAAATATAAAATACTGTTACTTTGCAGTGTATTTATTTTCCCCCACTGTATATATATATATATATATATATATATATATATATATATATATATATATATATATATATAAATTCTTTATGTGTAAGTATAATTGTTTTCGTTTCAGGACATGAAATTATAAAATGAAACAGAAAATTATCGATAGTGTTGCTATCGAATTTTATCAGAATATAAATCTGCATTCCGATTTTTTTCAAATATCTCCGTTTCTCGAGCCAACATTTTATGAATATATAAATGTTACAAAATTAAAAGACAACATTTAAATTCATAACTACCTTTTATTTAAAATTAATCCTAAACTAAAATAATTTAAATATAATTAACTTCTTAAAAAGTAAAAACTATAATAAAAAAAATTAAAAAAACTTCATCATTAATCGCATTTTTTTTAATTCAACATTAAATTACGTCAGTTTGCATCTTCCATAATTTATTTAGACTTTCAATTGCCCTGATTAATATTCATGAGCGTTTCCTAAATGTTAAATTTTTGAAAAGCTAAGACTTTTACTTCTGTTAATAAAAAGTTATCACAAAATAAAATCCTTACCTCTAAAAACGAAACGCGTCGGCTAAGAAAAGTTTTCCTTTTGTCTATATATATATATATATATATATATATATATATATATATATATTAGGTTTCAGTTAAATACACATGGAAACTTAACAAACTCTATCGACACCTATGCAAATATGTTGGCCTCATCCGCATGTGAAAAAGGATAAAATAATGGCTAATTATAAATAATTATTAATAAAAAAAGAACAAGTCAACACTCAATAATATCAACTATGAACACGGCCTCAATATACTGACCGTGTTTGAAAAATGAAACAATGCTATGACTCTTAATGCCTACATAAAACAATCCATACATTCAGTTAAAAGTAAAAATACAATATTTTATAATAGGCAAAATTATAGCCGAACGCATATCAATAAATACGAAAAGAAACATTATCTTAACCAACACGTTTACACACACGTACATATATATATTTATATACACGCACACACACACACACTTATATATATATATATATATATATATATATATATATATATATATATATATATATGTTATATGAAAATTCAAATTTTCTTGTAAATAAAACGCACTTTCAAAACAAAAAGAGCTCTGCAAATAGAACGTTCCCTTTTGGACGCTATTACGAAGAAAATAAGGTCAGCCATCATTTACAATGTATCAGTGGCAATGTTCAGCAATTTGTATAAATACCCTCGATAATCTCGGATTGCAGAAAGAAAGAAAGAAAAAAAGAAAGAAAGAAAGAAAGAAAGAAAGGTATTGTAACAAGAAACTGTGGCAGATAGATAGATAGATAGATAGATAGATAGATAGATAGATAGATAGATAGATAGATAGATAGATAGATAGATAGATAGAAACTGTGGAAGAAAGAAAGAAAGAAAGAAAGAAAGAAAGAAAGAAAGAAAGAAAGAAAGAAACTCTGGGAGATAGATAGATAGATAGATAGATAGATAGATAGATAGATAGATAGATAGATAGATAGATAGATAGAAAGCGTGGAAGAAAGAAAGAAAGAAAGAAAGAAAGAAAGAAAGAAAGAAACTCTGGGAGATAGATAGATAGATAGATAGATAGATAGATAGATAGATAGATAGATAGATAGATAGATAGATAGAAACCGTGAAAGAAAGAAAGAAAGAAAGAAAGAAAGAAAGAAAGAAACTCTGGGAGATAGATAGATAGATAGATAGATAGATAGATAGATAGATAGATAGATAGAAACCGTGGAAGGAAGGAAGAAAGAAAGAAAGAAAGAAAGAAAGAAAGAAAGAAAGAAAGAAAGAAAGAAAGAAAGAAACTCTGGGAGATAGATAGATAGATAGATAGATAGATAGATAGATATTTAGGTTTTAATGTAAGGCTACTCATTAAGATGCAATATTTGGTTTGCCTACCGTTGTAAGGCCTCAACTATGTGATAACATCGAATGCAAACAGTGGCAGATCAGCACCACGTTGTCGCCCTCGACTTCGCACGTCCAATCAATGTATTTGCTGTCTTTATTTATATAATGAATGTAAAGCTTTCCCCATGATCATGCTGTGTGGACAGTTGCCTCATTCATTGAGAGACGAAATTTGTGTAAGAGGCCTTCTCGTCCCACCAGGAGACCAACGCACTATTCAAGCAAGTTCGTAAGCATAAGTTACCCACAATGACAGTTATAGAAGCGACACATCAGGCAAAGATTGTGACAGGTTTTACTCTTGAATCAGTAGTCCAGGTGGATTTATTCGATGTCTAACAACTTCTCTTATTAAAATCTTTAGATAAATACATATATATGTGCGTACAGGTATATATACATATATATATATATATATGAGATACAGGTTCGAATCTCACCAAGGTTGCTTTGTCAGGAAGGAGACTTCTGGATATTATCGGGGTCTGGAGTAGTGGAAGATCCCAGTGCGGCACCTTTGAAAAGTGCCTGAAAACCATACCATGGGTTGACCCAAGCCTTGTGAGTGAAATTGGGTAGACGGAACACTTGGGACCGTAGATAGCTGTGCTAGCACAAAGCCACAAATCATCGTGACCGAGGGTTTGAGTGTGCTGGTGTTGTTCAGATTGTTGATCATTCTGGATAACACGCTCTCTCCCAGAAATTGTAACTGAGGTCTACTCAGAATAGTAGCAGTATAAACCACAGGTTGGCTCTGTGGGTGTTGAATAAACACAAATGTACCTGAGCGATAGTCTGCAAAAGCGATTGGCTAGCCGCCAATACCAGTGTGCAGCTATATATATATATATATATATATATATATATATATATATATATATATATATATATATATATATATATATTTAACAATAAAAAATATTAAAAAATTAAAATCTTCAGACACACTGGGTTGTAGATTAATATTCTTTCGATTTTATTATTATTATTTCATTTACATTCCTCGACTAGTTTCGACCAACATGGCCATCATCAGGAGAAGAAATATTTCTGCTTGCTGGTAACAGTGAACTACAGAAATGAATGTCTTGATGGAGAAAATGAACTTTTGTCTGTAGTTTTCATTTGTTTGTTTTTTATCTTTTTAACATGAATCTTTTAACATTCCTTGTGTTGGTCAAACAGTCTCTTTTAAGTTGTTATTTGAGATAAGAGCTTGATAAATCCATGCTGCTCTGAATTCCCCTGGTCAGTTTGACAGTTTTATTGGTTCCTTGGAGTGGGGATATGTCTCTGTTAAGTGTGTGTGTCCGTGTGTGTGCTATTTGATTGTTAGGGAGTGAGTATGATATATATATATATATATATATATATATATATATATATATATATGATATATTTTCAGTTTGTACATTATTGTTATAGATATAATTTATTATTTTTTATTAAACAGTATTAATTACATTTAACGGCCTGAATGTTCGAGACATTTCGTAGAAAATATGCAGTCTGTGACAGAACTCGAACCTGTAATCTTATGGGAGCCATCAAATAGCCTGACGTTCCGTTATCATTGAGCCACAGAAAGCGTCTTAGCAAAGTCCGAATTACTGTTTATAAGCACACACTCTTCGATGATTTTCTCGATTGATCATGACAACATATTATGAAAAGAATTAAGCCCGACGATTATTTTATATCTTTTTCTGTTTATACGTTATTTTTATAGATATAATTTATTCGAGTAAATGCTCTGTTTTTTAATTAAACAGTATTAATAAAATTTACTGCTCTTTACCAACAAATTCGGGATATCTTTTCTTATCAAAACGATCAGAGTGAGATTTCCGAGCTGCTGTACCTTCGTAATCACCATTAGACTCATACAACTCTTTCCGAATCTTCTGCACTGTCCTCAGATTGACATCCAAACACTCTGAAATGTCCGTATTAGAACTTTCGGCGGGAATACCAAACAAGCATGCCGTTTCCAAATTTTTGACGAAATGAATTACCTCATGGTGCTCTTTTTCTCACAGACGGTGGCCAACTGACCTTTCTATTCTATGCAGTCGACACAATCGAAAGCAAACAACGCGCATGCGCGAAATTAAAAATATAAAATGGCGACGAATTTACACATCGCACCCTGTAGACAAATGACATCAGGTCTTCAATATCAGAAGAAGCAGCAGCTGCAACAAAAAACTTCAGTGGGTGTAGTCAAGCATGATAAACAGCAACAACACTAATGAGTAAAGAATTGTCCCACGGGACAATAGCCGTTTGTGCTAAAGCGTTGGTTCATGCATTTAGTGAGGACGGCCTGGCGAGCAATACTTGAGCAATATAATAGATAAGAACTAGACGTGATATCTCTACAGATGGCCAAATCGACATGCATCTGATGAAATCTCGAGAGCACAACGGTTGAAACCGCGAAATAATAGTAAAAATAAATAATCTACACCACAAGTAACTCCATGGTACCATACGAGATGACCGAACCAGTTTCAATTCCCGGTGATTACAGTTAGAAATTTACTGCTGATTTTATTTTAATCAGTGTCTCATTCGGGTTTTAGGGTCCCAGCTACAGGCAGATACTAAGCCTCGAATCGAAAACCAACGGAAAGTGGTATAATAAAATAAACAACAATAGATTTTCTATAGTAAAATGACAATCAGTGCAAGACTAAAGGAATATAAAAATACAAATTTATAATAAAATTACCAACAATGCGTTTTATGATATAAAAATGTATAAATCTTAAAAAACATACATATATCCTGGAAGTATAAAATTACATTAAGATATAAGTAGTCGAATGTATAAAATTACGTACAAAATATTTATAATTAGGCATTAAATAACCAATAGAAGGTGATCTGACGCTAAACAAAAACAAGAAAACTAAACCAATCAGAATATTTAGATTTCGACATTGAGTAACACATGGAGGTTGATATGTCGCTAAACAAAATTAACCAAACCAAATCCATCCAAATATTCAGATTCCGGCATTAAATAACCCATAGAGGTTGATATGCCGCTAAACAAAATCAACCAAACCAAACCAATCAAAATATTTAGATTTCGGCATTAAATAACCCATAGAGATTGATATACCTCTAAACAAAATCAACCAAACCAAAAAAATCAAAATATTTAGATTTCAGCATTAAATAACCCATAGATGTTGATATGCCCCTAAACAAAATCAACCAAACCAAACCAATCAAAATATTTAGATTTTGGCATTAAATAACCCATAGAGGTTGATTTGCCGCTAAATAAAATCAACCAAAATATTGCTATCAGTCTTGCAATTACTTCAGGTTTTACCCAACCTATACACCATTTACCTTTGAACTTTTATTCTCATATTTGCTGTTCATATCGTGACGTTTTGGCGGGTACTACAGCCTTTTTATCTGTATGCCAATCTGGATAAGCTACAGGGAATTTCGAATTGAAACCTGTGAAATGAAGTGAAAATACTGTATAAGAAAAAACACTGCAGAATTCTGAAAGAATCACTGTATATTCTAGGGCATAGGGATCCCCTTAGTAGGCCTAGCATAGAAATAAGTACAATATGGGAGCTGCTAATAAAGAAAGACAGTTAACGTTTTAAAGTTTCCTTCTCGAACATTGGACACTATTGAATGTATTTGATTGTATGCCTCCAAACACACTTATAGTTACAGTTTCACGTCAAATAGTTTAAATCCCTGGTAAGATAAATGGACAATATGGAGCTCTCTTCCGGCTTCTTGTTCTCCAGTCAACTTTGATCTTCGAATCTTGAAATGCAGTGTCAACCGCTATCTCCTGTCTTCCTGTTTCCTGTCTTCCTGTTTCCTGTCTTCCTGTTTCCTGTTCATTTATTGTTATCACTCCTTAACTTTTCCTCGACACAGACGTGTATATACGTCTTTACCGAGAGAGTATATTTTCAAACGTGGACGAGTAAAAACGTCCAAAACTTATGTTCAAATACCAGCTACAGTATGTTAATCTTGATTCATTTTATGCACTTCTGAGCGTGAAACGAGTCCATCTGACACCTCATACGTCTGCCTAGGTTTCTTACTTGCTATATTAAAAACAAATAAAAAAAAATCGTCAGAAAATAAATCGTATTTCTAAAAATAATTGACGAGGAAGGACTTTACGAAACAATACAAGAAAATTCATTAAAAATAAGAAGATATCAATTAACAGTACATTTCAATTTTTCGAGATCAAAGTTGATTGGCATTTAAGAAACCGAGAGAGAATTTCATGAGTAACAAGTGCGAGAAAAGTAACTGTTAGCGTAGAACTTAAGGTTACATCGAGTTATTTCAAATTAAAAAAAAATGAAACTTTGTCTCTAATCTTGTATTAGGTTGGTTCAAAAATAATGTCGTTTTCTCACATATGTTACTATGTGAGAAAACGACATTATTTTTGCACCAACCTAATGGTATCCTTAAAGTCCAGGAATCATAGAGGAAAATATATCAATCAGAACTATTACCATGAAAAAATATACATTAAATGCAAAAGTAATTGGGGGACGGATTTAATATTTTTATTTTGATTATATTATTTCGTACTCAATAAGTCCTTGCGTCATAGTGGATTTATGGCATTTGCTTGAGGTGGAATGATTGCAAAAATATTTGTTTATTTGTCCACATATATCTTCTAGATTTTGGTTGGTTGCTTGCTTGCTTGCTTGCTTGCTTTTTATGGCATATCAACCACTGTGTGTCATTTAATGCCAAATTAAGGTATGTATATATATATATATATATATATATATATATATATATATATATATATATATATATAAAACACACACACACATATATATATATAGGTTGGTGCAAAAATAATATCGTTTTTTGACGTATTTTTTAACGTCAAAAAACAATATTATTTTTGCACCAACCTAATATATATACACATATACATACATACATACACATATACCTATACATATATTAAATATACAGTACTATTAAAGATAAGCAACATTATTTTTTCAAAAACACATAGCTGGCAACATTATTTTTTTCCACAAAAACGTATAGCTGGCAACATTATTGTTTCAAAAAACGCATAGCTGGCAACATTATTGTTTCAAAAAACGCATAGCTGGCAACATTATTTTTACCAAAAAACGTATAGCTGGCAACATTGTTGTTTCAAAAACGCATAGCTGGCAACATTATTTTTACCAAAAAACGTATAGCTGGCAACATTATTGTTTCAAAAACACATAGCTGGCAACATTATTTTTCCAAAAAACGTATAGCTGGCAACATTATTGTTTCAAAAAACGCATAGCTGGCAACATTGTTGTTTCAAAAACGCATAGCTGGCGACATTATTTTTACCAAAAAACGTATAGCTGGCAACATTATTGTTTCAAAAACACATAGCTGGCAACATTATTTTTCCAAAAACATTATCTGAAGCCTTGTTGTTGGACGTAGTTTATCGTCATACCCAGGACGCGGATGTAGTTTATCGTCATACCCAGGACGCTCTTCTAGATTTCTCGATGGATTTCAATGACATTTCGTGAAAGCACGGGTCATAGGTCAAGGGATAATTAGATAAATTTTTGTT
The DNA here is from genome assembly GCA_963932145.1 of Acanthosepion lycidas. Lineage (NCBI taxonomy): Eukaryota > Metazoa > Mollusca > Cephalopoda > Sepiida > Sepiidae > Acanthosepion > Acanthosepion lycidas. The sequence goes on from OZ010607.1 coordinate 21,841,000, forward strand.
TGCATGGAGAAATTGATTTTTCTTAAATCTTACGTATTAGTTCTATAGTTGAAGGTATATGGAATGTACCAAAATGTACATGTTTGCATTCTTTGCAATCTATCTATGACATGATTTTTGTCCGTTTTTTGGGGGGAGGAAAATCATTTAGACTTAGGCATGGGATTTCTGGGGATATTTCGCCTTCACATCAGTAATGAACAAAGCCAAGAAAAGGAACAAATACGAACATTCTATTTCCCTGCTCTTCGGAAATAAACGTCAACGTGGATCGCAGAACTCGTCATGAAACACAAACTAAAAGGATTAAGGTTTTCTTTTCTCAGGAAAAGATTTAGAAATCACATAATTCAACCAGAATATTTCAATTCATTTTTTTTTTTTTTTTTCGGTAAAATTTCTCGTGAAGGTTAATGAAAGCTTGAGTGACCCTTTCAGATATATTTAAAAAATATGTGTTTTTCAAAATTATAACTCCGTATATATATATATATATATATATATATATATATATATATATATATATATATATATATATATATATATATAATCTAAATAAAAACAGACCACTTTATGGTTCCATGTAATAAATTATTTTACCAGAGCCCTTTGAAAAAGACTGCGGATCATCAGACTTTACTTCCAAACAAAAAATGAAAAGAAAATTTACACCTTTTTGACGGGCCGTATTAAACATATGTAAATTAACGAAGTGAGGAATTGAGAGAGAGAAGACATGAGTGAGTTAGCAGACATTGACACGTTTAAACGGTTAACTTAACGGAAGTTATATATTGAAATCGAAGGGGTAGAGAAGAAAAAACTCATAGAGAGAAAAAAAAAAGAGAGAAGGAAGTTAAGAGAGAAGAGAAGAGAAGATGTCATTAAGTTTCTTTGTAAAAAAAGGTTAGAAACAGACGCTGTTATTTCGCTTTAAATTGAAAGTGTTCTTTTGGGGGTTCATAAAGATTATAATGTTTGATATAAATTTGAATGTCTCTAGACTGTCTACAAATAATTTAATTTGGTGTTTGTTAGTGATTTCTGTGTGTGTGTGTGTGTGTGAGTGTGTGTGTGTATGTATGTGTGTGCGTGTGTGTGTGCGAGCGCGTATATGTGTGCTACATTTCTTAAGAATATATATGTGTGTGTGCGTGTGGGCACCTCGATGTGGTGTAATGGTTGTCAAGCTAAATCAGTTACGACTGAAAAGTGAATTCGATCCTCACTAGGTGCCCCATACTTTCGGCCTTGGCCCACATCTAAGCTACGCTTAGAAAATAACTATATGTGTGTATGTGTGTGTGTGTGTGCGTCTGCGTGCTACATTTCTAAGAATATATATATATATATGTATATATATATATATATATATATTACTCTAAATCCCCCCTCCAAAAAAAAACTTATTCGCTGTATATGCTAGACCCAGCTAATGCATTGTTCCGAGGTTATTCGTACACTTGGATGAGTATCGCTGCGAAACTGAGCGAGTAGAGACGCTATATCGAGTCCAGTTTGTGTCTTCTTCGTCACCGAGGCCCGTGGTACAGTTGCTATGACGTTAAATATTACTCTGGGCTCGATGAATTACTATATATATATATATATATATATATATATATATATATATATATATATACACACACACACACATACACACACACACACACACACACACATATATATATATATATATATATATATATATATATATATATATATATATATATGTTGTAGTATACCTACGGACGATAATGGATATGTCCCCCATTCACATAAATACAGTATTAAATGCTGCAGTTGGAGATTCGTCCCCAGCTGTGCTGGTCAAACTCTCTACCTCTGGGCAGAGAGGATGCCAAGACGAGGCTATGTCGAAGGGCAGAGTTTCGTCTCGGGAAACAGCTACCCGATCCCATTTTATACGTGATCTACCTGGAATTTTTGGGCGAGCCTACGGGCTTGGATACCCCCCATTAAATTAAATACTACTTCTACGCGCCGCTAACTAATCTGGATATAACATCCCTCAGATATGTGACAAATATATATACTGAATACAGAATCCTTAAAAATCTATCTGGTTATAATTTATTTCATTGACTTTACATCCACTCTTCAGACGAGCGTTTTCTTAAAAGGATTCTGTATTCACAATTACATTGCTCTGTTCTTACATTGAGTTCTCTTTGGATTATTATTCTCTTTGGAATTATCCCTACTAATTATCAATTGATATTATATATATATATACATATTATAATTATTTTCTATTTTAAAAATATGGTTCCATCGCTACACAGGATTTTCTATGTTTCAAAACAGAAACTAAAATTCGAAATTTAATTATAAAATTAAATTAAAAACCCATTGAGCAGTTCCATTCTCAAGCGATTTTTGAAATAACCTATTAAGGAATTTAATTAATTTATAAGCATAAAATATCTTAATATTTTAAATTGTTAACGTTACGGAAATTTCAATTATTTTGATAAGGGATGGTTCGGTTTTAATTTCCCTAGACAACACATGTATCAAATATAAGTTACTTTCAAAATCAGTTTAAGATAAGGAGGGGTAGGAGTGCCGGCTCACAAACAATGACATCTGTTTTTCATCCGTTTTACGTCTGGGTTTTTGAATGATAAAAATTTTTGTCTTTTTTTTTTTTTTTTTTTTTTTACCTCGTAATTTATAATTTTATTGATGTCGGAAAATGAGTATATCATATTTTTGATATTTAAAATCTATTCCTACAAATTTAAAGTACTGTTCCTACTTATAATAACTAACAGACTGTACGTTATTTTTTTTACAAATAAATATATTAGAATTACATTCGTATTTAAAAACATATTAAACAAAGATCAAGAATAAATATGTATATTTAATCTCTTTTTCAAAATAAATCCTTATTTAAGAAAAATATTTAACAGTGGCTGTTTTTTTAAAAAATAAAAATAATTAGTAAGAACACCGGATTACAAATCTTACTATTCTTTCTTATTATTTCAATATATATATATATATATATATATATATATATATATATATATATATATATATATATATATATATATATATATATATATATATATATATATATATATATTAGGTTGGTGCAAAAATAATGACGTAATAATGTCGTTTTTTGACGTTAAAAATACGTCCAAAAACGACATTATTTTTGCAACAAACTAATAAATATATATATATATATATATATATATATATATAAAGAAATGGACAAAGTCCGACAATTTATTTATTAGAGACATTTTTATGTTTAACGTTCTTTTTATAAGGATCGTTTGGCAAGGTCGAATTTACTGTTAGGCACGTCAAGCTAAATGACGGTTCCGTATAGGATGCAGGTTCGAATCCTGTCAAAGGATGAATATTTTCTATGAAAATTTCTCGGACATTCAGGCCGGTAAATGTTATTTAATACTGTTTATTATAAACAGAGCATTTACTTAAATACTTGTATCTATAAAAAGAACGTTAAACATAAAAATGTCTTTTATATATATATATATATATATATATACAGCGAGAGAGAGAGGGGGGATAATCCAACTAGTTATTTTACAGATTCGGTTTGATGAGGCAGGTATTAAAAACTTAAATGCTGAAATAAATTTATTACCGAATGTTTCAATATGTGGTAAGCTGTTTCCTTTGATTTATATATATATATGTGTATGTGTGTGTGTGTGTGTGTGTGTGTGTGTGTGTTGGTACCTCCAAAGATTTGATAAGAAATGAGCATACTTGGTGAAAAAGTGTCCCAAACATCATTAAAAAAAAATTACTATCGTCAAAATATTTAAGTTATTATTAAGAGGAAAGACCAAAGAATTTTTGATATTAACAAATTATATTTTTTTAATACATTTTGCTACCTTTGAAATTTTGATTATTTTTTTTCTTGCGTCAACGGTTGACCATATATTACTTGTCTGAGAATACACTTTCTACCTCCCATCAGTATGGCTGATGCGAACCTTCAGGATAATAATTCGTTGTACCTTCTCGGTCTAACGTTTTCCGCTGACATGAAGTTGAAAGGTTATATTGAATCAGTTACTGCTAAGAAGATTAGTTCTCTTTGTCATCATAGAAAATTTTTAACATAATCTGTCTTACATATACCTGTTGTCCATTCTTCGATTATTGCTGTAGAATATGGTTTGGTGCTCCAGTTATATATTTAGACACTCTTGGTAAGAATCTGTAATGTTACTGGTTCTGACCTGGCATATCAGCTTCAGTCAAATTCCACACGACACGCTGTGCCATTTCTATACTTTCATGGTAATTGTTTTGATGAAATTTCCTCGATTGTACCAAGACTTTATGAGTTTAAGCGCAGTAATAGATTGACGGCAAGGTCAATAAATTTTACAGTTGAAATGGATAAATGTAACCGTAAGTTCTTGTGGAACACGCCTCAATCTTCTTGCTTACCAGTTAGATTTGATCTCCGAAAATTGAAATGCAATAGCAAACGATATCTTTCTTTTTAATTTCTGTACTTTTAAAGTTCTTGCTTCTTAATAATAACGTACTTTCCTGCGTCTCAGCGGTTTTTTGGCCGCCCGAAATGATCAATATATATATATATATATATATATATATATATATATATATATATATATATATATATATGTATGTATTCTTATGTATTTTTCGTCTCGAATGGTACCTGGATGAAAAACAAAATAATTTCCATGCCTGAAGATGACTGAATGCACAGTTGAAAGTACTTGCATATTAAAAAAAGACCTTAGACAGTTTATAGTTATTAAAAACAAGCATCATAACATTCATCGAGTGATTCGTAGATTAATGCACCTTTAAAATTTTGTTTGCAGAAGAATTTCTCCGTTTTATATAATTAACTTTACCAATCTACTTTTTGTATGTCTGATTCATTGTAATGTATATATACATATATATATATATATATATATATATATATATATATATATATGTGTGTGTGTGTATATATATGTATATATATATATATGTGTGTATATATATATATGTATATATATATATATATATATGTATACGCATTGCTCTTCAACCGAATAGACTTGAGCTCTCCATATCACTGACGTATTTCGTTTAGAAAACGTTAAAATTTCCTTTACCCTCAGCCGTGGTAGAATCTCTGATATACCAAATTTGTCGGGTTTAGGTCCCGGCTTTAGGCAATCGGACGTCTAGATACACTGAAGATATATATATATATATATATATATATATATATATATATATATATATATATATATGTGTGTGTGTGTGTGTGTGTGTGTGTGTGTGTGTGTGTGTGTGTGTGTGTGGATGACAATAAAAACGAAAGAATGTTAATATACAACCCAGTGTGTCTGAAGATTTAAATTTTCTAATATTTTTTTATTATTCAAAATAATATATTGTTATTATATTACATATTATTCAAATAATATATATATATATATATATATATATATATATATATATATATATATATATATATATAACAATAAAAAATATTAAAAAATTAAAATCTTCAGACACACTGGGTTGTAGATTAATATTCTTTCGATTTTATTATTATTATTATTATATATATATATTATATATATATATATATATATATATATATATATACGCTATTTACATTATTCGGACTATTGTCCTCATCTTTGTCGCCATATTTATCACAACGTTTCGGTCGTTATACACTCCGAACTTCTTCAGGTGGTTGAAATGTCGAATTGAACCCTTTATTTCGCTCACTGGGGTAGACTGTTCTAGTTCCACGTGCCATGTTTGATGGATGTCAGCTATCAGCTAGCTTCTGTTAATTTTCTGAAAATTCTCCACTTAACACTCTTTGGGTCTTGTCACTGGATCTAACCAACGCCTTTATCCACTGTGCCATGTGTCCTTGTGATAAATATGACGACAAAGATTAGGACAATAGTCCGAATAATGAAAATAATGTACATGATACCTCGTCTCAGAAATATAGACATATATATATATATCAAGATTTTCACTGTTTTGACCATCTTGATTTATATATACAGGAGAACCCAGTCATGGCTGACAGACATCCGGTCAGTTAACTCCCAAACTGCAACACCCTTGGTTATTATGTGTGAGGCGCATTTGAGCGAGAGACCAGTATTCACCAACTTAAATAAGGAGACCATCCAGAAGAGTTGAAGGAGATTCCGAAGTCTTCTGGAGGCGGTGAAGTCAATGGCAATTTTATGAAATCAATTTAGTATTTCGAGTTATTTTTGTGTAATTTTGGTAAATTAATCTGTTAAATAAGATATCAATGTTATTTTCATTTTGGGGTCATTTAGGCGTACATTTATTCATCGCACCCTGTATAATCACAATATCAAAGTTCATATTTGTCCTACGATCCAAAAATATAAAATTACATTTATAAATAACAGGAGAAGAGATTCTGATATTGTTTGCTTATCTTAGCCAATCCGAAAAGCTCCCTAAAGGATGTTTTAAGGAAGATTGCCGGAAAAGAAATTTAAATCAAATCGATACAGAAAGCCAAAAACAAAATCGCGCTCAGTAGACAGGATTGCTTGTCAAGCTCAATCGCATTTGAGAAAAACGAAATTGCACTTTGCCATGATTAACGAGGTATTCCTCTATCAGGAGAATTTCTCTCCTAGGAACGTCTCATGTCTGTTCTCTTTAGCCTAAATGATTGAGTCTCGCGTCACGGATAAACAGAAAAGAAGTGTCTCGAACAGAAATTCTAAATAGAAATAAACTGACCGGTCAAATAGTGATTTTCCAAGCGTAGCTTAGTTGTAGCACAAGGCCGAATGTATGGAGCACCCATTGTTGATCAAAATCATTATTCAGTTATATTAAAAATACGTCAAAAAACGTCATTATTACGTCATTATTTTTGCACCAACCTAATAATTGATATAATGAGATATGCTTGCTAAACATCACACCAAGTCAAAGGGCCCTTAAATGATTTCTAAGTGTAGCTTATATCTAGCACAAGGCCGAAAGTATGAGGCACCCAGTGAGGATCGAACTCACTATTCAGTCGTAATTGATCTAGCGAGATAAGCTTGCTAGCCATTACACCACGGCGAAGTTCCCAAAATGATTTTCGTAGTGTAGCTTAGATGTGGCACAAGGCCGAAAATATGAGGCACCCAGTGAGGATCGAACTCACTATTCAGTCAAAATTGTCCTAGCGAGACAAGCTTGCTAGCCATTACACCACGGCGAAGTTCTCAAAATAATCTTCTAAGCCTATCTTAGACGTGGCACAAGGCCGCAAGTATAGGGCACCTAGTGAGGATCGGGCACACTATTCAGTCGTAATTGATCTAGCCATACAAGGCTTCTGACCATTACACCATACCGAAGTTCCGAAAATGATTTTCTAAGCGTAGCTTAAACGTGGCACAAGGCCGAATGTATTGGGCACCCACTGATGATCAAACTACTTATTCAGTCATTGGTAATTGTTCCAGCGAGACAAGCTTGCTAACCCTTGCACCGCTTCGGGGTGCGTAGCTTAGATGTGGCACAAGGCCGAAAGTGTGGAGCACCCAGTGAGCAACTGATCAAACATGCTTCGACCTTAAGGATTCATACTAAAAAAGCAAACTTGAATTAAATCGAATTATAAAATATATTCGCAAATGTCTTGGTGAGTACCTCAAAATTATATTTTGTAAACTTAATCGTTACTAATTTTTCACTAGTATTGCTTTCATTTTATTTTTTTATTTATTTTTTACAGTACGGTTCACCCTAAACAAAGCCCGGGTGTGGCAGCCATTCAAGGTAGAGGATTACGTTAAGGGGTAGAAGCGAAAGTTAACGGTTGACTCTATACTTGAACAGGTTAAGACTAGTGATCGGGAAAAAATCCTTTTAAGAGTGTTTCACATAGCAATCAGTAGTTTGCGGGAAGAAGCTGTGTGAGTGGAACTTACCACCGATGGAATAAGGAGGGAATGCAATTGCTTTGCTACGATGTAAGTGGCATGGCGGTTCCTAATCATGAACGTTAGACATGGGGTAACCGAGGAATGTAGTTTCTTCGAGCACTTTCCATGGAAGTACCTATAGAACAGTGAGAAGAGATTGGTGAGTGGAAAATAATTGTTCTCCAACAAGGAATCGGAGACGAATTTTTAAACCCTATCAATAGCTGTTTTATATAAATAAACACTGGATATTGAACATAGATCGCCAGTGATCAAACGCCGGCGATTCCATTTTGAATAAGTAGATCACCAGATGGCAAAGTAAATGTATATATGGGAATTAGCGTGGCGTCTAAGTGATCACTATTTCTATTCTGTCCTCTATTACTATACAGATCACTCTTTCTACACTATCATCTGTCTCTATACTATTCACTATACTATTTCTCTATACTGATCACTATACGGTGGTTACTTTTCGAGAGAGTATTATCGAGCAAGTACTATTAGTGCGGGTGATATTCAAAGGCGTCTGACGCCAGTATTGTTCAACGGCGTTACTATAAGTTGTATCTGCGATTACAAAGTCTCTGCTACAACGAACATTACGAAAGTAACAACGAGTATTCGTTGACATTACAAAAGTGGCAAAGAGTGTTCGTTGACATCACAAAAAAACTGGAAATTGAGCATCGGGCATCTTCCGCCCAAATATGGAACAGTACTCCAATTTTGGCCTTATAGACGTAGAGGATAGCATGAGGAGTCAGGTGTTGTATAGCCCCTTGGAACTGGGAGTAGTCTTGGGGCGATGGTTTTGATTCACTCATATGTTGCTTTCTTCTTTCTGTCATCTTCCGCCCGGGTGATCGCTAGTTGGTTTGTTCAGAGGTAAGTATTTCAACAAAAGGGATTTTGACTTATTACGTTATTAAACATGTTGACGTATACGTTTTTAACTAGCCAGTGGAGTCGCCCTATCACTCCCACAGGGTAGCATGTTCCCCGCACAAGAAATTAACACCTCTACATTCTATGACGCGTAAAACTTAGCTACTCGAAAAAATTTTCTAAATCTAACATTCCCACGTTCGGCTAAGCCAATCAAAATCGAGATCTCTATTTTATCTACCTGCATATTTAACGATGTATAGTATATAGGTATTCCACCTGAGGTTGGGTGTGAGTTTCAGTCAGTTGTTTTACTTCCACTAGTGTCGTATAGGTACAAATTAGTTATTTAGTATTAGTTTTTTATTGCGTCCTTATCTTACTTTTAATACTTTTATTTATCATAGTCATATAATTTCTTGGAGGGAGGCACGGTGGATTAATTAATGGCGTCTCGGATTGAGAAATCGGAAAGCCGAGTTCGAATTCCAGTAGAATACATTACATTCACTTGAGAAAGGTATAAATCCTCTTTTTCTCCCTAGAGATATGAGTAAATAGCAGGACAGACCGAGTTCTATAGCCATGGATATTGTCTACCGCAGAAAGTAATGGCAACATACTGAGAGAAAAAATCTGCCTCGTCAGTCATGTATGGAAAGATATATGATTGCCTAAGCGTGTATCACGCATGGCACATAACTTATCTATCTCGGTCTGTTTACATCTATTTATCTATCTCAGTCTATTCACATCTATCTATCTATCTATATATATATATATATATATATATATATATATATATATATATATATATATATATCACAGTCTGCTGATTATCTATCTATCTATCTATCTATCTATCTATTCCATTACTTTCTCTTATGTCCTACTATCACTGAAAAAGACATGAAACCTATTCCCCCCAGCTATGGATAAATTACAGGAAAGACCGAGTTCTATAGGCTTGGATGGCAACTTCTCTACCGCAGAAAGAAATGGGAACCTACTGCAGGAAAAATCTGCCTCGTCAGTCATGTATCAAAAGATATATGATTGCCTAAGCGTGTATCACGCATGGCACATAACTTATCTATCTCGGTCTGTTTACATCTATTTATCTATCTCAGTCTATTCACATCTATCTATCTATATATATATATATATATATATATATATATATATATATATATATATATATATATATCACAGTCTGCTGATTATCTATCTATCTATCTATCTATCTATCTGAAGCATGAATTACGAATGGCACATAACTGATCTATCTATCTCGGTCTGTTTACACCTATTTATCTATCTCAGTTTATTCACATCTATCTATCTATCTATCTATCACAGTCTGATGATATCTATCTATATATCTATCTATCTATCTATCGAATTCATTACATTTACTTACGTGTTAATACCATTGGGAAAGGTATGAATCCTCTTTTTCCCCAGCTATGGGTAAATAGCAAGGCAGACCAGGTTCTATAGCCTTAGATGGCAACAGGTATACCGCAGAAAGAAATGGCAGCCTATTGCGGGAAAAAGTCTGCCTCACGTGCATCAAGCATGACACCTAACTGATTGAATTACTAATATTCTTGACATCTATTTTTAAATACATCCGGCAACAAGGTCTCTAATCGGGATTTTGGATGTTTTTGACGAGGGTGGAACCCCCTTTTAATTGCTGGTGTTTCCTGTTCCATTCTAATCCGTGCTGGTATGTACTTGTTATGACCCCAACTATGGACAAATATTGAAACCTCAAACAAATGTGCTGTGTCCTTTCAGAACGTAGGCGATCATGACCCTCTACATCTTCCCATCCACTGTAGGTCTTCATAACTTTTCTTCGTTATTTCTCCCAAACTCTGTTCTACCATCTATTTACTCAAGCCCATCAAGCATGTTACGTACTGCTATCCTTTGCCCCCTTCTCTCAAACTGTCCTGTGAGTATCAGACTTTTCAAGCCTTCCTTCCTCATTACTCATAAATTTCAGCTGCATCTTAATGATCATAAATATAAGTTTTTTTTTTGTTTCTATTTTCTCCAAAACCTGGTTATCATATGTTCGGTCAATGGTATCCTCAGCATCTTTCTGTAGAACCATATTTCTGTTGCTTCAATTGTCTTCACTATTTACATTATTCGGACTATTGTCCTCATCTTTGTCGCTATATTTATTACAACGTTTCGACCGTTCAGTATCTGTCTATATTTCTGAGATGAGTTATTATGTACACTATTTACATTATTCGGACTATTGTCCTCATCTTTGTCGCCATATTTATTACAACGTTTCGGCCGTTGTACGCTCCAGCTTTCTTCAGGTGGTTGTAATGTAGAACTGAACCCTTTATTTCGCTCACTGGGGTAGATGTGTTCTAGTTCCACCGGCCATGTTTAATGGATGTCAGTTCTCAGTTATCTCCAAGTTCTCCACTGTCTTAACTGGGTATTGAACTCACCCTCTTTGTGTCCTATCACTGGATCTAACTAACGCCTTTATCCACAAAGCTATGTGTCCTTCGGGACATCTTTGTATGAATTTCTCGGTATTATAAACCTAATGTCTTCAGCAACTACATTTTTTTTTACCAGAGTTCATATTCCTATTTTTGTTGTTATTATCTCTTTTCTATGGCACTCCTTATTACTGGTTCCCATATTGTGTTCATTTCTATGCTTGGTCGGCGACACGGATGAGGACAATAGTCCGAATAATGTAAATAGTGTGTATAATACCTCATCTCAGAAATATAGACAGATTCAATTGTCTTCTTCATCTTTGAGGAGATTGTCCAGCATTCGCTGCCATACATGAGGACAGATTTCACGTAACATTTCAATACTGTTTTCTTTGTTTCTAACGAACATTAGGAAAGTATAAAAATACATTTTATAGTAAAAATAACAGCAATACAGGTTTATAAAAATACAAGAAACAATACATTTTAGTAAAATTAACGACATTTTACAATAAAATGACCAACAATAAATTTTTATCGCAAAATGACCAACAATACATTTTTATCGTAAAATGACCAACAATATATTTTTATAGCAAATAAAACGACTAAAAACAGAAAAAAATATATGAAAATACATTTTCATATAAAAATTACCAACAATATATTTTTAAGGGGATGATCCCGAAATGCGATTTGCAGTACGGGAGCACTAGAATGAAGCAGACGCGGAAATTTGAATATCTGGGAAGCGTCTTGACAGAGGACAGTAAGTGCGACACTGAGATCTCTAGACGTATTGGGGTTGCCAACATTGATAAACAAAGAAAAGAATACTGAGCTGTTACGTGACATCTGTCCTTCTTTACGGCAGCGAATGTTCGGTGATTTCCTCAAAAAGGAAGAAGAGACTCGAGGTGACAGAGATGTGGTTCTACAGAAGGATGCTAAGGATATCATGGACCGAGCGTGTGAGCAACGATGCGTTCTTAGAGAGTATACAAACAAAGAAGGGGCTTTTAATTAATATCAGGAACACACAGCTGAAATTTCTGGGACACATAATGAGGAAGGAGGACCTGGAGAATCTGATACTCACAGGTCGAATAGAGGGAAAGAGAGACAAGGGAAAGGAGCGAGTGAACTTCCTGGCGGGCTTGTGCAGGTGGATGACAAAACGTGTTCTGGGGAAGGAAGCAGAGGGAATGAACTTGTTGAGAGCTACAAGGGATGGAGGGGGTGGAGAGCCATGATCGCCTACGTCCTAAAAGGATATGGCACATAAAAAGGAAAAGAAGATAAATGACTAGCAATATATTTTTGTAGCAAATAAAATGACCAACATTACAAAAAAATATATGAAAATACATTTTCATATTAAAATTATTAGGTTGGTGCAAAAATAATGACGTAAAAATGTCGTTTTTTGACGTTAAAAAATACGTATAAAAACGACATCATTATTTTTGCACCAACCTAATACTAACAATACAATTTTGTAATGAAATTACCATCAATACATTTTATTACTTTTATTATATGAAACTAAATATTTAAAAAAAAATGCCATGCCGTTTGCCATGAATGTATAAAATTATCTACAAAATATATCCAGCAGAATCTATAAAATAGCGTTCAAAATTTTTAGATTTCGATATTAAATAACCCATTGAGGTTTTGATATACCTCTAATCAAAATCTTTCAAACCTAACTTGACTTTTTTTACCATATGAGGCAATTTCTACCGTCTATCATATCAGTTCATTTAACCACAACGATACTTTTTATCCAACTCTATCTCTCTTTATAATACCGGAGACAGTAATTGTAGCGCTATTACTAGTGGAAAACGGGAGGGAGATGGTCAAGCGAACACATAACGACTGGCTAACCACACGAAGGAATCTGGGTACGGGAGACGTGTTAACTCTTCGAAACTCTTACGACCGTCTCTATGGTCTTATATGCAAACCTTAAACAAAGGCAATCATTGTCAGACATCTACACCTTGTAACCAGTAATTTGCTATTCTGGTCCATCCACTGAATTCTGACTAGTAGTTTGCTATTCTGGTCAATTCTCTGAATTCTGACCAGTATTTTCTATTTTGGTCCATCCTCTGAATTCTGACCAGTAGTTTGCTATTCTGGTCCATCCTATGAATTATGACCAGTAATTTGCGCTTCTGGTCCATCTTCTGAATACTGACTAGTTGTTTGCTATTCTGGTCCATCCTCTGAATTCTGACCAGTAGTTTACTCTTCTGCTCCATTCTCTGAATTCTGACCAGTAGTTTACTGTTCTAGATCATCCTCTGAATTCTGACTAGTAATTTGCTATTCTCGTCCATCCTCTGAATTCTGACCAGTAGTTTGATATTCTAGCCCATCCTCTGAATTCTAACAAGTAGTTTTCTATTTTGGTCCATCCATTTAATTCTGACCAGTAGTTTGTTATTCTGGTCCATCCTATGAATTCTGACCAGTTATTTATTTTTTGATTAAGCTTAAATAAAAGCGAAACATACTGAATTTATAAACGTTTCCTATTTGTTCCTTCTATAATCTATGGTATTCTAATCCATATCGATTTCAAATCATATATATCTATATAATAAAGAAAAAAGAAAAAGGCAACACTCAGTAATATCAACTATGAAAACGGCCACAATATGCTGACCGTGTTTGAAAAATAAAATCATCCTTGATAATGGCTAAAATTTGCAGCTCAACATTTCACGTTATATTTGTCTTCACGGTTTTCAAAGAGCATTGAAAAGATGTCATGATTGCCCCGCCTTGATACCCGGTACGAATAGTCATAATGTCTGTTCTCCTTTTCCGATATTCAGTTGGCTTCTAATCGTCCACGCCAGTTAACTTTGACACTTCTAAAACTGAAGTGACTAGGTTTCACAATGCCGTTCGTTTTTTACAGATATCCCAACGCAATCGGATGAAATAAAAACGTTAGACTCTGTAAAATTTAGCCCGAACACCTGGATACACACACACACACATATATATATATATATTTATATATATATATATATATATATATATATATATATATATATATATATATATATATGTATATATATATATATATATATATACGGCAGGATGTGTGTGTGTGTCTGTAGCGAAAGCACGGCCGCAATTTTCGACGGATTTGCACCAAAATTTACATGTACATGCTCCAAGTTGGTAGGAAGGCCATGGCCGACTTTGCATTTCCCAACTCTTATCGATAGTGGAAATAATTGATTTTTTTTTCATGCTTCTACGGCAGTTTCCATGTAGTTTGCGGCCATTTTCTACTGGCCAGAGTGAGAACCAATAGCTGGCTGCCACGAATAGGCAGGATAATTCTATTGGCCAGCGTGAGAGTCAACAGCTGACTGATACGAATGTTAACTAGCATGCTAGCATAAAAAAAAAATCGATAGCGGCATTCGTCACAAGTGGGAAAAATTTAAATCTACATGGTACTTTACTCCAATTGGCTCATTCGCTTGCTTAAACTCAACGTTGATTCTGATTCCGCAGAACTGGGTTAGTTGTGAAAAAGTATTTGTTGTTAACATTCTTTTTTTCATTCGGTTTTTCCAGTTACGAGTCCTTTTTTAAAGCTGATCGTTTTGTGTTCATTTTGATTAGTTCTTTTTCCGTAATAGATTTAATGTTTAGTATAGAGCTTAGAAAAAATTCGCAGCGTCAGATAGGCAAGAAATAAGGCATATAGCAACATCAGCACGGCAAAGGGCACTCCTTTAAAGGCAAGGAAGAGCAAAAATATTTTAAGTCAAGTGATAGCGATTGCTGTATGAGTCGTACGATTTTTGAATCAAGCACGGGCAACGCCGGGCCATGCTGCTAGTATATATATATATTAGGTTGGTGCAAAAATAATGACGTAATAATGTCGTTTTCTTACGTTAAAAAATTATTACGTCATTATTTTTGCACTAACCTAATATATATATATATATATATATATATAAAAGGGCCAAAGTCCGACAATTAATTTAAGACATTTTTATGTTTACATATTCTTTTTATAGATACAAATATTTAAGTAAATGCGCTGTTTTATAATATACAGTATTAGTAACATTTACCGGCCTGAATATCCGAGAAATTTTCATAGATAATATTCCTTCTCCGACTGGAATCGAACCTGTATCCTATACAGAACCGTCATTTAGCCTGACGTGCCTAAACAGTAAAATCAACCTTGCTAATCGAACGAGTCAACCTGGCTCGATCCGTTATAAAACAGCATTTACTGAAATATTTGTATCGATGAAAAAATGTATACACATAAAAATGTCTTAAAATATATATAAAGATATGTTTAGTGGTACAAAATGTTATCACTGGCATAAACAGACAAAAATTAGTTTTATTGTTACCACTCATGATAATAAAAAGTAAAAATACTCGCTCAACAGAGCTAAATCGAGGTTAACAAAGTAAATTATTTTAAAAAGAACAATGGACTATTGGGGAAAAATATTTAGATGGTACTTGGAGGCCTAATATAAAGTCCTTCTTAGATGGTACTTGGAGGCCTAATCTAAAGTCCTTCTTAGATGGTACTCGGAGGCCTAATCTAAAGTCCTTCTTAGATGGTACTTGGAGGCCTAATCTAAAGTCCTTCTTAGATGGTACTCGGAGGCCTAATCTAAAGTCATTCTTAGATGGTACTCGGAGGCCTAATCTAAAGTCCTTCTTAGATGGTACTTGGAGGCCTAATCTAAAGTCCTTCTTAGATGGTACTTGGAGGCCTAATCTAAAGTCCTTCTGTTTACATAGAAAAGGCTTTAATGATAGAAAATAGATGGCCTTCAACACTTTTATGTGGTAATTAGAGTGGGACCTGCTAAGAACGGTAAAAGAGTCCACACTAAAACTAACAGTATAATTATGGCTATTTATTAGGTGTTAACTAAAAACTAATTACTATCTAATATTTTCCCCAATACACTTTGTCCATTGTTCTTTTTAAATAATTTTCATTTTTTAAATAATTGATATTATTAAGGATATATATATATATATATATATATATATATATATATATATATATATATATATATATATATATATATTTGATATTTCAGATTGCCCTCAATCTTTCATCAGAAATAACTCTTTGTTACAAATAAATTAAAATTACTGTTTGTTAGCAAGTAGCATCCGTCGCGAGACGCGGACGTCACGTGATATGTAATGTCACTGTTCGGATATTCCCAACTTAAATCGAACTGTAATAAATATTTTAGATGTTGTTTAAAAAATTAAAAAGTAATAAATAAAAAACATAATTTTATTTAACTATATCTAAAAAATGCTTAACTATTGAAATATTTATAAAGATTTAAAATTTAAATTATATATATATATATATATATATAATTTTCAGCAGCAGCTGGTTAACTACTATACTTATGAATTTTTTAGAAGTTTAGCGCCAAAGAGACAGTATCAAATTTTCGTCCTGTAATTTCGATGCTTTTTGGTAGATATTCTTTCTTGGTTTGAAGCATAAAAGTATTACTATGTAGCAATAACGATGAGAAAGAAGATGCTCTTTAATTCATACCCAGAGACGTATTTATCGATTGTGATCCGGCTGGGATAGCTGAATAGGTTTAAGTGAATTTTTACCTCTGCTCATAAAATTAAAACCGAAAAAAAAAAACAGAAGAAAATTAAATACCATGAATCTTTGTTAGCAATAAAATAGTAAAGAAAGGAACAAAGAAACTAAAGACAAAGAAGTTTTTTCTGTAGGTTGGACAGAGGGAAATAAATGGAGGGTTTAAAGAAAGAAAGGAAGGTCCGAAAAATGAAATTCTAAAGAAAAGAAAAGAAAGAAAGAGGAACAAAAATCTTTTTTGGCGATATAGAGAGAATGAAGGAATGACTGAGCCAAAATCTGGAAAGAAAGGAAGAAAGAAATACGTTACTTGGCGAGAAAGAAGTTAAAAAACAATGAACGAATGATTGACTCATTAGCTGGAAAGAAAGAAAGGAAAAGGAAAGAATACGTTTCTTGGTGACAAAGAAGTAAATAAATAAGGAAAAACTGGACCAGAAGCAAGAAAGAAAGAAAACAAAAAAAGAAAGAAAGAAAGAATGAATGAATGAAATAAAGAAGGAATGAAGGAAGTACTGAGCCAAAAGCTGCAAAGAAAGAAAGAAAGAAGAAATACGTTTTTTGGCGACAGAGAGGGAAGGAAATAAGAAAGAAAAGAAGGGAAGAAGAACTGAGCCAAAAGCTGGAAAGAAAGACAGAAAGACAGACAGACAGACGGACGTTTGTTGAAATGAAGAAAGGAAAGAAGAGAGAATTTTGAAAGGAAAGAAGGAAGAGATAAACCCAAAGCTGGAGAGAAGGAAAGAGTTTAATCGTTAAATGAAATGAGATGAAATAAAGATGTGATAAAATAAATAGACGAAGGGAAAAAGATTTCCATTTTTTAAAAGGTCAAACCAATATGAAAATATTTCTTCGGAATCGATTCGCATAAATTTCTTTTATTTAAATGACGTGAAACATTTATGCTTTTCATTCCTCGTAAATGATTTCCAGTAGTCAATGCCACAACATAAGCAGGCGAATATAAAATGTTGTAAATTTTATCAAATTCTGAGCCGATAATTGAGGTGTTGTTTTTTATACAAAGACAATAAGAAATTAGACAGTGTTATTTGGTTGTTTTTGTTTGGCGTTATATCAACCTCTATGGGTTATTTAAAGCCGAAATCTGAATATTTTGATTGGTTGGGTTGGGTTGGGTTGTTTTTGTTTAGCGGGTTATCAACCTCTATGGGTTATTTAAAGCCGAAATCTAAATATTTTGATTGGTTTGGTTGGGTTGGGTTGTTTTTGTTTAGGGGCATATCAACCTCTATGGGTTATTTAAAGCCGAAATCTAAATATTTTGATTGGTTTGGTTGGGTTTAACGGCATATCAACCTCTATGGCTTATTTAATGCCAAAATCTAAATATTTTGATTGGTTTGACTTGGTTGACTTTGTTTAGGGGCATATCAACCTCTATGGGTTATTTAATGCCGAAATCTAAATATTTTGATTGGTTTGGTTTGGTTTGGCTGATTTTGTTTAGCAGCATATCAACCTCTATGGGTTGTTTAATGCCACAATTTAAATATATTGAACGCAATTTCTGTTTAGATAATAATTTATTTTAGCGATACAAGTCTTACTAATTTACCCCTAACTGGGTGTGGGAAGAGACGAATTCCTACCTTACCCCAGGGTATTTGTCCGTAACTAAATATAAAGAACGGAACTGATTTTCGTACTCGTTTCTCCGATTAACAATTCCAAGCCATTTTCTATTACACCATCCACACATCCAAGTTTACAGCACGTATTATTTCAATGCAGTCACCCGTCTAGTTACTGACCACGTTTGACGTTGCTTAACTTCAGTGATCATATGGGAAGCAGTGTTTCAATATAAACCAGGGCAATAAGATATCTAAAGTAGATAGATGACTACCATTGACGATCCATTTAAATTTTTGAAGGACAGAAAGGTATGTAATATGAATAAAAGAAAGGGTGGCAACAAGTAAATATTACGAGGATAGATAATGATGGTCGCTTGAAGAATTTAATATGCTGATGTATTTAGGCTCTATTCCAGATTTTATATATTTTTTTAATATTTATCTTTCTTTTTTCCCCTCTCTCTCACTCTCACACACACTCTCAATCTAACACACGAGCTTACAGTACCTGGTATTGAACTCACAACTCTTTGAGTCTAGTCAATGGCTCTAAACAACGTCTTTATCCACTTGGCCATGTTCGGTTCAAAATTTAAATCACCTGAAGAAGGATGGAGTGTACAATGGCCGAAACTTTGTGAATACGCCAATGAAGATGAGGATAACGGTTCGATTAATGTAAATAATGCAAGTAATCATAATACATCGTCTCAGAGATATAGGCAGATATATAGAGAGACTAGACATAAAGGCCGGAGCATACAACGGTCGAAACGTTGTGAATATGGCAATGAAGATGAGGATAACAGTCCAGATAATGTAAATAATGCAAGTAATCATAATACCTCGTCTCAGAGATATAGACAGAATGGTTTAGTCATACAAATCTTGCTAATTAACCCATAGCTGGGAGGAGAATAGGTGGATTCATACTTTTCGCAAGAGTATTTGCATGTAAGTGAATATAACAAACTCGATTGGAAATCACTTTTTCGATCAACAATTCCAAGCCATTATCTATTACACCACACTCACATTCAAGCTTACAGCATCTGGTGTTTCAAGCTGTCACCCATCTTGGTACTTACCAGGTTTGATGTTGCTTAACTTCGGTGATCATACGAGAAGCAATATTTCAACGTGATGTGGTCAGAAAAATAAGAGAACAAAAATATGACTACCATTGACGATGCATTTAAATTTTTACAGGACATAAAAGTATGTAGTATAAATAAAAAACAGGGTAGTAACAAGTAAATATTAGGAGGATAGGTAATGATTGTTTCTGATGTATTTAGGCTTTATTCCACAAATTATATATATTTAAATAATGCTCTTTCCTCAATCTTTCCCTTCTTTCTTTCTCTCTCTCTCTCTCTCTCTCTCACACACACACACAGAAACACAGGGTGCGATGTATAAATTGTCGTCTAAATGACGTAAAAATGAAATTAACACTGTCATCTTATTTCAAAATATCTATTTATGAAAATTATACAAAAATATCTCGAAATACTAAAATGTAGGTTTATTCAATTGTTATGTAGTGCTTTCACAGTGGAGGCTTGTAATTGTACTAGTCGGTCCTAAAATAGATTCGACGTACAAAACGTTAGGAACTTGATATAATAGGTAAATACGCAGTAATCTAGTGGTGGTCGCTGATACTTTAATATCCGAAGCACGCTCGTCCGACATCGACTGACTGACCAACTCCGCGACTGACTTGTTACTCTTACTACTCCTACTTATTATAGGTGGGAGAGTCTATTAACTATAAAATAGGTGGGTTCCACTATAACATCAATAAAATTGCTATTGGCTTCAACCACAGCCTCCAGACGACTTCTGAATCGCTTGCAACTCTTCTGGGCGGTTTCCCATTTAAGTTGGTGAATGCCGCCATAATCTTTGTCTTCAGTTCATCTTTGGTGTTACAAGGAGTTTTGTTGGTCTCCAACTCAACTACGCCCCACACATAATAATCAAGAGGGTCGCAGTCTTGGGAGTTAGGCGGCCAGATGTAAGGGGTGATGCGGTCACGGAAATATAATGATATACTAAAGAGTACATTTATTCAATAAAATCGCTATTGCCTTAAACCAATATCTCTAAACGACTTCGGAATTTTCTACAACGCTACTAATCATAATCCTTTCTTTCATTCTATATTTGGTGTTACAAGTTTTGTGGGTCACTCGTTTAACTGAACCCCATATATACTAATCAAGTTGATTGCAGTCTGGGGTTAATTGGAAAGATGTAAGAGGTTATATTGTCACAGAAATTGTCTGACAATCATTACTTGGTACTCCTGCTTGTATAGAGTCATATTGCCGGATATAGTGTCTTCCAGCAGCTACCTTGTAGACCTAGGATAGCAGTACCTCTTCAAGTCACTTGATGTAGACTTCCGGTTTGAATCTGTCACCAACAAATTCAGGAGTTCTTTTCTTATCAGAATGATTAGAGTGAGTTTTCCGAGTGGCCGTACCTACGTAATGACCATTAGATTCATCTATCTCTTTCATAATCCTCTGAGCTATCCTCAGATTGATACCTAAACATTCTGAAATATTTGTATTGAAGCTTTCGGCGCGAATGTCAAGGAGTACAGTATGCGGTTTTTAAATTTCTTGTGGAGTGAATTGCGTTATGGGACAATACCATATCAACCGAAATATATATATATATATATATATATATATATATATATATATATATATATATATATTAGTAAATCTCTCCTGCTAAAATAACCTTTGGAATTAATAAAAGTAAACATAAATAAGAAAAAACAAGTAAAAATAATCAATCCAAATAAATAAAGAAAATAATAAACAAATTACAAACTGTCCCCCCCCCACAAATAGCAAAGGTGTGCTGTATTTATGGGATAAAGTGCTCAATATCAGTGATAGAGCATATGTAAATATAAATATAAAAACACTCAGAGGCAACAGAAACAAATTAACAAACCACTCCCGTTAGAATAGACGAAATAGAACAAATTAAAATATAAAATAAATACATAAAATAAAAATAACCAATCCAAATAAATAAATAAGAAAAAGCAAGTAAAAATTAATCCAAATAAATAAATAAATGAACAAATCAACAAACCGCTCTCGCTAAAATAACCTTTGGAATTAATAAAAGTAAACATAAATAAGCAAAAACAAATAAAAATAACCAATCCAAATAAATAAAGAAAATAATAAACAAATTAAAAACTGTCCCCTACCAAAATAGCAGAATAGACTACAGCAATCAATCCAAAAATTGAACGAATAAATAGCTTTACCTTCCCAGACCAAAACAAACTATTAAATAAGCGACCTAAGCAAATCCCCCCATTTTTTTACTACGTTAATAAAACATCGAAAACCGAAAATAATAAATAAATATATAAAATAAAAAATGAAAATAAAGAACAAGTAAAATAAATTAACTCAAATAAATAAACAAGTCACCCCCGCCAAAATAACCGCCAGAATGGATTACCCACAAGGTACCACTGACACATATATATAAATACTTGAGATAAAATCCAACATTCGCAGCCTGACGATTGCCGATGAAACAGCCTGTCGCCCCTGAGTTGTGACTTCAATGTTCACTTTCATATTTATATATACGTGTGTGTGTTTGTGTGTATACACTGCTACTAAGATGTGCAGATGCTAAAGCGGCCATGTTTTGCCCAAAATGAAAAAAACACGAATCATGCATACTGTGTATTATCCAATAGGTGTTAACCTTGTGTGGAATCCTGTGCCGTCTGCTTAAGACGTGAATTACGGGTACTCATACATGGTCCGCCCTATATAGTCAGCGCCGCACTGACACGTAAGTTTATAAACAACGAAACTCTTTTGTGCATAGGTCCGACCGTGCTTAGCGAATAAAGTAAACGCGAAGATAGTACCAAAAACAACACGTATCTTGACGGCAAGAAAACACATATTTGCAGATACGGTATTAGCCAGAATCTGGCTGCCACTCTACAACCACGAGAGTTTCAGATAGACTAGGTACAAACCGGGACCAAACATATGCGGGAACTTTAAACTCTTCACCCTTCGCTGAATTGTATGCATAATAACATATTCCGCGTAACCATTGTCCCGGAAAAATACAGTGAATATTTTTCCTTTTGCAATCAAGCTTAAAAGAACATATCAATCCGCAATGTGTCACAGTGGAAATTAAATTTAACTTTCGGGATTTGGAATCAAAAGAATTCCAATTGAAGTAGATGTTACAGTTTTTTGTGTATATATATGTAACTAGTGAGTTAGTCCAAATGCTTTGACTCACTTTATAGTCCACCAATAGAAGGTTAACCAATCAGAAGATGTAGAACATTCAATTCGTCGTGTATAACGGCGGCCATTTTTGTTTACCCTCCCCGAATGACCAGTGCCAACTTGTCAGGCGAAGATGAACAGAAGGAAGTACTACGCTCTGCTACTTTGCTGCGATATCCACTGCTAACCTGAACTACGCTTTCCTACTGTCTCCGAAATATTCACTGCTAACCTCTGGATTCTATACTCGAAGACGACTGTCATGATGTACAGTCCAGGAAATGGAGGTTTATATATAATGATTTGCTAAGCAAAGCTTACATGTGACGCAAGGCCAAGATTAAGAAGTACCCAGTGAGGATCGAACTCACTATTCAGTCGTAATTGATCTAGCGAGACCAGATTTCTAAACATTACACCACGTCGAAGTGCCCTGATTTTCTAAGCGTATCTTAGACGTCGCACAAGGCCGAAAGTATGTGGGACCCAGTGAGGGCCGAACTCACTGTTGACTCGTAATTGATCTAGCGATACAAGCTTGCTAACCAGAACACCAGATCGAAATGCCCAGATTTTCTAAGCGTAGCTTTCATGTAGCACAAGGGCTAAGTGTGGAAGATCCAGTTTGGATCGAACTCACTACTCAGTAACGAGGCAGGCTTCCTACGCAATGCACCAAGTTCCCCCGTGGAATATATATATATATATATATATATATATATATATATATATATATATATATCGCTAGATCATCTGCTAAGAAAGTCGGTTCACTGTTTCGGACGAGACAATATATATATATATATATATATATATATGTGTGTGTGTGTGTGTGTGTGTGTGTGTGTGTGTGTGTCGTCACGTTATGTTCTCTGTAGATTTATATAAACTGGCTTTTGTACAACCATTGTCTATAAATGTTCCTTGAGACAGTGACTGACACAAATGTCCTCTTTCATATACCATCAGTCAATCTAAGCTTACAGGATTTCGACGGGTATCGGAAATAGAGACAATGAGACATTCTGCTTTCAGTAAGCTTTTGAACAGAGAATGTCACTAAAAGAGTTATTCGGCTTCTTTGCTGTCGTCTGCTTCTTATCGAAAATGTATTTCATGTCAACAAGAAAAATTAACGTTAAGTTTCTGCGTTCTGTAAGAGTAACTTCCGGTGCAATTCTTTTTTTCTCTTCCGCCATTTGCTTAATAAATATCTTGTCGCTTTATAACAGTGTCCTTGGGCGACCCACTCTACTACTGTTTAAGTATTTAGATATATCAATGAAAGTACGTAGCGTCATAATGGAAAGTAAAAAAAAATGAAATCTTTTATATAATACTATAATGTATACAATGAAAGAAAATGTGGTTTGATATTCTGCAAACTCGGCTCCCATGCCAAAAAGTTTTTCAACGGCACCAAATCAATGGAATGTTTCCATCAGCCATTCCATATATTAATCCTACAGGTAAGGTATTCTCCATCATTAAAAGAGATGTGTATGTCGTATGCAAATGGAAAACAAGTAAGAAAAATGTCTGTATTCTATTTCTAAGACGTGTCTCTTCAGTACGTGATCTCTCCACAATTTCCTATCATTTTTATATCTCAGTAAATTTTGTCCATTCCTCATCTCATCTAGGTCTCTGTTCTCACATTGATTTCTCTACCAGCTTCTTGCTTTCCAGTTAACTTTGATCTTCAAAGGTTTAATTGCAATAGTCAACCGTTATCTTCTGTCTTCTTAATTCCTGTTTTTGTCTCATACGCGAATGTAAAACAAGAAAAATCTCTATATACACTTTCTATGGGACGTGTCCCTTCAGGACGTGAGTGATCAGGGGTTACCACAACTTCATATCATTTGTATCATTTGAATGAATTTTGTCTATTCCTCATCCAATCTCGGTCCTTGTTCTGCCATGCATTTCTCTTCCTGCTTCTTGCTTTCCACTCAACTTTGATCTTCAAAGGTTTAAATGTGTCGTAGCATACCTATAGACGGTAATAGGTATGTCCGCATTCACATAAATACAATAGTAGATACTGTATGTTGGTCTACAGTCGGAGATTCGTCTCCAGCTGTGCTGGTCAAACTCTCTGCCTCCGGGCAGAGAGGATCCCCAGTTGAGGCTACGTCGAAGAGCAGAGTTTCGTCTCGGGAAACAGCTAATCGACCCCGTTTTATACAGGGTCTACGGGGAATTTTTGTCCGAGCCTACAAGCTCGTATTCCTCACATTAAATTCGGTCTGTGCCACGTCTGACCGCGTGTGGTGGTTGGTAGATATTCTGCAGTTGGAGATTAACTGTGAAATTAATTTGAATCGCTTCTAGCAATTGACTCCTTCTTCTACGCGCCGCTGGCGAATCTTATATGTGTTGTTCTTGTCCTAAGAATTATCGTTCATTACCAACCTTCGTTTGATTATTCTATTCAGAAACCTTCCCTGCGTTACAACAAAATACAAATGGCAACCGTTATCTTCTGTTTTCTTAATTCCTGTTCTTTTGTCTTATATTTCTTTCACAATGAATAACCCTCTGTGCCTTAGTGGCTTTATTGCCTTTCTTGGGTTAAAATTGATTAAAGAAAATGAGCTTGTAAGGTATAAATCTATTTTTCCGTGCCTTTCTTGCGTTGTTTTATGAGAGTCAAATTCCAACAATTAACTGTTTCTTTATGATTCAAAATATAAGCTTTGTTTTTGCTTCTATATGCCTTAAAGCTTCCTAATTACTCATATGTTCAGATAATGGTATTCTCAGGATCCATCTGTAGAACAGTGTTTCTGTTGCCCCGACTTTCTTCTGCATCAGTGGGATTTCCAGCATTCACTCTCCGAAGGGAAGACCGATATTACATAACTCTTTAGCATTTCTCATTGTTTCGAAAGAAATTTTCGTCTTTCAAATTTTTTGATTATCTCTTGAAACAATTCTTTCACAGTTACAATGCGCCTTCGAATTTCAGTGTAACGTACTCCCATCAGCTTTTAAATCACTCCCCGGTACTTAAATTAAAAGTCTTTAGATGGAAACCAGAACCATAATCATAAAACAGTAAACAAGGGATAACCCCTCTCATTCTGTTCAAAAAACTGTGAAGTTTTGTGAACCGGATTTAATGTCGAAATTTAATTTTCTTGGATGATTTGAAATAATAAAAATATGATATATGTTATTCTGCTTTCACAATTGAATACATGGTAGATGATTCTCAGCCTGTGTGCATATATATGTTTGTGTGGATATAATTACTAGAGGCGGTGACATGTATATTTTATGTTGTAATTTAGTTCTAGTTTTGTCTAGTTTAAGTTATATTTTGGAATACAATTTGATTTTTTGAAGAAATTGTAGGATATTTTATAGATTAATGTCACGAAATGTCATGTTCGTCGATTTTGTTTGTAAGCTCCGTCTTGGTCGGTAATCGACCATCTTCTCAGGTGAAGTCACCACCGCGGTGGATCGGTTCTCGTGTGGCCGATTAAACTACCAACCACGAGAACAGCGGACTTTGTTCGCAAGTATAGCATAGGAAAACAGCTTTGACGGTAAGAGAGGAAGGATTCTGACGGTGTTCCACTGCCTGCTGGACCAATCTGGCTTTTGTGTTATGATCCGTGTCCATGTAGTCGCGTCTCTTACCAACATGATCACCAATAAATGTTTTGTTTCATTTGATTTTTCTGTTCGTAAGTATAGCATAGAAAAACATCTTTGATGGTAACAGAGCAAGGATTCTGCAAGTGACGGTGTTCCACTGCCTGCTGGATCAATCTGGCTTTTGTGGTATGATCTGTCTCCATGAAGTCACATCTCTTACCAACATGATCACCAGTAAACTTTTGGTGTCATTTGATGTTACTGTTTAACAATATACGAACTTCTTATTGGTCGTCTAATGTCGAAATTACATTTTCTTCGGAGCTTTGAAGTAATAAAAATATGTTATTCTGCTTTCGCAGTTGAATACATGGTATATTTTACTTATCTTTTGTGCATATACATGTTTATGTGAACATAATTACTAAAGGTGGTGATATGTGTGTTTTATATTGTAATTTTTTTGAAATTATATTTTTATTTTGGAATGCAGCTTGATTTCTTTAAATGATTGTAGGATATTATATGGATTAATATCATGAAAGAATTCTTTCATATTAGTTGTCTAGTTGATATTGTTTAGCGGCATATCAACCTCTATGGAATTTTTAATGCCAAAATCTAAATATTTGATATGTCTCGGAAAGGGATATATTTGTTCGAAGTAGCAAAGTAGTTTTGGTCTACTGTAACCGAGTAGGTCAATCTAGCAAATAAGCGTAATGGACTGGTCCTCGTCGTAATGATAGGCCATAGGCGTAGGCAATAGGCGAAGACTATAGGCGTCCTCCTATACCTCCACATCAGTCTGTATTTATGGCTGACACCAGCCAATCATATTACTGTGAGGGGGAACCCAGGTGTGTGCATATTCATTACATCAATATTTTGAACAATCGTATGGCTTCAACTAAATATATTTTTTATTGTGGGGCTCACCCCTTGCACACAAGATGGACTCGTCCAAAGTATACTTATACTACGGAGAGACAGCGTGACAAAATCGTCGAGGCAGGGTGTTCACCCAGAGTTATACGAGAGTCCAGAAAGAGAGATAATTACGGCTTCACTTACAGAGACTGGTACATATACTTTTCTACTAACCCGCATTCCTGGACTACTAATCTTCATTTCAAGTTTGTATTCTTACGTTTAATACACATATTTTTCTATTTCAAGTACTGGCGTTGTTTATTTATTTGTGCAGGATTCCATTCACGGAATCCACAACAACTTTGAACGTAATCATATGCTTTCAGCTACAGATAAAATTTACTACTGGTAATTGTACTTTAAATATGCACTGTTGGTCTTTTTTTATTTAAAAATATAGCTGGTATTTTAACTATAAAATGCATCTTTCATGGTATTTTGTTTGTGTGTTCACTATTTTCTCATAGCCTGGACCCTAACAGATGCTACCACCTCAGGTTAGGTTTGATCAGGGGCAATAACAATTAAGAGGTGTTTAAAAGCTCCTCAAAGCTTCTAATCCCCCGATCAGAGGCCTTGCTGCCGAATCTAGTTGTGTATTTACTGAATTCATTTTTTATATGTGCGAAGGCGCTATGCTCCCAGTAAACGAGCTGGATTAGTCTAATATATTTCTCAAATAAATTAAGTTTACCTCGCAGTTCAAATAGTTCTTTGTGTCATGGATGTTTATACTAGAGTTGAGTTAATTTAATATATTTCTTCAGCAGTTGAACTGAAAGGATAAGGCTTGGGGTCACATCACTTTAAAACACGTGTTCTCGAAAGAACGAAAATTAAGTAATATTGAGCCTGATCAGTACCTAGATTGGTGACCGCTCGGGAAAATACAGAAGCTGTGAGCTTCGATGTGCGTATCATGCAAGATACCGGCCCGAAATGTGAAATCAGTCAACCGAGTTCGAATTCCGTTAAGATACATATTACGTGCAAATAATCTGGGAAAAAGGTTGGAATCCACCTCTTCTCCTCCAAGCTATGGATTAAATAGTATTAATTGTATCAGAAAAATAATTATTATCTCCCCGAAATTATTAATTCTGCAATATGTTTCGTCTTTAAATATCCTGAAAAAGGGTTATAAACCGTAAACTACAAATCAATTAATTTAAAAGTAGAAAAGAATTTCTGACGATGTCGGTACACGTAAATGAGTTATTAGGTTGGTGCAAAAAATAATGTCGTTTTCTCACATATGTTACTATGTGAGAAAACGACATTATTTTTTGCACCTACCTAATAGAATCAATAAAAAATTTAATTGGCTATAAGTTCTACATTATTCTAATAAGTTCTTAAAAAATATCCATCCAAAGAAAATCAATGTACATACACCTTTACATGTAAAAAATATCTTATTTTATCCATAAACTCCATTTTTAAATTGTGCAACTTTTATTGGACGTTCATTTATTATCGCAATACTGAATACATCAAATAACCAACGCCGCTATAGTCTTTTCACTGGAGAGCACCTATTATGACTTGCTTTTAAACATCATGTCTAGTGTTGAATTCTAGTATAACTCAAACGTCTTGTCTGAATGAGAGTTTTGACAATGAGCTTGCCACACGACAACCAGCCTTTTGTTAGGAGGTTATTTTTCGTTCTGTGTTTACGTGACAAACTCGTACTAAAATGAAAGCATCTTTTCTATTGGTTATTTTACGATCACCACGCTTTCTAGACGTGAAGTCACGCGTAATTCGGCGTTGTTTGAAAAGTCCATTAATATTTCAGTGTCAAGAAGACAAAGGCTCTTATTTCATTTTTTTTTTTTTTTGAACCATGATATACTCCCAATCGTCTGCAGAAGAATTAATACCGTCATATCCACATCAGCTGGAACATTTATAATTAAAGGGGAAAAGTATTTGAACACTGGAAAATCTTTTAATATACGTTTTTATAATTACTATTACTTTAAACTTAGTACGGGATGTATTTTGATATAAAATTAAAAAATTCTTTTTCTATAAATTGTTTCTCTTCAGGCGATGGCTCTCCACAACCTGCTATCATTTTTAGTACTAAACAATGACTAAAGACTGTGTGTACGCTATCCCGTGCAGCTGCTGAAAGAAATGTAAAGGGAGACAGGCTGTCCCCTTAAGGTAAGGCTTCAAGGACACCAGAAAGTTGTAACACGAGGGGCAGTAGAAAAATCAGGCGTGGCTGACCACATACGGGGAGAGAAGGGAGATCCACGCCCTCTGTGGGATCAGGTTGACATCATAGACCAAGAACACCATTGGAAAATTCACAAACTCAAGGAATCAGCACATATGCTAGGCCAAAAAAATCTCCTGAGCCGACCAAGCATAGAAATGAATACAATATGGGAACCAATAATAAGGAGTGCCAGAGAAAAGTTATAATAACAACAAAAAAAGTTGCAATATGAGCTCTGGTAAAAACATGAATGATAACAGCAAAAATTGCAATACGGGCACTGGTAAAAATGGTTGCTGAGGACATTAGGTTTATAATACCCAGAAATTCATACACAGATGTCCTCAAGGCACAGTGGATAAAGGCATTGGTTAGATCCAGTGACAGGACCCAAAGAGTGTGAGTTCAATACCCGGTTAAGGCAGTGAAGAACTTGGAGAGGGGAATTAACAGGAGATAACTGATAACCGACATCCATTAAACATGGCACGTGGAACTAGAACAGTCTACCCCAGTGAACGAAATAAAGGGTTCAGTTTGACATTCCAACCACCTGGAGAAAGCCGGAGCGTACAACGGCCGAAACGTTGTAATAAATATGGCGACAAAGATTGGGGCAATAGTCTAAATAATGTAAATAGTGTACATAATACATCATCTCAGAAATATAGACAGATACGTTTCCTATTTGTTCTTTATACCATCATTGTGTTGGAACTATATTTGATCTGTATTAGAAATTAACTCGATTCCAAGCGAATACGTCGATATGCGACGCCAACATAATGATCACAAAATTATTAATAAAAATAATAGTGATAAAAACTTTGAAGATCCGGTGACAGGATCCAAAGAGTTGTGAGTTCAATACCCGTCTAAGGCAGTGGAGAACTTTCAGAGGGAAATTAACAGGCAATAACTGATAACTGACATCCATTAGACATGGCACGTGGAACTAGAACAGTCTACCCCAGTGACCGAGATAAAGGGTTCAGTTCGACATTCTAACCACCTGAAGAAGGCCGGAACGTTGTAATAAATATGGCGATAAAGATGAGGACAATAGTCCGAATAATGTAAATGATGTAAACAATTCTTGTTTCTATATTATGACTTCTTGTTATCCATTTACACTGGCTTGTTAGGTTGGGTGTCTCCTTGTTAGATTTAGGCATATCATTCCAGAAAAGTCTGTAAACAAATTTCCAAGCATTTTAACATAGCCTATTCCATTAGGAGGAGTAATGGATAGCGGCTCTGATTGAAGAATTGGAGAGCCGAGTTCGAATCCCGATTGAATCCATTACATTCTAATTTCCCTAATATCATTGGGAAAGGTATGAATCTTCTTTTACCCCCAGCTATGGGTAAATAGCAGGGCAGACCGCGTTTTATAGCCTTGGGTGGCAGCTGGTCTAAAGCAGAAAGAAATGTCAACCTAAATGTGCCTTGTCAGTCATGTATCAAAAGATACATGATCGCTTAAGCTTGTATCCCGCATGGCACATAAATGAATGACTGTTCCATTAAGTTTCATTCATAAATTATGATTAGGTTGTCCAAAGATTTCAACCCGACGATTTGCTAAAAATATTGAGACATTGAGAGTAAATAATATCCAATCAGATCTGAACATCACTGTAACTTATGTACACATCACACAAGTTTGTAAAATTATACTTCTTCTACGTGTGGTGTCCCTTCAAGAAGTTAGCGATCATGGCTCTCCACAATTTCCTCTCGATTGTAGCTCGTAATAGTTTCTTTTCTTTTCTTTTTATCTCTACTTTGCTTTGCCACCCATTCACTCAAGCTCGTTAAGTAGGCTCGTTTATTTTGTTTTTTGGGGTTTTTTTTTTTTGTTCTTTTCGGACAGAGTGTATCAGTGAGGGAAGAAAATTAATAAAACGATAAGAAATCTATTGGTAGCCGACACACCTCGTCCTTTGAGCGTCTTTATCAAGGTAAATATAGGATTTAATTTGTAGCTCGTGTTTATATACAAAAGCGAGGTTTATCAAGGCTTTTAAATTTGAGAACGTTCATCAATATTCATCGCGGGTGGGTAAAAGGTCAGTCAAAATATATGGTCATTATTTTGGATCTGATTTGGGTTACAGGTTCGAAACCAGTCGGACGGTCTTCTTCTTCGTGCACCATGCCCTCGCAGCACATAGGAAATCATGGCTCTTCATGCCATCCATTTACACAAGCTCTCTAGGTAGATTATGCGTTGTTTTTCTCTGCCCGCCTTGCCTTCAATCTGTACTGTGAGTATCAAATAGATATACAAATACTAATATTTAATCCATATATGGGGGATATATTGATTTAATTAACAGCTATCAGACCTTGATAATGTAGACCACGATGATATTATAAAGACCTATCAGATAATGTCGACGATGGTGTCATTCGAACCCGGATTTCTTGGTCCGAACACTAATCTACAAAACAATCTAACATATTATACATTCGTGAAAGAGAACATGTCATTATAACTTCTGAAAATGTCTAGCATAAAAAAATCGGCAGAAAATTAAAATTGCCTTGTCAGTCATGTATCGAAAGATACATGATCGCCTAAGCGTGTATCCCGCATGACACATAACTGAGTGAATAACAACTTCAAATATCAATCCTCTTCGTCCCCCTCAGATATGGGTAAATAGCAGGGCAGACCAAGTTTTATATTCTTGGATGGCAAATGGTTTACCGCAGAAAGAAATGGCAACCTAAATCTGCTTCGCCAGTCATGTATCGAAAGATACATGATCGCCTAAGCTTATATCACGCATGGCACATAACTGAGTGAATGCCAACTTCAAATATAAATCCTCTTCCTCCCCCTCAGATATGGGTAAATAGCAGGGCAGACCAAGTTTTATAGCCTTGGATGGCAACTGGTTTATCGCAGTAAGAAATGGCAACCTAAATCTTCTTCGCCAGTCATGTATCGAAAGATACATGATCGCCTAATCTTTTATCCCGCATGGCACATAACTGACTGTTCCATTAATCTTCATTCGTAAATTGCGTCCCTGAACAATTGCGTCCCTAGACAAATGACTCCCTGGATAATTGCATACCTCGGATAATTTTTTTGAAGTTACCATAATTTCTTTTCTTAAGAGTTGCTAATTGCAAACCAACTTTTAATTATTCAAAACAAGCAAAAAAGTAGTTAGCAATTTTTTTATAATTTTGGAAAAAAAATTAAACAAGGAATAAAAGGAATAAATTTAAATTTTTGTTTAAAATGCAGTGACAGATTAGCACTCTTGCAAGATCACATCACCAGTATATTGTTGCTTCATCGGCGTTTTTCTTATGATAATGGTAGCTGAATTTTCCTCGTCCACAAATATTTTTCCGCCAGTGTCTTATGTTCGGGACTTAGCCATGGGTTCGAAATAAAAATTTAATCTATAAAATCCAGCATCGATTAGATGTTTGGGGTACGCACTGCTAGAGTGACCTGAAACCTCTTAGCTTAATTTTCTCTTGATTTAAAAAAGATTTTTTTCTTTTTTTTTTAATTTATGGCAGCTACCTTTCTGCTTGTTTGGATTAATTAAAAATATTAGTGTGCAAATTTCCATATTAAACAACTCCTTGAAAAAAATAATAACTACAAAAATTATCAGATGCACGTAATTACTCAGGGACGCAATTATCTGGGAGGCAAATGTCCGAAACGCAAATGTCCAGTGCGCAACTGTCCGCCCACTGTTTTATTGCAGTTTCTATTTCAATTACTTACATTATTCGGACTATTGTCCTCAGCTTTGTTGCCATACGTTTAGGCTGTTGTACGCTCCGGCCTTCTTCAGGTGGTTGGAATGTCGAACTAAACTCTTTATTTCGCTCACTGGGGTAGACTGTTCTAGAGCCACGCGCCATGTCTAATGGATCTCAGTTATCAGTTATCTCCTGCTTAATTCCCTCTCCAAGTTCTTCATCGCCTTAACCAGATATTGAACTCACACTCTTTGGGTCTTGTCACTGGATCTAACTAACGCCTTGATCCACTGTGCCATGTGTTCGATATTCCAACCACCTGAAGAAGGCCGGAGCGTACAAAGGCCGAAACGTTGTAATGGCGACAAAGATGAAGACAATAGTCCGAATAATGTAAATAGTGTACATAATACCTCATCTCAGAAATATAGACAAATACTGAAAGGCCGAAACGTTGTAATAAATATGTCGACAAAGATGAGGACAATAGTCCGAATAATGTAAATAGTGTACATAATAACTCATCTCAGAAATATAGACAGATACTGAAAGGCCGAAACGTTGTAATAAATATGTCGACAAAGATGAGGACAATAGTCCGAATAATGTAAATAGTGTACATAATAACTCATCTCAGAAATATAGACAGATACTGAAAGGCCGAAACGTTGTAATAAATATGTCGACAAAGATGAGGACAATAGTCCGAATAATGAAAATAGTGTACATAATACCTCATCTCAGAAATATAGACAAATACTGAAAGGCCGAAACGTTGTAATAAATATGTCGACAAAGATGAGGACAATAGTCCGAATAATGTAAATAGTGTACATAATAACTCATCTCAGAAATATAGACAGATACTGAAAGGCCGAAACGTTATAATAAATATGTCGACAAAGATGAGGACAATAGTCCGAATAATGTAAATAGTGTACATAATACCTCATCTCAGAAATATAGACCAATACTGAAAGGCCGAAACGTTGTAATAAATATGTCGACAAAGATGAGGACAATAGTCCGAATAATGTAAATAGTGTACATAATAACTCATCTCAGAAATATAGACAGATACTGAAAGGCCGAAACGTTGTAATAAATATGTCGACAAAGATGAGGACAATAGTCCGAATAATGTAAATAGTGTACATAATACCCCATCTCAGAAATATAGACAGATACTGAAAGGCCGAAATGTTGTAATAAATATGGCGACAAAGATGAGGACAATTGTCCGAATAATGTAAATAGTGTACATAATAATTCATCTCAGAAATATAGACAGTTCATATTTCCGTTAAAACTTCCTCGTTTCTCACATGTTCTGTCCATGATACTCTTTGCATATTCCAGGAGAACCAGATCACTGTTGCCTCTTCAGCATTCTGTGCCATATAAGAGGACTGATATTACAGAACTGTTCAACAAAGTTTTTGTTTTTGATGAAATGTTTCTCTTTTGGAAGGCAATGAAATTAAATCATTCCGAGATTGAAATCGTCTTCATTGCAATAAATATTTCAATTTAATTACATTTGTCTTATTCTCACAACTTGGTACATTTTCAAGTAGTGCATTTAAATTATCACATTTAACAAATCGGTTTAGCACCGAAAATATCAAACACGCCAGGATTTAAAGAATTTTATTGAAGAACCAGGTTCGATAAAATCTGAAACGTGTCAAAATGCATTTCAAACTTTTCGTGAAGGATTGCAAATTTGTATTGAAACTGGTGTTTCTGGTCCTGAGGAGTTTTAGTCTTATTTACTTTATGTTTGTTTATAAGACATTATCATTTAGAATTAGTTAATAACATTGATGGAAAGAAAGAATTATCAGTTACTTCATGTGTATTTTCTATATTCTGTCTTAAACATTTGTATAGAGTGTATTTAACCTTTCTCTATTCATTTCTATTAGTCTAACTTCTTTGCATCTGTCTTGGTTTGTTCATGTCTATCTATCTATCTATCTATCTATCTATCTATCTATCTATCGAAGTCTGTTCATATGTCTCTCTCTACCAATATATCTATATATCTCAGTCTGTTCATATTTCTCTACATATCAATCTACCTATTTCAGTTTGTTATCTATCAAAGTCTGTTATATGTCTCTATCTACCAATATATCTATATATCGCAGTCTGTTCATATCTCTCTATATATCAATCTACCTATTTCAGTTTGCTATCTATCTATCTATCTATCTATCTATCTATCTATCTATCTATCTATCTATCTATCTTAGTCTGACAGCCCAGACACCAGCACCTATGATTTGATTATAGTGAACAGAACCAACCACACTTCTTGAAGGGCCGAATAAAGATTAATTCTACTATCGATGAGAGTTGAGAAAAACAAAGTCGGTCTTGACCTTTCTGCTAACTTGGAGCATGTGCATTTAAATTTTGGTGCAAATCCGTCGAAAATTGCGACAGTGCATTCGTTACACACACACACACACACACACACACACATCCTGCCTTTTATAGATAGAGATATTTGCCTGAAAATACTTATGATGGGTTAAAATTGGTAAATTTATAATTAACACAATAAATAGTTTTATTGCGTGAAACATGTTGCATATTTAGATATTTTGATGGACAGGACAACAGAAACAAAACGTAAAAAAAAAGCAAGTAGCCATAGCTCAAAAAGTTGACCTGATTGATCAAAACCAATGTGATTTTTGGATTCAGCATATCAAAATTTTCCTAAATCAGCTAAAAATATTTAGACGATAAATTTTCTGTTGACCGGTGTTATTATTATTATTTTATTATTAGGTTGGTGCAAAAATAATTTCGTTTTCTAACATATGTTACTATGTGAAAAAAACGAAATTATTTTTGCACCAACCTAATATATTACTACCCATCGCCATAAAATTGGGCTGTTCCACTGTCAGTACAGTAAAATGAAATTATCAATTCTTAAAATATGCAACGGTCTGTGCTCAACTTGAAGTGTGTGCATGAGTGATGCTACTAGTGTGGAAAATGTATATATGCTAGGGTTATATATATATATATATATATATATATATATATATATATATATATATATATATATATATATATATATATTAATTGATTCATCGAGTCTGATAGAAACCACTGGACGGCCGTTTCGTCCTATATTTGGGACTCATCAGCAGTGCGCATCCACTACCGAGGGAATCGAAACCCCAACAGTTAGGTTGGCAAGCGAACAACATACCAATGAGTCTGATTTACAATCTCTTCGTCACCGAGGCCCGGTGGAGCAGTTGGTATGGTGTTCGCTTGCCAACCTAACCGTCGGGGATTCGATTCCAGTGGAGCAGTTGGTATGGTGTTCGCTTGCCAGCCTAACTGTCAGGGTTTCAATTCTCGGTAGTGGATACGCACTGCTGATGAGTCCCAAATATAGCACGAAACGGCCGTCCAGTGCTTTCTGAGGTTTCTATCAGACTCGATGAATCAATTAATATAATTATCAAATCCTCCTAATTACTATATATATATATATATATATATATATAAATGTAAAAGATCGAAGAATAAAATTTCAACGTTCAAAACATCAATTTAAAACAAAAGTAGACCACTAAATATTGATTAGGGACTTTAGAACATGGGGATAGTTACATGTTCTAATGTAACAGTGCATAATATATATATGTATGTATATATATATGTATGTATGTATATAGAGTGTATTGGGGCAGCAGATCATTATTTAAACATATATTGTTAGACATAACAGACATTCATTGTCTGTTATGTCTGACTACGAGTCGTTCTAATGTTCGTATGTTTTCTTTATTTTCGGTTGAAAATAAAGACAAAAATTGTCCAACATTTAGATAATTTTTATTAAGCTGTTCCTTGATCTAAGCTTTCGGCTCATTTGAGACATCTTCAGAGTAGTTGTACAAACATTTTAACAAAGATATTCACCATCGAATATAATATTCTGTTATGGTAGCAAAGAAGATTACTATGCGACGATAACTATCGCGAAATGGCAGACGCGGGTCGTGAATTCATGTTGCGGTTCTATGACGTCATACCACGTGAGAGAACGAAATATTATCGACAGAAACATATGTCTAGATCAATGATCCCCGCACGCACCACCGGTGGGGCATGGTTAAATGTGCACCCATCGGCTTACAAAACCAACAGAATAAGGATACAGTTCGAGAATGAGTTATTGACAATAAATTGTTTTCTAGTGAATCTAAATGAGAGTGTAAATGTTAATGCGTGTTAATACATGGGATGCATATACAGTATGCATAAATAAACTAAATAGACAAGAACTTTAGAAATATCAAAGTGGGGGATGGCCCAAAATCGGTAGGGAAACACTGGTCTAGATTCAAGGTAATGTGTTGCGACTACTTTGAAATGTAGTTTCATTGAGTGTGGGTTTATTTCCACCCGAAATTAAAACAACCATACGTTTAGAACGGCTCGTGATCAAACATAACAGACATTCATTGTCTGTTATATTTAACAATATATATATATATATATATATATATATATATATATGTATATATATATATATGCATATATATATATATACATATATACACATATATATACGCACATATATATATACATACATATATATATATATATATATATAATATATACACATATATATACATATGTATATACACACACACACATATATATTATATTTATTTTTTAAAAATATGATTCCTTCGCTACATAAGAGTTCTCATGTTTCAAAAATGAGAGCCGAAACCCTTAATATAATTATTAAAATTAAATTGAATTAAGGTATCAAGCCCTGTTTCATCTTCAAGCAAAAATTTAGGAATAACCAATCTTGAAATTTACGCATCTTTATAATCATGTTCGCTCGCAAAATTAATTACTATGGAAACGTCTGGAGCGACCATTTTGATAAGAGGTCTGACAGTTAATTTTTATCCACATATCAGTCACCTTCGGAAAGAGGTCAAGCCGAAGTAGGGTGAGGTATTCATTTCAAAGAGGATGATGTCATTCTTGTACACACATCGTCTGGTCAGTTACAGCGAAAGATAGCTTTTGGCACCATGTATGTCGTGACTAAATAACTCCGGATTATTTACCTAACGTGTTCTTTCCTATTTTTCTACATACCTGCACATACACACACACACACACACACACACATATATGCGCGTTGTTTGTTTTTGATTTTGTCGACTGCACGGTGGTATAGGATGATCGATTGATCAGTTGGGCGGCGTTTCTTAGAAAAACATAATTATGACGCAATTCACTCCACCAGAAATTTGGTAATGGCTTATTGTACTGCTTGGCATTCGCGCCGGACGATCCAATACGAATATTTCAAAGTTTTGGGGTCTCAATCTGAGGACAGAGCAGAAGATTCGAAAAGAGTTTAATGCTAATTACGAAAGTAAGGCAGCTCGAACTCACTCTGATTGGTCCGATAAGAACCCCCGAATTTGTTAGTGAGGTTCTCAGATTCAACACGGAGGACTACATCAAATGCTCTGAGGAGGTAGTGCTGCCTTGTGTCTAGAGACTGTCTGCTAGAAGACCCTATGTATGACAACGAGACTCTGTGCCACACAAGCAAGGGAACCAAGTCATGTCTGTCAGACA
>OZ010607.1:21885117-22000117 GCA_963932145.1 Acanthosepion lycidas
TATATTATTTAGCATTCATATATATATATATATATATAGGGAGAGAGAGAGAGTATATACGCTATTGTATTCATATTGTCAACGGAAAATTACGTTAAGTCTAATATGAATACAATAGTGTTTTCTAAAGTATTCTAGTTGCTAAGGAAACTTTGGATGTTGTTAATAGTTTGTTTTTGTTTTCAATAAAATGGACGAAACGCGTTGGCTCATAATACAGTTTTCTTATTGTCTTTTATCTTATACATATTGTCTTTTTCTACGGGTTAATTCTTTCATATATATATATATATATATATATATATATATATATATATATATATATATATGAGTTATAATCAATGAAACCCAAATAAAATTGCGCTGTATTTTGTGGATCAGTACTTTCGATATTAAAACACTGTCATCTTTCATGTCGAAAGTACTCGGGAATAAAATGGATACACCCCAACATTGCAATTTTCTCTCTTTCTTTAAAAAGGATACTAAGAAACTGGTCCGTATATAATGGGAGGATCTTATCAAGAATAAGTAGACAAAACTTGTCTAAATTGTTTAATGAGGCATGTCTTTACATATATATATATATATATATATATATATATATATACCTCACCCCTTACCCATCTATATCTAGAGACAAGACGCGTTAAGTTTAAGCAACGTCTAGCCGAAAAACATTAATATCTTGGAAGATAAGGAAAAAATCATCAGCCTACAATAACCAATCAAAAACTTGCAAACTTTGCTCGGAGGAAAAAATAGCTATCATTACTTTTCCCGACCAAAATAAATTATTAAACAAAAGATCCGAACTCATCTCAAAATGCAGACATGAAAATAAATTTTTACTACGTAACCTAAAAAATTAAAAACGGAAAAAATAAAATAAAAACAAATAAATATACTAATAAGCAAAAATAACAAAAAAAAAAAAAATAGGAATAAAACATAAAAAAATACTGTTACTTAAAAATCGACAACCGAAAAGAGAAAATATACAAGTAAAATAAATTAACCTAAATTCATCCAAGTAAATAAATAAACAAACCAATCCCAAATAAAGATAATCAATTAAAAACTGTTCCCGCCAAAATAATACTTAGAATGAACTACAACAATCAACCCCAAAACTGAACAAATAGCTTTAATTAAATTCCCAAACCAAAACAAAACTGTTAAATAAGTGATATAAACAAATTTTTACTACGTTAATAAATAAATAAATAAATAAATAAAATAAGAAACAAAAATAAAAGCAAGTAATATAATTTAAACTAAATAGATAAACAAACGACTTCCGGTGAAATAACCGCCATAACAGAATACCCACAATGCACCACTAACCCGTATATATATAAATAGCCGAGAAAAATAACAGCACACGTGGCCTGACGATTGCATATAGCATGAAACAGACTGTCGCCTCTAAGTGTTGACTTCTATGTTCACTTTTATATTTACACACGCTCTATCTCTGATATTGAGCACTTTATTCCATAAATATAGCACACCTTAAGACTATATTTCTTTATATATATATATATATATATATATATATATATATATATATATATTATATATATATATATATATATGTACGTACGCTTCTTATATTGTGTAGCGTTCGTGTGTCTGCTTGCGTTTAGTCTGTTGTATTTGTTTTTGTCATTATGGGTTTATATATTAATTCTCTATAGGTTCTTGTGTGTGTGTGTGTGTGTGTGTGTGTGTGTGTGTGTGTGTGTGTGTGTGTGTGCACGTGTATGTGTGTGGCCCGACTAATGTATACGGCCATTATCTGTGAATTCTATGTGTTTATGTGTGTGCGGTTAAGATCTGTTTAGTGCTGGTTTAAATTTGTCCATGAAGTTTTTTTCTTGTATTTGTAGGTAAGAATAATTGTCTGACATTTTGGCAAAATTTTAAATTTACCCTGGTTACATTTGTAGATGCCTTGCGATAAAACGAGTTATCTGTTGACTGGTAATTATATATATATATATATATATATATATATATATATATATCGCTCATCATCCATAAACATACATGCACACAGCCACACACACATATATACATATATGACATATACACACACGCACACACACACACACACACATATATATATATATATATATATATATATATATATATATATATATATATATATATATATATGTATGTATATATATTGAACAATAAAAAATATTAAAAAATTTAAATCTTCAGACTCACTGGGTTGTAGATTTATATTCTTTCGTTTTTTTTATTATCATTTCATTTAGATTCCTCGACTAGTTTCGGCCAAAATGGCCATCATCAGGAGAACAAATATTTCTGCTTGCTGTTAGCAGTGAACTACAGAAATGAATGTCTTGATGGAGAAAATGAACTTTTGTCTGTAGTTTTCATTTGTTTTTTTTTTTTGTTTTTTTTATCATTTAAACATGAATCTTTTAACAATCCTTGTTTTTAGTCAAACAGTCTCTTTTAAGTTGTTATTTGAGATAAGAGCTGGATAGATACATGCTGCTCTGAATTCCCCTGGTCAGTTTGACAGTTTTATTGGTTCCTGGAGAGGGGATGTGTCTCTGTTAAGTGTTTGTGTGTGTGTTATTTGGTTCTTAAGGAGTGAGTGAGTATGATATGTGTAAGCGTGTATATTGCTGTGGGTGGGTGTTATCATTTGGTTCATTGGGGAGTGAGTGAGTATGATGTGTGGAAGTGTGTATGTTCGTGTGTGTGTATAAGTGTGAGGCCTCAACACCTCCGTAAGAATGTCTGTCTTGTGTGGGTGAAAAATGTGGGTAAGTTTTGATTTGTAGGGTTATATATTCATATTATCTATATTGTTAAATTTATGGTTTAGCCCGGCTGGATAGTGCGTTTTTAGACGTTGTATCCAATTATTTTCATGGAACTCTAAAATCTTTCTAATGTTATCTGCTCTGAACTTTTCTATTCTCACAATTATAGCGAATTTGGCATGGGTTTTGAAATCGTGTTTTTCTAGGCGGAAATGTTGTTCTACAGGTAATAATTTTTCATGGGGAGTCGACTTAATTCGATTACGATAATTATTAATTCTGTAGTGAAAGGGCCATTCAGATTTTCCTACGTATTGTTTCTGGCATAGTGTGCATTCTAGGAGGTAAATTAAAATGTAGTTAATACCTATGATTTCTTTTAGGTTCTTAGGTCTACGATATGCTAGAAGGCCGGGTTCCTTAAACAATTTTTTTAAAGTCTGGTTTGAGATGTAGTATTTCCAAGCCACTTTTGGTTATTTGGGATAGTGGAGGCAGAGTGCCGTTGAAAGTGGTTACTAGAGGAATGCGGCTAGATTTATTTTTAATCTTGTACATTAGGGTATCTTCTTTAGGTGTGGAAATTGCTTAATTTATTGTTCCCTGATTAGGTGTTGTTTATAGCCACGTGTTGTTAATTGATGCTCCAGATTTTCAATGTGTTTATTTAATTCTTCATTGTTGGAACATCCTTCCGAGTCTAAGTGCTTGTGAATAGGGAAGGTTCTCTTTGAGGTGTTAGGGTGGGAAGACTTAAAGTGTAGATAGTTGTGGGTGTCGGTGATTTTAGTGTGTAGTGTCGTTTGTAGTTTCCTGTTTTCATCTATGTAAATGCGGGTGTCTAAAAATGTTACTGATGTTGTGGATTTTTCATAGTCAAACTTAATTGAGTCGTGCACTGTGTTTAGGGTCATAAGTTTATATATTAGGTTGGTGCAAAAATAATTTCGTTTTCTCACATAGTTAGAAAACGAAATTATTTTTGCACCAACCTAATATATATATATATATATATATATATATATATATATATATATATATATATATATATATATATATATATTTATA
Source organism: Acanthosepion lycidas (assembly GCA_963932145.1). Lineage (NCBI taxonomy): Eukaryota > Metazoa > Mollusca > Cephalopoda > Sepiida > Sepiidae > Acanthosepion > Acanthosepion lycidas. The sequence continues at coordinate 21,888,996 of OZ010607.1, forward strand.
TATATACTTAAATTCGCGGATCAATTCTGCGGACAAGACAAATTGGTATAAGATAAATGGAAAAAAATCTTTTTTTTTCTTTTTTTTTACACAGAATCTTTTTTTAATTTGGATTTTGTAATATAACTATTACAACACGAACATTTCCATTTCATTTCTGCCTTGAAAAAGTCGGAAGACGAAACGCGTCGACAAAAAAAAGGATTTTTTCCAACTGTCATTTTATAACTATATATATATATATATATATATATATATATATCTACCATTCGTCCACGCTTAGAATATTGCTACCACATATGATCTGGTGACTCTGCTATTTTATTTTTTATTTCACCAATATTATCAGTCCTGATCTGGCAGCACGGGTTTCAGTCACGTTTTCACCGCCGTAATGTTGCCGCCCTGTGTCTTTTCTATAAACGCTTCCATGGTAATTGTTCGAATGAGCAATTCGCTATTGTATCTAAATTTATTCAATTTATACGCAGTACTAGACTGCTCTCGACATCTCATCGATTTACAATCCAGTAGGCTAGATATAACCGTATGTTAATCGGTTCTTTTCTCGCACTTCTCGCTTGTGGACCTCCCTTCTGGTTCCATACTTACCAACCAACTTTAATCAACAAATGATTGAATGCAATGTCAATCGCTACTCTTTTCTCTTCCTAATTACTCCACACGCCCTTGTGGCTTTGCTGCCTTGAATGGGGGGATATCGATTAAGCACATATATGTATATGTGTGTGTATAGGAAAGCCATAAAACGAGAGATATTAATATTTGCTCGTGCATTTATTAGAAAGAAAAGGGGATTGGCTGCAAATAATGCCCACGTAAATTATTCTTTTGAAATTATGTTTTGTTACTATTTGTCTTCAAAATCTATCAACTATTTCAGTCTACTCATTGAGTTTTGAATCAAAAATGAAAATGATGCAAAATTCGAAGTAAATTTTTTTAAATTCCCATTTGTATAAGCTAAACGTTCTTCTTTATTTCATCTTTCTTCTCTCGAGAAAAAATAAAAACATTCTCACGAAACATGCTGTAAAACCAATGTCGTGAATATAAGTGTCCTTCAAAGGAAAGAAAGGTTGCGCATGCGCCTTTTCTCTCCTTGTAATGACAAGCAAAGGCCATTTGCTTTTTATAAACAACTGAAATACATTGAAGGAGTTAGAATATTCGAATATTCGCATTTGAAATTCAGGTTTTCATCGTATTTTTAAATTGAAAAGAAATAAATATACATTGTAAAATTATGATAAAAGAACACTTAATACTAAGATAGATAGATAGATAGATAGATAGATAGATAGATAGATAGATAGATAGATAGATAGAAACTGTGGCAGATAGCAAAAAAGAAAGAGAAGAAAGAAAGAGACTGAGATAGATAGATAGATAGATAGATAGATAGATAGATAGAAACTGTTATAGATAGATAGATAGATAGATAGATAGATAGATAGATAGATAGATAGATAGATAGAAATTGCGGAAGATAGATAAATCATTACATTCACTTAGTTTTAATACCCTGGGAAAAGCTATGAACCCAAATCTTATCCACCAGCAGTGCAGGTTAAGTCATATAGCCTTGGGTGTCAACCAATCTAGGAGAAGGAAACAATGCGGATCACTCTAAAAGCATGTATACAGGAGGTGCAGGAGGGGTTACGCATACTATTTGCTGTAGATGATGTTTCACTACCTCGATTTTTCACCTTACACACCACACACTCCATATTCCGATTGTAAGGAGGAAGTTCAACTCAGACCGATTTTTCGCACCAAGAACCGGTTCTTTATGGAACAGACTCTCCGAACGCTACAACCTATTCTCTATGATTTTTTACTTCTCTTACATTCATCTCACACACCTTATTCAATAAGCCTCTACCGTTAGTTACTCTTGAGCCTTGCGGCAACTGAACATCAGTAAAAAAAAAATATGATGCTTAGAGCAATAAAGACAAGAAGTTCCTTTACACTATTTACATGTCGACTATTTATATTTGTTTTTTATTATCACGACGTTTCGACCGTTGAGCCCACCGGCGTTAATCAGGGTAATCGACAGTGGATTTTGAACGCAACCCTTTATTTAATTACGAGACTAGACTGTTTTCGTTCCACTGCCCATGTCTAGGAACATCTCATCTATTTCTTATTTTCAGTACTGCTCAGTTATTGCTCTCCCTGTTTCTATTGAGTCAAAGTATACATTACCCGGAGCAGAGATTGAACTCACAATAACTATGTCATCAAATTCTCGAAGCTAATTTTAATCCCCTAGCATTACTTGAGAACAGTCTACCCCCTTAGATTAAATAAAGTGTTCAGTTCATAATTCCCTGTAGCTTATCCAGATCTATATTCACCTGATGAAGGTCGGAGGGCACAACGGCCGAAACGTTGGGATAGTATCTGAATGTAAAAGGCAGGAATATGTGGAGAGCCATAATCGATAGCGTACTCAAGGGACACGACGCATAAAAGAAAAGTCATGGTTCACAGGCTTACGGCTACATCACGTTGAAACACCGGCTCCCGTACGATCACCAAAGTTAAGCAACGTCGAACCTGATCGACCCTTAGATGAGTGACTGTTTGGGAATACCAGGCGCTGTTAGCTTAGATGTGAGGGTCGTGTAATGGATAATGGTCCGGAATTGTTAATTGGCCAGCTGAGTTCCAACTCCTGTTGGGTTTCTTAATATACACTTACAAATATGTTTGGAAAAGGTATGAATCCAGTATTTTTCTATATGCTATTTACTAAAACTTATATAACTAAACCACTATTTTCTCAAAAAAAAAATTTACAATCTAAAAATATGTGCTGGCAAAAGGCTGATAAACCGTAAAAAACAAATCAGTCAATTTAAGCATGGTTCTTTGAATATGACGGACATAGAATATTTTTCAAGCTATTTGAATTCACTTTTCATGTGTCTTAAAAGTCGTATTATTATTATTATTATTATTATTATTATTATTATTATTGGTGTCATCCCAAAATGTGTTACTTTTGACGTCAACGGAGACTATTTTAAACTTTCAACTTTCCAAAAAAATATCAAGATGTAGAGAAAGGAATTTCACTTACTTGGCAGACAACACATTGTTTATTGAAAATGACTGAGAATGGTCGAAATTAGGTGGACAAAACAACATGGTTAATTATTAAGACTTGAATCACTAGACCACTGTTTTCTCAAAACACAAATCTTTGTAATCAAAAATATTTTCTGGCTTTAAATATCCTGCAAAGCGTTGATAATACCGTAAAAATATAATGGGTAATGCGGTCTATTTTTGCAACTCCCTTAAAATGGAAAAATGTAAGAATGGTAGAATTTTAAAAGAAAAATCAATAAAAACAACTTCCACAAAAAGAAAGGTAACACATGATTTTTGAATAAACTCTACCAATAAGCAATAAGAATGAGTTGCGGTGTCAACATCGTGCCACTATTCAAGGGGTGGGGTCCATTACAAATGTTTTATTCATATGCAAAGGTAGTGCTTTCAAAAGAAGCGCATATAATGTTTTGATTTAGAAATATATTTTATGCCCGTTTCTCGAGTATTTGAAAAGTATGTCGGACTGAAATGAGAGGTAAAAGTCTAAAGTTGCCCTTTGTGTAATTAAATTATTTTTCATTACGCATAACAGGTAAAAAAAATAAGTCATTAAATAGATGATTTATATTTTTTTTCTCCTGAAGCAATAAATTTTGCGAACATTATTATTATTTTTTTTTTACAAGCGCGTCTTTCGTCACATGACAAGTAGCGAGGAAATTCGTAAAACAAATTTAATTCATAAATTTCGGTCTTCGAAATAATAAATGAAAATGTTCAATTTGATTAAAATACAGAACAAAAACATGAGCAATTATTTTCTAAATATACTAAATGTCAGCCTAAAATATTTATAGATTTATAGTAATTCAACGCGGATCTCTCCGAAAGTAATACCTCATTTATTCTACAGGGTGGTCCGAAAGTCATGTCACCCCTTCCAAAAAGTAATGAAAACAATAGAACCAGTAATACAGTAATACAAAGAGGAGGTGTAATAGTTAGCAAGCTTGTCTCGATAGAACAATTACAACTGAGTAGTGAGTTCGATCCTCAATGTGTTCCCGTTAATTTCGGTCTTGTGCCACATCTTAATCTCTATTCACTTTCATTGACGTTGTCACACATCCAGAAGGTCTGCATGAAAATCATCATTTTCATGTCAGCCATCTGAAATAGAAAATTATATTATGTGCAGGTGACAAGACTTTCGGACCAACCCGTAGAAAGAACATCACGCTATGAATCTTTTATTTCAATGTACAGGGTGGTCCGAAAGTCTTGTCACCCCTAATAAAATGTATTGAGAACAAAAGTACTCAAGTAATACAGTAATCCAAAGCACATGGACTGATTCAGTTTATTCACTTTCATTGACGCTGTCACACATCGAGAAGTTCTGGATGAACAGCATCATTTTCGTGTCGGACATCTGAAAAAGAAAAATTATATTATGTCGGGGTGACAAGACTTTCGACCACACTGTAGATTCATAGATGAAATTACAAAAAATCCTCATAGGTAATCAAATGAAAGTATGATAAAATGGTGTGGGATCAGTTTTGTATTGTTCTTTAGTATTAAACACATCCTCCACTTCTTGGCAACAGTACCGAAGTGATCCGAAAGTCTTGTCACCCCTAGAAAAAAGTAATGAGAAAAATAGAAGTAGTAATACATTAATATAAAGCACATGTACTGGATTCAGTTTAATCATTTTCATTGATGCTGTCAAACATCAAGAAGGTCTGTATCAACAATATCATTTTCGTGTCAGCCATCTTGAATAGAAAATTATCTACAAGTGACAAGACTTTCAGACCACCCTATATATTGACTCACTATTTCAAAGCCGCAACCTAGGGATATGGCAAATCTTTTCCCTAACTGAACCTATACACACACACACGCACACACACAAACACACACACACACACACATATATATATATATATATATATATATATATATATATATATATATGTATTAACAATTTCACACCAGGTACGAAAATAAAGGCACTATGACGCAAGAAGTTACTGTTAGAGAACGTGAGAAAAGCTATTAAGGATAGAGGACAATAAAAATTAACAAGAATTAAGAAGACAGAAGATAACGATTGACATTGCATTTAAATGTTTGAAGATCAAAGTGAACTGGGAAGCAAAACCCCGGGAGAGAATTTCAATACTACTATTATTCAGGCAGTATAAAAATGACATCTTAAACATTAAAAATGAAAAGATATTAACAACACGTAGAAAAAAAAAACTTCCTTGGCAATGGCTACAGAAGCGTCCAAAAGCGCTTGGGCCAATGAACAAAAAGAAACTATTTTTGAACTCTCTTACTTCCACAAATCAGAAAATGTAAGAATGTTGAAAAAATTAAATAAAAAATCAATCAACTTTTCTTTGTCTTCATCTTCCTTCATCTTCAACGAAACATGTTTAAAAACGAGGTAATATTTGGGCAGCATAATTAATCGAAACAAAGTTGATTAAAAAGAACTGACTGATTTTTTATTGTATTTTTCCAATCATTGAATAAAGTTTTGCGTATTGTGATCAAAGTAGTGGATAAACCGTCCGAGGTTCAAGTTGGGCTGTTGTTTTGTTCAATTAATTTCGACAATTCTCAGATATTTTCAAGAACCAATGTTTTGTCTGTGCGTCGAGTGGAATTCCTTTCTATACATTTTGGTATTCTTTGGAAAGCTGAAACGTTGTAGTAGTCTCCGGTGACTTCATTTTTAACAGCTGTGCTCTTGTTAGAGCCAGAGATAAAGACACCGAGAGGAACTGAGTTAAACAAATATATTAACAGAAAACACTAATACAAACATATACAAACGAGAGTGTTACAGCAAAAATGTTCGGTCCGATTGTCAGAGCTGACTGCTAGAAACTTTACTCTCTAAAAGGCAGTACCTGCTCCTATTTTTAGCTAGGAGAGTTATTACCTGCATGGGTAAATTACCATAACAGTAACAGTTTTTGACACTACTAAGAGGGACACAGGTTCAAATCCTACCGGAGGGCATATTTATCCATAAAAATAACGTTTAAAGTAATAAAAATGTCAGATTATAATATAAATCTATTACTTTAAAAAAAAATTTTTTAATTAAATTAATCTAAAAATTTATATTATGATCCGACATTTTTTTTATGATTTTCTCAACCTGTTTGTACAAATTGAAGTCAACACTGAATAGAATCCGCTACGAATATTGTAATAATGTTCTAAAATGCCTATAAAGAGAACAATTTTCACGCTTTAATTCGTGCTTGACCATGACATTCCAACATAAAAGAAAAAATTCCATAATGGATAATTTTTTCACATTCTAATGAACGCTAAAGCATAACTGTCAGCCATAGCATTTAAATGCAAAAAGAAAAAAATTCAGTCATGGATAGCTACACATAGTTTTTGCCTTACCAATTGCACCTCCTGATGATGATCCCAGAAAGAGTTGGAAAGTATTTGGGAAATAAAAGTTGCAGTGCATTTCTTCACTTATTCAATTTTAATATACGGAAAAATATTCGTGTATATGAAAGGATTATGATAAAAATAAGCAGACATAATGTTTGTAATTCATTCAGTCAGATATGCTTAAAAGAGAATTTGCTACCGAAATACACAAATCTCTTTCTCTCTATCTCTCTCTCTCTCTCTATCTCTCTCTGCTTCTTCCTCTTTCTCTCTCTCTCTTAATACACACACACGGATATATATATATATATATATATATATATATATATATATATATATATATATATATATATATATATATATTGACTCGTGTATGAGACCGATGTTGCGTTAGTCGATATGGAATGTTTCTGCCAAGAACTAATTTATTTCTGAAGATCACAATTCTTCGAACCTTGTGGACATTACACAAATACAAAGAAATGTAAAAGATTAAGGAAATCACATCACTTGAAGAGCAGCAACAACTAAAATTGATATCACATGCAACCAGATGAGAAAATAATGATATAATCAAAATGCTGATATTCCACTTTTTTAAATCGATTTCACCCCAGGCAATCAGTAAGGCCACTAAGACATAGATAGATAGATAGATAGATAGATAGATAGATAGATAACAAACTGAAATTAATTGATTGATACACAGAGAGATATGAACAGACCTCAATATATAGATAGATATATTGGTAGAGACATATGAACAAACTGCGATAGATAGATAGATAGATAGATAGATAGATAGATAGATAGATAGATAGATAGATAACAAACTGAAAAAGGTAGATTGATATATAGAGAGATATGAACAGACTGCGATATATTGATATATTGGTAGATAGAGACATATAACAGACTTTGATAGATAGATAGATAGATAGATAGATAGATAGATAGATAGATAGATATGAACAAACCGAGATAGGCGCAAAGAAGTTAAAGGAATAGAAAAAGCTTAAATACACTCTATATAAATGTTTAAGACAGAATATAGAAAAGGCACAGGCACTGATAATTCTTTCTTTCCATCAATGTTATTAATACACAGATAGATATATTGGTAGAGACATATGAACAGAGTGCGATAGATAGATAGATAGATAGATAGATAGATAGATAGATAGATAGATAGATAGATAACAAACTGAAATAGATTTATACATAGAGAAATATGAACAGACCTCGATATATCGATAGATATATTGTTAAATAGAAATATATCAACAGACTGCGATAGATAGATAGATAGATAGATAGATAGATAGATAGATAGATAGATAGATAGATAGATAGATAGATAGATAATGAACAAACTGAGAAAGAAGGCAAATGAACAGAAAGAAATAACGGACAGGTTAAAGTGACTCCATGTAAATATTGTTTCACGTTTAAAACACAGAATATAGAAGAGACGCATGAAATAATTGATATTTCTTTATATAAATTCTAAATGATAATGTCTTATAAACAAACATAAAGTAAATAAGACTAAAACACCTCAGGAGCAGAACCACCAGTTTCAATACAAATTTGCAATCCTTCACGAAAAGTTTGAAATGCATTTTGACACGTTTCAGATTTTATCGAACCTGGTTCTTCAATAAAATTCTTTAAATCCTGACGTGTTTTATATTTTCGGTGCTAAACCGATTTGTTAAATGTGATAATTTAAATGCACTACTTGAAAATGTACCAAGTTGTGAGAATAAGACAAATGTAATTAATTTTTTAATCGTATTCACCCCAAACAAGAGTATAAAGCCACTAAGACACAGGGAGTTACTGGGTGTGGAAGAATTAGAAACGGAAACATTAATAATAAGAGGGGACAAAAAGAGTAATCAGGAGTGCAGAAGATAGCGATTGATAACACATTTAAATTTTTGAAGATTAAAGTTGCCTTGAAAGCATGGCACCGGAAGGAGTTTCCCACAACTTTCAAATAAATGGTTAGGAAAAGAAGTCTCATTTATACTGAAAAGAGCAATAATAATCTTCAGGATTAAGTTTTCCTGAAAATAATTTTTTAAAAGAAAAATTTTATAAATTTCAACCGACAGTAGTACTGGCGACTCGGTCAATGAAGGCCGGCTGTTACCATATAAGGAAACAGCTAATTTCCTATTATATCATATAGTAGTCTGACAAAATGACTTCTGCCACGAAAGTGCTCACGGAAAGGAAATGAATCATTGAATTCAGACATTACAAAAATTTCGCCTATTCATATTCATTGATAATTGCTGACTATTTACGGAGAAGAAACAATGGATATGAACACAGTTATTAGAATTCTGTAAAAAAAAAGTCTTATTCTTATGTCCATCGTCTTTTCATGTTGAATTGAATATAGTCTAATGTTAATTATGTTTTATGAATATGTCCTGAAGATGGTCGAAACACCCGAAACGTCCGACGTTGACATTATATTAACATTAAAACAGCATAATTGCATATTAGGATTTTTGTTTGTTTGTTCGTATATTTTTCTTCATATTCCTGTTTGTAATATATCTGTGCTATTCCATATCCGCCTTCGAGTTCTTCTTTATTGGTTCTAACTTGGACTATCACCGTGGTACAAGGAATCGGACCATAACAGATATCAAAAAGGATTTTACCTAGACTCACTAATTTCTATTCTTTCTTTTTCTAGGCTAAACGGTTAATTCCCAGAAGAGGGCAAAGCGACTGAAACGTCGTGATAAAATTAGCAACGTTGAAAAGATTAGTCCGAATGTAAATAATTACTGTGCATCCCATAAATTCTGTCATAGAAAATAATCAGTTAAAGCTGAAAACTTGTTCTATCCAACACTGTTCATTGTGTTCCTTATATGTTGTATTTTTATGTGGGCGTGGGGGGAGCGTGTAGATAACTTGGAGGCATTACTTTCGGAGCGTCATGCAAAAATTATTTTTTGTTTTGTCCTTGTTTTTTTTTTGTTTTTTCTCTTGGTTTTGTTCTTCAAGTATTTAAACGATTTTTTCATTTTTATTTTATTTTTCTTATTTTATTTTAATTTAATTTTATTTTATTTATCTATTAATTTTATTTTATTTTTTGCGAATATCAAAAATGCCTTCGTTGAGATCGTCATCTCCACCCCGGATAAAAAGTGAAAACACGATGCACGCGTAAAATTCTTGACATGTCAAATTAGAAATGTATAAATTAAACCCAAATTAAATTATTATTTTTTTTTTTTTTAATATTTTCTTTCGGTTCCCGTTAACACAAAAATATTTCATTAAGATTTTAATTAATCATTTTAATCAGGATCTAATCAATTCATTTTTTTTCTATAAAAGTCACCGTATCAAATTCAATCGTCTTGAAAATCAATAACGTATGATCGGTTCCATGACGAAGGCCAAAGAGACAGTCACAATTGCAAGCGAACAAGTGACAGCCGACATGATTAATAATGGAAGTAATCACGTCTTGTCGTTAATTCCAGGACAGATGAAATAGTCATAGAACAGATTTTTTTTTTTATCGAAGTGTTTTTACCTGTACATCAACTCTTTTCTTGTTATGCTAATGAAATCTTGTCGAAATATTTCGATTTGAGTAAAATATTCCTACTTGCCGCCAAGACTATGAGGGCGAAATATGAAATGAATATGAAATAAATATGAAATAAATATGAAAAAATATGAAATACGAAATAAAAATGAAATATTAATAAATATGAAATATGAAATATGAATTAAATATGAAATATGTATTTAATATGAAATATGAATTAAATATGAAATATGTATTTAATATGAAATATGAATTAAATATGAAATATGAATTAAATATGAAATATGTATTTAATATGAAATATGAATTAAATATGAAATATGAATTAAATATGAAATATGTATTTAATATGAAATATGAATTAAATATGAAATATGAATTAAATATGAAATATGTATTTAATATGAAATATGAATTAAATATGAAATATGAATTAAATATGAAATATGAATTAAATATGAAATAAATATGAAATACGCAATAAATATCAAATATGAAATAAATATGAAAGAGGAATTAAATATGAAATATGAAATAAATACGAAATATGAATTAAATATGAAATATGAAATAAATATGAAATATGCAATTAAATATGTAATATGAAATAAATATGGAATAGGGATTATGCAATAAATAAATATGAATTATGCAATAAATGTGAAATATGAATTAAATATCAAATAAATATGAAATATGAAATAAAGAATTTCGGTAGAAATTAAAACTCGCTTCCTCCATTCCACTGAGATATAGAGTCTGTTGATTTTCACTTCTTTTAGAATATCGACATTTCACTCAGTGAGAAAGCTGGGGTTCGATGTTTTAAGTACAGATACCAAAAATTAGATTCATATCTTTTATCCATTTTTGAGTATTTATTCCTAAATCTCGTCTGGAAAATCGACAGAAATACCTAATTTCCGCAAGTTTCTACTTACAAACTCACTTCAGAATTTTAATATTGCAAGAATAAATCTAAATAAAGTTTATGTTTTGTATTAGATGCATTGAATAGAATATATATTCAAACCACAATTCTAATTATGAATCACCATAAGCAGAATATACATTCTTTACTGTATTCGATAAGTAAAAAATATCTAAATTAAATTGTAAAAGCTTACAAAAAAGGCTACTCAAGTTAGATTTATTAGTCATAATTAATAAAAACAGAAAATAGATAAATGTGTATATAACACGATAATATTGTTGGGTACAAATTATAAAACAAACTGTTTTAAAGTTATATTGTTTAATGAAAATCCCACAAGACTACTGCACTGTATAAGGTATTAAATTATTATATAGCTAAATTGTTCGCTCTAATTTCTCTTTGATGTAAATGAGGGGTTTTATTTGATGGTACAATGATTTAGTAATAATGTGTTTGTTCCATGAATATACAGTTTGTAAAACTTCAGTAAACTAGGCTTTCCTATAAGGCTTTCATTGATCACCGGAATGAAATTCCAAAGCTACCATTTTGAACCTAATCTTAATCCTTAAATTCGTCTCATCTAAAAACGGTAACAATTTAGAAAAACTGTTTGTTTTGTTTATTAACATGTCAAACAGCAACTTTCAAATTGTACGTTCCAAAATCGACCTACCTTAGTGACCAGTTATCTTACAGGAAGTGATCCTAACGGGACATACTTCCGGTTATCTGTTTCAAATCTTATCACCCCTCCTCTACAACGGTTCTGCAACCAATCCGCAAAATCCTGTTAAACTTCAATATACCCAGTACCCAAAAAAATTTTCTCGGCCTTCTTTCCTCATTAGGTGTTCCCGAGATTTTAGTAGTCTCGTTCTGATTGTAAGTATATATTTTGGCTGTTCCGATTTTATCTAATCCTTCCTCATTTCTCACATGTTCTGTCCATGCCGGTTCTTACCGTTCGGCGGTAAAACCACGTTTCTGTTCTTCATGTGTACGGAAACTGTCCAGCTCCACCTAGAATAGCTTGCTATTCCCCTCCTGAGACATTTACAAAGCAAAAACTATGTTTGGCACAAGGCCACAAGTGTTGTGCACCCACTGAGAATCGAACCAAATACCGCATGTAAAACCTAAACCTAAACCTAACCCTAACATATATATATATATACGTTCTTTTTATCGATACAATTATTTAAGTAAATGCTCTGTTTATAATAAACTGTATTAATAACATTTACCGGCCTGAATGTCTGAGAAATTTTCATAGAAAATATGCGTTCTCCGACAGGAATCAAACCTGTATCCTTTGTTTACATTTGGATATGCATTGAGCAGATATGGATGAATATGAAAAAAATCATGGAGAATTGTGTTTAAAAACAGTAAAAATCGACCTTGCTAACCGAACGCTTCTCTGTAGCGAAATCGGTTCAGGCACTTCAGGCTATATGATGGTTCCGTATAGGATACAGGTTCGATTCCAATTTTGAAATTTTGCCACCTTTTATTTTATTTGGCTTATTTATTTTTCTATTTATTTATTTATTTATTTATTTATTACTTTTCTTGTTTGTATGTCGTTCCTGTAACTAAAACCCTGCAGCAATCAAAAGAAGGCAAATCGGCTTGCCATTGGCACAAAAAGAAAAACATTTTTATTCTCAATATCAAAAGAAATATCCAGAGACTTTGCGCAATAAGGAAAGTTTACGAAGAGGGACGTAATTGCCCCCCGCCCATTTTGTGTAATGAAGTGCTAAAACGAGGTTTAAATCAAAAACGTAAAAGAGCTTCTAAAACGAAGACATGAAAGATGTTCTAAAGCGAAGACGTAATAGTCGTTCTAAATCGAACACGTAAAATGGTTTCTAAAATGAAGACGTAAAATTGTTTCTAAAATGAAGACGTAAAAGAGGTTCTAAAACGAATACGTAAAAGTAATTCTAAATCGAAGACGTAAAATTGATTTTTAAACGAAGACGTAAAATAGGTTCTAAAACGAAGATATAAAAGATGTTCTAAAACGAAGACTTAAAATCTTTCTAAATTGAACACGTAAAATGGTTTCTAAAACCAAGACGTAAAAGAGGTTCTAAAAAGAAGACGTAAAAGTCATTCTAAATCGAAGACGTAAAATTGTTTTTAAACGGAGACGTAAATCAAGTTCCAAAAAGAAAGACGGAAAAGATGTTCTAAAACGAAGACGTAAAAGTCGTTCTAAATCGAAGACGTAAAATTGTTTCTATATCGAAAACGTAAAAGAGATTCTAAAACGAAGAAATAAAAGATCGTCTAAAACGAAGACGTAAAAGCGGTTCTAAATCGAAGACGGAAAATTGTTTCTAAAACGATGACGTAAAAGAGGTCCTAAAACTCGTTCTAATCCGTAGGCGTAAAATAATTTCTAAAATAAAGAAGTAAAAGGGGTTCTAAAACGACGACATAAAAATATTCTAAAACGAAGACGTAAAAGTCGTTCTAGATCGAAGGCGTAAAATAGTGTCTAAAACGAAGACGTAAAAGAGCTTCTAAAACGAAGACATAAAAGAATCCTAAAAAGATGTAAAGTCGTTCTAAATCGATGGCATAAGATAAGTTCGAAAACGAAGACGTAAAAGATCTTCTAAAACGAAGACGTAAAATAGTTTCTAAAGAGAAGACATAAAAGATATTGTAAATCGAAGACGTAAAAGTCGTTCTAAATGGAAGGCGTAAAATACTTTCCAAAACGAAGACGTAAAAGAACTTTTAAAACGAAGACATAAAAGATGTTCTGAAACGAAGACGTAAAAGTCGTTCTAAATCGAATGCAGAAAATAGTTTCTAAAACGAAGACGTAAAAGTGGTTCTAAAACGAAAACTTAAAAGAGGTTCTAAAACGAAGACATAAAAGATGTTTTAAAACGATGTCGTAAAAATCGTTCTAAATCGAAGACTTAAAATATTTTCTAAAACGTTGACGTAAAAGTGCTTCTAAAACGAAGACGTAAAAGACGTTCTCAATCGAAGAAGTAAGAGATTTTAAAACGACAACGTAAAAGAGGTTCTAAAACGAAGACGTAAAAGAGCTTCTAAAACAAAGACGTAAAAGAGGTTCTAAAAAGAAGACATAAAATAAGTTCTAAAACGAAGACTTAAAAGAGGTTCTAAAACGAAGACGTAAAATATGTTCTAAAACGAAGATGCAAAATAGGTTTTAAAACGAAGACGTAAAATAGGTTCTAAAACGAAGACTTAAAAGACGTTCTTAAACGAAGACGTAAAATAGGTTCTTAAACGAAGACGTAAAATGGGTTCTAAAACTAAGACATAAAATAGGTTCTAAAACGAAAACTTAAAAGAGGTTCTAAAACGAAGACGTAAAATAGGTTCTAAAACGAAGACGTAAAATAGGTTCTAAAACGAAGACGTAAAATAGGTTCTAAAACGAAGTCTTAAAAGAGGTTCTTAAACGAAGACGTAAAATAGGTTCTAAAACTAAGATATAAAATAGGTTCTAAAACGAAGACTTAAAAGAGGTTCTTAAACGAAGACGTAAAATAGGTTCTAAAACGAAGACGTAAAATAGGTTCTAAAACGAAGACTTAAAAGAGGTTCTTAAACGAAGACGTAAAATAGGTTCTAAAACGAAGACGTAAAATAGGTTTTAAAACGAAGACTTAAAAGGGGTCCTCAAACGAATGTCGTAAACAAACGAAACAGTTGTCAAACTATATGACTTGTTCAATGAAAGAACAGATGTAGATTCTTTAAAGAATGTTAGTTTTCTGTATACCATTTAGAATGTCATATGATTGTATTTTGGTCTTAATTTTGTGATTAAATGACGTCTCATTGTTACCATCAGTGACTGTTCTGCCCGATAGAATTAAGATCTTTTTGATCACTAATGAGTAGTGATGCCAATGTAACTGACTTAAGAATTTGGTTTTAAATTGTGCAGTTAAAGACAAAGTGGGTGGAAGCAAAAATGATACGGTAAGCAAAGAATGACGGAATAAAAATAAACATCGTTACTGAAGAGATTAAGAAATTTAGTGATAATCTAGAAAGAAAGAAAGAAAGAAAGAAAGAAAGAAAGAAAAAGAAAATCTGATTGTCTTCAAGAAAGAAAGGTTAATAGTAAGGATATCTGAAAGCGTGCCACGAATGAAAAGAAGATAGAAAATCTGAATGCATATCAAGAAAGAAGGAAAAGGAAAGAAAGAAAATTTGAATATCTAAAAAAGAAAGAAAGAAAATATTAATGCATATAAAGAAAGAAAAAAAAAAGGAAGAAATACAAATATCTAAAAAAAAAGAAGGAAAGAAAATATTAATGCGTATAAAGAAAAAAGAAAGAAAGAAGCAAAGGAAAAAGAAAGGAAGAAGAAAGAAAGAAAGAAAGAAAGAAAGAGAAATTTCGAATATCTACAAAAAGAAAGAAAAAACTATTAATGAGTATAAAGAAAGAATAATGAAAGAAAATTCTTATATTTGCAAAAAAGAAAGAAAGTCTAAATACGTATAAAAGAAAGAAAGAAAGAATGAATGAATGAAAAAATTCGGATATCGACATGAAAGAAAAAATTAAAATCTGAATGAGTATAAAGAAAGAAAAAGAGAAAGAAAGAAACGATAGAAAGAAAATAAAAGAGGAACATTTGAATGTCAGAAGGAATTAAAATAAAAAGAAAAAAAGAAAATTTACAAATGAGGAAAGAAAGAGTACAAAAATAAAGAAAGAAGGTTCGAATACTTGCAAAGAAATGGAGAAAGAAGTAAAAAGAGACATCTACAAGAAATAAAACAAACTGGATAATTGAAAGAAAGAAAGAAAGAAAGGAAGGAAGAAATAACAAAATAAAGAAAGTACGAAGGAAAGAAAGAAAGTACGATAGAAAGAAAACAAGAAAGAAAGAATGTACGAAAGAAAGTACGATAGAAAGAAAGACAGAAAGTACGAAAGAGAGAAAGAAAGAAAGTACGATAGAAAGAAAAAAGAAAGAAAGAAAGTACGGTAGATAGAAAGAAAGTAGGAAAGAAAGAAATAAAGAAAGAAAGTAGGGAAGAAGGAAAGTACGATAGAAAGAAAGAAAGAACGTATGAAAGAAAGAAAGTACGATAGAAAGAAAACAAGAAAGAAAGAAAGAAAGTACGAAAGAAAATACGATAGAAAGAAAGTACGAAAGAAATAAAGAAAGAAAGTAGGAAAGAAGGAAAGTGCGATAGAAAGAAAGACAGTATAAAAGAACAAAAGAAAGAAAGAAAGTACGATAGAAAGAAAGAAAGAAAGAAAGAAAGTACGAAAGAGAGAAAAAAAGAAAGTACGATAGAAAGAAAGAAAGAAAGAAAGAAAGAAAGAAAGAAAGAAAGAAAGTATGATAGAAAGAAAGAAAGGAAGAAAGAAAGTACGAAAGAGAGAAAGAAAGAAAGTACCATAGAAAGAAAGAAAGAAAGAAAGAAAGAAAGAACGATAGAAAGAAAGAAAGTACAAACGAAAGAAAGATAGAAAGAAGGAAAGTACGATAGAAAGAAAGAAAGAAAGTACGAACGAAAGAAAGAAAGTACGATAGAAAGAAAGAAAGAAAGAAAGGAAGAAAGTACGAAAGAAAGAAAGAAAGAAAGAAAGAAAGAATATCCAAATGTGTACAAAGAAAAGAGTTGATTGAACCCCTGAATGTCTTCAAAGAAAGAAAGTTGAAATTAAGAAAGAGAATGAAAGGAAAAATTTAAAGGAAATCAAATGAGCACCAAACAAAAGGAAATACATTTTCCTGAAACATCAGAGAATATTAATAAAACCCAGAATAAAGAGAGAAAAAAAATATCGTTTGTTCATCAAATAATTTCCAATATACAATAATAACGTTTGCTAACATTTGTAGCGATTCCGCCCGTCGATCCTCTTATAAATGATCCGATCAGCTCATACTGTGAAACTTAAACCAAACCCAAATATCAATTCCTTCGCTTCATTTTTTCTTTCCTTCAGTCGTTACTGATCATATGGATGCAATCAAATAAGTAAACCGCTTCCAACATAACAGAATCCAATGAAGTAGATCTTCCAAGGTGATTCAATACCCTCTAATATTATTCGATATTGACGTAAAAGCGATTCACATTAAACTGTCCGGCTATCCATCGACAGTAATTGAAGCGAAACTGACAGACGGCGTGCTTGTTGCTTCGGGATAAAAAGCGCAACGGGGAGATGTGAGTGAAGTGTGTGATGAAGGTAGACATCAAAGCATACTTCTGCAATTTCTTCTTTGTTTTTAAACTCTTGTTCGCCAACAGATTTTTCTTCGGTATTATTTTGTACTTTTTATTAGTTCGTAAGGGTATAAAGAGGAAACTGTTTCATGTCTCATCGTTTCAACTCAGCTAAGCTTTTTTTTCCAGCGCAAACCAAGAGAAGTTTCTACCCAGTGAGGGTCGAACTCATTACTCTCTCGTACAAATCAACGAAACAAATTCACTGAAAACTAACTCAAGAATTTTGAACCAACAGCCATATTTATTAAGCTTAGCTTAGATTTGGCATCAGGATATTTACGTATGGTACTCATTGAGAATCGACCTAAAAAATCAACGGTCTACGGCCATATAACGTTTAAAAACCACTTTAAACCCGTACAATTATCGAAGTTAAGCAACGTCGATCTTGGTCAGTACCTACATGGGTGACCTTTTGGGAATCACAGGTGTATTAAGCCGGGATAGTCGGGTCGTAAATCTTACGGCCATATCAGCTTGAAACGATCACCCGAAAACTACTTCACAATTATGAAACAACAGTCATATTTATTAACTTAGCTTAGGTTTGGCATCAGGTCATACACGTAGGGTACTCATTGAGAATCAACTTAAAATATCAACAGCCTATGGCTATATCACGTTTAAACACCGGCTTCCATACAATCATCAAAGTTAAGCAAGGTCGAACTTGGTCAGTGCCTACACGGGTGACCTATTAGGAATCGCAGGTGTTGTAAGCTTGGATGGTCGGATGGTATGTCTTACGGCCATATCAGGTTCAAATACAAAAGTTCTCCACTGCCTTAACCGGTAATTGAACTCACACCCTTTTAATCCTGTCACTGGATCTGACTAACGCCTTTATCCACTGTGCCATGTGTCCTTGAGTGGAAAAAGGCGTTAGAGGGAAAAATAACAGAAGATAGCTGATAACTGACATCCATTAGACATGGTACGTGGAACTAGAACAGTCTACCCCAGTGAGCGAAATAAAAGGTTCAGTTCGACATTCAAACCAGCTGAAGAAAGACGGAGCATACAACAGCCGAAACGTTGTAATAGTCCGAATAATATAAATAATGTACGAAACGTTGTAATAAATATGGCGACAAAGATTAAGACAATAGTCCGAATAATATAAATCATGTACATAATACCTCATCTCAGAAATATAGAGAGATACTGAAAGGCCCAAACGTTGTAATAAATATGGCAAGAAAGATGATGACAATAGTCCGAAAATATATAAATAATGTACATAATACATCATCTCAGAAATATAGACAGATACTGAACGGCCGAAACGTTGTAATAAACATGGCCACAAAGATGAAGACAATCGTCCGAATAATGTAAATAGTGTACATAATACCTCATCTCAGAATTATAGATAGATACTGAAAGGCCGAAACGTTGTAATTAATATGGCAGCAAAGATGAAGACAATAGTCCGAATAATATAAATAATGTACATAATACCTCATCTCAGAAATATAGAGAGATACTGAAAGGCCGAAAGTTTGTGATAAATATGGAAAGAAAGATGAGGACAATAGTCCGAATAATGTAAATAGTGTCCATAATACCGCATCTCAGAAATATAGAGAGATACTCCAGGACGATGCGTGTGTACGTGCGTGCGTGTGTATGCGAGTGTGTATGTATACGAGTGTATATAAAAGATTCGTGCAACAGTTATACTTCAAAAATCAGGCAAGTGTAAACTTATTTCTAAATAATACTGCAATGAAACTGTCCAGCGCATTATTCTAATTTAATGTGAGGAAACACAAAACGGACAAAGTAATGAATGACTTATGAGTGTCTCCAAGAAGCGTAGTCGACACGTGACCAAATTTGCCGTAGGCTATTGGGTAAGCAAAAATCCAACAGAGTGATAGCCTTAGGAAGCGTGTGTATTAAAGCGTCAAGTACAATTTAGACGAACGGTAATAGAAACTGCTCAAGTATGCAGTGCAACTAGCACTTAAACGTATATTTGCTATGTGTGCCCTCAGCACTTCAAAACGTTGTACCCTTTGTCGCTCTAAGCAATGCTTGTTATCTTACTGTCTCTGCCAAACTCTGTCCTACCGTCCATTTACATAACCACAGTAGATAGTTTATTCGTTTATTCCGCTACATCTATTCTTTTCCTGTTTAATTCACTCCCAAGCAAGGGAATAATTACACTAAGACACATCGGGCTACGAAAAGTGAAAGAGAATGAGAAAACTTTTTACACTATTTGAGTCGTTCGGACTGTTGTCCTCATCTTTATTGCTATATTCACGACGTTTCGGCAAGTTGTCCACCCAGGCCTTCTTCGGGATCTGTTTATATTTCTGAGATGGTGTATTGTAATTATTTACATTGTTCGGTCTGTTATCCTCATTTTGTCCCCATATTCACGACGTTTCGGCCATTGTACGCTCCCGCATTCTTCAGGATCTACCTATATTTCTGAGATGAGTTATTTTCATTATTTACATTGTTAGGACTAGTGTCCCATCTTTATTGCCATATTCCAGACGTTTCATCTGTTGTACACTCCGTCCTCATTCAGAATCTACCATATATTTCTGACATGAGGTATTTTAATTATTTACATTATTTGAACTATTGTCATCATCTTTATTGTCATATTCACGACGTTTCGGCAGTTGTACCTGCTGGTCTTCTTCAAGATTTCTCTATATTTCTGAGAAGAAGTATTGTAATTGTTTACATTGTTCGGTCTGTTATCCTATTTTTGTCCCCATATTCACGACGTTTCAGCTGTTGTAAGCACCGGCCTTCTTCGGGATCTGTCTCTGTTTCTGAGATGAGATACTGTAACTATTTACATTGTTTGGTCAGTTATCCTCATTTTGTCACCATATTCCCGGCGTTTCGGCCGTTGTACGCTCCGGCCTTATTCAGGATCTAACTATATTTCTGAGATGAGGTATTTTAATTATTTACATTATTTACATTGTGTGAACTAGTGTCCTCATCTTTATTGCCATATTCACGACGTTTCGGTCGTTGTACGCTCCGACCATCTTCAGGATTTGTCTATAATTCTGAGATGAGGTATTGTAATTATTTACACTATTTGAATCGTTCGGACTGTTGACCTCATCTTTTTTTTTTTTTTTGACACGACGTTTCGGCCGTTGTACGCTCCGGCCTTATCCAAGTGATATCCGTTGGATTATCGAATCGCGCCCCTCACTTAGTCCACGGAGGTAGATTGTTCCAAATCTGAAACTGAGATATCCAAAAAGAAACATGTCACGTGAAGCTAGAACACACTGGTAAGTTCTTATTGTTTTTTTTTTAATTATTTCAACCCAAGCAAGATGAGAAAGTCACTAAGACGCTAGATGTTACTGAATGTGAGAGAATATGAGACAAAATAAAGAGTTTGGTTCTAAATTCCAACGTATATCAGCTGAAGAAGGCTGGAGTGTACGACGGCCGAAACGTTGTGAATATGGCAATAAAGATGGAGACAATAAACCGAAAGATGTAAATAGTGTAAATATAATTTTAGAAAGGTAGACAGTTTTTGAAGAAGGCCGGGGCATACAACGACCGAAACATCATGAATATAGCAATAAAGATGGGGACAACAGCCCAGACAATGGAAATAGTGTACATAGTTACAACGGCCAAAACGTCGTGAACATGGCTACAAAATTGAGGACAACAGTCCAAATGATGTAAATAGGATAAATAATAACTTGGACCGCTTTTAAATGTGAATAAAGTTTGAATGTCTAATGTCTTTTTTTTCTTTTTCTTTCAGATTTAACAACTTAAGTCTTTGGATATTTCAACCGTGGAAAGATTAACAATCAAGCAACTTTGTCAGTGTGTCATGCTTTTTCAACTTGATTGTTTTAAGATTTCGTGAATGACTTATGGGATTAGTTTGAAGCATACAGTGTTTTATTCTTACAATTAGTCACCCAGTATATGGACCAATAATCATTCAAAATAGAGGCTTTCTGAATAAGGTTGTAATAAGCCTTTACAAGGAAGAACTAAGTGATACATATACTCAAGATGTCTAGGATAGATAATGATTCAAAAACCATTCAAAATAGAGGCTTTCTGAATAAGGTTGTTATAAGCGCTTACAAGGAAGAACTAAGTGATACATATACTCAAGATGTCTAGGATAGATAATGATTGTAAAAACCATTTAAAATAGAGGCTTTCTGAATAAGGTTGTTATAAGCGCTTACAAGGAAGAACTAAGTGATACATATACTCAAGATGTCTAGGATAGATAATGATTGTAAAAACCATTTAAAATAGAGGCTTTCTGAATAAGGTTGTTATAAGCGCTTACAAGGAAGAACTAAGTTATACATATACTCAAGATGTCTAGGATAGTTAATGATTGTAAAAAAAAGTGAAAAGTACTTTTTTGGGTATTTGTTCTCCAACGTAACAGTTCTAAGAAAGATGCTGTCTGATTAGAACTTCTTCCTTACTAATGGAATATAAAGGATCAGTTAACTGTGTGCGTGACATGACTGGTCTTAGCTGGGGTGGTCTTAACTAGTTGAACTAAAAAATGTAGTTCATCTGCCATGAAAATAGAGATAAAGCGTGTTCGAATAATTTGGACCGATTTTAAATGTGAATTAAGTTTAAGCTTCTAATGATTTTTTTTTCTTTTAAAAAATAATATTTAGATAATAAGGCATATTGGTAAGATCGAGGAGCAACCATACAGAGGAGTTATAAAAAATGTTGTCCATCGATTGGAGGTGTGCCGCCGAAGTCTTGGCGGATATTTGGGCGGTTTTATTTTTCACACATAATTGCCATAATTTAACATAACCCAATAAAGAAATAAATAAATTTTCACCAATAACATTGATTTATTTACTGTTGACTTTGATCCGTCTTAATAAAACGTCGCTAAAATAACTAAGCATGAAAATAAAGAGCTAGGTTAGGAAGATCTGCTACACCCACCATATATTTCCTGATTTAACCTCTTAATATTACCACATTTTTAGTCACTTTCTAAAGGATGTTTCAATAACTTGGACTGATTTTAAATGTGAATGAGGTTTAAGCTTCTAATGGTTTTTTCTCTTTTTCTTTCACATTTAACAACTTAAGTCTTTGTCAGTTTTAACCATGGAAAGATTAGCAATCAAACAACGTGTTAAAGTTTTCGAAGCCTATTACGAATATGGGCGTTCAAAAATGAGAAGTTTCCAAGTCACATCATCTCTCGAAACAGCAAAATCAATTCCCCACCACGATCGTGCGACTTGACACCTTTAGATTTCATTCTTTGGGGTCATCTCCAAAGTAAGGTTTATGCCAACAAGCCAACAATTATTCAACAGATGAAGGATGAGATAATAAGGCATATTGGTGAAATCGAGGAGCAACTCTACAGAGATGTCATCAAAAATTTTGACCATCGAGTGGAGGGGTGCTGCCGAAACCTTGGCGGATATTTGGGCGATATTATTTTTCACACATAATTGCCATGACTTAAATAACATGATCCAATAGAGAAATAAATAAATTTTCACCAATAACACTGATTTATTTACTGATGACTTTGATCCGTCTTAATGAAACACCCTTTATATATAATCCGTCTTAATGGAACACCCTTAGCTACAATACCTCATGTCTTAAAATATAGACAGATGTTGAGTGAAAAGACATTAGAAAGAAATTAGTTAAACCAATTTATGCAGCGAACAAAGGGTAAAACTCTAGATCTGTTCAAAATACCGGGGAGGTATTGTGAACAGAACGATAAACGAAACTCTTGCATTCAATATGCCTTGTGAATGATGAATTTAGTAAGCCCTTCGCTCTCATTAGGCGTCCCAGAAATTTAAACTGCCTCTTTCTGATTCTCATTACAAGTGTCGTTTATATTCCCATTTTCTTCCCATAAGTTCCGCCTATTTTATTCTCATTCAGTGGGACTGCATCTCTGTTGACTCAAGTCTGCTCATCATCAGGGTGGAGTGTGCCAGCATATTCACTACTACATAATATGTTAACTCTGCTGTGTAGAACAATACATCCGTGATCTCCGCGCAAATGCTCACATGGCCACTTTCACGCTTCACAGTAACGATCAAAATGGCAGGATTAAGTTTCCTTTGGGTTGTCTCCAGACATGAGAAAAAGGGTGAATGATGATTCTTCAAAGAGGATTTCACTGATCCATTGAACACCTCTTATAGTCAAAAATTATTATTATTATTATTATTATTATTATTATTATTATTATTATTATTAGGTTGGTGCAAAAATAATGACGTAATAATGTCGTTTTTTGACGTTAGAAAATACGTCAAAAAACGACAATATTACGTCATTATTTTTGCACCAACCGAATATTATTATTATTATTATTATTATTATTATTTTATTTCCTTTGATTTCTGGCGTGTACTCATTTCTTTCCGGATTCCGATCAAAGACCTAAGGTCAGAAATAGCATTATGACAATTTCCATCACACATATTTTACATAGATAAAGCCCTTGTACTCGTGAGAAAATGTTTTGGTATTTCTTTAAGGCTTGAACTACCAGATTATTATTATTATTATTATTATTATTATTATTATTATTATTATTATTATTATTATTATTTCCTTTGTTTTCTGCTGTGCACTCATTTCTTTCCGGGTCTAAGGTCAGAAACGGCATCATGACTTTTTTCACTGAGTATTTTTGAGGTTTGCATAGATAAAGCCTTTCTGGCACATGCCAGAGGTTATACTCCAGACGAGGCAATGTCAAAGGGGAGAGTCTCGTCTCGGGAAACTGACTCCGTTATTACGAGCTCTACAGGGAATTTTTGCCCAAACCTACGTGCACGGATACCCCACTATAAAACTCGGTCTTGTACCACATCTTGCTGTGTTGGGCAGTGGGTAAATACCTACTAAGTTTTCATCGTTCGATACTTTACGTCCGAAAAATGTAGATATTATCGCGGCCGCCATCGCTTCTCGGCTGGAGATTCAAATAACATTAAGCCCAAGCCACAGGATTCGTTCCTCCCAGACAATACCTATCTTTCGGAAGTGGGTAGGTTTATTGCTCGGTGCTTGAAGCGTTCCGAAAGGGAAAAGAGGCGAGGAGGTTTGAGAATTTTTTCCACGGTATTAAACCAGTTTTAAACTGACCTTGAAAAATACTGAAAAATACAAGCTTCTTAGCTGAGATCAAAGTGTAGTATCTGTTATTATTACTGTAATCTGTTTCCCTCTCTGTCCCCACTATTTTATATTTTTCCTTCATTTTTTCACTGATGTCAAGTAATGTCTTTTCCCCTCTTTCCATGCGATCAAAAGGGAATCGCCCAGACAAGCACTGTGGTATGATTCAGTTCCCCTATTAATAAATCTATCCTGACCACATACCATCAGAAGAACTCCTCAGGCGGAAGAGCATAGCATAGGTTCACTGACCACTTGAGGTGATAGACAGCCACCCGACCCCATGTATGGAGCTTCTACAGGGAATTTTTACACGAGCGTACGCCTCCGGAAAGCCCTACGTTAAAAACTGGCCTTGTGCCATACCCGCCTTGAGTGTAGGACTTGGGTAAATACCAAGTTCGTTAAAGCTTAATAGGTAAATTCCCATTGTCCCGAATAATTCTATTACAAATATAATAGGATACTAATCATAGCAATTCCCAAAAGCAGACTTTACAGATCACAAAATCTGTCAGTGAGATGAAATTTAAATTTTTATTATTATTGCATTATTTATCCAAAATTTTAACACATTAGCAGATAGATTAGTAATTAATGTATAATTTTAAATTTATTAACTAGTAGAAAATAAAAGTAATTCATATTACTAAAATTAGTAAGTCTTGTGATTATATCCTTTTCCTTCTAGAAAAAGCCTTAAGTGTTAAATATTAATTTTTATTTTAAAATGAACAAATCGCGACATCTATCAGAGATAAAATTTAAATTTTTATTATTGGATTATTCCAAAATTTGAACGCATCAGCAGATAGCTATTAATGTCAACAACTGAGCAGAAATAGTATTTAATTAAAATAAATTAGTAATTAATGTATAATTTTAAATTTATTAATTAATAGAAAATAAAAGTAATTCATATTACTAAAATTAGTAAGTCCCATGATTATATTTTTTCCCTGCTAGAAAAACCTTAGATATTAATTTTTTTTTTTTAATGAACAGATCGCAACGTCTAATATCTCTATGGAGGGCATTCATGTACAACCGCCATTATTAAAAGTAAAATAACGCACCGCTCTAGAATCTTAGAAATTACTAAGTCTCGTGATCATTTCTATTTTTTTTTTTTTTCTGCGAGGAAAGCCTTAAATATTAAAGCAGTATTAAAAGTAATTTAGAAAAAATAACGATAAATGTCGGCCTTTCAAACTTCTGAAATACCAGACTACGTAGATGCAAGTTTTTAACAAAGGACTTGACATCTTTCCAGGGTTGCGTGTATTACTATTAAATAAATTCACTAATAAACTTTCGGCAACCTTTCGTTTTTTTTAATCACTTACACCCAGAAGTTAAAATTGATTTACAATCTTTTAACAGATCGCGGCATCAATCAGAGAGATGAAATTTAAATTTTTATTATTAGTAATTAATGTATAATATCACCCATAACTACATGTACAAGAATGTCGTTTTTGATAAAAGTTAAAAAATAACTATAAATACGTAAAAATGCGTATATTGTGACCAATTCCTTTGTCCACAATATAGCAATTTGTGCTATGTTATAATGTTTATTACCTAAACAATAACAATACTGAATATTTTTTAAAACTTTAAAGTATATTTAATATCTCCCTAATAGCTGTTGCGATCTGTCAAACCATACAAGGTTTTCTGCCTTACAAGCACACGTCAGTCTCGTAAGCGTGCGTACCTCAAGGCAGCCAGATAAAAGCATTACTGCAATTAAAATTCTGAGGACAAAGTCCTGTTCATCAGCAGCTTTATTAAAAGCCCAAAGGTCAAAAATAGAAAAAGAATATTATCTATAACTACATGTCGCGATTTGTGAATATACCCTAAGCAAGGGAGTAAAGCGACTAAGACACAAGGTGTTATTAAAAATTAGAAACCAGAAACATTATTATTATAATTCTTTCTTTCTTTTTTCCTTCCTTCCTTCCTTCACTCCTTCCTTTCTTTCGTCCTTTCTTTCTTTCTTTTTCGTTCTTTCTTTTTTCTTCCTTTCTTTCGTCCTTTCTTTCTTTCTTTCTTTCTTTCTTTGTTCCTTCCTTTCTTTCTCAATTCCTTTCTTTCTCGATTCCTTTCTTTCTTCCTTTCTTTCTTTCTTTCTTTCTTTCTTTCTTCCTTTCTTTCTTCCTTTCTTTCTCTCTTCCATTCTATCTTCCTTTATCTTTTCCTTTCTGTTATAGTGGAACACACCAATTCTATAGTTAATAGACTCTCCCACCTATAATAAGTAGGAGTAGTAAGAGTAACGAGGCAGTCGCTCAGTGGTTCGCACAGTCAGTCGATGCCGGACGACCATTAGTCGGATAATAAAGTATCAACGACCACAACTAGATTTCTCTGCGTCATTACCTATTATATCAAGTTCCTAACGTTTTGTACGTCGAACCTATTTTAGGACCGACTTAGTACAGATACACGCCTCCACTGTGAAACCACTCTATAACACACTTGGCGACGACGATTCGAACTCATACGGAGGAAGAAAAACTTTCGTTCGCCATAACACACTTGGCGACGAGGGATTCGAGTTCTTCGGCGAAAAAAAAGTAATTCATTCGCCATAACATACTTGGCGACGAGGTATTCGGATTCATACGGTGGAAGAGAAAAAAAAAATTCACCCGCTACAAGAAATTTGGCGAAGGGATTCGGGTTCATACATTAGAAGAGAAAAAAAGAATTCGTTCGCCACAGTATAATTTAGCGAAGGGATTCGGAATCATACGGTGGAAGAAAAAAAAATTCGCTCGCCACATTTGGTGACGAAATTCGTACTCATACGAAGTAAAAAGAAAAAATTGCTCGTCAAAATTATTTCGGTGACTAAATCTCGGACTAACATTAAAAAAAAAATCAGTCGTATTCTCAACTGAGAAAAGATTTTTTTTTCTCGATAAGACAATTTGCTCAAATAGGTCACGAATTGCAAATTCGTAGGACCCCCCTCTACAATATTTAAGCATTGTGTAAACTTTTTCAAAGATTGAGGAATGCAAAAATATATTCCAGGAATTTTTTAAGTTCCAGACGGAACAACAGATAACAATATTAGAGCAACAGAAGACATTCCAGATGCAACTAGAGGAGGAAACTTTTAATAGACAAATGCAGTTTCAACGAGAAATGGAACAGATGCATAAGGAGTTCCAAAACAAAATTCTAGAAATAACTGAGAAGAGGAAAGAGAAAAATCTAGAAAATGATTCTTTCCCAGAAAATACAATATGGAATTCAATTGAAATATTCACGTACAGTCCAGATGAAGAGATAACTTTTGAGGAGTATTATAAAAAATATACGGACGTGTATAACGAGGACTGCCACACGTGGTCTGAAAGAAAAAAGATAAGGCTTCTTTTAAGCAAGTTAGAAACTGCTGAGCATAACAAATTGGTAAACTACATTTTACCGAAAAAAACTAGGAAGTTGACATTTACCGAGGCGGTAAATATATTAAGTAAATTATGTAGTAAAAAGACATCTTTGTTTCGCAAGAGATGGAAATGCTTGAATCTTATGAAAGATGACGAACAAGACTATATAACGTACGCAGCCAATGTGAATAAGCATTGTGAAGAATTCAAGCTAGCAGAGTTAAGCGCTGAAAATTTTAAGTGCTTAGTGTTTGTTCAAGGGCTGGTATCGGAAAGAGACGCAGAGTTGAGAAAATTAGTACTGTCAAAATTAAAAAACGGATCAAGGATTTCGATACAGAGGTTGGCAGAAGACTGCACAAGATATGTTAGCGTAAAGAAAGATTCGAAAAAGATAGAACAGTCTGGCATTTCGAATGTAAGGAAAATACGCTACAAAAAAGAAAGTCAGTCGACCAAAAAGAATTCTAAAATTGCGGATTATCAAACAAAAAATGAAATACGAGAGAAAAATAAGGAAAAACTCCCGAAGTCATGTTTTGCTTGCGGTGAACTTCACTGGTACAAATATTGCAATTTTAGGAATAAAAAATGTTTCAACTGTAAAAGAGTGGGTCATAAAAGCTCGCATTGCAGGTCAAAAAATAAAGACAATAAAATAAGAAAATTAAAGTCTGAAGAGGTGAACAATGGAATAACCAGAAAATTTGTTACCGTCGAAATAAGTAATAAAAAAAATAAAAATGCAACTCGACACTGGTTCCGACCTATCTATCATAAATTTGCATACGTGGAAGAAGTTGGGGAAACCAACTTTAATGAAGACAAATAAAATCGCGAGGTCAGTGACGAAAGAAAAAATACAATTTATTGGAGATTTTGTTACAAACGTCACGTTAAATAAAAAACGCGAAAAGCTAAACTATTTGTCATAGAAAATACCACCAACTTTCATGTTACGAATTGGATAACAGAATTTCGATTATGGGATCTACCGATAAATTCTTTCTGTTACAAGGTAGACTTTTTAAACTGCGAAGCCCAAAAATTAGTAAAGAAACTTAAGGGAACATTTCTTACTGTGTTTTCTCCAGGTTAGGAAAAGTGTACCAAGATGGAGGCAAAATTCCAGCCAAAAGAAAATGCTCAGGCGGTATTCAAAAAGAAAAGGAATGTGCTTTTTGCTTCAATTGAACAGATAGATAAAGAATTGGACAGATTAAAGAAAACCGGTGTATTTAAAAAAGTTGAATGGGTAACACCGACGATATATGTGAAAAACAAGCTCCAGAAAGTAAAAATGAAGCCGACACCGAGAAAAACTGGGTAGCGAGTTACCCGCAACCAAGGACATGCAGTATTATTAAATGATTTAAGTCAGCTGAAGTCACCACAGAAAACATTAAGAAACACAAGATCAACAGAAGTAAAGCTAGAGGCTGAACAAATAGAACCACAAGAAGAACCTACAAAAACTTTGACACCATCCTTAAGAATCTCAAAGCGGAAGGTTGTTTCTGGTAACACTATGGAGGTACCAAAAAAATAGAAATGCGGGTTGGCAATATGATGTACTTGGTAAAAGACGAAAAATTCACGTGTAGTAACCAGATCAGACGAAGTTTTTCGGACGTGGTTGACAGAGGTCCCGCGGAAAAAAAAAAAAACGCCGATGGAGGTCATTTTCAATACGTTTGATGTAACAACGCCTGCAACAATTTTACCTGAGGTACGCCGATCCAGAAGAAAAAAAGAAAGGCAACTGATCATTTAAAAGTGGATCAAAAAACGTAGGAGATACGCTACGAGGTTGCTAAAAAAAAAAAAAAAATGAATTTTTTTTTGTTGTTTTTTCTTCATATTTTCCAGTAAAAAATGAAAAATAAATAAATAAAACTGTTTATTCCTACGGAGTAAAGTTTTAGTGAGGGATGTTATAGTAGAACACACATATTCTATAGTTAATAGACTCTCCCACCTATAATAAGTAAGGAGTAGTAAGAGTAACGAGTGAGTCGGCTCAGTGGGTCGGTCAGTCAGTCGATGCCGGACGACCGTTAGTCGGATACTAAAGTATCAGCGACCACAACTAGATTTCTCTGCGTCATTACCTATTATATCAAGTTCCTAACGTTTTGTACGTCGAACCTATTTTAGGACCGACTTAGTACAAATACAAGCCTCCACTGTGAAACCACTCCATAACACTTTCTTTCTTCCTTTCTTTCTTTCTAGTCAAATCCCTGTCTTGCGAACACTTCTCTTAATAATGATTTTAAAATACTTCCGTTAATCCAGATGCCGGATAATCTCGGGGATGATAACCTAGTGGATTAAAACGTTAATTCGTGAATTTGGTGACATTCTAGTTGCGTTTTCAATCCCTAGACTGACGGCTACAGATCTAAAGTTAATTGAGTAATAGTAAGAAACTAGATGAGCTATCTCTAGATGTGAGCAATGGAACTAGAACAATCTACCACCGTAGATTGAATAAAGGGTTCGATCCAAAATTCCCTGAAGATTACCCACAGAGACCTGAAAAAAAAAGCCCGGAGAGTAAAACGGCTGAAACGTTTTGTTACTAACAAAGATGAGAAAATTAGTGCGAATATAAATAATACGTTCATTAAATATTTAGACAGTCTAGGTAACAGCGGACTCTCCGATAAAACGCGGACTCCAAACCGGTAAAACGTGCAGCGACTAACCTTATTGCAATTACAAAGATCAACTCTATAAGTCTACGAATAGAAACGTCATCGACCCGGAAAAAAACCTAGAATTCAAAGTCTAGCCTCAAACCATTTCTTGAGCTTTAGAATCTCTGAGAGTCCGTCGCAGAAATAAAGAGGACAAACTACAAAGACGCATGATTGGTCACGCCCAAAAGAAATAGAATATACCACAGACCACTTGTTATAGTCTAGACAGACCATACAAACCAGAATAGTCGATAACTATTGCATATACCATGATGACACAAAAGTATAGAATATCTGGAGTTCTTTGGAATAAAGTCAAAACTGAATAAAATCAGAAATACACAAATATTTATTATCCTTTCTAAAATTGTTAAAGTGAAAATTGTTACTGACATAACTGCTACCGCGGCGTAGACGTGTATATACGCGTTTACCAAAAGTGTCTTTTTTCAAACACGGACGAATAAACATGTCCATAACATATCGTTTAAAAACCAGCTATAGACGTCGATCTTTATTCTTCTTTATGCCCTTTTGAGCTTGAAACGAATCCAGTTGTTAACTCATACGTCTAGTAGAGAATGTTAGCCACCGCTCAGGTACTTCAAGGTACCTCAGTTTTTAATCTTCCCAAACAAATATGGCACATAAAAAGAAAAGAAGCTTTGAGCGGCTATGACCAGCTTAGACAATCTAAGACCAAGCCAGACCAGCGGCCCGAGTGGAAACACTCGGGTTCCCACGCTAAAAATCAACCCTGTGTCATAACCTAACTCAGTGGTGGGGTCAAGATAAATCTGAGGTATAACCACTTGACTGTATCCCTTTTGAATGTGAAGTCTATTTTATTTCGTCAACTTTTTTACTGAGTGATTTATAATTACTTTTCTTTACTATATATTACATTCTAGTTTTTTCTGGCACTTCCGACACTTTTATTTCTTCCAACATAGATATTAGCGGATACCCGTATTTGAAATAGATGCCCTATTTTAAATCTTTATTTTAAACAGTACGTATTACGTCTATCGGTCTCCGCCTTCGAAAAATTTTAATAACGAAAATACACAGGCCGATATACGTAACACATACAGTTTAAAATAAATAAATGAAAAAAAAAATTGGCGTCTATTTAAAATACAAATATGCGCTATAATAATGTTTGAAGCAATGAAAATATCTAACTCAAAAAAATTCCATTAATTCTTTAGAAATTACTTTGTTTACGTTTCGGGCGCAAAACTGAACACATATGGGATTTTCGAGAAAAAATATCTAAATGCTTGAAAGTTAAAATAGAGCTTTCCCCGAAATTTGATACTCACTGTAGCTGAGTGGTAAAGCACGCTGGATCAAATGGTAGAGCAGAAGGTTCGATCACTGCCGGAGAGCACACTTTTTTCATTATGATTTCTCGAACGCGTAGACCCATAGACGTAACAAACTATTTAATATAAAAATTCGGCCTCTCTTACAAACACTAATTTCCACCATAATAACGTTTGAAATTATATATATATATATATATATATATATATATATATATATATATATATATAAAGGAACAGATAGTAAGAAGGCATTTTTTAAAAAAGCCAAAACAGAACGACCGGTTTCGTCCCAGGTCTTATCAAGTATTTATTCTGGGAATTTAAAAGCGTGTAAATTATTTATTATCGAATGTAGTTAAATGGGGGAAGAGAAAAAAAAATTATGAATTACTGGGAGACTAGAGTTCAATAATATTCAGACCCAGCAAGCATTCTCTCTGTTTACAAAGGGAAGGCTCATATATATATATATATATATATATATATATATATATATATATATATATATATATATATATATATATACTAAAAAGAAAAATAGTAGGCAAGACTAGAGCTAGACCAATAAAAACTTGAAAGAAATTTTTGGAATTTTCTTAATCAATTTTCTGCAGCCACTAAGAAATTAATTCATGGACTAGAAAGGATTAAAATTAAAACAAATCAAGATAATGCGCCTAAATTATTTAACCAAACATAGTTGAATGAAAATATATATATAATACATTTTTATACTTATACATTCTTTTTTATAGATCCAAATATTTAAGTAAATGCTCTGTTTATAATAAACAGTATTAACAACATTTACCCACCTGAATGTCCGAGAAATTGTCATAGAAAATATTCGTCCTCCGACAGGAATCGAATATGTATCCTATACGGAACACATAATATAGCCTGACGTGCTTTTACCGATTTCGACACAGAGGAGCTTTTGGTTAGCAAGGTCGATTTTACTGTTTTTAAACTACAATTTTCCATGATTTTCTCACGTACATTCATATCTGCTCGATGCGTATCAATATGTAAACAAATGACATCACACATTATGAAATGGACAAAGTCCAACTCTTACTATAAACATAAAAATGTCTTAAAAATAATTGTCGGTTTTTGTCCATTATATTATATTATGATATATATATATATATATATATATATATATATATATATATATATATATATATATATATATATAAAATATATAAAAGGTTAGCGGTTGGAGGTAAATCAGATCAGGAAACTGTAGTATTCTAAAGGGCTCAATAGACATGTGGAAAAAATAAAATGAAAGCAAAAATAACATGTACAGCTTTTAACTTTAAAAATCAGGTCAGCTAAATCTTCTACCTTGGTCAAATGATAAAATCCCCTGAGGATACCGTAAGTTTGAAAGCAAGGTATCAAGGTATATATATTAAGTTGGTGCAAAAATAATGGCGTTTTTTGACGTTCAACTTTATGTGAGAAAACGACATTATTTTTAAACCAACCTAATATATATATATATATATATATATATATATATATATATATATATGTGTCTGTGTGTGTGTCTGTGTGTGTGTGTCTGTGTGCCTGCGTGTCTGTGTCTGTGTGTATACCAACAGATATACAGTGAGAGAGAAACGGGGAAAGAGAATAAAATATATAAGAGAGAGAGAGAGGGGGGAGAGGGAGAGCGTAAGGTATTTATTGTTTAACGTCTGCGTCTTGGAAAAATAAACATAATTTGCTTTCCTGCTATTATGATTCCATTGCATGAAATTCTTCGGAAGGAAGTAGTTTTGTTCACAGTCCAAGTAAGAGGCTACAAATTCTTGCTACCGTCTCAAAATACGAGACAAAGAGGAATAGTAACAAAAGCCCTCAAAACGACACCAGTCTTATTTTGAGGAAGCTACCTCAACGCGACAATAAAACAGACAATACACAATATTCTTGTTTCCATTTTCTTTGCAAAATACGATATTTTATACAAAAGGAGGGAAAAATAATGATCTTTTACTCAAACTTTAAAACTCCCCCCCCCCTTAAGCAAGATCACTAAGTCGCAATGTCGTTACTGTGAGTGAAAAATAATCAGAATATTTTAGTTAGGTGAATGGATAATAAAATAATTTTTAACGGCTTATCAACCTATTGTAGGTTATTTAAAACCGAAAGGTATTTTGGATTGTAAGAATATTTTTTTTACGGCTTATCAACCCATTGCAGGTTATTTAAAGTTGAAAGATATTCTGAATTGTAAGAATAATTTCTTCTTTTTTACGGCTTATCAACCCATTGTAGGTTATTTAAAGCCGGGATATATTTTGGATTGTAAGAATAATTTCTTCTTCTTTACGGCTTATCAACCCATTGCAGATAATTTAAAGTTGAAACATATTTTGGATTGTAAGAATATTTTTTCTTTTTTACGGCTTATCAACCCATTGAAGGTTATTTAACACTGAAACATATTCTGGATTGCAAGAATAAGTTCTTCTTCTGTTTTACGGCCTATCAACTCATTGTAGATTATTTAAAGCCAGGATATATTTGGGATCGCAAGAATAATTCTTTATTTAGTCAATATTTTATTAACAGTGTTTTCAGATAACTAAAAATTTTTCCAAATTAAGAAGAGAGAAAATGGCGATTGCTTAAGAAGAGTGAAAATGGCGATTGACATTGCATTTAAATTTGAAAGATTGTAGGTGTAAGGGAACAAAGAAACCGGATGAGAGTTTTACAGGCTAGAAAAGGAAATATCGAAATAGAATTTACGGTTTACATCTAGCTAATTCAACAGTAAAACAATAACATCTCGATGCCAATCTAGTATTATTTTTCCAGACACAATTCATATTTATTCCATGACTTTTGGAGAAGATTCATATCTTTACTTCGTCAGAAATTATCTAGTCATATGAAAGTAAAAATCGCCTGTCCACTCTTCTTTCCTTTTTTTTCTTTTTTTTTTTTTTTTTTTCGGGGCAGTCTGTGAAATCCTCTTTCAAAATCACTTCATCGCTCTATCGAATCAAACGCCCTGATGAATTTGTCTCCATCTCTTTCACGGTCTTTTCATCTACGATTATGGTTTTTAGAAAAGACAGAAGTCACAGTGAGTTCATTCTGGAAAGTAGGGTTGTTCGAGGCAGGTGCTAATAAAACAGGTCAACGCGATAATCTGTCAAGAAGAAAAATCTGGAAAAAAAAAACACATTTCTAACAAGCAGACGATACGTTGTTAAAAAAAAAGTAACGATATATTTCAATTCTAAGAATTATGAGTTAACCAAAGCAAGGAAGACAATAATTGGAATGGCAGAAAAGAACATACTGAATTAGTTCATAATCATTTCTATTAACGAATTCGGAAAGCAATTCCGTATTTCACTACTGGGAAATATAAATGAACCAACCAAGACACGACTCGTTGAGAAAATGTGTCTATATTAAGTTTATCATCCTTTCTGTCTGAGAGTATCTTTTTAATCGTTTCCCTCCAAACAAGGCAATAATGGTTTTAGAATATGGGAGGGTATCAAGGAATGAAAATCTTTATTGATTAAGAAAAGGAACATGGTTCATAAGACAGAAGACATAAGTGAATGTGAATGACAAATCTTTAATGTTTGAGAAAAGGACAATAAAAGGAACAGGGTTCATGAACCAGAAGACAAAATTGATACCGAGTGCCGAGTCTTTAATCTTTAAAAAAAGGACAAAAAAGGAAAAGGGTTCATGAAACAGAAGACAAAAGTGAAATTGAATGACAGGTCTTTAATCTTTGAGAAAAAGAAAAAAGGATCAGGGTTCATAAAACAGAAGACAAAAATGAAAGTGAATAAAAAGTCGTTAATATTTGACAAAAGGGCAACAAAATGACAGGGTTCATAAGACAGAAGACAAAAATGAAAGTGAATGACAAGTCTTTAATCTTTGAGAAAAGGAAAAAAACAGGGTTCATGAGGCAGAAGACAAAATTCAAGGTGAATTACAAGTCTTTAATCTTTGAGAAAAGGAAAAAACAGGTTTCATGAGGCAGAAGACAAAAATGAAAGTGAATTACAAGTCTTTAATCTTTGAGAAAAGGACAAAAAACAGGGTTCATGAAACAGAAGACACAAATGAAAGTGAATGACAGGTCTTCAATCTTTGAGAAAAGGACAAAAAAACGGGGTTCATGAGACAGAAGACAAAATTGAAAGTGAATGACAAGTCTTTAATCAATTGAGAAAATGACAAAAAGAAATAGTGTTCATGAGACAGAAGACAAAATTGAAATTGATTGACAAGTCTTTAATCTTTAAGAAAAGGACAAAAAAAACAGGGTTCATGAAACAAAAGACAAAAGTGAAAGTGAATGACAAATCTTTAATTTTTGCTAAAAATGGCAAAAAACGACAAGGGTCATAAGACAGAAGCAAGAAATCGAAGGCTACTTCCACCAGTGATAAGTTGCAACTAGTTTATTCAACAGCAGAACGGTGAGACCTGACTGCCAATCCAGTAGCAAGCTTAAATTCATGAAGTCGGTACACCAGGGAAAAAGCTCACCAGAATAGTTGCCATGAAAATATTTGTAGAAATGACAGAAGCCACGTCTCGTCAGTGAGAAAGTGACTGATGTCAAGACGCCTGGTCAGGATCGAATGCATTGCAGACTCTTTTGCCAAGAATCTGACAATGCACACAAGGAGCACCAGACCAGATATGGCTGCAATGCATAAGATGGAATGCAATGTGCAAGATGGATTATGACGAGAAAGTTTGTTCTAGCATAAGACAGTGAATCAACATTCCTTATACTAGACGTAGCAATTGATTTGATATAGTCATTTCACTTCTTGTCAGCGGGAAAATTGTGAAAACATGAGGCTAAGCAGGCGTAACGTGAAGCTTTCCTGAAGTTTAGCATCAGCCATGCGGTTAGCAGCCAAAAAAATTGTGCCGTTTATAGCGCATTTAACCCCAGCATGGATTAAAACTTTTAAAAATTTTCCATTACTTTATAAAATATTTCAAAACATTTAAGCAGTGTACATGACGATTTGTATATGTCAATAGTGTCTTAACAAGTATAGAAATGGAAAATGTGACATATTCCACAAGGTGATCCATCGAAAGATGATCCACTTTGAATGAAGAACTTTTGAAGGATGCTATAGAATTCTATTCCGGTGAAAGTATTCCTTTCTGCCTTCCCCCTTCCTTCTTTTCTTTCGTTTATTCCTTTCTGCCTTTCTTCCTCCCTTCTTTTCTTTCGTTTATTCCTCTCTGCCTTTGCTCCTTCTTTCTTTTCTTTCGTTTATTCCTTTCTGTCTTTGCTCCCTCCTTCTTCTTTCGTTTATTCCTTTCTGCCATTCTTCCTTCCTTCTTTTCTTTCGTTTATTCCTTTCCGGCTTTGCTACTTCCTTATTTTCTTTCGTTTATTCCTTTCTGCCATTCTTCCTTCCTGCTTTTCTTTCGTTTATTACTTTCTGCCTTTGCTCCTTCCTTCTTTTCTTTCGTTTATTTCTTTCTGTCTTTCTTCCTTCCTTATTTTCTTTCGTTTATTACTTTCTTCTTTTGCTCCTTCCTTCTTTTCTTTCGTTTATTCCTTTCTGCCTTTGCTCCTTCCTTCTTTTCTTTCGTTTATTACTTTCTGCCTTTGCTCCCTCCTTTTTTTCTTTCGTTTATTTCTTTCTGCCTTTTGTCCTTCCTTCTTTTCTTTCGTTTATTCCTTTCTGCCTTTCTTCCTTCCTTCTTTTATTTGTTTAATCCTTTCTGACTTTCCCCCATCCTTCTTTTCTTTCGTTTATCCTTACCGGCTTTGCTACTTCTTTTTTTCTTTCGTTTATTCCTTTCTGCATTTGCTCCTTCCTTCTTTTCTTTCGTTTATTTCTTTCTGTCTTTCTTCCTTCCTTCTTTTCTTTCGTTTATTTCTTTCTGTCTTTCTTCCTTCCTTCTTTTCTTTCGTTTATTTCTTTCTGCCTTTCTTCCTTCCTTCTTTTCTTTCGTTTATTCCTTTCTTCTTTTGCTCCTTCCTTCTTTTCTTTCGTTTATTCCTTTCTGCCTTTCTTCCTTCCTTCTTTTCTTTCAATTATTACTTTCTGCCTTTGCTCCTTCCTTCTTTTCTTTCGTTTATTTCTTTCTGTCTTTCTTCCTTCCTTCTTTTCTTTCGTTTATTACTTTCTGCCTTTGCTCCTTCCTTCTTTTCTTTCGTTTATTCCTTTCTGCCTTTGCTCCTTCCTTCTTTTCTTTCGTTTATTACTTTCTGCCTTTGCTTCTTCCTTCTTTTCTTTCGTTTATTACTTTCTGCCTTTGCTCCTTCCTTCTTTTCTTTCGTTTATTACTTTCTGCCTTTGCTCCTTCCTTCTTTTCTTTCGTTTATTACTTTCTGCCTTTGCTCCTTCCTTCTTTTCTTTCGTTTATTACTTTCTGCCTTTGCTCCTTCCTTCTTTTTTTTCGTTTATTCCTTTCTGCCTTTGCTCCTTCCTTCTTTTCTTTCGTTTATTTCTTTCTGTCTTTCTTCCTTCCTTCTTTTCTTTCGTTTATTTCTTTCTGCCTTTCTTCCTTCCTTCTTTTCTTTCGTTTATTCCTTTCTTCTTTTGCTCCTTCCTTCTTTTCTTTCGTTTATTCCTTTCTGCCTTTCTTCCTTCCTTATTTTCTTTCGTTTATTTCTTTCTGTCTTTCTTCCATCCTTCTTTTCTTTCGTTTATTCCTTTCTTCTTTTGCTCCTTCCTTCTTTTCTTTCGTTTATTCCTTTCTGCCTTTCTTCCTTCCTTCTTTTCTTTCGTTTATTACTTTCTGCCTTTGCTCCTTCCTTCTTTTCTTTCGTTTATTTCTTTCTGTCTTTCTTCCTTCCTTCTTTTCTTTCGTTTATTACTTTCTTCTTTTGCTCCTTCCTTCTTTTCTTTCGTTTATTCCTTTCTGCCTTTGCTCCTTCCTTCTTTTCTTTCGTTTATTTCTTTCTGTCTTTCTTCCTTCCTTCTTTTCTTTCGTTTATTTCTTTCTGCCTTTCTTCCTTCCTTCTTTTCTTTCGTTTATTCCTTTCTTCTTTTGCTCCTTCCTTCTTTTCTTTCGTTTATTCCTTTCTGCCTTTCTTCCTTCCTTCATTTCTTTCGTTTATTTCTTTCTGTCTTTCTTCCTTCCTTCTTTTCTTTCGTTTATTCCTTTCTTCTTTTGCTCCTTCCTTCTTTTCTTTCGTTTATTCCTTTCTGCCTTTCTTCCTTCCTTCTTTTCTTTCGTTTATTACTTTCTGCCTTTGCTCCTTCCTTCTTTTCTTTCGTTTATTTCTTTCTGTCTTTCTTCCTTCCTTCTTTTCTTTCGTTTATTACTTTCTTCTTTTGCTCCTTCCTTCTTTTCTTTCGTTTATTCCTTTCTGCCTTTCTTCCTTCCTTCTTTTCTTTCGTTTATTACTTTCTGCCTTTGCTCCGTCCTTCTTTTCTTTCGTTTATTCCTTTCTGCCTTTGCTCCTTCCTTCTTTTCTTTCGTTTATTACTTTCTGCCTTTCTTCCTTCCTTCTTTTCTTTCGTTTATTACTTTCTGCCTTTGCTCCTTCCTTCTTTTCTTTCGTTTATTACTTTCTGCCTTTGCTCATTCCTTCTTTTCTTTCGTTTATTACTTTCTGCCTTTGCTCCTTCCTTCTTTTCTTTCGTTTATTACTTTCTGCCTTTGCTCCTTCCTTCTTTTCTTTCGTTTATTCCTTTCTGCCTTTGCTCCTTCCTTCTTTTCTTTCGTTTATTTCTTTCTGTCTTTCTTCCTTCCTTCTTTTCTTTCGTTTATTTCTTTCTGCCTTTCTTCCTTCCTTCTTTTCTTTCGTTTATTCCTTTCTTCTTTTGCTCCTTCCTTCTTTTCTTTCGTTTATTCCTTTCTGCCTTTCTTCCTTCCTTCTTTTCTTTCGTTTATTACTTTCTGCCTTTCTTCCTTCCTTCTTTTCTTTCGTTTATTTCTTTCTGTCTTCCTTCTTTTCTTTCGTTTATTCCTTTCTTCTTTTGCTCCTTCCTTCTTTTCTTTCGTTTATTCCTTTCTGCCTTTCTTCCTTCCTTCTTTTCTTTCGTTTATTACTTTCTGCCTTTGCTCCTTCCTTCTTTTCTTTCGTTTATTTCTTTCTGTCTTTCTTCCTTCCTTCTTTTCTTTCGTTTATTACTTTCTTCTTTTGCTCCTTCCTTCTTTTCTTTCGTTTATTCCTTTCTGCCTTTGCTCCTTCCTTCTTTTCTTTCGTTTATTACTTTCTGCCTTTGCTCCTTCCTTCTTTTCTTTCGTTTATTCCTTTCTGCCTTTGCTCCTTCCTTCTTTTCTTTCGTTTATTACTTTCTGCCTTTCTTCCTTCCTTCTTTTCTTTCGTTTATTACTTTCTGCCTTTGCTCCTTCCTTCTTTTCTTTCGTTTATTACTTTCTGCCTTTGCTCCTTCCTTCTTTTCTTTCGTTTATTACTTTCTGCCTTTGCTCCTTCCTTCTTTTCTTTCGTTTATTACTTTCTGCCTTTGCTCCTTCCTTCTTTTCTTTCGTTTATTCCTTTCTGCCTTTGCTCCTTCCTTCTTTTCTTTCGTTTATTTCTTTCTGTCTTTCTTCCTTCCTTCTTTTCTTTCGTTTATTTCTTTCTGCCTTTCTTCCTTACTTCTTTTCTTTCGTTTATTCCTTTCTTCTTTTGCTCCTTCCTTCTTTTCTTTCGTTTATTCATTTCTGCCTTTCTTCCTTCCTTCTTTTCTTTCGTTTATTCCTTTCTGCCTTTCTTCCTTCCTTCTTTTCTTTCGTTTATTTCTTTCTGTCTTTATTCCTTCCTTCTTTTCTTTCGTTTATTCCTTTCTTCTTTTGCTCCTTCCTTCTTTTCTTTCGTTTATTCCTTTCTGCCTTTCTTCCTTCCTTCTTTTCTTTCGTTTATTACTTTCTGCCTTTGCTCCTTCCTTCTTTTCTTTCGTTTATTCCTTTCTGCCTTTGCTCCTTCCTTCTTTTCTTTCGTTTATTTCTTTCTGTCTTTCTTCCTTCCTTCTTTTCTTTCGTTTATTTCTTTCTACCTTTCTTCCTTCCTTCTTTTCTTTCGTTTATTCCTTTCTTCTTTTGCTCCTTCCTTCTTTTCTTTCGTTTATTCCTTTCTGCCTTTCTTCCTTCCTTCTTTTCTTTCGTTTATTTCTTTCTGTCTTTGCTCCTTCCTTCTTTTCTTTCGTTTATTTCTTTCTGTCTTTCTTCCTTCCTTCTTTTCTTTCGTTTATTACTTTCTTCTTTTGCTCCTTCCTTCTTTTCTTTCGTTTATTCCTTTCTGCCTTTGCTCCTTCCTTCTTTTCTTTCGTTTATTTCTTTCTGTCTTTCTTCCATCCTTCTTTTCTTTCGTTTATTCCTTTCTTCTTTTGCTCCTTCCTTCTTTTCTTTCGTTTATTCCTTTCTGCCTTTCTTCCTTCCTTCTTTTCTTTCGTTTATTACTTTCTGCCTTTGCTCCTTCCTTCTTTTCTTTCGTTTATTTCTTTCTGTCTTTCTTCCTTCCTTCTTTTCTTTCGTTTATTACTTTCTTCTTTTGCTCCTTCCTTCTTTTCTTTCGTTTATTCCTTTCTGCCTTTGCTCCTTCCTTCTTTTCTTTCGT
The DNA here is from genome assembly GCA_963932145.1 of Acanthosepion lycidas. Lineage (NCBI taxonomy): Eukaryota > Metazoa > Mollusca > Cephalopoda > Sepiida > Sepiidae > Acanthosepion > Acanthosepion lycidas. The sequence continues at coordinate 21,930,525 of OZ010607.1, forward strand.
TTATTTCTTTCTGTCTTTCTTCCTTCCTTCTTTTCTTTCGTTTATGTCTTTCTGCCTTTCTTCCTTCCTTCTTTTCTTTCGTTTATTCCTTTCTTCTTTTGCTCCTTCCTTCTTTTCTTTCGTTTATTCCTTTCTGCCTTTCTTCCTTCCTTCATTTCTTTCGTTTATTTCTTTCTGTCTTTCTTCCTTCCTTCTTTTCTTTCGTTTATTCCTTTCTTCTTTTGCTCCTTCCTTCTTTTCTTTCGTTTATTCCTTTCTGCCTTTCTTCCTTCCTTCTTTTCTTTCGTTTATTACTTTCTGCCTTTGCTCCTTCCTTCTTTTCTTTCGTTTATTTCTTTCTGTCTTTCTTCCTTCCTTCTTTTCTTTCGTTTATTACTTTCTTCTTTTGCTCCTTCCTTCTTTTCTTTCGTTTATTCCTTTCTGCCTTTCTTCCTTCCTTCTTTTCTTTCGTTTATTACTTTCTGCCTTTGCTCCGTCCTTCTTTTCTTTCGTTTATTCCTTTCTGCCTTTGCTCCTTCCTTCTTTTCTTTCGTTTATTACTTTCTGCCTTTCTTCCTTCCTTCTTTTCTTTCGTTTATTACTTTCTGCCTTTGCTCCTTCCTTCTTTTCTTTCGTTTATTACTTTCTGCCTTTGCTCCTTCCTTCTTTTCTTTCGTTTATTACTTTCTGCCTTTGCTCCTTCCTTCTTTTCTTTCGTTTATTACTTTCTGCCTTTGCTCCTTCCTTCTTTTCTTTCGTTTATTCCTTTCTGCCTTTGCTCCTTCCTTCTTTTCTTTCGTTTATTTCTTTCTGTCTTTCTTCCTTCCTTCTTTTCTTTCGTTTATTTCTTTCTGCCTTTCTTCCTTCCTTCTTTTCTTTCGTTTATTCCTTTCTTCTTTTGCTCCTTCCTTCTTTTCTTTCGTTTATTCCTTTCTGCCTTTCTTCCTTCCTTCTTTTCTTTCGTTTATTACTTTCTGCCTTTCTTCCTTCCTTCTTTTCTTTCGTTTATTTCTTTCTGTCTTTCTTCCTTCCTTCTTTTCTTTCGTTTATTCCTTTCTTCTTTTGCTCCTTCCTTCTTTTCTTTCGTTTATTCCTTTCTGCCTTTCTTCCTTCCTTCTTTTCTTTCGTTTATTTCTTTCTGTCTTTGCTCCTTCCTTCTTTTCTTTCGTTTATTTCTTTCTGTCTTTCTTCCTTCCTTCTTTTCTTTCGTTTATTACTTTCTTCTTTTGCTCCTTCCTTCTTTTCTTTCGTTTATTCCTTTCTGCCTTTGCTCCTTCCTTCTTTTCTTTCGTTTATTTCTTTCTGTCTTTCTTCCATCCTTCTTTTCTTTCGTTTATTCCTTTCTTCTTTTGCTCCTTCCTTCTTTTCTTTCGTTTATTCCTTTCTGCCTTTCTTCCTTCCTTCTTTTCTTTCGTTTATTACTTTCTGCCTTTGCTCCTTCCTTCTTTTCTTTCGTTTATTACTTTCTGCCTTTGCTCCTTCCTTCTTTTCTTTCGTTTATTACTTTCTGCCTTTGCTCCTTCCTTCTTTTCTTTCGTTTATTACTTTCTGCCTTTGCTCCTTCCTTCTTTTCTTTCGTTTATTCCTTTCTGCCTTTGCTCCTTCCTTCTTTTCTTTCGTTTATTTCTTTCTGTCTTTCTTCCTTCCTTCTTTTCTTTCGTTTATTTCTTTCTGCCTTTCTTCCTTACTTCTTTTCTTTCGTTTATTCCTTTCTTCTTTTGCTCCTTCCTTCTTTTCTTTCGTTTATTCATTTCTGCCTTTCTTCCTTCCTTCTTTTCTTTCGTTTATTCCTTTCTGCCTTTCTTCCTTCCTTCTTTTCTTTCGTTTATTTCTTTCTGTCTTTATTCCTTCCTTCTTTTCTTTCGTTTATTCCTTTCTTCTTTTGCTCCTTCCTTCTTTTCTTTCGTTTATTCCTTTCTGCCTTTCTTCCTTCCTTCTTTTCTTTCGTTTATTACTTTCTGCCTTTGCTCCTTCCTTCTTTTCTTTCGTTTATTCCTTTCTGCCTTTGCTCCTTCCTTCTTTTCTTTCGTTTATTTCTTTCTGTCTTTCTTCCTTCCTTCTTTTCTTTCGTTTATTTCTTTCTACCTTTCTTCCTTCCTTCTTTTCTTTCGTTTATTCCTTTCTTCTTTTGCTCCTTCCTTCTTTTCTTTCGTTTATTCCTTTCTGCCTTTCTTCCTTCCTTCTTTTCTTTCGTTTATTTCTTTCTGTCTTTGCTCCTTCCTTCTTTTCTTTCGTTTATTTCTTTCTGTCTTTCTTCCTTCCTTCTTTTCTTTCGTTTATTACTTTCTTCTTTTGCTCCTTCCTTCTTTTCTTTCGTTTATTCCTTTCTGCCTTTGCTCCTTCCTTCTTTTCTTTCGTTTATTTCTTTCTGTCTTTCTTCCATCCTTCTTTTCTTTCGTTTATTCCTTTCTTCTTTTGCTCCTTCCTTCTTTTCTTTCGTTTATTCCTTTCTGCCTTTCTTCCTTCCTTCTTTTCTTTCGTTTATTACTTTCTGCCTTTGCTCCTTCCTTCTTTTCTTTCGTTTATTTCTTTCTGTCTTTCTTCCTTCCTTCTTTTCTTTCGTTTATTACTTTCTTCTTTTGCTCCTTCCTTCTTTTCTTTCGTTTATTCCTTTCTGCCTTTGCTCCTTCCTTCTTTTCTTTCGTTTATTTCTTTCTGTCTTTCTTCCTTCCTTCTTTTCTTTCGTTTATGTCTTTCTGCCTTTCTTCCTTCCTTCTTTTCTTTCGTTTATTCCTTTCTTCTTTTGCTCCTTCCTTCTTTTCTTTCGTTTATTCCTTTCTGCCTTTCTTCCTTCCTTCATTTCTTTCGTTTATTTCTTTCTGTCTTTCTTCCTTCCTTCTTTTCTTTCGTTTATTCCTTTCTTCTTTTGCTCCTTCCTTCTTTTCTTTCGTTTATTCCTTTCTGCCTTTCTTCCTTCCTTCTTTTCTTTCGTTTATTACTTTCTGCCTTTGCTCCTTCCTTCTTTTCTTTCGTTTATTTCTTTCTGTCTTTCTTCCTTCCTTCTTTTCTTTCGTTTATTACTTTCTTCTTTTGCTCCTTCCTTCTTTTCTTTCGTTTATTCCTTTCTGCCTTTCTTCCTTCCTTCTTTTCTTTCGTTTATTACTTTCTGCCTTTGCTCCGTCCTTCTTTTCTTTCGTTTATTCCTTTCTGCCTTTGCTCCTTCCTTCTTTTCTTTCGTTTATTACTTTCTGCCTTTCTTCCTTCCTTCTTTTCTTTCGTTTATTACTTTCTGCCTTTGCTCCTTCCTTCTTTTCTTTCGTTTATTACTTTCTGCCTTTGCTCCTTCCTTCTTTTCTTTCGTTTATTACTTTCTGCCTTTGCTCCTTCCTTCTTTTCTTTCGTTTATTACTTTCTGCCTTTGCTCCTTCCTTCTTTTCTTTCGTTTATTCCTTTCTGCCTTTGCTCCTTCCTTCTTTTCTTTCGTTTATTTCTTTCTGTCTTTCTTCCTTCCTTCTTTTCTTTCGTTTATTTCTTTCTGCCTTTCTTCCTTCCTTCTTTTCTTTCGTTTATTCCTTTCTTCTTTTGCTCCTTCCTTCTTTTCTTTCGTTTATTCCTTTCTGCCTTTCTTCCTTCCTTCTTTTCTTTCGTTTATTACTTTCTGCCTTTCTTCCTTCCTTCTTTTCTTTCGTTTATTTCTTTCTGTCTTTCTTCCTTCCTTCTTTTCTTTCGTTTATTCCTTTCTTCTTTTGCTCCTTCCTTCTTTTCTTTCGTTTATTCCTTTCTGCCTTTCTTCCTTCCTTCTTTTCTTTCGTTTATTTCTTTCTGTCTTTGCTCCTTCCTTCTTTTCTTTCGTTTATTTCTTTCTGTCTTTCTTCCTTCCTTCTTTTCTTTCGTTTATTACTTTCTTCTTTTGCTCCTTCCTTCTTTTCTTTCGTTTATTCCTTTCTGCCTTTGCTCCTTCCTTCTTTTCTTTCGTTTATTTCTTTCTGTCTTTCTTCCATCCTTCTTTTCTTTCGTTTATTCCTTTCTTCTTTTGCTCCTTCCTTCTTTTCTTTCGTTTATTCCTTTCTGCCTTTCTTCCTTCCTTCTTTTCTTTCGTTTATTACTTTCTGCCTTTGCTCCTTCCTTCTTTTCTTTCGTTTATTTCTTTCTGTCTTTCTTCCTTCCTTCTTTTCTTTCGTTTATTACTTTCTTCTTTTGCTCCTTCCTTCTTTTCTTTCGTTTATTCCTTTCTGCCTTTGCTCCTTCCTTCTTTTCTTTCGTTTATTTCTTTCTGTCTTTCTTCCTTCCTTCTTTTCTTTCGTTTATGTCTTTCTGCCTTTCTTCCTTCCTTCTTTTCTTTCGTTTATTCCTTTCTTCTTTTGCTCCTTCCTTCTTTTCTTTCGTTTATTCCTTTCTGCCTTTCTTCCTTCCTTCATTTCTTTCGTTTATTTCTTTCTGTCTTTCTTCCTTCCTTCTTTTCTTTCGTTTATTCCTTTCTTCTTTTGCTCCTTCCTTCTTTTCTTTCGTTTATTCCTTTCTGCCTTTCTTCCTTCCTTCTTTTCTTTCGTTTATTACTTTCTGCCTTTGCTCCTTCCTTCTTTTCTTTCGTTTATTTCTTTCTGTCTTTCTTCCTTCCTTCTTTTCTTTCGTTTATTACTTTCTTCTTTTGCTCCTTCCTTCTTTTCTTTCGTTTATTCCTTTCTGCCTTTCTTCCTTCCTTCTTTTCTTTCGTTTATTACTTTCTGCCTTTGCTCCGTCCTTCTTTTCTTTCGTTTATTCCTTTCTGCCTTTGCTCCTTCCTTCTTTTCTTTCGTTTATTACTTTCTGCCTTTCTTCCTTCCTTCTTTTCTTTCGTTTATTACTTTCTGCCTTTGCTCCTTCCTTCTTTTCTTTCGTTTATTACTTTCTGCCTTTGCTCCTTCCTTCTTTTCTTTCGTTTATTACTTTCTGCCTTTGCTCCTTCCTTCTTTTCTTTCGTTTATTACTTTCTGCCTTTGCTCCTTCCTTCTTTTCTTTCGTTTATTCCTTTCTGCCTTTGCTCCTTCCTTCTTTTCTTTCGTTTATTTCTTTCTGTCTTTCTTCCTTCCTTCTTTTCTTTCGTTTATTTCTTTCTGCCTTTCTTCCTTCCTTCTTTTCTTTCGTTTATTCCTTTCTTCTTTTGCTCCTTCCTTCTTTTCTTTCGTTTATTCCTTTCTGCCTTTCTTCCTTCCTTCTTTTCTTTCGTTTATTACTTTCTGCCTTTCTTCCTTCCTTCTTTTCTTTCGTTTATTTCTTTCTGTCTTTCTTCCTTCCTTCTTTTCTTTCGTTTATTCCTTTCTTCTTTTGCTCCTTCCTTCTTTTCTTTCGTTTATTCCTTTCTGCCTTTCTTCCTTCCTTCTTTTCTTTCGTTTATTACTTTCTGCCTTTGCTCCTTCCTTCTTTTCTTTCGTTTATTTCTTTCTGTCTTTCTTCCTTCCTTCTTTTCTTTCGTTTATTACTTTCTTCTTTTGCTCCTTCCTTCTTTTCTTTCGTTTATTCCTTTCTGCCTTTGCTCCTTCCTTCTTTTCTTTCGTTTATTACTTTCTGCCTTTGCTCCTTCCTTCTTTTCTTTCGTTTATTCCTTTCTGCCTTTGCTCCTTCCTTCTTTTCTTTCGTTTATTACTTTCTGCCTTTCTTCCTTCCTTCTTTTCTTTCGTTTATTACTTTCTGCCTTTGCTCCTTCCTTCTTTTCTTTCGTTTATTACTTTCTGCCTTTGCTCCTTCCTTCTTTTCTTTCGTTTATTACTTTCTGCCTTTGCTCCTTCCTTCTTTTCTTTCGTTTATTACTTTCTGCCTTTGCTCCTTCCTTCTTTTCTTTCGTTTATTCCTTTCTGCCTTTGCTCCTTCCTTCTTTTCTTTCGTTTATTTCTTTCTGTCTTTCTTCCTTCCTTCTTTTCTTTCGTTTATTTCTTTCTGCCTTTCTTCCTTACTTCTTTTCTTTCGTTTATTCCTTTCTTCTTTTGCTCCTTCCTTCTTTTCTTTCGTTTATTCATTTTTGCCTTTCTTCCTTCCTTCTTTTCTTTCGTTTATTCCTTTCTGCCTTTCTTCCTTCCTTCTTTTCTTTCGTTTATTTCTTTCTGTCTTTATTCCTTCCTTCTTTTCTTTCGTTTATTCCTTTCTTCTTTTGCTCCTTCCTTCTTTTCTTTCGTTTATTCCTTTCTGCCTTTCTTCCTTCCTTCTTTTCTTTCGTTTATTACTTTCTGCCTTTGCTCCTTCCTTCTTTTCTTTCGTTTATTCCTTTCTGCCTTTGCTCCTTCCTTCTTTTCTTTCGTTTATTTCTTTCTGTCTTTCTTCCTTCCTTCTTTTCTTTCGTTTATTTCTTTCTACCTTTCTTCCTTCCTTCTTTTCTTTCGTTTATTCCTTTCTTCTTTTGCTCCTTCCTTCTTTTCTTTCGTTTATTCCTTTCTGCCTTTCTTCCTTCCTTCTTTTCTTTCGTTTATTTCTTTCTGTCTTTATTCCTTCCTTCTTTTCTTTCGTTTATTCCTTTCTTCTTTTGCTCCTTCCTTCTTTTCTTTCCTTTATTCCTTTCTGCCTTTCTTCCTTCCTTTTTTTCTTTCGTTTATTACTTTCTGCCTTTGCTCCTTCCTTCTTTTCTTTCGTTTATTTCTTTCTGTCTTTCTTCCTTCCTTCTTTTCTTTCGTTTATTACTTTCTTCTTTTGCTCCTTCCTTCTTTTCTTTCGTTTATTCCTTTCTGCCTTTGCTCCTTCCTTCTTTTCTTTCGTTTATTTCTTTCTGTCTTTCTTCCTTCCTTCTTTTCTTTCGTTTATTTCTTTCTGCCTTTCTTCCTTCCTTCTTTTCTTTCGTTTATTCCTTTCTTCTTTTGCTCCTTCCTTCTTTTCTTTCGTTTATTCCTTTCTGCCTTTCTTCCTTCCTTCTTTTCTTTCGTTTATTTCTTTCTGTCTTTCTTCCTTCCTTCTTTTCTTTCGTTTATTCCTTTCTTCTTTTGCTCCTTCCTTCTTTTCTTTCGTTTATTCCTTTCTGCCTTTCTTCCTTCCTTCTTTTCTTTCGTTTATTACTTTCTGCCTTTGCTCCTTCCTTCTTTTCTTTCGTTTATTTCTTTCTGTCTTTCTTCCTTCCTTCTTTTCTTTCGTTTATTACTTTCTTCTTTTGCTCCTTCCTTCTTTTCTTTCGTTTATTCCTTTCTGCCTTTCTTCCTTCCTTCTTTTCTTTCGTTTATTACTTTCTGCCTTTGCTGCTTCCTTCTTTTCTTTCGTTTATTCCTTTCTGCCTTTGCTCCTTCCTTCTTTTCTTTCGTTTATTACTTTCTGCCTTTCTTCCTTCCTTCTTTTCTTTCGTTTATTACTTTCTGCCTTTGCTCCTTCCTTCTTTTCTTTCGTTTATTACTTTCTGCCTTTGCTCCTTCCTTCTTTTCTTTCGTTTATTACTTTCTGCCTTTGCTCCTTCCTTCTTTTCTTTCGTTTATTCCTTTCTGCCTTTGCTCCTTCCTTCTTTTCTTTCGTTTATTTCTTTCTGTCTTTCTTCCTTCCTTCTTTTCTTTCGTTTATTCCTTTCTGCCTTTCTTCCTTCCTTCTTTTCTTTCGTTTATTACTTTCTGCCTTTCTTCCTTCCTTCTTTTCTTTCGTTTATTTCTTTCTGTCTTTCTTCCTTCCTTCTTTTCTTTCGTTTATTCCTTTCTTCTTTTGCTCCTTCCTTCTTTTCTTTCGTTTATTCCTTTCTGCCTTTCTTCCTTCCTTCTTTTCTTTCGTTTATTACTTTCTGCCTTTGCTCCTTCCTTCTTTTCTTTCGTTTATTTCTTTCTGTCTTTCTTCCTTCCTTATTTTCTTTCGTTTATTACTTTCTTCTTTTGCTCCTTCCTTCTTTTCTTTCGTTTATTCCTTTCTGCCTTTGCTCCTTCCTTCTTTTCTTTCGTTTATTACTTTCTGCCTTTGCTCCTTCCTTCTTTTCTTTCGTTTATTCCTTTCTGCCTTTGCTCCTTCCTTCTTTTCTTTCGTTTATTACTTTCTGCCTTTCTTCCTTCCTTCTTTTCTTTCGTTTATTACTTTCTGCCTTTGCTCCTTCCTTCTTTTCTTTCGTTTATTACTTTCTGCCTTTGCTCCTTCCTTCTTTTCTTTCGTTTATTACTTTCTGCCTTTGCTCCTTCCTTCTTTTCTTTCGTTTATTACTTTCTGCCTTTGCTCCTTCCTTCTTTTCTTTCGTTTATTCCTTTCTGCCTTTGCTCCTTCCTTCTTTTCTTTCGTTTATTTCTTTCTGTCTTTCTTCCTTCCTTCTTTTCTTTCGTTTATTTCTTTCTGCCTTTATTCCTTCCTTCTTTTCTTTCGTTTATTCCTTTCTTCTTTTGCTCCTTCCTTCTTTTCTTTCGTTTATTCCTTTCTGCCTTTCTTCCTTCCTTCTTTTCTTTCGTTTATTCCTTTCTGCCTTTCTTCCTTCCTTCTTTTCTTTCGTTTATTTCTTTCTGTCTTTCTTCCTTCCTTCTTTTCTTTCGTTTATTCCTTTCTTCTTTTGCTCCTTCCTTCTTTTCTTTCGTTTATTCCTTTCTGCATTTCTTCCTTCCTTCTTTTCTTTCGTTTATTACTTTCTGCCTTTGCTCCTTCCTTCTTTTCTTTCGTTTATTTCTTTCTGTCTTTCTTCCTTCCTTCTTTTCTTTCGTTTATTACTTTCTTCTTTTGCTCCTTCCTTCTTTTCTTTCGTTTATTCCTTTCTGCCTTTGCTCCTTCCTTCTTTTCTTTCGTTTATTTCTTTCTGTCTTTCTTCCTTCCTTCTTTTCTTTCGTTTATTTCTTTCTGTCTTTCTTCCTTCCTTCTTTTCTTTCGTTTATTACTTTCTGCCTTTGCTCCTTCCTTCTTTTCTTTCGTTTATTCCTTTCTGCCTTTCTTCCTTCCTTCTTTTCTTTCGTTTATTACTTTCTGCCTTTGCTCCTTCCTTCTTTTCTTTCTTTTATTATTTTCTGCCTTTCTTCCTTCCTTCTTTTCTTTCGTTTATTACTTTCTGCCTTTGCTCCCTCCTTTTTTTCTTTCGTTTATTTCTTTCTGTCTTTCTTCCTTCCTTCTTTTCTTTCGTTTATTCCTTTCTACCTTTGCTCATTCCTTCTTTTCTTTCGTTTATTCATTTCTGCCTTTGCTCCTTCCTTCTTTTCTTTCGTTTATTCTTTTCTGCCTTTGCTCCTTCCTTCTTTTCTTTCTTTTATTGCTTTGTCTTTCTTCCTTCCTTTTTTCTTTCGTTTATTCCTTTCTGCCTTTGCTCCTTTCTTCTTTTCTTTCGTTTATTTCTTTCTGTCTTTCTTCCTTCCTTCTTTTCTTTCGTTTATTTCTTTCTGCCTTTCTTCCTTCCTTCTTTTCTTTCGTTTATTACTTTCTGCCTTTGCTCCCTCCTTTTTTTCTTTCGTTTATTCCTTTCTGCCTTTCGTCCTTCCTTCTTTTCTTTCGTTTATTTCTTTCTGCCTTTCTTCCTTCCTTCTTTTCTTTCTTTTATTGCTTTGTCTTTCTTCCTTCCTTTTTTCTTTCGTTTATTACTTTCTGCCTTTGCTCCTTCCTTCTTTTCTTTCGTTTATTCCTTTCTGCCTTTCTTCCTTCCTTCTTTTCTTTCGTTTATTACTTTCTGCCTTTGCTCCTTCCTTCTTTTCTTTCGTTTATTCCTTTCTGCCTTTCTTCCTTCTTTCTTTTCTTTCGTTTATTCCTTTCTGCCTTTCTTCCTTCCTTCTTTTCTTTCGTTTATTACTTTCTGCCTTTGCTCCCTCCTTTTTTTCTTTCGTTTATTCCTTTCTGCCTTTCGTCCTTCCTTCTTTTCTTTCGTTTATTTCTTTCTGTCTTTCTTCCTTCCTTCTTTTCTTTCGTTTATTTCTTTCTGCCTTTCTTCCTTCCTTCTTTTCTTTCGTTTATTACTTTCTGCCTTTGCTCCCTCCTTTTTTTCTTTCGTTTATTCCTTTCTGCCTTTCGTCCTTCCTTCTTTTCTTTCGTTTATTTCTTTCTGCCTTTCTTCCTTCCTTCTTTTCTTTCTTTTATTGCTTTGTCTTTCTTCCTTCCTTTTTTCTTTCGTTTATTACTTTCTGCCTTTGCTCCTTCCTTCTTTTCTTTCGTTTATTCCTTTCTGCCTTTCTCCCTTCCTTCTTTTCTTTCGTTTATTACTTTCTGCCTTTGCTCCTTCCTTCTTTTCTTTCGTTTATTCCTTTCTGCCTTTCTTCCTTCCTTCTTTTCTTTCGTTTATTACTTTCTGCCTTTGCTCCTTTCTTCTTTTCTTTCGTTTATTCCTTTCTGCCTTTGCTCCTTCCTTTTTTTCTTTCGTTTATTACTTTCTGCCTTTGCTCCTTTCTTCTTTTCTTTCGTTTATTCCTTTCTGCCTTTCTTCCTTCCTTCTTTTCTTTCGTTTATTACTTTCTGCCTTTGCTCCCTCCTTTTTTTCTTTCGTTTATTCCTTTCTGCCTTTGCTCCTTCCTTCTTTTCTTTCGTTTATTTCTTTCTGTCTTTCTTCCTTCCTTCTTTTCTTTCGTTTATTTCTTTCTGCCTTTCTTCCTTCCTTCTTTTCTTTCGTTTATTCCTTTCTGCCTTTCGTCCTTCCTTCTTTTCTTTCGTTTATTACTTTCTTCTTTTGCTCCTTCCTTCTTTTCTTTCGTTTATTACTTTCTGCCTTTCTTCCTTCCTTCTTTTCTTTCGTTTATTCCTTTCTGCCTTTGCTCCTTCCTTCTTTTCTTTCGTTTATTCCTTTCTGCCTTTCTTCCTTCCTTCTTTTCTTTCGTTTATTACTTTCTGCCTTTGCACCCTCCTTTTTTTCTTTCGTTTATTCCTTTCTGCCTTTCGTCCTTCCTTCTTTTCTTTCGTTTATTTCTTTCTGTCTTTCTTCCTTCCTTCTTTTCTTTCGTTTATTTCTTTCTGTCTTTCTTCCTTCCTTCTTTTCTTTCGTTTATTCCTTTCTTCTTTTGCTCCTTCCTTCTTTTCTTTCGTTTATTCCTTTCTGCCTTTCTTCCTTCCTTCTTTTCTTTCGTTTATTACTTTCTGCCTTTGCTCCTTTCTTCTTTTCTTTCGTTTATTCCTTTCTGCCTTTCTTCCTTCCTTCTTTTCTTTCGTTTATTACTTTCTGCCTTTGCTCCCTCCTTTTTTTCTTTCGTTTATTCCTTTCTGCCTTTCGTCCTTCCTTCTTTTCTTTCGTTTATTTCTTTCTGCCTTTCTTCCTTCCTTCTTTTCTTTCGTTTATTCCTTTCTTCTTTTGCTCCTTCCTTCTTTTCTTTCGTTTATTCCTTTCTGCCTTTCTTCCTTCCTTCTTTTCTTTCGTTTATTACTTTCTGCCTTTGCTCCTTTCTTCTTTTCTTTCGTTTATTCCTTTCTGCCTTTCTTCCTTCCTTCTTTTCTTTCGTTTATTACTTTCTGCCTTTGCTCCTTTCTTCTTTTCTTTCGTTTATTCCTTTCTGCCTTTCTTCCTTCCTTCTTTTCTTTCGTTTATTACTTTCTGCCTTTGATCCCTCCTTTTTTTCTTTCGTTTATTCCTTTCTGCCTTTCGTCCTTCCTTCTTTTCTTTCGTTTATTTCTTTCTGTCTTTCTTCCTTCCTTCTTTTCTTTCGTTTATTTCTTTCTGCCTTTCGTCCTTCCTTTTTTTCTTTCGTTTATTCCTTTCTGCCTTTCGTCCTTCCTTCTTTTCTTTCGTTTATTTCTTTCTGTCTTTCTTCCTTCCTTCTTTTCTTTCGTTTATTACTTTCTGCCTTTGCTCCCTCCTTTTTTTCTTTCGTTTATTCCTTTCTCCCTTTCTTCCTTCCTTCTTTTCTTTCGTTTATTCCTTTTTGCCTTTCTTCCTTTCCTTCTTTTCTTTCGTTTATTCCTTTCTGCCTTTCCTCTTCCCTTGTTTTCTTTCGTTTATTCTTTTCTGCCTTTCCTCCTTCCTTCTGCTCTTTCGTTTATTTCTTTCCGCTTTTTCTCCTTCCTTCTTTTCTATCGTTTATTTCTTCTTTCTCCCTCTCTCTTCCCCTTGATTCATTTCATTATTATTTTTCCATCATTCGTCCGACTTTCCTTTCCTTATACTATCCTTCCGTTCTATTCTTCTTTCTATTCTATCTTTTCATTCATTCTTTTCTATCTTCTTTCATTTCCTTCATTTATTCCGCTATTTCTTTTTGCGTTATTTATCGTTACTTTTTCTTCGTCGCTTTTACTCCGTTATTCAGTATCTCGTATCTGATAAAACTTACCCAGCGATAAAACATCTGTATACTGCACTTCAATTAGAGGTCGTCATTTATAGATAATCATTATCGTTCATTATTTTCAGTCATTTTTTTATACTTCATTTTATCTTATCCAATAAGAGAAAATCTCTTTGGAAGTAAAGAAAATGCTGTTCCGGTGTCAAATTATTTGGGTTACGAATCCACAACTTATTAAATATTCATTATTTTCTACGTTGAAACAAATCGAGAGAGGCAGGCGGTTCAGGAATTAGGTTGTCAGCGGCCGCGTTCCACCGTTACAATTTATATGAAAGCTGGAAATTCCTTCTAAAACGTAAACTTCTGTGTTTATTTAATTTTCAGGAAGATTTCAAAATTATCTTCTTAATAAGCTGGCATCTTAGAGTTCTGAATTTAGAGGTTAATTCGAAACAGCAAACTGTTTATAACGTTCTAAAGAAATTGAAGTGACGCAAATGTAAGAGACTGCACTAAACTGTTTCTATACTGAACCGTTTCTAAATCTGTTGGGTTATTTTTGTGACCATGTAAATGGTTAAAGAAATAACAAAACAATTGTTACAGATATATCATATATTAAACAGTGAATACAACAAAAGAGTATTACACGACTAGTGAGTGTGTGTCGGTTGACCCAACATTCAGTCTAATCGACTGTTATATTTAACAGCCCCCCTCACGAGGGATGTATGCGAAACAAGACCGAGTTTTCCGTGGGTTCTCCGAGCCCGTAGGCTCGGCCAAATATATTCCCATAGAACCCGTATAAATGGGTTTGGGGCCTCCGCGGGCGAGACGAGGCGGAGAGTTATGAACAGTCTGGTCGACTGCTGTCTAAGACCCTCGCCTACAAATCTTATAGTAGGTGGAAGAGTCCAACATAGACTCTTTAGAGGGAGGACACCGCAACAGTTATGGAAGGATGATTGAAGCCAGAACTGAATCATAGACTACTCTGTTTTAAAAGGTGACAATATATTTTTATTGCTAAGTAATACTAAAGATATAGAAGAAATATATTATTTCCGGACTGAAATCAGCAGCAAAGGGAAAATTGAAATGATAACCCTAACCCTGCCGGGGCACCCACAGGTGACACACAAACGGAACTGTCAGTGCAGCCACGGGGTTTTGTCCACTGGAATATATATATATATAATCCTACAACAAAAAAGGAGACGCGGTGATCCCAAAATAGGATCGCCTGGTAGCCCAGAGGTGATGAAAATCAGGGTCGCCTATATTTGATGAACAAACCAGACCGACAGAGTGCCCAAGGGTGATGTAAAAACGGGACTGTTGGAGTGATCACAGATAATCCCAAAAACGTAGTTCTGGGTACCCGAAACGGTGCTTAAACAGTACCGCTAGGGTACACACAGTTGGTACAAAAATAAGACCGATGAGGTATTCATATTTCATGCAAAAACCAGCGGAGAACGTGCGCCATTACAGACGCAAATGAAGCGCCGAATAGTATGCTAACTTGTCTGACAGAACTAGTTACATCCGGATTTTCCTCGTTAACAGCAGAACATCTCATCATATCCAGATACAGGCCTCTCTGTAAAATCTCCTGATATGGGTCTTTGTCAAATGTCAATAAAAGCGTGAGGAAAACCAGTAGTGAGCAGTGGGCAGTTGGCGAAACTCGGTGAATAGTGAAGAGGTACCTTTGGGCATTTTGTTCCGGAATTTGCGTGCGGTGGTTTCTGGGGTAATGTTATTTTGTTTCCTCTCGTCTCTTCCCCTTCTTTGCCTGTTACCCCGTAGATCTTAGGAAAACAATCTGTTAGGTGTTTACCCCACCCTCAACACGCCCTTGCCTTATTTTACAACAAAATCGGACCACCGAGGTATCCACAGGACTGGACTCCCGGGGTGATCACAGGTGATGCAAAAACGGGTCCATCGAGGTACCGACAGATGATACAAAAAAGGGGACATCGAAAGGGGCCATTGGGGATACCTACAGACGATTCAAAAAACGGGCCGTCGGGTGCCGACGGTAATGGAAAAAAGGGATCATCGACAAATAAATACATAATCTAGTGTAATGATTAGTGATGTTAGAAATTATAACGAATATTATAACCTCAGTTTTTATCGATACGATGAGCCTATCTCGTATATCCGCCTTATACACCTAAATCTGTAGATAAAACACTAACTGGGATACTTCCGTCGTTATAATCTAGACCAGAATTCCTTGCCTAGGATTATGCATCAGATTGCTAGGGGTTGCCCGTGAAAAAATTATAAATAGGCTAATGCATTTTAAAGTAATTTTTGTTTAATTTTATTTTCGTGATTTTACTGCACATATATGGTATATTTTTGGAAAATCCTTGGTTATTATAATAAAGGCTTCAACATCTTATATTACTTAAAATTATAATAATCATAGGTAATGTATTTAGCAATGTCTATATGGCGTAAGTGTGAAACCGTCTTCACTGGTTGGTGAACAGGACCTGTACATTGCGGATTCGTGTATCATTGAGTGACTCAGCCGAGGACAGGACGAGCGTCCACATATCACGTGAACTGCGATAAAAATATGAACTAGATTGATATTAATAATGGCGTATATTAATTTTGGTGCAGGGCATGAGGCATGAAATTTATCAAGTGTTACACAAGTGTAAAAATGGTTGAGAAACTCTGGTCTAGGGACCTTAATGTTATAGTTAGTTATCTATTTACTATTTATTTTGTGTGTGTGTGTGGATCGTGTAATGTGTTAGGGTGCGATTAATAAATTGTCGTCTAAATGACGCAACATGAAAATAACACTGACCTCATTTTAACAGATATACTGGGTGCGATGGATAAACCGTCGTTTAAATGAGGCCAAAGTTAAAATAACATTGACATCTCATTTTAACAGATATACAGGGTACGATGGATAAATTGTCGTCTAAATGACGCCAAAATGAAAATAACACTGACATCTCATTTTAACAGATATATTTACCAAAATTACACGAAAATATCTTGAAATACTAAAGAATAGATTTATTCAATAAAATCGCCATTGGCATCAATGACAGCTTCTAGACTCTTTCGGAATCACCTGTAACTCTTCCGGACAGTCACCTTGGTTAAGTTGGTGAATGCTACTATAATTCTTACCTTCAGTTCATCTTTGATGTTAAAAGGAGTTTTGCTGGTTCACTGCGCCTCACACATAATAATCAAGTGGGTTGCAGTCTAGTGACCAAATCTAAAGGGGTGATGTGGACGCAGATATTGTCTGGCAGCTATGACTGGGTTCTCCTGTTTGTGTGGCATGATGCAAAGTCCTCTTTCACCATGCCACACAAACAGATACCGGGTCTTCCAGCAGCCACCCTGTTGACCCAGGGCAACTCTACCTCCTCAAAGCACTTAATATCGGCCTCCGTGTTGAGACTGAGGCTCTGTGTGAAGATAAATGGAGTCATAACGTCGCAATCGCTAGTGATCAATCTAAACACCATGAAGTTGATTGGATTTTTGGTTTTCATTGCTTTCAGTGTATATTTTGGGGACGCAACAAGCCAACGGTTATTCTGTGTGTTCACTGGTCTTATCCTGGCAGAATTCTTTCTCGTCTGAGAAAAAACAAAAATACTTTATGTTGGAGGGGATGCTTTTATTTGTTCAAACGCGGTCTTTCCTCTTGTCCTTCATGGTTTGCAATAAAAATTGGCCCTTTCTCATCTTCTCTGAGAAACACCGAATGTCTTCATGCACTACCTGCCTGATAAGAAACTCGCTGGTTATGGACTTGAGTGACTTGGGGGGATCGTTATCAATCATTGACTGGATCTCACCAACAAATTCGAGAGTTCTTATTAGAATGATCAGAGTGTATTTTCCAAACTGCCGTACCTTCGTAATCACCAATAGACTCGTTCATCTCTTTACAAGTCCTCTGAAATGTTTTAAGACCTTCTCAAATGTTTGTATTGGAGCTTCCGGCGCGAATGTCAAGCTGTACAACATGTCGTTTCCAAATTTGTGGCGTAGAGAATTGCGTCATGGTGTTCTTTTTCTCACAGACGACCTTACAATACTGTGCAATCGACAAAATCACAAACAAACAAAGCGCATGCGCGTAATCAAAATATAAAATGGCGACAATTTACCCATCGTTACCCATCGTTTGAATTCTTTTTTTAAGTCGTTCAGAAAGTGTATTTGTGACCAGGTCACAATGAAACGTTTGTTCATTCATTAACGTTTTTCGTTCATTACTTGTTGTCTCCCTTTGCGAAAGTTTAAAAAATTCGAACATGACATAAATAAACAAAGGATTGATTTGATTTGTTACGGTTTATCAGACACATTTACGTTATTCAAATCCGAAACACGTTTTAGGCTTTTAGAAAAATTCTTTTTTTTTTTTTCGCAAGTAAATGTTTTTAGAAATAACGATTATTTTTCCAGACACGTGTTCTACTATTTAACCCGTGGCTGAGGAGAAGAGATAGACCCATTTCTTTCTCAACCGTGTCTGCACGTAAAAACTAATTTGACTGGAATTCGAAGTCGGTCCTCCGATTTGTCATGCCATTATACCACTCATACTTTCTTTAGTAATGGCAATATATTTATGTATATAAGTTCATATCTGTGGCACTTTACTGGGTCGCTTTTTATTTGAAATTTTGCTGCTTAATCATTTTTTCAATAGGAAATTGACAGCAATATTTTTAAATTGACACGTTATCGTTTTAGTTTGTAATCGATATTTTAACTATATTTATTTCTAAATTATTCCATGCTTGACACATGTCTTAAGTTCATAATGTGTCTCTTGAACGTTGCCATGTGATCAGATAATGAGACACGCCTATCATCACCTTTTCGAAACGGTCACTTTTGAAGCTATTTCCAGTAGACTATCAGTCTGTAAGTCGAAGACTGTGCCACTTGGTTAGTGCTTATAAAATGACGTGGCAGATGTCCGTTGAATTTCTCAAGGACTACGAATAAAACTTGAGCCAGCCTGGCCTGG
This sequence comes from Acanthosepion lycidas, assembly GCA_963932145.1. Lineage (NCBI taxonomy): Eukaryota > Metazoa > Mollusca > Cephalopoda > Sepiida > Sepiidae > Acanthosepion > Acanthosepion lycidas. Next base: position 21,947,583 of record OZ010607.1, read on the forward strand.
TGTAACAGCTTTCCTTATTGAAACTTCATTTAATGCACTGAAACCTTTACTTATCGATCGATCCTCATAATTTCAAATTTAAATACATTTCTTTCATTTTTGCCTCTGCTTTTTACAATTGACATTGAAAAACAATGTCGTCATTAATTTAGCAAACTGGAGTATATTGCTCGAAAAACGGAAATTATTTATTTTATTTAATTTATATATCATATAAACCGTACAGAAATGCGCTGAAACATTTTTAATTTGTTAATTACAAGCTATTTAACATGAATGTAAAGAACTTAATCAGAAAATTAAAACAATTAACACTTTTACCATGTTCTTTAAAAAAAAAAGTAGATACAATTGAAAACTATTATTACCGTTTAAAGGAATATCCTCTGTTTTTATTTCCACTGCCTTAACCGGGTATTGAACTCACATTCTTTGATTCCTCTCAAGGGTGCTATTCATCTCCAGAGCCATCTACATTGTTAAACGATCGGTTCAAGTGGAAGTTTTTTCTTGAGAAAGCCAGTGTGAAACTCCCACTACGACTCTAGTGTGTTATATATTAATGGTGAATTATCCGTTTCTTTAAAAGGAAACATTTGCCATTCATTGACCAAGCAGCCGCTACTGAAACACATTGGCTTAAAACAATTACTTAGGAAAACAGGTGTCTCAAGACCAGTAGGAGTATCTGTCTATATTTCTGAGATGAGGTATTATGTACACTATTTACATTATTCAGACTATTGTCCTATTCTTTGTCGCCATACTTATTACAACATTTCGGCCGTTGTTTCGGCCTTCTTCAGGTGGTTGGAATATCGAACTGAACCCTTTATTTCGCTCACTGGGGTAGATTGTTCTAGTTCCACGTGCCATGTCAGTTATTAGTTATCTCGAATTGAACCCCTTCGCTCACTGGACACATGGCACAGTAGATAAAGGCTACCTGAACTCTGGGTGAACAGGTGCATTTGTTCTTCTCTATCCTCGATATCACTCACCTTTGACCACATCCAGGCCTGATAAAAGACTAGAGGGGTGTGGTTTTGATACGGCGCCACTCGGTGTGACCTTGCTACAAAGGTATCAGATAGGATGTGAAGAAAGATAGCATCCATGTGTCCAAGATCAAGGCGATCCTCCCAGATATTGGAGGAAATCGGCTTTGGCATGATATGGAGAGGGAAGAAGGCCACCAGTCTCTATCAGCCCACGATACAAGTTAAAACCAAGAACCTCATACTGGATGGGTTGAGGATATTATCAATCCGCAGTTGGACGATGTTAGGTCATAGCGTTTGTTGGCTATCAGTGCTACATCAGTATTATGTATAAGTCCGCGATCGGTAACAGAGAGTTCCGTATCAATAGCATTTCATAAACTGCTGGGAGCAGTGAATATTTGCTAGCACACAGACAATACATTGGCAGAAGGAAGCTTTAGGGAACTTTTTCGAATCACGACAACGCAATGTTTCCATGCAGTCAAGAAGCGGATCAAAATGAAAAATCTGAAATTCACAGTGGTTACTCCATTTTGAAACTACCAGACTGTTCCTGAAATTCAAAGAAGCATTAAAAGGTCAACCTATTACATTCGATGCCAAAGTTGAGATTATCATGCGCAATTTGGTAAAATGCTAACAAAAAGATTTCTTCGTATAGAGAAAGAAAAATAGATATACTTACGGGGAAATAATGATAGTAATTAAATTGAAAATTAAATTTGTAAATTTTAAAATTAAATAAAATTCTTTCATTTTTGTAGCATTTCCATCATTTTAACTTGCATAAGATTTCTTTCATGAGATTAGGGGACGTAAATATCAGCCCTAGTAATTTTGCAGAGAATTCAGTTTAATTTTGATAACAGTTTTATTATTCTGTATAATCTGAACTTTTACTTAATAGCATTAAAGATTTAGTTATCAACCCCGTAACTTTGCAGATTAATCTATTTTCTACATTTTTATATCGGTTTATATATTGTACTAGCAGCATGGCCTGTCATTGCCCCGTGCTTGATTCAAAAATCGTACGACTCATACAGCAATCGCCATCACTTGACACTTGAATATTTTTGCCCTTCTTTGCCTTTAAAGGAGTGCCCTTTGCCGTACTGATGTTGCTACATGCCTTACTTCTTGCCTATCTCACACTGCGAATATTTTCTAAGCTCTATACTAAACATTAAATCTGTTACGAAAAAAGAACTAAACAAAATGAACACAAAACGATCAGCTTTAAAAAAGGACACGTAACTGGAAAAACCGAATGAAAAAAGAATGTTAACAACAAATACTTTTTCACACCCAACCCAGTTCTGCGGAATCTGAATCAACGTTGAGTTTAAGCAAGCGAATGAGCCAATTGGAGTAAAGTGCCATGCAGATTTAAATTTTTCCCACTTGTGACGAATGCAGCTATCGATTTTTTTGCATGCTAGCATGCTAGTTAACATTCGTGTCAGTCAGCTGTTGGCTCTCACGCTGGCCAATAGAATCTTCCTGCCTATTCGTGACAGCCAGCTATAGGCTCTCACTCTGGCCAGTAGAAAATGGCTGCAAATTACATGAAAACTGCCGTAGAAGCATGAAAAAATCGATTATTTCCACTATTGATCGAAGTTGGGAAATGCAAAGTCGGTTTTGACCCGCTAACATGGAGCATGGGCATGTACATTTTGGTGCAAATCCGTCGAAAATTGCGGCCATGCATTCGTTACACACACACACACACACACACACACACACATCCTGCCTTTTATAGATAGAGATATAGACTAAACATTTTTCAGTCCTTACCAATCAATCATTGGATTTTGTAGAGAAATCAATGTCTTTCATTTTGATGTTTGCTTCATTATTCTATCTAGTCTAAAAATTGTTTCATAGAACTGAAGACTTACTTATCAAATAATGCTTGGATTTTGTAAAGAAATCAATTTGTTTCAGTTTGATCCCACTTCTATTAGTCGATCTGGTTTGAAACGTTAAACACCTTACCTGTAATCAAACCATATATCTTTGACGAGAAATGCGTTTACACCAGTGGTTCTAAAACAGATTTGGGCCCTGCCTCACTTTAGTATTTTTTAAATTCTGGTGACCCCCCAACCCGCCCTCCGCTGTAATATTTAATTTTTAAATATTCAAAATTTTACTGCAATTCATGTGAAGAAAAGGCCATTAACTTCGTCTCTAAACAAGCCTTCAAAGACCATGGCGCCCATGAATGTGAAAAATTAATAAAAAAACAAAACAAAAACCAATTAAATATAAAATATTTGAATGAAAGCTTATTCTGTAATATACTTTGATCATTTTAATCATGAAATAATAATGCAAAATGAAATTTGAGCTCATCACAAAATGACTGTTAATGAGATCCTTGTGTGTCATGTCTGCTGCAGATAGATTTTATATTAGGCACCAATTTAGTCAGCTTAAGCCTCAAGTCTCCTTGTTTAGTGATATCCAGGTGATTTCTTTTCTTCAATAACAAATCATTTACAGCACTAAAACCACATTCTAACACACCTCATTCTTTATAAATGATCTGGACGACATTCATGATGTTTATATGAGGGTTTAGAACTGAAATGTAGAAATATAAAATATTTGAATGAAAGCTTTATTCTGTAATATACTTTTGATCATTTTAATCATGAAATAATAAGGCAAAATGGCATTTGAGCTCACTAGAAAACAATTCACTGTTAGTAACTCATTCTCGAATTTCCCTCCCCCTATTTTGTTTATATAGTAAGCCAAAGAGCGCACATCCTACGCATATCCCACCAAAATATTACCATTCCCCACCGGTGGGGCATGCGCCCCTCGTCAGGAATCATTGTTATAGATGAAGAGGAAAATTGGGGTTGGCGGATTTTATGATATCTCAACCATTGCTGGCATTTTTGTAATGTTGAAAACCTTCCCTTTTTTATTTGTTATACACTCTGCAGGTAAACATTGGCTGTTTATACTTGAGTTTATAGGTAATTATTTGTTATACAGTCTACAGGTAAACATTGGCTGTTTATACTTGTTTATACCCACTGATATACTCCAATAGTTTCATGTCTCGCATTTCCCGTCTTTGGAACTACCTTCATCATGCTTGCTTCCCTGAGAGCTAAAATCTCCAAATATTCAAATCCAATGTCAAATGACATCTCCAGATGCGTTGATCTATTCCCCATCCTTCTCTTCCTTCTTTTCCTCTGTCATCACTCTCTGTAACCTCTTGCGTATTAGTGACACTCCTGCCTTGCTTGGGGTGAAATGCGTAAAAAAATTCCAATTGATATCGTCTAATTAAGCCGTAATTAAATCTTAAGGGGGGCACGGTATTTTGCTCATATGGTTTGTTTTTTTATTTATTTTTTAGCACGCGTACTGTGCCGTTTTCAAAACATTACATAGATCGGGTCTCCTAATGTCTTCTAAGAGTGACTTTATATGAAGGGATCCTAAAAAATGGGAATTTTTAATAAAAATAGAAATTACGAGTAAAATAAATGTAAACAAAATACGGAGATCAGTTGCGTATATGAAGAAAGATTATGCCGAATTAAGGTGTCGAATAAAGATGAAATAATTTTATTATTTCTAATCACTTTACGTACATAGGACGCTGAAGGTAAATAACCATGTCCCAAAGATCTAAGCAAAATCTAGCTTTAATTCCACCAGAAGGGCGGCTTTTAGTTTAGTCACTAATAAAATCAGAATAATTTTTCAGCGCTTAATTATATTATGAATTTATTTTTCGTCATTTTTTTTTAATTGAGTATCATTAATTTATATGATTATGTGCGTTCTACATCTTCATTTCTACATCTTTTTTATGTCGTGTCTACATCTTTTCTATGTCTTTTTTTACATCTTTGATTTACTATCCATTTTCTTCCAATGTAACGTTACAAGTTAATGTATTTGCAACGATGCAAGGTAGCATTATTTTGTTTTTTCATTTCCCTCCAACCAAGGCAATAAAACCACTAAGACACAAGGGGTTACTGAATGTAATGGAATATGAGAAAAAAACCTATTATGGAGAAAGAACGATAAAATAATTAAGAGTGAATATCAGAAAAAAACATTGCATTTAAATTTTTGAAGGTCAAATTTGATTGAAAAGCAAAACAATCAGAGCTGCGTGATGGCGGCGGCAAAGTAACTGAAGCACCCGTCTGTAACTGGGATCAGCGATCTATTCTTATAGATAAGCAAAGTCGGAAACGAGCCTCCAAAAAATTATTATTTACGTGATACAGTCCGTCTGAAGTTATTATGCAAATCACATAACCTGCTCAAAGATGTCCTCATAATAACATCCTACAGCAGTTTTTATAATAAATCCAAATAAAATATATTAACTACGTAAAAATTTAACTCATGATTTGTTTGGACATTTAAATTACTCGCTTAAAATTTGACAGAAATTGTTCAAAGCAAATTGAGTTATTTAGGTTTACGTGAATTTTATAATAAATTCAGACGGAGAGTATTGATGGTGCACCAATGCCGTGTAATATTTTATTATTCTATTGAGCTAGCTCGAACATTGATGAGTCTATTGCGGCAACTATCACGGTCCTACATCAAGGTCGGAAGTTCATTAGGGTGATATCCTGTGGTCTCTAATAGTTGGACAATGTAAGTAACTGCTGAGCAACCAATCAATTTTGCGTCATGGTTAGGTGTCCAGAGCAGTAGATCACTCGTCCTGCAAAGCACATCCTTGGTTCACGTAAATATCAGAGATGGGTCTATAGAGGTTTGAATTAGTTGGATGTTGTTTCCAAGAGATGGTAATTATAGTTCTCAGCATCAGAGCATAGGTTCCATCATGCTTAGACTCAAGAGTTTTAGTTAATGTCCAAGCAGTAGCACCAAACAATAACATCGCCTCTACAGTTGTTCGAAAGAATCTCTTTTTGAGATTCTCTGGTAGATAGTATTTACATCCATTTTATTCAAAGCATCCCAGTCTTTAACTATGCAAATTTTCACACCCTTTTCAGTATAATCAAATTCCTTTACTTAAACATTATAAATGGCAAGCTGTAATGATGCTTATGGCCAAATCATGTTTAAACACTGGTTCTTGTACAATGATGCTAGATGAATTTCTCATTGATTTTTACATGTAATTTCAATAGTTGTTTGGATGGTAACAACCAAGAATCAAGTTTTTATAGCCACTGTGTATGGTAACAAATCACTTGTAGCAAAGAGAGACAAATTCACGTGAGATGATCAGCAAAGAAAACATGGTCTGTATACAAGCTCAAATTTGATTGGTTAGATGAATTAAGCCAATCAGAAATACAAAGAGAAAAAAGAATTTATTAAGCAAGATGTAAACAAGCGACTATGTTTAGACACAAAAAAAAGAGAAAGAAACAAAAATGAAGAAAAAACATTATTTCGTTATATTGTATTTTGTTTTATCAATTTGAGCTAAGCTCAGACATTGATGAAGTCTATCACACCAACCATCACATCCTGCATCAAAGTTAGAAGGTCATTAGAAAGACATTCTGTGTCATAACATAGTTGGTCAATGCACATCTTGCTCCGTGGCTAGGCGCCCACTGCATTAGATTATTCTCAAGTTCTTGTTTTGCTCAACAGCAGTGTCCTTCAAAGTGCATTCTGTATGTGCATAAGAGTGTAGAAAAATAAGGGATGGATTCATAGAACTGTAATTTAGTTGGATGTTATCTCCAAAAGATGTTAAATATAGTTCTCATCATCCAAGTGTAAGTTCCATCAAGCTTAGACTCTAGTTTTTTTTTTTTAGTTAATGTCCATGTAGTGGCACCATACATTAACACTGCCTCTACAGTTGCTCGAAAGAATCTCCGTTTGAGGTTTAGTAGATAGTGTTACCCGATTGCATCAATTTAATTCAAAAACTTTCACATACTTTCAGTATACTTTATTTCTCTTCCTAGGTAGGTAAAAGATTCAGATTGTATTGATTCTCCTGAGACACTTTGTATTGACCTTTTACTAATTAGAAAGGTTTTTTTAGGCATATCACCCCAAGCAAGGCGGAAGTGCTACTGGCAATCAAGGGATTACAGAGTTTGAGAATAAGAGTAAAGATTTTTTGATTGAGAGGAGAGGAGAGTCAGAAGACTGCTACACTGAGAAACTGCCCACCATTTGTAAACCTTTTCAAAGGTAGGTACCATTTTATTTTTATATACCTTTCAGCATTTCTTGAATTTATTTGTGTCATTTATTGTCTTTTAAGAGTTATTCTTCAGTTAATTATTTTATTTATTTTATTTATTTAGCTTTGAAGAATTGAGTATTCAGCACAGAGAAAGGAACTCAACATTCTCAACAAGTTTTTGAATTAGGAGTCACCAAAAAAAAAAAAAAAAAAGTAAGTACTATCTATTTTCATTTTTTTCCTGAAAGTGTTTATAGATAATTTGATTTTATGATATTTAATATCTTTTCTATGTCAGGTTTGTTAATTTTTGGGTATTTTTTTCAACTTTACATGAAGGCATAACAAAGAAGGTAGTTGGCTAGTCTTTGAATTTAGAGAGTTGCTATGTTAGAGCTTAAAAAGTACAATTTCATTTTTTTTTTCCATGAAAGTTTTTATAGATAATTTGATTTTATGATATTTAATATCTTTTCTATGTCAGGTTTGTTAATTTTTGGGTATTTTTTTCAACTTTACATGAAGGAATAACAAAGAAGGTAGTTGGCTAGTCTTTGAATTTAGAGAGTTGCTATGTTAGAGCTTAAAAAGTACAATTCATTTTTTTTTTCCCTGAAAGTTTTTATAGATAATTTGATTTTATGATATTTAATATCTTTTCTATGTCAGGTTTGTTAATTTTTGGGTATTTTTTTCAACTTTACATGAAGGCATAACAAAGAAGGTAGTTGGCTAGTCTTTGAATTTGGAGAGTTGCTATGTTAGAGCTTAAAAAGTACAATTTCATTTTTTTTTTTCCCTGAAAGTTTTTATAGATAATTTGATTTTATGATATTTTGTTTCTTTTCTATGTCAGGTTTGTTAATTTTTGGGTAATTTTTTCAACTTGACATGAAGGAATAACAAAGAAGGTAGTTGGCTAGTCTTTGAATTTAGAGAGTTGCTATGGTAGAACTTAAAAAGTACCATTTTAATAATTTGAAATTCTATTATATATAGTCTTTGTCTGGCTGCGTTTTTTTTGTTTTTTTTTTTTTTTTTATTTAAATTAAGATAAAGAACTTGAAAATACCTCCAATTTTTTTGCATGGCAAAGTCTTTTATTTTTTCCTTAAATTTAATACTAAACTTTCAGTAAATATTTTGCCCTCTTAAATCTATTTACTTTTACTAATTTATTTTCATTTTGACTTTTCCAGATGTCTAGAATTAATCAATGTTTAGAAAAGTACAGTGTACCTGAAAGTGGCAAACCGATTCTGTGTGGCCATGCCTTTGCTCACTTTAAACGTGGCTTTACTATCAAGGATGTATATGCCTGGGCCTGCTCCCATAATGCCAAAAACAATTTCCCTAGTATTGACTACAATTTCTTAACTAAAAAAAGAAAAATATACAATTCAAGGCATACAGGAACGGCAGCTTTCTTATTATTTGAAAAGACCTGTACAGAGGTGATGAGATTTAAGGCACCAACGACTTCGCAGGAGGCACCAACGACTTCGCAGGAGGCACCAACGACTTCGCAGGAGGCACCAACGACTTCACAGGAGGCACCAAAAACTTATGACATATATACATATTTAAGGAATAGAGTGGCGATGCAGAGTCAAACAATTTTACGACTGAAAAAAAAAATTAAAGGAATGGCTCAATTAGTAAGGAAACTGAAGAATTCCTTGAAAGTGAAAAAAACCAAGAAGCCAAGGAAGTCCCAAAAATTGTGGTCCAGGAAAATACATTATGACTGTTTATTGAAAGGAGTCTCTGCAAGACATGTTGGCGAATTGCTTCAGTCAATTGTTCCAAGGTTCCAAGACAGCATAACAGGCTTTGAATTCAGCTCCAGAACCACCATTGGCCGAATGTTAGGAGAACTGGGATTTTTTTCTGATTTGAAAACTGCTACTGCTGTAATGAATGCCGAGACTTGCACTATAATTTTTGATGCAACTACACAAGATGGGATACATGTCAACTGCATAATACTCACAACACAATCTTCTGCTCATCTAATTTCAATGGAACATCTTCCTGGTGGTACTGCTAAAGACTACACAAAGCATATATGTGAGTCTATTGACAACTTAAGTGAGGTATATGCTGTATCAACTGGTGTTAGTGCTGCTGAGATTAAGAAAGAAATTCTTTCAAAGATCAAATGTTGCTTGACTGACCGGGCACCTGTCAACCACTTAACAATATTTTTATTAGAGAAAAAGTGGAATCAACAACTGATTGAACTGAACTGTAACTTGCACCCTTTGGAAGCTATTTCGCATAAAGTAAGGAAGGAGTTGCAAATATGTGAAGTCAAATACACTGGCAAGGAGGCTACAGAATGCCTAGCATGGCGAATCATTGTTGGAATGAACACCCTAAGATATAGTAACAGGTCAGGCAATATTCAAACAATACGACAATTCTTGAGAGGTGAAGAGCTTAAAATGAATCACTTGACTAGATACAGAGGGAACCGATTACACATTATGTTTCATTTAGGCTACATATATTTTTCCTTGTTTGAAAAAATCAAGAATTATTTCATGGAACTTCCTGCACACAATGAAAGTTTGAGAGCTGTGAATATTTTAATCAGGGAAGAAGCTGTTAAAGTTGAATTTCATGTATTGGCAATAATGGGGAAAATGCTGTCTGGACCATGGATGACCAACTTCTATACAAAACTTTCAAATGAAGCAAATCCAATTGATACCATGAAAACTGTCCAGAATGTCATTTCCAATTTGCAACAAGTTCAGGACCCCATGCAGATTTTATCAGCTGAAAGGGACTTCTTTGGTACAAGATTGGATCGAGAAGTTATTGCAGAAATTATGGTTCCACCACAGAATCCAGTGTTGTTTAGAGAAATGTTAAATGCCTGTTTGAAAGGCACTGTTGAAGTTTTGAACAGGCAGTATGCAAGATCCTTCCAGACTGTAGATAATACCAGTGAATCAGTTCTGACATCAGTGCGTCAACATACCATGCTAGCTGAAAGTGTTATTGGGGAGTTTTGTGAAAGAAAGAGAATATCTCCACATGTTTATGTCTCCAGCATCAGCAACATAATAAAATCAAAAAGAAATAATACAATGGAATACATAGATGAGATGGATGATGAGACACTTGAAAGGCACTTGAATAAAGCAATGATATTCAGTAGGAAACTGGTTGACGAACGCAAGCAAAATCAAGACATCTTAGAGGCAGAAATTGCTGACAGGGAGAATAAAAAGCGACAGCAACATCAAAAGTCAGAAAGAAACAGCAACCAGAGAAAATTGAAGAATATTCAGAGCTATAGCATTTCGGCTATCATGGAAAAATTTCCACAAATTTCAATTGAATTTGCTGAAAATATTCAAAAAATATTGTGTGGTGATGTAGTCAGCAAACTGATAGAGCATACTTGGACAATTGATTTGGTTGATAAGACATTTCATGGTTTTGTAATGAGTTTTTCAGACCCTAATTACACAATTTATTATACAAATGAGACCCATGAAGATGAAGAGTATTTATTAGACAAATATGAATTTGGAGCTGACTATATTATGCGGGACTTGAAATTTTAAATAAAAATCAGAACAAAAAAGGCAATGATAACCAGTCCTGGGTATGACAATAAACTACAACTGGCAGTAATGACTCCGAGCGTTAGGTTGGAGGTCTTGAGGAGTGTGGAACCACCTCTTAGTTGCTGTTGTTCCCAGGTCCACTCTGGCCCAGAGTGGTAGCACCTGTTAGGGTCCCAGCTATGGGCAAATAGTGAAAATGGCCCTTTTCATGGCCGGCAGCAATGACTCCGAGCGTTAGGTTGGAGGTCTTGAGGAGCGTGGAACCACCTCTTAGTTGCTGTTGTTCCCAGGTCCACTCTGACCCGGAGTGGTAGTACCTGTTAGGGTCCCAACTATGGGCAAATAATTGAAAAGAAAAATTGCCAATCCTTTTTTAAATTAAACAAAGTCTCACTAAGGACCACCAAATTTTCGCAAAATTCTCAATTCGATTGCATCGCAATTCTTTTATCACTTGTATTAAAAAAAATAAAAATAAAACGTATAAAATTTCCGTATTATAAATGTTGTTTTTATTTCAAAATTATTTTTTCAAACGTATGGGTTTTTTTTTTTTTTTTTTTTAGTAATCAGGAAAAGTAAATCTCATGAGTTACAGGTTTCATTTTGGAATGTAATGATAATTTTAATTTGTATCTACCGAAGACCAGAAGTTCAGATCTTGTGTTACGTCACTTAGTTAAAAATAAAATAAAACGTAACGGCTAGGTTACTAATTAAAAAAAAAAAATAAAGTAACAGTTACTTTATTTTTTTTTTTTATTATTATTCCAGAACTTATCAAACGTAGGGTTTAAAAAAAAAAAAAAAAAAAAATTTTAATTTTAAAAAATGAATTTTTAAAGTGTAATTTTGTCAATTAACACTATCCCGGCGCGCTAAAAATTGGCGCCAATTTTGTCACTTCCGTTCTACCATACGATAAATTCGTCTGACGTAAGTTGTCGATACATTGACATACATCAATTCACACTCGTCAAAACCGGTCACCACGGTTGGAGATATCTCTTAAAAAATTTTATGCGGGAAAAGTAAGTAACTGTTCTTTCAAATTACATTAAGTAAGCATTAAATTTTCTAATTATCCTAAAAAACATCTGAAAAATTGATACTTAATTTTTTAAAATATTTTACAATAATTAAATTTAAATTTTTTTTTAAGTTCTGAAAAAATGGCTGATCGGAGCGATTTTCTAGTAAATTTAATTTACTAAGAAAACAAGATATTTGAATCGATTTCTTAACAGGCTAGGAAGGATTAAAAAATCTGAAAAAATATTCAAAAAATACTTTAGTCTTTCCTCTTTAACAATAACTTAAAAATTTAGACGTTAAAAATTTTTTTTATCAATTTTCGAAACTTTTCTTGTCAGGGTATAAGTTTTTTACGTTATAAATTGGACATACCTACGCAAAAGTTACCTCTTTCTCCTCAGCACTGTACTTAAATTCGCAAAATGATTTATTAAAATGAAACAAAATTGATTAATTCATCTAAATTGAATTTATGGCAAAGATTAATTCTTAACGAAGCAATTATATGAAATCCTTGAAGAGCATTTTTTCCTTGTCTGGCGTAAAGACGATGAGTGGTATACGACGGGTATTCAAACATTTTATAGAAAAAATACATAAGAAGATTATGCAAATATGTTTTATATTTTAATATTTATTTAATGATACCTGTTGTCAAAAACTGGGGCAACGGGAAGAGATGCTCTTCATCCTTCTGAAAGTTTAACTTAGCTAGCCAAATTCACTGACCCAATTACTTGATAGAACAAGACATTGGGCCATCTCCAAGACTCTCCTCTCCGAGATTCAGGTGTCATCTTTTGCACTGATGATAAAGCAGAAGCGTTATCCCCTAATGCAACAACAAGGCCGGCATGAATGTCAGGCAGGTACTTGATAACATTAAAATGCCAATTTCTGTCCATTTTCAAATACGAGTTCACTATTAGTTATTTTGGGAGCTTTCTTTCAACAGGCAGATGTCAGTTTACCTGAAAAATAAGGCTATGTCGAAGAATTGATACATGCAAGATTTCGCAGCTTAAGCGTCACTTCACCATAGTTAGCCTAACTTGATGTTAAAGTTCTTCTTTCTACTGAAAATGTTGATCTTCGTCAACACCATATCTACATCTGGATTTCGACAACTTTAATTCGAACAGGTGAGTTGATTGATTGTAAGCGGTTCAGCAAATTGCACCTCATTCGGTTCAGCCATTAGACCGGCATTCCTGCAATAAAGACGAATAGACAAAATTTCAAGTCAGTTCAGGAACATAAACATGATCGATGTAGCGATTAAGAAGAGTTGAAATGAATGCATGCAAGATTTGACAGCTCTAGTATCTGTTATAGTGATTTTCCAAGCGTAGCTTAGATATGACACAAGGCCGAAAGTAGGGGGCACCTTGTGAGGATCGAACTCACTGCTCCGTCATAATTGTTTTAGCGAGACAAGGTTACTAACTATTACACCGCCTCAGGGTGCCCTCTAGTATCAATTATATAGGAATAAAGTGTCGCTACCGACACTTTAGTTTGAACATAGATTGCCAGTGAGCAAATACAGGCGACCCCATTATTGAATTAAGTGAAATAAATGGATATATGAAGTTGATTCAGTGGATAGACGAAACGCATAAGCAGAAAGTATCGTTACGACTAACGATCTCTATTTCTAGTCTACCCTCTATTACTATTCGAATCTCTATTTCTACTCTATCCTCTATTACTATTCAGATCGCTATTTCTATTCTATCCGCTATTACTATTTAGATCACTATTTCTACTCTATCCTCTATTACTATTCGGATCGCTATTTCTACTCTATCTTCTATTACTATACAGATCACTATTTCTACTCTATCCTCTATTACTATTCGGATCGCTATTTCTAGTCTAGCCTCCATTACTATTCAAATTGCTATTTCTAGTCTATTCTCTATTACTATTCGGATCACTATTTTTACTCTATCCTCTATTACTATTCGGATCGCTATTTCTAGTCTAGCCTCTATTACTATTCGGATAACTCTATCTACTCTATCCTCTATTACTATTCGGATCGCTATTTCTAGTCTAGCCTCCATTTCTATTCTGATTGCTATTTCTAGTCTATTATCTATTACTATTCGGATCACTATCTATCCTCTATTACTATTCGGATCGCTATTTCTAGTCTAGCCTCTATTACTATTCGGATCGCTATTTCTAGTCTACCCTTTATTACTATTCGGAGCGATATTTCTAGTCTAGCCTCTATTACTATTCGGATCTATATTTCTTCTCTATCTTCTGTTAGTATACGGAGCGCTCTTATCTACTATTCACTATTCTATTTCATTGTTCGGATCACCATACTGATAACTGTTCTTGCGAGTATTATCGAGCAAGTATTTTTAGCGCGAATGTTATTTGAAGTGGTTTGACTCCAGTATTGTTCACCTCCGTTACTATAGTTGCGTCTGCGATTACAAAGTCTCTAATACAACGAGCATTACAAAAGTGACAACGAGTATTCGTTGTTATCGCAAAGGTGGCAATGACTGGTCGTTGAAATCACAAAGATTATAGCTATCAGGAAAGCAAGTAAGAAGAAGGGGGTCCCCTGGCGGGAAGAGCTAAAGAAGAAGCTGTTGGATTAGAAGAGGCGGTTAAATTTAACCGTTTCGTCAGTGAAAATATGGAACCAAAATGCCAACCAAGTAGCTCGCTTAAATCCATGCAGTTGGGTTACCAGTGAAAGTAGCTCGTCAGAGCAGTTGCCATAAAAATATTTGTAGAAAAGGCAGAGGGAAACCACAGCACGTCTGTAAGAAATGACTATAGACGAGATGCCAGATCAGCAACTATCACACTGCATATCTGTCTCTGGATTTTGTCGAGTGCCTCGAGATTAACAGTGGGGGCACCAGACCATATATGGCAACAGTATTCAATGCAAGGACGAATGGTAGATTTGTAGATTTGAAGGATGGACTCAGGCAAAAAAAACCTTCTGCCGCGACCCAAAGAACCAATTCAGAATAATTTAGAATAAAGATTTGCCTTCTAAAAGCAAGCAAAGATTTTCGATTATCAAGTAAATGTTGCATTTTCCTTCTAGAAGTGACTGTAGACGAAATACCAGATCAGGACCTATTATATTGCATATCCATTAATTGAAACAACCGCTTTAGTTTCCTTTCTTTCACGATACGTTCAGTTTTAAACCCACTGGAGCGACAGGGTGTAATCAATTTCTATCACATCTATTTTATATCAGATTCTATTAGATCATTTGCAGTGGTATGCAGTAATATGAATCTATTTTCAGGTGTATGATGAAATTTGTTTGGATTTAAAAAATATTGCGTCATCCGTGATTGCATCAGATTTTCATCACACCCAGGCACTATTGTCTCGACTGTCGATTAGTTGTCCTACGGCTTTTGTCTGCGATGGACGTTACTCCAAAGAAGCGTACGAAAATTGTAACGCTGCGCGAACACACTGGCAAGCCTTACCAGTAAGCAAATCAAAAATTACTATGGACAGGCTCAGAAACTCTCCTGATTTAAATCCAATCGAGAATCTATGGCCAATCTACAAGTAACGACTTCGTTTTGTTTCAATAAATTTGCACAAGGGTGTATATCATTTTTGTTGGGGTGGAGCAGAATAACATTTTGATATTTATTTAGAACATTTGCATTGTTAGAACTGTTTTCCTCATCTTTATTGTCATATTCATGACGTTTCAGCCGTTGTACGGTTCGGCCTTCTTCAGGAATTTCAAACCGTACCCTTTATTTAGCCCCCCGGGTGAAGATTTTTCGAGTTCCGCGTGTCATGTATTTTCTGGATGCAGTACAGTTAATTCCCTTTAGTTTCTCGACTCTCGAAGTTTCATGCTCATCTCTGCTGTGGCCAGATAATGAACTCACAATATTGTGGGTCAAATCTCTGGATTGCTTCAACCAAAGAGGTTTATCCGCTTGGCCATATATATTACCTGGCGAAAGATGAAGATCGGGACAACAGTCCGAACAATGTAAATAGACTAAATAGTTACAATATCTCATCTCAGAAATATAGAGAGATCCTGAAGAAGTCCGGACCGTACAACGGCCGAAATCTCGTAAATATAGCAATAAATATAAGAACAACAGTCCGAAAAATGTAAATAGTTATTTTACCTAATCTCAGAAGTACAGAGAACTCTTGATGGAGGCCGGATCGTACAACGGCCGAAACGTATGTGAATGTGGCAATAAAGATGAGAACAATCCGAACAATGTACATAGTGCAAATACTTACAATTCCTTATCGGCGATATAAGAGACAGATACTGATGAAGGCCGGAGTTTACAACAGCTGAAACATTGTGAATGTGGCAATAAAGACGAGAACAATCCGAACAATGTGCATAGTGTAAATAGTTACAATACCGCATCGCAGATATAGAGACAGACACTGAAGAAGGCTGGAGCTTACAACGGCTGAAACATTGTGAATACGGCAATAAAGACGAGAACAATCCGAACAATGTGCATAGTGTAAATACTTACAATACCTCACCGCAGATATAGAGACAGATACTGAAGAAAGCCGGAGCTTACAACGGCTGAAACATTGTGAATACGGCAATAAAGACGAGAACAATCCGAACAATGTGCATAGTGTAAATACTTACAATACCTCACCGCAGATATAGAGACAGATACTGAAGAAAGCCGGAGCATACAACGGCTGAAACATTGTGAATACGGCAATAAAGACGAGAACAATCCGAACAATGTGCATAGTGTAAATACTGACAATACCTCACCGCAGATATAGAGACAGATACTGAAGAAGGCCGGAGCTTACAACGGCTGAAACATTGTGAATACGGCAATAAAGACGAGAACAATCCGAACAATGTGCATAGTGTAAATACTTACAATACCTCACCGCAGATATAGAGACAGATACTGAAGAAAGCCGGAGCATACAACGGCTGAAACATTGTGAATACGGCAATAAAGACGAGAACAATCCGAACAATGTGCATAGTGTAAATACTTACAATACCTCACCGCAGATATAGAGACAGATACTGAAGAAAGCCGGAGCATACAACGGCTGAAACATTGTGAATACGGCAATAAAGACGAGAACAATCCGAACAATGTGCATAGTGTAAATACTGACAATACCTCACCGCAGATATAGAGACAGATACTGAAGAAGGCCGGAGCTTACAACGGCTGAAACATTGTGAATACGGCAATAAAGACAAGAACAATCCGAACAATGTGCATAGTGTAAATACTTGCAATACCTCACCGCAGATATAGAGACAGATACTGAAGAAGGCTGGAGCTTACAACGGCTGATAAGTCGTGAATATAACAATAACGATGGGGACAACAGTCCGAATAGTTTTAAATAGTGAAAAGTGTTACATTACCTCATCTCAGAAATATAGACAGAATTTGATATTTGTTTGTAGTAAAGTAAAATATCGTACATGTATTATATCCTATATGAAACGTCCGAAATGGATGATGTTTACGCAAGTTTAAAAACAAGCGTATGTAGAGTCAAATCAGAAGCAAGAACCTCAAATTTATGGTAGAGATTGGTCGAAAGACAGATGACATATTACCTGAGAGAAGTGTATGGCGATAATGCCCCTTAAAAGTCAGTAATTTACAAATTAATAACTCGTTTCAAAAAAGAACTAGACGACTTTCAAGATAACGAATGAATTGACAGACCACTAGCGTCAGTTTGCGTGAAACAAAATCGATGCGATTCGAAATTTAATTGAGGGTGACCGACGATTAACAGAAGAAACAACAGCAAACACCCAAGCCATTTCGGTTCGTTTAACCAGATAATTCTATCTAAAAATTAAAGTCAAGTAAAGTTTCTGCTCGTTGGGTAGCAAAGACCATGGCCTACAAATCAGCAACAAACAAGAGTAGAGTTTTCAATTTCAATTTGTGACAAATAGGATCAAATCCTGAAAAAGGTGTGTGTGTGTGTGTGTGTGTGTATTTAGACAGTAAATTCCCTTTTAGGCATGTCAGATTGAATGAATTACAAGCATTAATTCTGCTTATTTTTATCGTAATCCTTTCATATTCATATGGAAAAATATTCATTAATATGAAAGGATTTTATGAAAATAAGTAGACGTAATGTTTGTAATTTATTCACGTAGCCATTTCATATATATATATATATATATATATATATATATATATATATATATATATATATATATATATATTATATATATATATATATATATGGCAATAAAAATGTAATCATGTGACGTCCCCTCGGTGTTGCTGCGCCAAATGTGACGTCTGCCTGGCTGCGTCCGTCGTGCTATCCTGTCCTGTGACGGCCAACTGGCTTGGTATTGGTCGCGGCACTGAATGTGACGTTCTAACCTTTTGGTGATTCGGATGGGAATCTGGTTAGATTCGGTATCAGCCTTGCCGTTCCCAGCTCGCCTCCAACGTCTGGTTACCGAAGTAACTGTTTTGATTTCTAGTCTAACCTACCCACGTTGTGATTTGATCTTAGGCAGAGGAAATCAATCAGTCGCCGGGCCGTAATGCAAGCCGAGTTCGATCAAGGGCAACACCGCACAAGTATATGTAAAAGAAAAGAAAATAATAACTCGAAAAGTTCAAATGTGTTAAAAAAGGATAACAACATTTTATATATGGTTGCTGAATACAGGACTGCGTCTTCTTCCCAACCCGCTATATGGATTCGTGACACTTTGTGTTTGTTAGGCGAGTCTTAACATCTTAAGTTGTTTGTTCTTTAAGAAACTGGTTCTTGGTGTATCTTCAGGCGATATTCGTGAAACTTGTTTTGGTGGTGTGAGTCTAAGTCGTTCTTCAAAAAATAAATTGTTCTTGGCTAGAAGTTGAGTTCGGAATTGTGTGAATCTTAGTAAGCTTATGCGAGGCGGGTCTTCAGAGCTCTCAGCTCACTGCAACTGCTTGCCTGTCTGTCTCCAACCCCAACTGCTTTTCACTCGCTGCGACTCTGCTTATATGGACGCCGACCAAATCCGGGGTGGGCTTTGTTTTCGGTCAGAAAAATTTTATTATTTTCCATTTTTGGAAGTCTTTCGTCTTCCCACCTTCTTCTGTTCTCATATTGGTATCTCACCATGCCCTCAGAGGGTGTCAACGGGTTTCCCCCTCTCTCTCTCACAGTGAAATCTCACACCTATCCCTTCAGGGTGGCGCAACAGGCCTCACCTCCTTCTTCACATGATTACCTCCACCTGACGCTCATGCCACCATTCAGCAAATGGGCGCTCACCGGCGTGGGTGTGGCCAGACTAGCCTCGGTTTAAAAATCTTGATCAAAGAAAAAATAATTATCTTCCTTTTTCATTTTTTTTCTTTTTCTTTTCTTTCTCTTTCTTTCCTTCTGACCGACAACAAACCTTAGACTCTTATCATAGTCAAATGTCTCTTGGACTTTATCACCCGGGCCTTCGCCAAACAAGTGGGTGGTCAATTGGACATATTTGCATTCTGTTGTTAATTAACTGTTCTGATAAAATAATTTCGCTATCATAGCCAGCCCTGACGATAAACAGGTGTTTTTCCCAAATGACATGGAGGTGGTTCCATTTTGGACATTTTGGTTTCGCTCAAACTTGACCTAATTAATTTTTATCTCCCAGCAACCTGCTGGAGGTCTCTTGTCCAACATGAAAAAATCTTTTTTTATCATTGCCATGGGCAGATTGGATATATCTTACTCGCCGCTCCGTAACATAAATCAGATTAAATTCTGTGTTTCACCTTCCCGACAATGGAAATAAAAATCTTACCACTTTCCCTGTCAGAAAAATAACACCGCTTAGTGTCCTTTTCGTGATAGCTTGTTATCACCTAAATTTAATTCTCGCCTTTCTTTTTTTCTTCTTTCTTTCTAGCGACGTAAATAGTGTCACAATCAAGAGTCCGCGTGAAGACTTCAAATGTAGCATATAGCGACTTCTCTTGAAAATGGACAAAATTTGGCAACGTGTTTTAACAAATACCCATAGAAAACAAAGGGTTTATCCCCCAAGGACCTTCATGCTGACATTGTTGCTACATTAGGGGACGTCACTTCAGTTTCATAACATAGTACGAAAGTGGGCAGGTGAATTTCGGAGGGAATGGGAGACTCTTGAACATGACTCAAAGTCTGAAGTTTCTGCGGCTGGTACCAAAGAAAAAAACATTGCTCGTCTTTACTACATGGTAATGAATGACATGCGACTGACTATAAATCAAATTGCCAATGCTATTAGCATATCCCGTGAGAGAGTCGAGAATATTCTGAACAATGAACTTTGCATAACGAAGATTTCTGCTCAGTGGGGTCACATATTCTGACACCAGTCTGATCACAACACGGGAAAATCTGACATTGTTTAAGGCAGATCCAGCTGGTTTCCTTGAAAGTTTCCTAACAGTAGATGAGCATTGGGTTCATCACTTTTAGCCAGAGATAAAGAGACAATCCAAATAGTGGAAACGGCAACTGCTCCAAAGGAGGTCGTTTCATCTGCAGGGAAATTGATGGCCTCAGATTTGGGGGATGCAAAAGGTATTGTGTTTATTGCCTATCTTCAAAAGGGCCACGCAATCAATGGAGAGTACTACATCAACAGGCTTCGGCCGTTACCAAAGTCTACCAAGACCAAACTCCCAGGAAAACTAGCAAAAGGTGTCTTATTTCATCAAGAAAATACTCCAACTTACGCCGTTGTTTTCAATAGCTTTGTGACTGTGGCTTTAAAATATCTTGATCACCTTCCTCATTCTCCTGATTTAACTATCATCTGTTCACCAACATGAAAAAAATCACTTGGCCGGTAAGCAGTATCGCAGTGATGATGTCATAACTGCGGTTGATGACTTTTTGGTCAACAGTATGAGCAATCTTTTTTTAACAGACTTCAAGAAGCAGTGCAGTTTTTAATAAGAGAATTAATCAACGCATGCAAGATTTCACAGCTCCAGCCTCCCTCCTTCCTTATAAGCCAAACACGTTTCACCCCACCGTCGTACCTGGAAAGCTACTATGGAATTTTTAATAATAAATGTTGAAATTAATGCATTCAAGATGTCACGGTTCTAGCAACATTCTTTCACGGTCAGTCTATGAACTTTTCAGCTCACCCTCGTACCCAGAAAGAAAGAATGAAGATATTATAAAGAAGATCTGAAACTAATACATGCAAGATTTCACAGCTCTAGCATCCCTACGCCATAATAAGACTATGAACTTTTCAGCTTACGCTCGTATCTTCAAAGAAACATTGTAGTTATTAAGAAGAGTTTAAAATAATACATTTCATATTTTACAGCTCTTGCATCACTCCTTCCTAGTCAGCCTATGAACCTTTCAGCCCACACTCGTACCAGGAAAGATACTATGCAGTTATTAATAAGAAGAGTTGAAATTAATGCATGCAAGATTTCACAATTCTAACATCACTCCTTCATAATAAGCCTATGAGTTTTTCATCCCTCCCTCGTACCTGGAAAGAAACAATGAAGTTATTAATAAGAAGAGTTGAAATCAACACATGCAAGATATCACAGCTCTAGCATCACATCTTCATAGTCAGTCTACGAACTTTTCAGTGTACCCTCGTATTTCAAAGCTCAGATTAAGAATACTTTCTTTGAAAATATCCTTTTCTGAGAATATAGCAGTTAGCAAGAAATGGTTATATAGATGGCCCCAGATTTTTGGGATGAAAAAGGCATTGTGCTTATTGCCATCTTCCAAAAGGCCACACCATCAATGGAGAGTACTATCTCAACAGGCTTCGGCCGTTACGAAAGTCTATCAAGACCAAACGCCCAGGAAAGCTGGCGAAAGGTGTCTCATTTCATCAGGAAAATACTCCAACTTACGCCGTTGTTTTCAATACCTTTGTGACTGTGGCTTTAAAATATCTTGATCACCTTCCTCATCCTACTGATTTGACTATCACCTGTTCCCAAACATGAAAAAACACTTGACCGGGAAGCAGTATTGCAGTGGTGATGGTGTCATAACTGCTGTTGATGACATTTTGACCAACAGGATGAGCAGGTTTTTAAACAGTCATATATTAACTTACCTGGAAAGAAACAGTGGAGTTTTTAATAAGAGAATTAATCAATGCATGCAAGATTTCACAGTTCCAGGCTCCCTCTTTCATAGCCTATAAACCTTTCAGTCCACCGTCGTACCTGTAAAGCTACTATGTAGTTTTAATAATAAATTTTGAAATTAATACATGCAAGATTTCAGAGTTCTAACAACACTCTTTCATAGTCAGCCTATGAACTTTTCAGCCCACCCTTGTACCTGGAAAGAAGCAATTCCGTTATTAATAAGAAGAGATGAAATCAATACATGCAAAATTTCACAGCTCTAGCATCACTCCTTCATAGTCAGCCTATGAAATTTTCAGCGTACCCTCGTATTTCAAAGCTCACATTTTGACTACTTTCTTTCAAAGTATCCTTTCCTGAGAATATAGCAGTTGGCAACAAATGGTTATATGTTTAACATTAATGATATTGTCTGGATAATCTTGCAAATATTGGCAATTATTGATAATATATTTGGGCAGGTCTTCATGAGTTTGTATTAGGTTTCGCAACAACGGCCTAACCTATAGTCATTCATACGCTAACAATTCGCATTCTAGCCAAGGAAGTAATTACCATTGCGATGGTTTCGATGAGTACTCGAAATTCTATATGGTATAATTCGAATGTTCAAGACTATCTGTATCGTATATGTCGGCGTACAAGACAAACTTTCAACCTTAAAAAATCCTGACAAAAATAAGGCACCGTCTTATACTCCACATATAAAACGCGAACCTTAAATCCAGTCGTTTATAGTAACTATCGACACTAATATTTTCTACTGAAAAGCATTATTATACTAAAATAATAAATTTAGTGTAATAAAAGTACTCTAGGCCAAAAAAATCTCCTGAGCCGACCAAGCATAGAAATGAATACAATATGGGAACCAGTAATAAGGAGTGCCAGAGAAAAGCGATAAGAAAAATTGCAATATGAGATCTGGTAAAAACATGATATTATAACAGCAAAAATTGCAATATGAGCACTAGTAAAAAACGATTGCAGAAGATATTCGGTTTATAATACCCAGAAATTCATACGCAGATCTCCTCAAGGACACATGGAACAGTGGATAAAGGCGTTAGTTAGATACAGTGATAGGACCCAAAGAGTGCGAGTTCAATATCCGGTCAAGGCAGTGGAGAACTTGGAGATAACTGACAATTGACATCCATTAAACATGGCACGTGGAACTAGAACAGTCTACCCCAATGAGCGAAATAAAGGGTTCAGTTCTACATTCCCACCATTCGATGAAAACCGGAGCGTACAACGACTGAAAGGTAATAAATATGAGGACAATAGTCCGAATAATGTAAATAGTGCACATAATACCTCATCTCAGAAATATAGACAGATACAAAAGTACTCTTACCTTATATAATATGTGTTGTGACGTAGATGGATATTTGGCGGAAGTGACATTTGGCCGAAAAAGTACAAGTAAAAATAGTAACATGCAATACTTTTAAGTATTTTAATTAGCAGTATTATAAGGTAGAATAGGAATAATAATTACCACTGGATTTCAAGTGATTGAATTACTAAATCTAAATTTAAAATTTAAAATTTTCTTATTTCAATATTTGTTTATTGAAATTAGTATTTAAAAAAATGTTTGAGTGTATTTGGGTAGAGAGTAGCACCTAATTATTCAAATTCGTATTTAACAGTAAGATAAAATCTAGTTCATCCCTTTAAGATAATGATCATTAAAAGCAAAATTGAAAGAGCATGTCGTAAATGCTTAAGCTTTTTACTGTAGTAAAATGTGCTTTTTCTCAAAATACGTATCATCTTACAGTAATATTTGAAGTAAAATATAATATATACAGAATAAAATAAAATAAAAATTGTCAAAAAAACGCAAAAAATTATAAATTAATACAGTAAAAAAATATAAATATATGTAGCACATTACGATGAAGAGTGAGGGACTACATTTTCGGCTACATGTCCATCCGATTAAATGTCCGTCGGCCAAATGTCCGAGTATCGTGCTGTGACTGCGGGAAACAATAAAACGCATATTCGTCAAGAGAGAAATCCCAAACCATCGTCATACAAGATCGCATTAGAGAACAGTGAAGCGAATGGCTGGTTAGAAGGGAAAGTTTTTTCAGGCTAAGATAATAGCCAAATCGAAAACACACCATCCACTCATGAGGTATTGTAGATTGTGGTAGTTAATTGGCAGTATCTCGCCTCCTGTTTCCGATGATGTTCAACAAAAACAAAACTGGTTGTGTGTCTCCAGAAGCCGTTTAAAGATCGCAGTCGAGAACAATGAAACGAATGCCTGGTTAGCGGGAGAAAGACATTTAGACAACCATAATTGCCTACCGAAAACACAGCACCAACTCATGAGGTATTGAAGATTGTGTGACAATATCTCCACACCCTTTTGTCATTAGAATTTGAGTGAAAGAAAGTGCTTATCAAATTCATTTAATAAATGCAATACAATTCATTCTAAAACACGATATTGGATGGGGATTGTCTTGTACGACGAGTATAGTCCAAAACCCACATTTTAACTTGAAAATATGAAGGTCATCTTATACACTCGGTCGCCTTGTACACCAGCATATAGAGTACAATGTTTTATCGTCTTATACACTTTGTCGCCTTGTACGCCAGTATATAGAGAACAGTGTTTTGTCGTTGACAAAATCGCTGAAAATGCTTTCTTTACAAACGCACAGTAAACAAATTTCTTTTTGAAGGTAATGAATTTTTTACAATTTAATGTCACTATTCTTTTTGAAACACCCTGTATATACTGCCAAATATAATACGTTTATGGAAAACAATTGATCTACAGTACGAAATTCCGGAAAAATCTACTAAGACATATCACTCTATTAATTGAATTATATCCTTAATTCAGGTCACGTTAACTGGAAAACACTTACAACAAAGAATTCTTGGATTTAACATATTACTAAATGCATACAAAAAAATTCTCACTTGAAATATTTGAACTCTAGTGTTGCGACTTACACGTTCCAGTAATATATATATGTGCGTGTGCGTCTCTCCCGTCGAATTCGGCGTATGAGGGTCAAGCAGCTCAGTTCCTAGGAACCGGCAGACCGACACCAGCATTTGTGATTTGATCATAGTTGTGAAGGCTTTGTGCAGAACCAACCACACTTTTTGAAGGACCGAATGCAGAGGCCTGGTGCACTACGTGCCACAAGGTCCCCAAACGACCGTCCGCAGGTTTTGAATTCAGAGTTGTCCTTCTCCTAGACCAGTTGCCATCCAAGGCTAAGAACCCAGTCTGTCCTGCTATTTACACATAGCTGGAGAAAGAAGAGTGCTTATACCTTTCCCAAGAGCACGTGAGTGAATGTAAAGTTCGAATTACAGTCGAATCCATTATATATATATATATATATATATATATATATATATATATATATATATATATATATATATATATATATATATATATATATATATATATATATATATATATATATATATATATATATATATATATATATATATATATATATATATATATATACTGAATGTCCGAGAAACTTTCATAAAAAATATGTGTCCTCCGACAGGAATCGAACCTGTATCCTATACGGTACCATCATGTAGCCTGACGTGCTTTACCGATTTAGCCACAGAGGAACGTTTAGGTTAGTAAGGTCGTTTTTACTTTTTAAAATTACAATTCTCCAGGATTTTCTTTCGTACATTCATATCTGCTTGATGCGTATCCAAATGTAAATAAATGACGTCACACATTATGAAATGGACAAACTCCGACAATTATTTTAAGACATTTTTTTTTCATGTTTATACATTCTTTTTATAGATACAAATATTTAAGTAAATGCTCTGTTTATAAGAAACAGTATTAACAAATGTCCGAGAAATTTTCATAGAAAATATGCGTCCTCCGACAGGAATCAAACCTGTATCCTATCTCGGACATTCAGGCCAGTAAATGCCGTTAATGCTGTTTATCATAAAGAGAGTATTTACTTAAAGATTTTATCTATGAAAAGAACGTATAAACATGAAAAATGTCTCTGTCCATTTCATAATATATACAGCTGCAAGGACGTCATTTTGTTCTTGTATATAAACACGTGCAACAAAATAAATCCTGCATTTGTCTTGATAATGTACTTAAAAGAACGAAACGTGTCAGCTAAGAATAGTTTTTCCTCTGGGTTTTTATTAATTTTGTTCCTTTACAGATACGCTCACTCTGAAAATAATTTACACACACACACACACACACACACACACATATATATATATATATATATATATATATATATATATATATATATATATATTAGGTTGGTGCAAAAATAATGCCGTTTTATGACCTAGTAACATATGTGAGAAAACGACATTATTTTTGCACCAATCTAAAATATATATATATATATATATATATATATATATATATATATATATATATATCTTTTAATAACAGGTTGTAGCGGTTGTCCGCATACCGAGTTCGTAGTGTTCATTTTCGCACAAATACTTTTGGGAAAGGTATAATTCCATTGTCTTTCTGTCTACCAGCTCTGTGTATACATGGGCGCAATTTATATTAATTTCTAAAGATAACTACACATTTGAGACGCTCCAAACGAGGGAAAGGAATAGGCAACAAAGCAGTGATCCCGAAAAGAAAATTTGTAGGTGTTTTTATTTATATATATATATATATATATATATATATATATATATATATATATATATATATATATATATATATAATTGTAGGTGTTAAATATATATATATATATATATATATATATATATAATTATTTATTTTTAAAGAAAAAAAAAAAAGAAAAAATTTATAACATAAATATGTTATAAAATCACTACAAAAATAGCCATTTTGTTTCAACACCTACGGTGTCTTATCAAGTGATGACGTTGAATGTAAAATAAATGGTTTTAAAAGTTTCAAATTAATTAATATTCTACGTAAGGGGAAAACGTTGTTACAGAGGCTAGGTAGACCAATCAGAACACAATTACAGGAAAATTCAAAAAGCTCGATAACGAAGTCATGTTATAATATCTATTCAGATGTTTAGTATTAAAAAATAATTTATTCCAACGAATAATTACTAAATTATATGATAAAATTTAATATTAAAATTTAAAACTGCTAATTACAAAACCAAAATTTAACATTTATTCGCTATCAAGTTTACAACTATAAAATTACTGAGGAGAAAAGAAGAAATATATATGTTATTCAATTTATTTTTTCATTGAAGTTACTTTAGCTATATTTAATATCCGGTCTTTTTACAATGTATACATTTTAATCCTCATGATGTGTAAATGGGGTCCCAAACTCACGCGTAAAACAAACGCAGTCAGATTCTAATACATAAGCACCAAGACATATACACACACAAAAAAGGGGACAAGACAGAGAACATCTCCACCGTCTGTCATGAAAAAAAAAAAAAAAAAAAAAAAAAGGGGGGGAAAATGGGAGAAGGGAAACCAACACACACGTACATACATACATAATTAAAAGTGGATGCACTTTCCATACACATAGATACATATAAATACATGCACACACATCCACAGACATTGACCCAGACAGTTGCATACCCCAACCGATAAATATTTAAGACAGAAAATGTCATTGCATGAATGTTAACAACCTATTGAAATCTAATTTAAGCGAGTAAATATACAAAGATAAAAATGATCAAAATTAATATTATTTAATATATTAAAATATAGTGTATGTAAAAAAAAAACAAAAAAAAAAAAAACCGGACATTAAATTCAACACCCATCGGTAGCTACGATGTCCACCTCATATACATATAAGTATATACACACACACACACACATACACACACATATATACGCATACAAACATATATATATATACATACACATATATACATATACACACATATATACATATATATATATATACACATACATATACACATACATATACATATATACATACACATACGCACATACTCACACATATACATAAATATACATACATACATACACACCGAAACATCTACACATACATACATAAACATATACATACGTATACATTTCCATAATTATACATACGTATACATTTCCATAATTATATCTGCTCTACTTTGTATTGAGCACTCTTTTAAGAATAGTAATTGTTGGTTATTGGAATTCATTCCATATACACCAATCATATACTTGGATATTAGCTCCTACTACTGTCGAGCACTTTCTATTCTATTCTTATACTATGGATAGAATCAATTTCGGAGTATCACTTAAGAATATTCCCACCACGAACAAAAGGGATTATTTCGTCCATCTAACACAGCAAACGGAAAACCTTATCAGAAGAATGAGATGGAAAGCTTACTTCTTTCTTCTAAACAAAAAACCATCGTGTGAACGCGAAATTTATGGTTTTAAAAGCCTCAAAACTGCACCAATTATTAAGCAATTGTCTGCTTTTGAAAATGAACTATTGGATATCATCAAAGGATTAACCTTCTATAAATTCAAAAATGCCTTCCAAAAAAATCTGGATAGTATCGTCAAAGACATTAATAAATCTGGTGATATATATGTAAAATCCGATAAAACGGATAATTTTTATATGTTATCTCCTAAGGACTATGATACATTAGTTAGGGATAGTCTAACCAGAAACTACAAAAAAATTGATACAAATAACTTCAACCAAATAGATAGCATTAACAGTATCAGTAAATCAATTACTGATAAATTATTGATCAGTGATCGGGTCGGCAAACTACAAACTAAGGAAGCCTATGTCTTGTTAAAAGACCATAAACCTGAATTCAAAACTAAGCCATCTACTAGGCTTATAAACCCTACCAGACCGGAAATCGGCAGAATTAGTAAGACCATCTTAGAAAGAACCAACAAATCCATAAAAAACACCCTTGGACTACTACAGTGGGTTAACACAGCTGATGTCATCAACTGGTTTAATAACATCCGATATAAGGGCAACTGTACTTTTATACAGTTCGATATTGTCGATTATTATCCCTCTATATCGAAGGATCTTTTTACTTTGGCCTTGGATTTCGCCCGGGAATACTCTAATATTTCTGAGAGTGAGGTGGACATCATCATGAAATGCCGGAATTCTGTTCTAATCTACAAGGATGAACAGTGGACCAAAAAGTCTTACAACAACAATTTTGACATTTCGATGGGTTCTCTGGATTCTGCTGAAGCTTCTGACCTGGTTGGGTTATTTCTGTTGTATAATTTAAGTGCATTTGACTGTCTGGATTCCGATAGTATAGGATTGTATAGGGATGATGGTTTATTAGTTGTTAAAAACTCCACTAAAACTAAGGTAGACCGTATTAGGAAAATGATTCATAGGGTATTTAAGGATTTAGGTCTTAGGACAATAGTCACTACTAATGTTAAACAAGTAGATTTTCTAGACGTCACCCTAAACCTTGCTAACAACTCTTTCCAACCATATGTGAAGGTTAATTCCAATCCGATTTACGTTCATCCAAATTCCAACCATCCCCCTTCAGTTATCAAACATATACCCTCTTCCATTGGATTTAGAATTAGCACTAACTCTTCTAACAAAGATGTTTTTAATAAACATAGTGACTTTTATAATTCTGCACTTAAAAATAGTGGATACAAAGATATCAATATTCAGTATAAAAACCCTGTTAACTACAACCATAATAAGAATAGATCTAGAAAGATCATCTGGTTCACTCCCCCTTTCAATTTAATGATTAAATCTAAATTAGGACGTATGTTTCTAAACCTAATCAAGAAACATTTCCCTAACACTGAAACTAACCCACTTAGTAAAATATTTAATTCTAATACACTTAAATTAAGCTATAGTTGTGCAGATGACCTAGAGAAAATCATTAAAAAACATAACAACATAGTCTTTAACAAGTATAGGGATTCAAAAAGCTCGATTACTCAAAAGGTTACTGACAGTAATACTAAATATAATGACACAAATAATAATTCATGTAATTGTAGGTATCCTAGTAATTGTCCACTACAAAATAACTGTGGAATACGTTCTGTAGTCTATCTTAGTACTATCTCAACTATTGAGAATCCAAATATAAAGAAGTTTTACATTGGTAGCACAATGAATACATTCAAAGAACGCTGGCGGGGGCATATGCAATCTTTCAATAACTGTGACTATAGGTACATGACTTCATTGTCCAAGTACTTTTGGAACCTAAAAGAAAAGAACAAAACACCTACGGTTAATTGGACATTGATTAAGAAATCCCGGACATGTAAATCCCTATATTCCCCGTGTTACCTGTGTCTTAACGAAAAGTTTGAAATTATTAGATTTAAAAACAAGGCTGATCTCTTAAATCAGAGATATGAACTAACGGTTAATTGTAAACACCGTTATAAATTTAACTTATTATAGGGGTCGTATACTTTAAATGATAATGATACGTAGCTGTAAGTTGAATAGATTATAACTTTTATTACCTGATGGTCAATCTGACGATATGAATGTGTATGGTATAACTACATAATGTTACTCATTTTTCTGTATGTGTATGTATATATATGTATATATTTATGTGTAGTTATGTGTGTTTGTACTGCGAAATGTGTATGTTTGTATTTTAATGTATTAATATGTTGCTAAGTTTTGTATATATATATATATATATATGTATATATGTATGTGTGTGTATTTGTTTGTGTGTTTATAGATATATGTGTGTATGTGCGTGTATGTATGTATATATATATATGTGTGTATGTGTATATATATATATATATATATATATATATATATATATAAAGTAAGAAGGTGAAAAGGAGGATAAGAAGAAAAGAGGTTAAAAATATTGGTGTGTATGAGTATGTATATGTATTTGTGGATGTGGGTATGTGTGTGTATATATATGTGAGTATGTATCCTTATATGCATGTATATATATTTCTTTATGTGTGTATATATGTAAGTGTCTGCATGTTTATGTAGTTGTGTATATATATGTATGTGTGTATGTGTATATATATATATATGTGTGTGTAGGTGTATGTGTATGTATGTGGATGTGTGTATATATATATATATATATATATGTATGTATGTATGTGTGCATGTATGTGTATGTGTGCATGTATGTGTGGGTATATATATGTATGTGTATGTATGTATATGTATATATATATGTATATATGTACGTATATGTATATATGTATATATGTGAATGTATGTAGGTGTATGTGTATGTATGTATATATATATATATATATATGTGTATATGTTTGTATGTGTATTGTTATATTGTGTACCTAATTTTATTTACGTATATTTATGTTGATATGGATGTTTTTTTTTTTTTTTTTTTTTTTTTTTTTATATACATGTATGTTAGGATACGTGCATTTTTGTGTTTGCATGTATATCGAAGTATGTCTATGCATATGTATGTGTATGTATGTCTGTATATTTATATATGTTTTTGGTCAAATGTCGTTGCATTTATGTGTATGTACGTATATATGTGTATTTATTACTATAGATAAGTATTTTTATGTAGATATTCATGTGTATGTATATTTCTGTATGTGTGTATGCATGTATGTATGTGTATGTATGTGTATATATATATATATGTATATATGTATATATATGTATGTGTATATATATATATATATGTATATATATGTGTGTGTGTATATGTTTGTATGTATGTATATATGTGTATATATGTGTGTGTGTGTTTACTTATGTAGGTTTGCAGTTGTATATGTATGTTGACACCTACTATATATGAAATTGTTTATGTGTACGTGTAGGTAGGGTAACTTGGGTATGTCATTACGGCCACATGAGTTAGGATATATGTGTGTATATATGTTTATTTTTGTGTATTGCTGTGTATATATATATTTATTTGTAAATATGTGTACACATATTTGTGTGTATATTTGTGGGTACATATAGGTATATGTGTATGTATGTGTATGTGTACTTGATACCATGGAAATGTATACGTATGTATATGTTTATGTATGTATGTGTAGATGTTTCGGTGTGTATGTATGTATGTATATTTATGTATATGTGTGAGTATGTGCGTATGTGTATGTATATATGTATATGTATGTGTATATGTATGTGTATATATATATATATGTATATATGTGTGTATATGTATATATGTGTATGTATATATATATATGTTTGTATGCGTATATATGTGTGTGTATGTGTGTGTGTGTGTGTGTATATACTTATATGTATATGAGGTGGACATCGTAGCTACCGATGGGTGTTGAATTTAATGTCCGGTTTTTTTTTTTTTTTTGTTTTTTTTTTACATACACTATATTTTAATATATTAAATAATATTAATTTTGATCATTTTTATCTTTGTATATTTACTCGCTTAAATTAGATTTCAATAGGTTGTTAACATTCATGCAATGACATTTTCTGTCTTAAATATTTATCGGTTGGGGTATGCAACTGTCTGGGTCAATGTCTGTGGATGTGTGTGCATGTATTTATATGTATCTATGTGTATGGAAAGTGCATCCACTTTTAATTATGTATGTATGTACGTGTGTGTTGGTTTCCCTTCTCCCATTTTCCCCCCCTTTTTTTTTTTTTTTTTTTTTTTTTTCATGACAGACGGTGGAGATGTTCTCTGTCTTGTCCCCTTTTTTGTGTGTGTATATGTCTTGGTGCTTATGTATTAGAATCTGACTGCGTTTGTTTTACGCGTGAGTTTGGGACCCCATTTACACATCATGAGGATTAAAATGTATACATTGTAAAAAGACCGGATATTAAATATAGCTAAAGTAACTTCAATGAAAAAATAAATTGAATAACATATATATTTCTTCTTTTCTCCTCAGTAATTTTATAGTTGTAAACTTGATAGCGAATAAATGTTAAATTTTGGTTTTGTAATTAGCAGTTTTAAATTTTAATATTAAATTTTATCATATAATTTAGTAATTATTCGTTGGAATAAATTATTTTTTAATACTAAACATCTGAATAGATATTATAACATGACTTCGTTATCGAGCTTTTTGAATTTTCCTGTAATTGTGTTCTGATTGGTCTACCTAGCCTCTGTAACAACGTTTTCCCCTTACGTAGAATATTAATTAATTTGAAACTTTTAAAACCATTTATTTTACATTCAACGTCATCACTTGATAAGACACCGTAGGTGTTGAAACAAAATGGCTATTTTTGTAGTGATTTTATAACATATTTATGTTATAAATTTTTTATTTTTTTTTTTTTCTTTAAAAATAAATAATTATATCTGCTCTACTTTGTATTGAGCACTCTTTTAAGAATAGTAATTGTTGGTTATTGGAATTCATTCCATATACACCAATCATATACTTGGATATATATATATATATATATATATATATATATACATATATATATATATATATATATACTTATTATAAAACCCAGGTTGTATGTGTGTCTATTCGTTTATATATTGGATCGGATTTCCTACATTTTTTCAACTGATTTCAACAAAACTTCACAGGACTACGTAAAATTACCTTGCGGTGGTTCTAACAGCACCAAAAATTGGAAAACACAATTGTTTTTGCACGAAATCAATTTGAAAACACGATTAAGAGAGATCACTGTCGCGAGAATGAAAGGGGGACAACTCATATCGAGTTACACTTATTATAAAACCCAGTTTGTTTGTGTGTGTGTGTGTGTGTTCGTTTTTATATGGGATCGGATTCCCTACATATATATATATATATATATATATATATATATATGGAAAGGACGCTGTGTTTGGGCAAGGGAATAAGATGCAATTGTTCTAGGTAGTTTACTTTAGAATACCATATCTAGTGCAAAGGGACTTTCAACCAGACATTGTTGAAATACCGGGTTCCTGTACG
The DNA here is from genome assembly GCA_963932145.1 of Acanthosepion lycidas. NCBI lineage: Eukaryota > Metazoa > Mollusca > Cephalopoda > Sepiida > Sepiidae > Acanthosepion > Acanthosepion lycidas. Next base: position 21,981,490 of record OZ010607.1, read on the forward strand.
TTCACGAAAATTAATCAAGGTCGAATCTGGTTAGTAACTAGGTAGGTGTTCGGTTGAATAGTAACTAGGTAGGTGTTCGGTTGCATTTTTGAATGTGCGGGTAGTGTACTGGATAATGGCTCGGAATTGTTAATCGGAGAACCGAGTTCCAATTCCCGTTAGTTCCTTTATATTGACTTACGCCCGAAGACCATAGTTTGGTGACAGCTTGTGAATACTAAATTCTCTATGTAATGATGTGCGAGGATATGTCTTACGACCATATCACGTTGAAACACCGCTTCTCTTACATTCACTGATGCAACGTCGAAACTGTTCAGTACCTAGAGGGCTAACCGCTTAGGAATACCAGTAGCTGCAACCATGGATGTGCGGTTGGTGTAATATATAACTGCTTTGAATTGCAAATCAGAGTGTCAGGTTCCTATTACTGTCGGCTTTTTTTTATTTTGTCGAAATCTCTAGATTCATATTAGAAGCATCAGATCAGTAGTATTCAATGCGTGGATAAAATAAAATAATGAATTATTTAATGTTATTTGAACCTTCAAGAATTCAGCAAATGTACTTTGTCATAATCTTAATGTTTACTTCATTCGTTTAACGCCAAACATCAAGCAATTTTAATTAAAATAATGAGATCTATCTGCCAATCTAGTACTGCATTTAAATCCGTCAAATCTAGTTACCAAAATGTACCAACTTTCCTTGCAGTAGACATGAAAGCGTAGAGTGTTGCTCTCCTAGATTTTAAAATCATCTATGCTGATGGCAGGCAGAACAGTTTCTCTGTGAAGTTTAATATTAATTTATTCTCTTGCTAGAAAAAGAATCCACACTCATATATATTTATATCACATATGTAATTTAAAGTTTGTAAGTGTATATCCAAAGCACATAAAATTTCTGTAATGACATGTTAATAAGCAAGAACTATTATTCGTTTAAAAAAAAGCAAACCTTGATATCGACCACGAGATAGCTGACATACAAATAACTTATTTAAACCACTTCAAGGTTTTATGGTAAGGCATTTAATGTCTGTAAGCTAGAATTTACGTAATACCGCTCTTTCTGAAAAGAAAGGAAAAATTCGCTTGTAAAATATTATCATAATGACGATATTTAGGCTCGAAGCTACCTTTATTGTTAAAAATATCAAGCCAACCAGCGAGAGACAGGAAAAACAAACTGACATTACGTATGGCTCAATAAGCAGAGCCTATTAAACAATGTGCAAAATAGCCTGAAGTGTTTCTTTCAAATAAAGTGAATTGCGCATGCGTGAAACTTTTCAGTCTTTTCAAATGCCACTCACACATTGTTGTTGGTATTATCAAAGATGGCTGATTGCAATAAAAAAAAAAGAGTCTAATGAAAGGTGAAATTGGGGAATTATTCAGTCACTAGTGGAAATGATTTTTAGCAGAACAAACTCTAAAGGTTTTAAAAGAGCCACTAGAAAGAAAACTACAGTAATCCTTCCTGTTGTGTTCTGAGACCACTGCCTAACCATATATATAAAGCTCACGTATATTACGAAACTCTATAGATACTATTTTCCCTGTAGATATATTGTTATGATATTGTTTAATTCATAGATTGCATATAGTAAGTGACGAATAACAATGACTTATAATAAAATAGTTTTATTGTACAAATATCTTATAATAAAAGTTATGCGATGGATAGAAGAATCGTTCTTATCTTAGATTTTATTAGGGACAATAAAAGATTTAAGTACAGTAATCTGACCATATTATATACAAATCTCCTGTAATCCGATCAGTATCTTTTCTGTTTAAGTCATGTAATCCGAACGTCTTTTTATATACAAGCCCTGTAATCTGAGCCGGTTAAAATAAATGCATTCTAACCATCTTTTTTATACAAAAAACCGTTTTAATCTACCTATCTTTTCTAAGGAACTCCTTTAATCCGTCTATCTCTTCTAAGAAAATCTTTTAATGCGTATTTTCTTAACAACTCCTTTAATCCGTCTATCTCTTCTAAGAAACTCCTTTAACCCGAAAATCTTTTTAAACAATTCCTTTAATGCAACATTCTTTTTTAAACAACTCCTTTAATTCGATTATCTTTTCTAAACATCTCCTTTAAACCGACTATTTTTTAAGCAATTCCCTTAATCCAGTTATCTTTTCTAAGCATCTCCTTTAATCCGATTATCCTTTTTTAGAGACTCCCTTAATCCTACTGTCTTTTTTAGTTAACTCCTTTAACCGACTATCTTTTCTAAACAACACCTTTGATCGGATTGTCTTTTCTAAGTATCCCCTTGAATTTGACTATCTTTCCTAATCAACTCCTTTAATCCGATCATTATTTCTAAGAAACTTCTTTAATCCGACTATCTTTTCTAAACAACCCCTTTATTGGGATTATCTTTTCTAAGCAACTACAGTGTAACCCGGATATAAGAGATGTCGGGACCGGAGAAGAAGTCTCTTATATGCTGGTTTCTCTTATATCCGGGTTTGGTCTATTTTATTTTAGGTAAGTATGGCTTTAATGTGGGACCAGATAAAATCTCTCTTATATCCGGGTTTCTCTTATATCCGGGTTACACTGTACTTTAATCCGACCATATTTCCAAGCAACTTAAATCCGACTATCGTTTTTAAGCAACTCCCTTTATCCGACTGTCTTTTCTAAGCAACTCCGTTAATCTGACTATCTTTCCTAATCAACCTCTTTAATTTGTTTATTTTTTCTAAACAACTCTCTTGATCCAACCATATTTCCAAGCAACTCTTTGAATCCGACTATTCTTTTTAAGCAACTCCCTTAATCCGATTGTCTTTTCTAAACAACTTCTTTAATCGGATCATCATTTCTTAGCAACTCCTTTAATCCTGCCATTTTTTCTAAGCAAAATCTATAATCCGATCATGTTTCATCTGCACGTGCTGCTATCTTGCTATTTTTTTTTTTTTAATTCTATGCAAAAAGCTGATCAACATAAAAAAAGCTGTTCAATTTACATTTACTTCCTTGATGTCAACTAAAATTTTTCCGACGTCAGAATCAGTGAATAATAGTTTAACTATCTCGGTATCACCGTCAACAAAAAAAAAACGGTGGCAAATACGACGAAAGGAACATTGGAATATCTGCATATGCCTTTCATAAACTAAAAAATGTATACTGCTTGCGAATATCAGGTGTTGTAAGCTTGGAGGTGCCGATGGTGCAATGCAAATAATGAGAGCCGAGTTCCAATTCCACTTGGGTTCGGTATATTCACTTACGCACGAATACCCTTGGGAAAGAATCGTATCAGCAAATCATTATCCTACAATTCAAAATGTTTTCTGGCTTTAAATAACCAGCAAAGAGTTAATAAACCGTAGAAAACGTAACAATAAATCCATATATAAATATGGCAAGGTACACGTCATAAATTCTTGAAACTTCAAATAATATTAAATGATTCATTATTTTATTTTGTCTATGGATTGGGTATTGTTGTTACATCTGGTCTGGTGTTTCTAATATGAATGTAGAGATTTCGACAAAATTAATTAAATCATTTATAAATAAGATTAAATAAGCAGGCATGAAACCATGAAATTAAAGAAGAATGCGAAATTAATGCACAAGTGAGAAAAAAGTCTCTTTCTTCAAAAATTCTGCCTTTCATCTCAAAGGCATGAGGACAACAGCGTATAGATTACAGACACATATAGGATTCAAGGCTGCATGAAAACTGGCAGTTTCACGCCTTAAATGATGATCAGATTTTACAGAGTTTTCCTTCTTATTCCCTTTCGTCTTTCATACTCTTTTTTACCTGCTTCTGTTCTACACTTTTCCTCCTCTATGGTATCTAGATTTGACGAATTTAAACGCAGTACTAGATTGGTAGTTAGGTTTCTGTTATGGTCCGATTCCTTGTACCACGGTGATAGTCCAAGGTAGAACCAATAAAGAAGAACTCGAACTCAGATATGGAATAACACAGATATATTACAAACAGGAATATATACAGAGAAGTAGAAGTGTTAGTATAAACAATCAGGTTTAGTAGAGACAACAATTTTGTCTCGACCAGTATCACTATTGAAATGTCTTGCAGTAATCGTCTGAACGCGACACTGTTTCGGACTGCCTCTGACTCGACTCGACTACTGACTCTACTGACTATATTCAGTCACCTCCCCACGTGAGCATCATGTGGCATAAGGCCGGTCTATCTTTTCTAAACAACTCCTTTATTGGGATTATCTTTAATCTTATTGGGATTAAACAAGGCCGGTTTAACGTGGAATCTCTGAGTCCGTGGGCTCGGCAAAAATATGCCCATTGACGATATTCAGTCACCCCACCCCCACTGGGGCATCATGTGAGACAAGGTCGTTTATTTATTGTTGGTTCTCCGAGCCCGTGGGCCAAAAATATTCCCATTGAACTCGTATAAACGGGTTCAGGGCCGGTCTACCACCCCGAAGGAGACTCTGCCCTTCGGCGTAGCCTCCTTCGGGTTCCTTCCGTCCGTAAGAGAGTATAGAAAGTACTGGGTCGACTGACGATATTCAGTCACCCCCCACGAGGGTGTCATGTGACACAAGGCCGTTTTAACATGGGCACTTCGAGTCCGTGTGCTCGGCCAAAAATATGCCCATAGAACCCGTATAAACGGGTTCAGGGCCGGTCTACCTCCCAGAAGGAGACTCCGCCCTTCGGCGTAGCCTCCTTCGGGTTCCTCCCGTCCGTAGGATGAGAGTATAACCGAGCAGTCGCTCAGAATGTACTGGGTCGACTGACTTCTTGTCCCCTCCTGAGGCGCAGTATTTATTAAGTATGGAATAGTCTTTTATTATTATTATGGGAATGATCCCATAACATTTTCATAATTTTATTGCTGAAATTGCTTGATGTTTGTCGTTACCTTAAGAAAACATTAAGATTATGTAAAAGTACTCTGAATAAATTCTTGAATCTTCAAATAACATTAAATAATTCATTATTTTATTTTGTCTGTGAACTGGGTATTGTTCTTACATTTGGTCTGGTGTTTCTGCGATGTCTCTTGCGATTTCGACAAAATTAATTTTAAAAAAAAGTTTAAAAACAAGATTAGACAAGGAGACATGAAAACATAAAAAAACAAGAATCCGAAATCAATGAAGTAGTGAGAAAAAAAGACTCTTAAGCCACAAATTCTGCCATTTACCTCAACGGCATGAGAACAACGTATAGATTACAGATAAACACATAAACAGAATGTGAGACATTTTTCTATCGCATCTTAAATATGCATTTATAAGTCTACCATACGTCCGTGTAGCTAATATTGCTGCCACATCTGGTTTAGTACTTCTGCTACATATTTAAATATTCTTGACAAAACCCAGAGAAGAATCTACAACGTTATCGGCTCTGCCCTGGCATCTCGGCTTCAATCGTTTCCCACCATCGTAATGTAGCTTCCCTTTTCCTCTTTTATAAATATTTTCACGTTATTTGTTTTGGTGAATTTTCATCTTTCCTACTGCGACTTCATGCAGTACTTGAGTGGCATCTAGGTCTCATCATTTTACATTTGAAATTGCTAATTGTAACCATAATTTCTATAACTATTGTAAGACAGATAGTATAAAATTAAGAATAAAAGGGTTCATGCCAAAACCCCGACTAGAATTGGATAAAAAATGTTTTTCTTCTTCTTTTCTGATAAACAGAAACGCCAAATGGAAAATTAAGTCCATGTTGAATTGGAATGTTGAAAATATAAACTGAAGAAAGCAAATAAGATTGCTATGAATACAAAAAGCCGGAATGCAAAACCAATCTGAAAAATTCTTGTCGATTTTAAATAAATTTCGAAGGCGCAGAAAGTTAAGTATCGGGAAAGATAATTGATTTAAATAATTGATTTTTTTGATATCTGAAGGTCATTGATGGGCGGGAAGCGAATTGGGGTAAAGCCAAAAGAATTCGCAAAGCCGAGTTTTGTAAACATCTAACTGGGCAGGAAATTGTCTGGGTCATATTGGTAAATTGACAAAGATAATTCATTGGAATTCGACAAAGAGAATTCTTTGCAGATTTGAAATAATTTTTTAAACACACAAGTTTTGTTTAGGGAAAATTATTGTTTGATAAAACGGGTGATTGTCAAAGTTTATTGTTTTTCAAAGTTTATTGTTTTGAAATAGCTGACAGCTTTGTTTGAGGGTTTGTATCAGGTCTCCGGCGTTGGAAGAAATAATTAATTGATGAATACGTAATGAGCTTTGAGGGATGGTAAGGTTTGGACGAGATGCATATAAACCGAACGCTTAGCTGAATCCCGCAGTTGCAGTTGGAGCAAGGGTTGAGACGAATCAACAGCAGATGTGAGTGCTGTTGAACTCCACGTGACCTAATTTCCGACCTAATTCCCGACCTAATTCCCGACCTAATTCCGTGTGTATGTTTTAACCCGCTCCAAGTTTTAGAAGCAAGAGACAGAGTGTCACGATAGAGAGTTTAACGGGAAGGGTTAATTTTGTTGTATCAACGATTATATAAACCAAATGAAAATTAACCGAGCGGCTTTGCTAGTTTTTTGTTATGCTGTTTGTATTTTTATCAGCGGGAGCATTCTTGTCCTTTTTCATAGCACGGTTCCGTCAACACGATTCAGCTCTTAAGTACGAACGAAAATTCGATCTTCACTACACTGTTATAAAAAAACACAACGTGGTCAGGGCAGATGAAGAAAAGAAGCGGTCAAGATATAACCAAGGCTAATACTGTCCAGCGTAGGAAAGACACTGAATCGAGTCGTGTTATATGATGCTAGCAGTGACTTCTCCCGCAGTTCTCACTTATGGAACTCGCTTTCAGCCTCTCCCTTTCTTGTTAACTACGTTCTTCAAAAAATTTAGATGAAATGTTAATCGTTACCTTCTTCCTTCTTGAATGCCCTATTTTCTCTATTTATTTCACTCCTTGTATCCTAGTGAATTTTATTAACTTGCTTGGGGTGAAATGATTTTAAAAAATCAACAACTGTGATGGATAATAATTTCAAATGAAAAATGTAGTTGGTGACTTTGTCTCTATATTGTTGCAATAAATTGGGTGCGTGGGAAAAAAATTATAACACGACACTTGAATCTGCTTTAATTGGCATCCATATCGTACCCCGCTATGGGTTAAATAATGGAATCTGTATCTGGAAAAATCATTCTTATTTAAAAGAAGAAAATCTAAATACCATATTAACTCCCCCCGAAAAAATATTCTTACAATTCATAATATGCTTTGGCTCCAAATAATCAACAAAAATAAAATTGCCAATGCAATTTTGAACGTTAAAGAAATCTAATTATTCCCTACTCCAAATAAAAGCTTGTTAGTATCGAGTAATGGCTTCCATTAAAATAACAACATAATCTTTGAGATGTCAACGAAAACTTGTTGCCACTTTTGTGACGCTCGTTGTAGTAATCGCAGATACAGCTATAGTACGTCATTGAACAATGCTGGTGTCAGACGTCAACGAATAGCACTCGCACTAATAGTATTTGCTCGATAGTACTTGCTCGATAGTACTCGTTCAAATAGAACCCACGGTTCTAGTGAATAGGGTAGAGAATAGCGGTCTGTGTATAGAGTAGAAATGGTGACCCGTATAATAATAGAGGTTAGACTAGAAATGACTATTATTTGGACGTCACGGGATTTCCTGGTTATGCGTTTCCTCTAAGATCCCGTGATCTATTTAATTCAAGAATGGGATCGCCTGTGTTTGCTCATTGGCGATCTACTCACTTAAAAACTAGCTTGTTACAGAAACTTCAAAGATATTTTCAAACAGCGTCATGACCGAAGAAGGGTCCTCCAAAGTAGAGTGTTTGACTCGTACTGGGGAAAATCCCGCGGGATGGAATCCGACACGACATGGGCCGAACTGAAGAGGATCTCCCGGAACCGCGTCCGTTGGAGAGGTGTTGTTGCGGCCCTATGTTAACCAAGGAATCAAGATAGATAATATAATATATTTTGATCTCTATCTCTTCCCAAATTCATTACAATACTAATGAAAAAAGACCTCAGGATTAAATTACCTTAAAACACAGAGAGAAAAAAAACATGTCTCAAGAAATATGTTTAGATAAGCAGACATGAAAACATAATATTAAAGCAGAATCAGAAATCAATGAAGTATTGAAAAATAAAATGTCTATACCACAAATTCTATCATTTGACAAAGAAACATGAGGAAATGGAGTATAGATTACAGATAAACACATAAACAATGTATTAGACAGTTTTTTCTCGACAATATCTATCGTATCTTAAATATGCATTTATAAGTCTACCATAGGCCCGTGTATCGAATATTGCTGTTACATCTGTTTTTGTGCTTCTTCATGTTTAAAGTTTCTTGACAAAATCCAAAGTAAAATACGCAACATTATCGGTCCTGATTTGACATCTCGGCTTCAGTCTTTTCCCTACCGCCGAAACTCGGCTTCCTTGTATCTTTTCATGGCAATTATTCTGATTGGTTTTTCTCTTCCGTACATCGACCTCATTAATTTGAGCGTAGTACTAGATTGGCAGATAGGTCGCATCACTACAACCGCAAGTCCTATGCTAATAGTTTCTTCTTCTGCGATTATTATCTGTGGAACTCCCTTTCGGTTTCTTACTTACCTGTCATGTACGATCTTCAAAAATATAAATGCAATGTCAATCGTCACCTTTTGTCTTCTTGAATCCCATTCTTTTATTGTCACCCCTCTCTTTCATCGTCAGTTTCGACTTTTATCGCCTTACTTGGGGCGAAAAAGTAATGGTTAAAAGAATTATAGTTGATTGATATTAATGTATAGCGTTCTCAGCTCAGAAATACTCGGGATTGGTTACAGATACTACCCTTTGATTTTATGTAGAAAAGGTTAATATTAATTATATACAAACAAGCAAATATATCATAGATTAGCTGCCAGACAGGCTTGCGATGCTTCGTATATTTGGAAGAAGGACTGTGGTGTCAAATAATTCACCACCCACATGGCCGCTTAGAGGTTTTCAACCTTTATCAATACTGAAAAGTGAAGACTCGGTAACACCAGCTCCAGCTCCAGCTCCGACTCCATTTTCTGTCACATTTGGCCCTTGTAAAGATAAATCATAGCAAGAGAAATCTGGTACTTACTGTAGCGGTAGGTGTGTGCACAGGCACCGAGCTTCTTATCTGATACGTGGAACTTATATTCTCTTTTGTGATATGTAAGTGTCTGTCGTATCGCTGGGGTTGCCGTTTCCAACGCGCACATGCCAGGCGCAACTGGGCCAATCTCGTGACTATGTAGTCGGAAGCTAGAGGGTTACCACCCAGGGAGATACTGCACCTGACTTCCCTGAAGGACGAATGAGTGCAAAATCTATTCTGGTATGGCCTGTACTGAGATGCACTACATAAACATTATTTCAAGTCTCCTTTTTCTTTCTTAATTGCTGTATCGCTTCAGGACTTTGGCAATTGTGGACTTCAACAGCTTCCTATCCTTTGTCGCTGTAAGCAATAGTTGTCGCCTTTCTCTCTCTTCAGTCCCTGTTCTGCCATCCATTTACACAACAAGCACATTAGGTATGTTTCTCAATGCTTCACGCTATTTCCCTTGCATTCATCATGTCCTGTGAGTGTTAAATTCTCCCTGACCTGTTTCCTCATTATGTGTCCCAGAAATCAACTGTTTTCTTTCGGATTCTAAGTGCAGTGGAATCTCGGGTCACAAGCGCCTCTAATCACGAACAAATTGTTTCATGCACATATTTTCAAAAGAAAAAAATGTCTCGATGGGTGACGAAAACGCTGGCCGGAGATAAAATGACGTGACGGGTTTGAGCAAAATTGTCCAAATGGTGAAAAAGCAAAATTGTCAATTTGTTACATTAAGCTCTGAGCTGTTGTATCTTAAAGGTGATTAAAGATATCTTACTGGAATTCTCCGAGCTTTTTATAACGCTATTAGACTCAGAATAAGAATGTATAATTACTCTCCACGCTTAAAAGAAGCATCGTGATGAAATCGATCATATACGAAAATGACATTAAATATACGTAAGGATCGGAAGCTCATGAAGGATTGAAATTAATTTTATATATATATATATATATATATATATATATATATATATATATATATATATATTATTCCAGGATCATTTTACAATTTATTCAAGATGATCTTCACCCTATCTAACAGTCTAACATTCTGTCCTAGAGTAAGAAGATACCTCACGGGTTACACGTCTGATTTCATTTTCAAGTCTTTTTTCACTGATCTTTGGACTGTCATAGCTGAAACTCCTCCCACACGTGCCAAATGTTTTATGCATTGAGCTGGCTCTTTTCAAATTGATCTCTTTAGCTCTAAGTTGAAATATTGATCCCTCTTCCTGTTGTGATTTTCTGATTCAGTTTTCTCTCTACTGTTCTCTCTTTTTAAAACTTATTCACCGTTCTCTTGATGGTTCTTGAATGGACTTTGAAGATGGAAGCCAGAGTGTGAATGTTGGTACCATTATTGAAGGCCTGAATATTTTCCCTCTCATCGTTGCTCATTTGGGAAGACATTGAAGCTGACACAAAATTATTTTAACCTGTTCTCTTCATAGCCAAATAACTCAAAGCGTTTTTCACTGATTCTTATGAAAAATGATGTCGAGATGGTTAAACGTCGTATCTGAAAACCTGGCAAAAAGAAACTTAATCAGTTTAGTGGGTTTTTAGATATTAAACATTTTGTGGGAAGGATATTTATGCTCTAACACGATTTGGACAATTTTGATGTTACACCCGGCATATCATTATGATAAAGTAATAATATGCCGTAGAATAAACACTTTCAATGGCAACGTTATGTTTTACTTTAGATAAATTTCAAACCGTGGCCCACATTTGCCGACAGACATTTGACCAAGAGACATTTGGCCGAGAGACATTTGGCCGAACGGACATTTGGCCGACGGACATTTGGCCGACGGACATTTGGCCAAGAGACATTTTATATACTTATACTTAACACCAGGTAGAGACAGTTGAAATTTCTGGGGCACGTAATGAGGAAAGAGGGCTTGGAAAATCTGATACTCACAGAACAGATTGAGGGAAAATGCGTCAAAGGAAAGCAGTGTGAAACATACTTGATGGGCTCGGATGGTAGAACATATTAGGTTGGTGCAAAAATAATGACGTAATAATGTCATTTTTTGACGTTGGGAGAATAACCAAAACAAAACCTATTAAGATCTCCAAGGGACAGCAAGATGTGGAGGGCCAAGATCGCCTATGTCCCGAAGAGACACTGCATATAAAAGAAAGGTGATGATGTGAGGAAGAGAAATTAGGATAAGAACAGTGCCTGTTCGTTAAAGACACTGGTTCCATTCAAACAGCTTCTTCACGCAAGCCACTGCCCTATGGAACAGACTCCCAAGAATTTTAACCTGTTCAAGTCTAGAGTAAACCGTTATCTTCCCCTCCTATTCATATACGCTAGCACGATAGGTAACCCTCTACCTCGAGTGGCCCCGGGCCTTGTACAACCTTAATGTAAAAGAAAAAACAGAATGATGCTGAGAATACCATGGACTGAACATGTGAGCAAGGACGAAGTTTTAGAGAAAATGGAAACAAAAAAGACATTTATGCTTAACATCAGATAGATATGAAATCTGTAGGGCACATAATAAGGAAAGGGGGCTTGGAAAATTTGATACCCATAGGACAGATTGAAAGGAAGAGGCAGAGGAAAGTAATACATAGACTACTTATCGAGCTCTCGTAAGCGGTTGGAAGAACGGGGAATAGGGCTACAAAGGGCAGTTGTGGAGAGCTATGATCGCATACGTCCTGAAGGAACATGGCGTATAGAAGTAAGAGATGATGAGCGTTGCAATGCGAAACTCTTGTGTTGGATAAACATTATAAATTATCTTGATTAAATAGTTTTAAAAAAACACCTTTTTTTTTCATTCATACAGGATTGGCTGCTTTGAAAAGGCAAAAATTTACTTTAACAGTTTAAGATAGTCATGAGTTACGACTCTCAGATCACCTCAGATCATGGATCCACTGATTAAAAGATCTTTGTAGATTAGAATCGAATGAATATGTCGTCTTCCTCGCTTCGATCCCGCCGATCTCGGTCTTAAGAAGCTTAACGAACTCTGCCAAAGATGTTCTCTTCCAGTCATCAAACCAGCTGATTCCCGGTTTACTTCCTAATCGCTGCCCAAGAGAAGCCATGGCCAGTAAACCACGTCGGCAACGTCAGATATCGGTTGATGACTGTTTTTCTCTGTTGGTTTGTGAAGTCGGAATACGGATTATGCTAAATGAAAAAGCGAATTTCTTTTGCGGTGAATCAAGGGAGACACAAAATAATGATATGGCTGAAAAATATCTGCGTGTGAAGAAACGAGAAGGAAGATGGCGGTTAGTAAAGAGGGTTGACGCCGGTAAGTAAGTAAGGGTGGCGGGAAAAATGAAAAGGAAACAAATATGTACGAAGAAAAATACATCCTGGGAAATATACAGCCGGAGAAAATTTTTCAAGAATAACAAAGACAAATATAGCTAAAACAAGCTTTCAACTGATGTAACTTTCTCTTGCTGTCTAAAAGGGAATTACAATCTAAATTCTTTATTTTTTTCTTTATTTCTTCCATGAAGATTGAAAGTCCTTTCTTTCTTTCTTTCTTTCTTTTTTCTTTCTTTCTTTCTTTCTTTCTTCCTTTTTTTTTCTTTCTTTCTTTCAAATATTCAACTAGCTTTTTAGTTATTTGTTAATTCATTTATCCCCTCTATATTGCAAATTCTTTCTTTCTGTATTTCTTTCTTTCTATCTTTTTTTTTATCTTTCTTTCAAAATCCAACAAGTTCTCTATTTATTTCTTTATTTCTTTATCTCATGAAGATTCCAATTTTTTTCCTTCTTCTTTTCTTTCTTCCTTTCATTGTTTCTTTCACCTTTTCTTTCTCTCTTTCTTTGTTCTTTCTTTCTTTCAAATATCCAACTATTAGGTTGGTGCAAAAATAATATCGTTTTTTGACGTTAAAAAATACGTCATAAAACGATATTATTTTTGCACCAACCTAATAGTTCTATTTCTTTCTTTATTTCTCTCGTGTATATTGCAAGTTCTTTCTTTCACCCTTTCTTTCTTTCAAGTCTTCAACCACTTCTATTTCTTTCTTTCTTTCTTTCTTTCTTTTTCTTTCTTTCTTTCTTTCTTTCTTTCTTTCTTTCTTTCTTGTTCTTTCTTTCTTTCAACCTTTCTTTCTTTTACCCTTTCTTTCTTTGAAATCTCGAACCTGTTCTATTTCTTTCTTTCTTTCTTTCTTTCTTTCTTTCTTTCTTTCTTTCAAATCTCCAACCAATTGTATTTCTTTCTTTCTTTCTTTCTTTCTTTCTTTCAGATCTCTAACTAATTATATTCTTTTCTTTCTTTCTTTCTTTCTTTCTTTCATTCTTTCTTTCTTTCACCCTTTCTTTCTTTTACCCTTTCTTTCTTTGAAATCTCGAACCTGTTCTATTTCTTTCTTTCTTTCTTTCTTTCTTTCTTTCTTTCTTTCTTTCAAATCTCCAACCAATTGTATTTCTTTCTTTCTTTCTTTCTTTCTTTCTTTCTTTCTTTCAGATCTCTAACTAATTATATTCTTTTCTTTCTTTCTTTCTTTCTTTCTTTCTTTCTTTCTTTCTTTCTTTCTTTCTTTCTTTCTTTCACCCATGTATTTTTCCTGTTCATTATTTCTTTCTTTTTCTTTTCGCCTTCTTTTTATTCCTTCTATTTCAATGTGCTCGTTTCTCTCCCTCGTATCAATCAAGTTATACACGATGTTCTCAAAACGGTTAGACATCTTATTCGCTAATATCATCTATGATTATTACCTCGGTGCCATAGTAATAATCTCTCTCAATCAATAACGAACCTAAAGAATAAACATTGTTTTATATCGGTTTCATAATTACGACATAGCTTCTTTCTACTCTTATTCTTATACTTCCCTGTTTCGTGTCCCTTCAGAACTCGGCCGATCATAGCTCTCCACATCTTTCATTTAGCCTGACGTGCCTAACCGCTATAGGATGCAGGTTCGAATCCTGTCAAAAGACGAATATTTTCTATGAAAATTTCTCGGACATTCAGGCCGGTAAATGTTATTTAATACTGTTTATTATAAACAGTGCATTTACTTAAATACTTGTATCTATAAAAAGAACGTTAAACATAAAAATGTCTTTAATAAATAAATTGTCGGACTTTGTCCATTTCGTAATATATATATATATATATATATATATGGAGCAATAACTCTTTTATAAGTTTCGTTAAAGACGACTAACAAGGTACTGCGATTATCTCTTTTCATTTCATTTTTCTTGTGTTCGTACAGTTGTTCTTTTCTGGACACAAAGTGTATAAAAACTGGACAAAGGTTCTGTTTTTTCGAGCGCTTTCGGCTATTCGTTTACCCATTACCAAGGACGATTTTTATTTTTAACTGAAAAAATTGTTTTATGTATGTGTCTAAAGTTATAGGAATGTTTTATATTCCAAAGACCTGGCCCTGTTTATATTTAATGTTATTGAGTTTTATCCTTTTCTTCATTATTTTTAAGCAAGTTTTAAATGTGGATAAGGCTATTATACTTGTATTTCCTTCTACTGTGTTACAGATGGAGTTTGGTAAGTTTCCGCATGTGTTTAAATGAGTCCTAATTGAGCTATGGTCGAGTACGTGTAACGTGAGTCATCTAGATAGGCATGTAGTGTTATGACCAATATAATCATTTGACTTTGTTTTGATCAGGAACACAGATCCTTTTGGCATATTTGAAAAATTAAATTAAAAGCTTAATTGAAGTACATTTTCAGTCGTCTTTAAATGTTTAGTAGTGAGTTAACTGAGAAGTGTTCCGTTTAGCACTGACAGAATATTCATATTGTGAGCAAGCAGATATGATTTTTTACATAATTTTTTTAATGGGTGCGAGGCTGCACGACCGTATCAGATTGCGTTACAAGACCGAAGTCATCCAAACTTTACTGCTGTTTATCGTCGCTTTGATGAGACAGGATACTTGGCACCACTAACTATGGATCGAGGAAGACTTAGTTCCAGTCGTACGTTGACCACGAAGAGCAGGCTGCCGGAGACGATCCAGGTAGTAGCCCACATCAAGTGGCACTAGCATGTCGTACACCTGATAATACCGCAGCTCCTGTATCCGTATGTAGGGTCGTTCTCCCTCTGATCACTGACCACTGCAGAACTATATATATATATATATATATATATATATATATATATATATATATATATATATATATATATATATATATATATATATATATATATATATAAAGACATTTTTATTTTTATACATTCTTTTTATAGCCACAAATATTTAAGTAAATGCTCTGTTTATAATAAACAGTATTAAACAACATTTACCGGCCTGAATGTCCGAAACATTTTCACAGAAAATATTCGTCCTGCGACAGGATTCGAACCTGTATCCTATACTGAACCGTCATTTAGCTTGACGTGCTTTAACTGATTTGGCTACAGAGGAGCGTTCGGTTAGCATGGTCGAATTTTTACTGTATTTGAACTTCAGTCATCTATGAATCTCTCACGTACATTCATATCTGCTCATGGCGTATCCAAATGTAAAGATATGACGTCACACATTAGAAAATAGACAAAGTCCGACAATTATTTTAAGACATTTTTATGTTTATACATTCTTTTTTATAGATACAAATATTTAAGTAAATGCTCTGTATTTGTTTAGAAGATTGAAGTTGAAATACACTAAGTTGCGCAATAACCTAAGATAATCCTAAGGAGCCAGGCAAACCTACCTAGGTTTCACCCAAACTGATCTTCAGTGTAAAGTCAGCCTTACAGTGAAGATCTGTTTAGGCGAAACCTAAGTAGGTTTGCCTGGCTCCTTAGAATTATCTTAGGTAATATATATATATATATATATATATATATATATATATATATATATATATATATATATAGAGAGAGAGAGAGAGAGAGAGAGAGAGAGAGAGAGAATCAAAAGTACTTTTACAAAAAATTGAAAAGTTTCCTCATAGAACCCCAAATCCTTCTCTTTTGAGCTATTAAGTTTAAAGAAATTTTACAGATGTCATTGTTTTTCTAATTAGACTAGGTTACATTTGTCATTCGTGTAAATCTGTGTTTAGTCTGTATACAACCTTTAATATAACGAGTCATCTAGCACTAATTGCTGTTTATCATTGCATTGCTGAAACCGGATCTGTAGCATCACAAACAAGGTTAATAAGTATTAGGTTGGTGCAAAAATAATGACGTAATAATGTCGTTTTTTGACGTTAAAAATACATCAAAAAACGACATTATTACGTCATTATTTTTGCACCCACCGAATATTTTGCGATTGTATGTTCTCCTGTACATTTAACAGTGGCTACGGTTAACTTTAAAGTTTAAATAACACAAAAACGAAGGATCTAAAGACATGTTTATATGACCTTTTGTCCTTGTTTACTATGAGCAAACCGGCCCCAAAGTTTTTAAAAGTATTTTTGATAACTCCTGTATCCTATAGGGAACCACCATTAAGCCTGGCATGCTATGGCCGTTCAGCAATAAAGAACTTCCCGTTAAGCAATGGTCGCATTATTGCTTTTGTATAGGATGCAGGTACGATTCCTGTCAAGGAACGCATATTTTCTACGATTTTTTTCGAAAATTCAGTAATACTGGTTAAATAAGAACAGCGCATTTGCTCAAATTATATATATATATATATATATATATATATATATATATATATATATATAGTAAGTGAACCCCTAAGATAATATTTTAAAAATTATCTCTTTTTTATCCAAGGATCAACAAATCATATATATATATATATATATATATATATATATATATATATATATATATATAAAGAAATATAGTCTTAAGGTGTGCTATATTTATGGAATAAAGTGCTCAATATCAGAGATAGAGCGTGTGTAAATATAAAAGTGAACATAGAAGTCAACACTTAGAGGCGACAGTCTGTTTCATGCTATATGCAATCGTCAGGCCTGACGATTGCATATAGCATGAAACAGACTGCCGCCTCTAAGTGCTGACTTCTATGTTCACTTTATATATATATATATATATATATATATATATATATATATATATATATATATATATATATATATATATACATATAGTAAGTGAACCCCTAAGATAATATTTAAAAAAGTGTCTCTTTTTTAACTAAGGATCAACAAATCATATATATATATATATATATATATATATATATATATATATATATATATATCAGTTTTCTTTCTTTAGCTCACTCTCTCTCTCTCTCTCTCTCTCTGTCTCTCTCTCTCTCTCTCTTTCATATTTCGTATTTTCTTCGGGCTATAATTTGCTATTTTATCTCGCTAACTAGCTCGCTCGCTATGTCAATTTATTGTTTCTATCAGATTATCTGTCTCGACTGCTACACTGCACAAACGACTTGTGAATCAATCACTGTTGCCGAGTTGAAGACACAAAAATGTCTGTCATCAAAGGGATTCATCGATTTTTATCTCCCTCTCATTCTTTCTTTCATTCTTTATTTCTCGCCACTCTTTCTTTTTCTCTACTCCATACTTTTCATTTATTCTCTCTTTCTTTCTTTCACACACTTTTTCATTCTTTCTCCGAACTCTTTCTCTCTGACCATTCTTTCTTTCTTTCTTTCTTTCTTTCTTTCTTTCTTTATTTATTTATTTATTTCTCACCATTCCTTCTTTCTTTCTTTCTTTCTTTCTCATTTTTCTTACTCTTCACTCTTTTTTTCATTCATTCATTCATTCATTCATTCTTTCTATCTTTCTTTCCTTCACACACTCATTCTTTCTTCCTCTCAACTCTTTCTTTCTCACCATTCTTTATTTATTTCTCACCATTCCTTCTTTCTTTCTTTCTTTCTTTCTTTCACACACTCTTTCTTTCTACTTATTTTTCTTACTCTTCACTCTTTCTTTCATTCATTCATTCATTCTTTCTTTCTATCTTTCTTTCTTTATTTATTTCACACATTCATTCTTTCTTCCTCTCAACTCTTTCTTTCTCCACACCCCTTCTTTCTTTTACACGATCTTTCTATATTTCTCCCCACTCCTTCTCTCTTTCTTTCACATTCTCTTTCATTCACTCTTGCAAATTTGCATAGACCTACATAATTTTTCTTAATAATATTTATTGGACACTTTTTAGTTCAAAATTAGTAGTTGCAGCTGTTTATATGAGTTGTTCGTTATTATCGTCTTGGTGGGCATTTGCTTTGGGGTCTTACTCTTCTTCCGAAAGGGGCAGGGAGTGTTTTTTCCTCTCACAGTAGGTGCTGCGGTTGTTGTATCTGTTCCGTGCTGGAGGCTTCCCCCTCCTCGTTGTGTAGCATATTTTCCGTGTCGGGGATATGGCTTGTTTTACTACCTTAGACAAGCTATGACCAGCTAAGACTAACTTAGACCAGTGGCCCGAGTGGAAACACTCGAGTTCCCACATTACAAACTGATCTTGTGT